>OY292359.1:30000-1232643 GCA_958496195.1 Timandra comae
ACCTAACCTAACCTAACCTAACCTAACCTAACCTAACCTAACCTAACCTAACCTAACCTAACCTAACCTAACCTAACCTAACCTAACCTAACCTAACCTAACCTAACCTAACCTAACCTAACCTAACCTAACCTAACCTAACCTAACCTAACCTAACCTAACCTAACCTAACCTAACCTAACCTAACCTAACCTAACCTAACCTAACCTAACCTAACCTAACCTAACCTAACCTAACCTAACCTAACCTAACCTAACCTAACCTAACCTAACCTAACCTAACCTAACCTAACCTAACCTAACCTAACCTAACCTAACCTAACCTAACCTAACCTAACCTAACCTAACCTAACCTAACCTAACCTAACCTAACCTAACCTAACCTAACCTAACCTAACCTAACCTAACCTAACCTAACCTAACCTAACCTAACCTAACCTAACCTAACCTAACCTAACCTAACCTAACCTAACCTAACCTAACCTAACCTAACCTAACCTAACCTAACCTAACCTAACCTAACCTAACCTAACCTAACCTAACCTAACCTAACCTAACCTAACCTAACCTAACCTAACCTAACCTAACCTAACCTAACCTAACCTAACCTAACCTAACCTAACCTAACCTAACCTAACCTAACCTAACCTAACCTAACCTAACCTAACCTAACCTAACCTAACCTAACCTAACCTAACCTAACCTAACCTAACCTAACCTAACCTAACCTAACCTAACCTAACCTAACCTAACCTAACCTAACCTAACCTAACCTAACCTAACCTAACCTAACCTAACCTAACCTAACCTAACCTAACCTAACCTAACCTAACCTAACCTAACCTAACCTAACCTAACCTAACCTAACCTAACCTAACCTAACCTAACCTAACCTAACCTAACCTAACCTAACCTAACCTAACCTAACCTAACCTAACCTAACCTAACCTAACCTAACCTAACCTAACCTAACCTAACCTAACCTAACCTAACCTAACCTAACCTAACCTAACCTAACCTAACCTAACCTAACCTAACCTAACCTAACCTAACCTAACCTAACCTAACCTAACCTAACCTAACCTAACCTAACCTAACCTAACCTAACCTAACCTAACCTAACCTAACCTAACCTAACCTAACCTAACCTAACCTAACCTAACCTAACCTAACCTAACCTAACCTAACCTAACCTAACCTAACCTAACCTAACCTAACCTAACCTAACCTAACCTAACCTAACCTAACCTAACCTAACCTAACCTAACCTAACCTAACCTAACCTAACCTAACCTAACCTAACCTAACCTAACCTAACCTAACCTAACCTAACCTAACCTAACCTAACCTAACCTAACCTAACCTAACCTAACCTAACCTAACCTAACCTAACCTAACCTAACCTAACCTAACCTAACCTAACCTAACCTAACCTAACCTAACCTAACCTAACCTAACCTAACCTAACCTAACCTAACCTAACCTAACCTAACCTAACCTAACCTAACCTAACCTAACCTAACCTAACCTAACCTAACCTAACCTAACCTAACCTAACCTAACCTAACCTAACCTAACCTAACCTAACCTAACCTAACCTAACCTAACCTAACCTAACCTAACCTAACCTAACCTAACCTAACCTAACCTAACCTAACCTAACCTAACCTAACCTAACCTAACCTAACCTAACCTAACCTAACCTAACCTAACCTAACCTAACCTAACCTAACCTAACCTAACCTAACCTAACCTAACCTAACCTAACCTAACCTAACCTAACCTAACCTAACCTAACCTAACCTAACCTAACCTAACCTAACCTAACCTAACCTAACCTAACCTAACCTAACCTAACCTAACCTAACCTAACCTAACCTAACCTAACCTAACCTAACCTAACCTAACCTAACCTAACCTAACCTAACCTAACCTAACCTAACCTAACCTAACCTAACCTAACCTAACCTAACCTAACCTAACCTAACCTAACCTAACCTAACCTAACCTAACCTAACCTAACCTAACCTAACCTAACCTAACCTAACCTAACCTAACCTAACCTAACCTAACCTAACCTAACCTAACCTAACCTAACCTAACCTAACCTAACCTAACCTAACCTAACCTAACCTAACCTAACCTAACCTAACCTAACCTAACCTAACCTAACCTAACCTAACCTAACCTAACCTAACCTAACCTAACCTAACCTAACCTAACCTAACCTAACCTAACCTAACCTAACCTAACCTAACCTAACCTAACCTAACCTAACCTAACCTAACCTAACCTAACCTAACCTAACCTAACCTAACCTAACCTAACCTAACCTAACCTAACCTAACCTAACCTAACCTAACCTAACCTAACCTAACCTAACCTAACCTAACCTAACCTAACCTAACCTAACCTAACCTAACCTAACCTAACCTAACCTAACCTAACCTAACCTAACCTAACCTAACCTAACCTAACCTAACCTAACCTAACCTAACCTAACCTAACCTAACCTAACCTAACCTAACCTAACCTAACCTAACCTAACCTAACCTAACCTAACCTAACCTAACCTAACCTAACCTAACCTAACCTAACCTAACCTAACCTAACCTAACCTAACCTAACCTAACCTAACCTAACCTAACCTAACCTAACCTAACCTAACCTAACCTAACCTAACCTAACCTAACCTAACCTAACCTTTTTTTTTTTTTTTTTTTTTTTTTTTTTTTCGAGGGGAAAGACGTTACGTCTTCCCGCCGTCCGGGGAGACGGCGGGATATGTCGGACTCCGCGCCGCCAAGATGGAACGGCGACGCGTATACCGACTAAAACCCCTCGGTGTGTCAGACTCGGCACTTGTTGTTGGGGCAACGGGAACTGCGTCCGCTACTGACCGCGGCCCCAACTGTGCTGACCCAATCATGGGTCTCGTCTCCGGTACAGTGTACCTTGGGGGCGAGGTGTAGTTCGCCCCCGATTCTTGAGAGAGATGTGCGGACACACACGCGCATCGTCATCTCTTGAGGCCTATGTCTGGCGACAGCAGGCTCCCCCTTGAGCCCACTGCCGCAGCCTCAGTTATGGTGGCTGCAGGGCGTGGTAGCCCCGACGCCTCCTGGCTCTCCGGCGGCGTGCTGGGTCTTGGGAGAGGAGCTCGCGCTCCCTCTCCACTGCCTCCTTCTTGGCCATGACAACTTCGCAGAAGTTGGCCATTTCGCTCCAGGCGCTCTCATTTTGGAGCATAGAGCGCACCACGTTTGGTAGGGACAGATCATGTCCCACCTCGAGGATGAGTGCTGCTCTTTCTTCGTCCCACGCTGGACATTCGGCGAGGGTGTGTTGCGCCGTGTCTTCAGTTGCATCGCAATGATGACATCTGGCTGATGGCTCCCTCTTGGCTACGTGACACAGATACCTGCCGAAACAGCCATGTCCCGACAGGATCTGCGTCAGCCGAAATGTCATGGTGCCCTGTCTTCTGCTCAACCAGTCATCCAAGACTGGAACGATCGCCTCCAGTGTGCGCAGACCGAACCTCTGGTCCTCGAGGTTCACTTTCCACAGCTCTATCATCTGAGCCCTAGCCTGGGCTCGTGTCACCTCAATTTCCCTCGGTGGAGGATGTTCTCCCCGAAGGCGGAGGTCCACGCGCCACTGATACAATGACGCAAGCATCTCCGCCTCCAGGTTCCACGGGGGAGATCCGGATAGGACGCAAGCGGCTTGGAACGAAATCGTTCTATAGCCCCGGATAACTCTCACAGCCATAGCCCTTTGCGGTTTACGCAAAAGGGCTTTAGTTTTGTCCTTGAGGGCTCCTGCCCAAACAGGTGCCCCGTACAGCGCCATCGAGCGCACGACACCTAAGTAAAGGCGCCGGCTGTTCTCGTGCGGACCGCCTAAGTTGGGAAGGAGCCGCCTCAGAGCTCCAGCAGTTGCCATGAGGCGGGGGGCCAGTGTTTCAAAGTGTTGGTGAAAGCCCCATCGACTGTCCAGTACCATGCCCAAATATTTGAGGGTAGAGCCGATCTCAATGCGTTGTCCGCCGATAATCATGTGCGCACCCTGAGGTGGCGCTCTTCGTGGTCCGTAAAAACAGATGGCCTCAGTTTTATGGAGGGCCACCTCCAATCCTAGGTGGCGGATCCGCGAGACTACATGAGCCGTCCCCGCGGTCGCCAGGAGTTTCGCCTCATGAAAGTCCTTGGCTTTCGCTGTCACTAGCGTGTCGTCTGCGTAACAGGTGACGTCGACACCACGCAGGTTTGTGCCTCGGATGACCCAATCGTATCCGATGTTCCACAGGAGTGGTCCGAGGACAGACCCCTGTGGAACACCGCAGCTCATGGGTTTGGACTTTACGCCCTCTCTTGTGACAAAAGTCACTGAGCGCTCTTGGAGATAAGCGGCGATTATCTGGTGGAGGTATTGGGGCACCCCGTGGTATCGGAGCGCCTCCAAAATGCACTCCCGAGGCAAGGTGTTAAAAGCATTGGCGATGTCTAGAGACACCGCCAGCACCACCTCGCGCCGGTTTACTGCTTCCTCGGCCAGTCGCTTTAGTCTTATTATGGCGTCGATTGTCGAGCGCTCCCTACGAAAACCAAATTGGTTTTGAGCCAGGGGAGGACCTACCGTCTCTAGGTGAAGGTTGAGACGGGCGGCTATCACCCGCTCGAACAATTTTCCTGCCTCGTTAAGTAGGACTATTGGTCTGTAGGCTGACGGGGAGTCCACAGGCCTCCCGTCTTTCCTAATCAGGACCAACTTTCCATGTTTCCAGGGGATGGGGAAGTGGCCCTGCTCAAGGCACGCGCTGAACAGCCCTCTAAGTCTTGACCTGAAGTCTTCGACTCTAAGGGCCAGCACAAGCGCGCGCCCTGGGACGCCGTCAGGACCGGGGGCAGTGCATTTTGGCGCGAGCCTCATCACCGCCGCCCTTAATTCTTCACCCGTAACCTCTACAGATCCCCCATCGGCTGCCAAGGCTGCGGAGGGAGGTGCCATGGTTGGGGGTGTATGTGCACCCCTATCCGGAAACAGGGATGACAAAACACCCTCTAGCACCGGCGGCTGAAGACTCTGTGTTACCGGGGGGGCCCATGGTCGGAGTTTATTCCGAACCATTCGGTAGGGGCGCCCCCACGGGTCACTGTTGAGCGTCTCCAGCATCTCCTCGTGAGCGAGCGATTTAGCCGTATCAATCGCCGCTTGCAGCTGTTTCCTCGCGGTTCTGTAAGCCTCATATAGCGTGGCCTCATCCTCTGCATGAGTAGGACCGCGGTTCCTCAATCTTCGGTGGCGTGTATAAGGCCGACGTGCTGCTGTACACGCGCTAACCTAACCTAACCTAACCTAACCTAACCTAACCTAACCTAACCTAACCTAACCTAACCTAACCTAACCTAACCTAACCTAACCTAACCTAACCTAACCTTTTTTTTTTTTTTTTTTTTTTTTAACGTTGGGAAAATGCGTTGAATCGCATACCACCGGAGCCGAGAACGGGAGGTGACTCCGGATGGTTATGTGGGGCTCTCCCCGCCTGAAGGGCGAGGCCTACCCACTAAAAACCCAACGAATTCCGTCCGCGTCTTGGATGGAGCGCCGCAGGATCCCTAGGGACTTCAACTGCAGGCGCCCCGACGCAGGACCCACACCGTGGCGCGGGCCCCAGACCATACCGCTAGCGGACGAGGATCCCCCCAGACCCCCGCCCACGGTATTGGGGCATAGCCCCCAACCAAGGCCCCCCTCGCAAGAGGGAGGGCCGCGCGTGGCGCACGCGCAATCGGGCGATCCCCGAGGAGGGTGCCGTTCGCCGCCGTGTCCTAACTTCCCCGTCTATCCCTGTGTTCCCCGTCTTTCGGGCCGTTCCCTGCGTCGCCCGCTGCCCGGGAGGAAGGCTGCGGGGAGCGAGTACTAGGCCGTACTAAACCGGGTACTGGGAGGAACAGACAGGTACTGGGCGGAACGACGGGTACTGGTGGCCCCACTCCCGTGCAATGGGGATCGTCGGCCGCAGCCGCAACCCATGGGCTTTCGCCCCGTCCTTACGGACCAACGCCCGCCCGTCACTGCCGTCATCCCGAATACGTCGGGGACGCCAGCCGGGCCCGCCCCGCCTAGCAGTTGCCCGGATTCTCCGGGACCCCTAGCCGAGGCCTCTCCTCCGCTGACTTTTAGCCGTCGGCGAGCTAGTCTCAGTGACATAGCCCGCCGCCGTTGCCCAGGACGCACCACGAGGAGGTAGTCAGCATAGCGCCCCTAGTCAGCATAGCGCCCCTAGTCAGCATAGCGCCCCAACCTAACCTAACCTAACCTAACCTTTTTTTTTTTTTTTTTTTTTTTTTTTTTTTTTTTTAAGTGGTGGGAATGCACTTACGCATACCCCCGAATGGGGTTATGTGGGGCTCGCCGGCGACTGCCTGGCCATACCCACTAAACCCACCACTGGGAGACTGCCGTACGCATCGCATTTCGGACAGAGTACGGGAAATGCAGTTGCAGTACATCCGTTCCTCTGTCTGCGCTGGCCTTGCGGCCTCCGTCTTCTAGGCTCTTTGCCAATCCTCTCCCTCTACTTCCTTCTCGAGGCCTATTATGGGCGGGCGGACACAAGCCGCTGCCCGGCCAACTTACGGAGGACGGAGATCATCCCTCCCCCTCCTTCGCCTAACCCTCCTTCGGCGCATCGGTAGGTCAGTGGTGACCTCCCGGATTCTTTCGGCCACTTCTTTTTGGGCCATCACCTCTTCACAGAAGGCCACGAACTGTGTCCACGGCCTCTCATCCGCCACTATCGCCCTTGCAATGGCCGGCAACGATACGTCGTGGCCTATTACCGCTCTTAAAGTCCTACGCGGTTCATCCCACGCCGGACACTCTTCCACCGTATGCCACACCGAGTCTTGGTCAAAGCCGCAGTGATGGCATTCCCGCGTTGGCTCCCTCCCTATCCGACACAGGTACTCCCCGAAACACCCGTGCCCGGAGAGTACCTGCGTCGATCGGTACGTAAGAGAGCCGTGCCTCCTATTGAGCCACTCCGGCAGAACTGGCCTAAGAGCCCGTATCGTCCAGTGGCCTGCGGAAGCATTTTCCAGCCTTGTGCCCCATTCCGTCACCATGACCTGCATGTATTCCAGGCGCTGGTGAGAGATCTCCTCCAGCGCCGGCCTCCTGCCTCTTCGTAGAGCCTCCTCTCGCCATCGATAGAGCTCCGCAAGAGCCCTTGCCTCTAGGTCCCAGGGCAGAGACCCGGCCAGTACGCATGCCGCCTCGTACGATACCGTGCGGTATCCTCTGATTACTCTGACCGCCATCGCTCTGTGTGCTCTTCGCAAATTCGCGCTGTTCTGGCCGGTCAGAGAATCATCCCACACTGGTGCACCATAGAGGGCCATGGATTTCACGACCCCCATGTACAGCCTTCGGGCCGACGTCCCGGGGCCACCCAGGTTAGGCAACAGCTGCGACAACGCACCGGCTGCACCCATCAATTTTGGAGCCAGCTGCCCAAAGTGGGCAGAGAAGCTCCACCGGCTATCGAGGACAATACCTAAGTATTTCATCGTCGACTCGACGCCAATACTTACTCCGCCCACATTTATGACCGTGTTCGGAGGTGGGCCGCGTCGAGGCCCATGAAAGCACAGGGCCTTCGACTTTTCCAGCGCCACCTCAAGGCCAAGGGTCCTAATACGGGCAACCATATGCGCTACCCCAGCCGTCGCCAACCTGCACGCATCGACGCAGGTTTTTGCTTTTGCGGTCACAAGGGTGTCGTCTGCATAGCAGACAACCTCGACGTTACGGAGCATTTCCCCCCTCAGCACCCAATCGTAACCGATGTTCCACAGGAGCGGTCCAAGGACCGACCCCTGTGGGACACCGCACGACATTCGCCGACTTCCATCACCCTCGCTGCTGTCGTAAAAGACCGCCCTATCGGAAAGGTACTCGCCGATCACCATCTGTAGATACCGGGGCACCCGGTGGAAGCGTAGGCCCTCCTTGATGCAGCTCCATGGCAGGGTGTTAAAGGCATTGGCGATGTCTAGAGACACCGCCAACGCAACCCCACCACTAGACACCGCCTCCTCCGCGAACCCCTTAACCCTCAGAATGGCGTTCAGGGTTGATCGACCCTTCCGAAAACCAAACTGGTTATTTGCCAGGTTCGGGCCTTCCTCCTCCAGATGACGACACAAACGAGCAGCCAACACCCTCTCGAAGATCTTACCGACCTCATCTAGCAACACGATGGGCCTGAATGAGGACGGAAGATCCGCAGGTCGCCCCTCCTTTCTCAAAAGGACTAGCTTGCCCCTCCTCCACGAGCTCGGGAACTGCCCTCGCTCCAGGCACGCACTCAGGAGCCCTATCAGTCTCGACTCGAAGTCTACCACCGACAGGGCATACACCCAAGCACGGCCTGGTATCCCATCAGGGCCAGGGGCCTTGTTTTTGGCCCGTAGTCTCGCCACCGCCATTCGCAGCTCCTCTCTGGTGACTGCCACCTCCGTTCCGCTGCTCTGAGGCTCTTGCCGTTGCGGAACCATTGAAGGCGGAATATGCTCCTCTCTTTCCGGGAACAAGACCGCGACTACCTCCTCCAGAAACTCCGGGCGCATGCTTTTTGTGAGGGGTTGGGCCCTCGGCCTCAACTTGCCCGTCACCATTAAGTACGGCCTCCCCCAAGGGTCCTGCTCTACCGACCGAAGCAGTTCCTCTCTGGCTCGGGATTTGGCGAGGCTAATAGCCATCTGCAGCCTCCTTTTGGCCTCCCTATACTCATTATAGAGTTCCTCCTCCAAAGGCTCCGCAGGACGACGTCCACGCCTCCGGCGGTGCCTTGTGTACTGGCGTCTAGCTGCAACACACGCTTCGCGCAGTTGCGCTATATCCGCAGACCACCAGTACACACTCCGCGCGGCAGAAAGTTTTCTGACCCGAGGCATGGACGCGTCACAGATGTCGCGCATCGCCTCCCCAAACCACTTCGCTTCCGCCTCCACACAAGCTGGCCTGCTAGGGGCATTGGACCAGGTTTTCACCAGGCAGGCCTCCACTAGCATGCTCCTATCTAGGCGCTTTAGCGCCCACCGTGGGCCACTAACCCCCTGGGTTCGCGACCGACCGGGGTCCGAGGTGTGGGTGGAGACACTAAATCGGATATACCGGTGATCCGATAGTGTCTCCACCTCCTCCAGGACCCTCCAGTCACGGATACGGCGCGCCAGGGCGGGATCGGCGAACGACACGTCCACAATGGACCCGCCCTGTTGCCGCACGCACGTATCTACGCTCCCCCTATTGAGCACGCTCAGGCCAACTTCCACGGCCCACTCCTCCAGCATCTCCCCCCGCGCGTCCGTCCTCGGCGATCCCCATGCGATAGATTTCGCATTGAGATCGCCGAGGACCAGCACTGGGTGTCGACGCCCTAGCCCCACGAGTCTCTCTACTTCTCTCAGGAACCCCTCGAACTCCGAGAGGCTCCGATTCGGAGAGAAGTAGGTTCCGACCACATACGTGTCACCCAGAAGCGCTGCCACACATCCGTGACCCTTCGACACCTGTTCGAAGGGCACGGAGCAAACAGCGCCCCGAGTAACAATCGCCACTTGGCCTTCGAGATCCCCTAACCAGTCGTCTCTGTCAGAGACACGGTAGGGCTCGGAGACCACCGCCACGTGAATAGACCACTCCGCCATGCTCTGGACCATAAGGTCTTGAGCTCTGGCAGAGTGATTTAAGTTCACCTGCAAATAGCGAGTCGCAGCCATTATTGACCGGCTTCCTCTGCCGCCTCGTCCATAGGCACTGAGGCCGTGACTGGAGCTGGAGCTGGGGCTGTTTCCGTACGAAGCGGCCCTGCAGTCCCTATCCTACTGCCTCTGACGGGAGGCTTTCCACAGGCCTTGCTTCCCACTACGTGGTCAGCAGGCCTTCCGACCGCTGTGCAGATGCTACACTGTGGGGCCGCGCGACACTGAGCCGCCTTGTGACCCTTCTGCCCACAGCGATAGCATAGATCGCTTCGATCTACCTCGCAGGTGCATTTAATGCGCACGTGACCACCCTCAAGGCACCGGAAACATCGCAGCGACCGGGGCTCGAGGAGCCTCACCTGTGCCGCGACCCAACCAATGAGGATTTTCCCCTTAGAGGCCAGTTTTTTGGCTTCCACCACAGGACAGCGCGCCCAGACCGTGCCAAGACCAGTGGGGTTGCGGCGAATCTCCCCCACTCTCACACTCTCTACTGGGCACTGCGTCTCCCTGACTATCGCAGCCGCCACCTCTTCAGATGTTACGGAGTCGTCCAAGCCCGCGATACGCATATCGCAGCACTTGGACGGCCTCGCAACCCTGACATCCTCGCCGCTGAAGTGGCTTCTCAGTTGCTCCGCCAGTGAGTCCGCTTGTCCTCCACTGGCAGTTCCCGGGACCTCTAGGATTCGGGCGCCCGTTGCAGCGTTCCGTATACGCAGGCCTCCCGAAATCCCCAGCGCTGCCAGGTCGATCTTCGACTTGGCCTCCGTCATGACCTTCTCATAGGTCACACCCCTGTCCGCCGCCCCTGGCTGTATGGTAATTACTACCGCCGCGGAGCGGGGAGCCCTAATCTTGGGTACGCTCTTCACCTGTTTCGGTGGCGGCTGAACCTTGGTGGTCGCTCCCGTGGTTAACCTAACCTAACCTAACCTAACCTAACCTAACCTAACCTAACCTAACCTAACCCCAACCTAACCTAACCTAACCTAACCTAACCTAACCTTTTTTTTTTTTTTTTTTTTTTTTTTTAACGTTGGGAAAATGCGTTGAATCGCATACCACCGGAGCCGAGAACGGGAGGTGACTCCGGATGGTTATGTGGGGCTCTCCCCGCCTGAAGGGCGAGGCCTACCCACTAAAAACCCAACGAATTCCGTCCGCGTCTTGGATGGAGCGCCGCAGGATCCCTAGGGATTTCGACTGCAGGCGCCCCGACGCAGGACCCACACCGTGGCGCGGGCCCCAGACCGTACCGCTGGCGGACGAGGATCCCCCCAGACCCCCGCCCACGGTATTGGGGCATAGCCCCCAACCAAGGCCCCCCTCGCAAGAGGGAGGGCCGCGCGTGGCGCACGCGCAATCGGGCGATCCCCGAGGAGGGTGCCGTTCGCCGCCATGTCCTAACTTCCCCGTCTATCCCTGTGTTCCCCGTCTTTCGGGCCGTTCCCTGCGTCGCCCGCTGCCCGGGAGGAAGGCTGCGGGGAGCGAGTACTAGGCCGTACTAAACCGGGTACTGGGAGGAACAAACGGGTACTGGGCGGAACGACGGGTACTGGTGGCCCCACTCCCGTGCAATGGGGATCGTCGGCCGCAGCCGCAACCCACGGGCTTTCGCCCCGTCCTTACGGACCAACGCCCGCCCGTCACTGCCGTCATCCCGAATACGTCGGGGACGCCAGCCGGGCCCGCCCCGCCTAGCAGTTGCCCGGATTCTCCGGGACCCCTAGCCGAGGCCTCTCCTCCGCTGACTTTTAGCCGTCGGCGAGCTAGTCTCAGTGACATAGCCCGCCGCCGTTGCCCAGGACGCACCACGAGGAGGTAGTCAGCATAGCGCCCCAGTCAGCATAGCGCCCCAGTCAGCATAGCGCCCCAACCTAACCTAACCTTTTTTTTTTTTTTTTTTTTTTTTTTTTTTTTTACGTTGGGAAAATGCGTTGAATCGCATACCACCGGAGCCGAGAACGGGAGGTGACTCCGGATGGTTATGTGGGGCTCTCCCCGCCTGAAGGGCGAGGCCTACCCACTAAAAACCCAACGAATTCCGTCCGCGTCTTGGATGGAGCGCCGCAGGATCCCTAGGGATTTCGACTGCAGGCGCCCCGACGCAGGACCCACACCGTGGCGCGGGCCCCAGACCATACCGCTAGCGGACGAGGATCCCCCCAGACCCCCGCCCACGGTATTGGGGCATAGCCCCCAACCAAGGCCCCCCTCGCAAGAGGGAGGGCCGCGCGTGGCGCACGCGCATTCGGGCGATCCCCGAGGAGGGTGCCGTTCGCCGCCGTGTCCTAACTTCCCCGTCTATCCCTGTGTTCCCCGTCTTTCGGGCCGTTCCCTGCGTCGCCCGCTGCCCGGGAGGAAGGCTGCGGGGAGCGAGTACTAGGCCGTACTAAACCGGGTACTGGGAGGAACAAACGGGTACTGGGCGGAACGACGGGTACTGGTGGCCCCACTCCCGTGCAATGGGGATCGTCGGCCGCAGCCGCAACCCACGGGCTTTCGCCCCGTCCTTACGGACCAACGCCCGCCCGTCACTGCCGTCATCCCGAATACGTCGGGGACGCCAGCCGGGCCCGCCCCGCCTAGCAGTTGCCCGGATTCTCCGGGACCCCTAGCCGAGGCCTCTCCTCCGCTGACTTTTAGCCGTCGGCGAGCTAGTCTCAGTGACATAGCCCGCCGCCGTTGCCCAGGACGCACCACGAGGAGGTAGTCAGCATAGCGCCCCAGTCAGCATAGCGCCCCAACCTTTTTTTTTTTTTTTTTTTTTTTTTTACGTTGGGAAAATGCGTTGAATCGCATACCACCGGAGCCGAGAACGGGAGGTGACTCCGGATGGTTATGTGGGGCTCTCCCCGCCTGAAGGGCGAGGCCTACCCACTAAAAACCCAACGAATTCCGTCCGCGTCTTGGATGGAGCGCCGCAGGATCCCTAGGGACTTCAACTGCAGGCGCCCCGACGCAGGACCCACACCGTGGCGCGGGCCCCAGACCATACCGCTAGCGGACGAGGATCCCCCCAGACCCCCGCCCACGGTATTGGGGCATAGCCCCCAACCAAGGCCCCCCTCGCAAGAGGGAGGGCCGCGCGTGGCGCACGCGCAATCGGGCGATCCCCGAGGAGGGTGCCGTTCGCCGCCATGTCCTAACTTCCCCGTCCATCCCTGTCTTCCCCGTCTTTCGGGCCGTTCCCTGCGTCGCCCGCTGCCCGGCCCAAGGCTGCGGGGAGCGAGTACTAGGCCGTACTAAACCGGGTACTAGGAGGAACAGACAGGTACTGGGCGGAACGACGGGTACTGGTGGCCCCACTCCCGTGCAATGGGGATCGTCGGCCGCAGCCGCAACCCACGGGCTTTCGCCCCGTCCTTACGGACCAACGCCCGCCCGTCACTGCCGTCATCCCGAATACGTCGGGGACGCCAGCCGGGCCCGCCCCGCCTAGCAGTTGCCCGGATTCTCCGGGACCCCTAGCCGAGGCCTCTCCTCCGCTGACTTTTAGCCGTCGGCGAGCTAGTCTCAGTGACATAGCCCGCCGCCGTTGCCCAGGACGCACCACGAGGAGGTAGTCAGCATAGCGCCCCTAGTCAGCATAGCGCCCCAGTCAGCATAGCGCCCCAGTCAGCATAGCGCCCCAGTCAGCATAGCGCCCCAGTCAGCATAGCGCCCCATAGCGCCCCAACCTAACCTAACCTTTTTTTTTTTTTTTTTTTTTTTTTTTTTTTTTAACGTTGGGAAAATGCGTTGAATCGCATACCACCGGAGCCGAGAACGGGAGGTGACTCCGGATGGTTATGTGGGGCTCTCCCCGCCTGAAGGGCGAGGCCTACCCACTAAAAACCCAACGAATTCCGTCCGCGTCTTGGATGGAGCGCCGCAGGATCCCTAGGGACTTCAACTGCAGGCGCCCCGACGCAGGACCCACACCGTGGCGCGGGCCCCAGACCGTACCGTTAGCGGACGAGGATCCCCCCAGACCCCCGCCCACGGTATTGGGGCATAGCCCCCAACCAAGGCCCCCCTCGCAAGAGGGAGGGCCGCGCGTGGCGCACGCGCATTCGGGCGATCTCCGAGGAGGGTGCCGTTCGCCGCCATGTCCTAACTTCCCCGTCTATCCCTGTGTTCCCCGTCTTTCGGGCCGTTCCCTGCGTCGCCCGCTGCCCGGGAGGAAGGCTGCGGGGAGCGAGTACTAGGCCGTACTAAACCGGGTACTGGGAGGAACAGACAGGTACTGGGCGGAACGACGGGTACTGGTGGCCCCACTCCTGTGCAAGAAGATCGTCGGCCGCAGCCGCAACCCACGGGCTTTCGCCCCGTCCTTACGGACCAACGCCCGCCCGTCACTGCCGTCATCCCGAATACGTCGGGGACGCCAGCCGGGCCCGCCCCGCCTAGCAGTTGCCCGGATTCTCCGGGACCCCTAGCCGAGGCCTCTCCTCCGCTGACTTTTAGCCGTCGGCGAGCTAGTCTCAGTGACATAGCCCGCCGCCGTTGCCCAGGACGCACCACGAGGAGGTAGTCAGCATAGCGCCCCAGTCAGCATAGCGCCCCAGTCAGCATAGCGCCCCAGTCAGCATAGCGCCCCAACCTAACCTAACCTAACCTAACCTTTTTTTTTTTTTTTTTTTTTTTTTTTTTTTTTTTTTTTTTTTTAACGTTGGGAAAATGCGTTGAATCGCATACCACCGGAGCCGAGAACGGGAGGTGACTCCGGATGGTTATGTGGGGCTCTCCCCGCCTGAAGGGCGAGGCCTACCCACTAAAAACCCAACGAATTCCGTCCGCGTCTTGGATGGAGCGCCGCAGGATCCCTAGGGATTTCGACTGCAGGCGCCCCGACGCAGGACCCACACCGTGGCGCGGGCCCCAGACCGTACCGCTGGCGGACGAGGATCCCCCCAGACCCCCGCCCACGGTATTGGGGCATAGCCCCCAACCAAGGCCCCCCTCGCAAGAGGGAGGGCCGCGCGTGGCGCACGCGCAATCGGGCGATCCCCGAGGAGGGTGCCGTTCGCCGCCATGTCCTAACTTCCCCGTCCATCCCTGTGTTCCCCGTCTTTCGGGCCGTTCCCTGCGTCGCCCGCTGCCCGGGAGGAAGGCTGCGGGGAGCGAGTACTAGGCCGTACTAACCCGGGTACTGGGAGGAACAGACAGGTACTGGGCGGAACGACGGGTACTGGTGGCCCCACTCCCGTGCAAGGGGATCGTCGGCCGCAGCCGCAACCCACGGGCTTTCGCCCCGTCCTTACGGACCAACGCCCGCCCGTCACTGCCGTCATCCCGAATACGTCGGGGACGCCAGCCGGGCCCGCCCCGCCTAGCAGTTGCCCGGATTCTCCGGGACCCCTAGCCGAGGCCTCTCCTCCGCTGACTTTTAGCCGTCGGCGAGCTAGTCTCAGTGACATAGCCCGCCGCCGTTGCCCAGGACGCACCACGAGGAGGTAGTCAGCATAGCGCCCCAACCTTTTTTTTTTTTTTTTTTTTTTTTTTTTTTTTTTTTTTTTTTTTTTTTTTAACGTTGGGAAAATGCGTTGAATCGCATACCACCGGAGCCGAGAACGGGAGGTGACTCCGGATGGTTATGTGGGGCTCTCCCCGCCTGAAGGGCGAGGCCTACCCACTAAAAACCCAACGAATTCCGTCCGCGTCTTGGATGGAGCGCCGCAGGATCCCTAGGGATTTCGACTGCAGGCGCCCCGACGCAGGACCCACACCGTGGCGCGGGCCCCAGACCGTACCGCTGGCGGACGAGGATCCCCCCAGACCCCCGCCCACGGTATTGGGGCATAGCCCCCAACCAAGGCCCCCCTCGCAAGAGGGAGGGCCGCGCGTGGCGCACGCGCAATCGGGCGATCCCCGAGGAGGGTGCCGTTCGCCGCCATGTCCTAACTTCCCCGTCTATCCCTGTGTTCCCCGTCTTTCGGGCCGTTCCCTGCGTCGCCCGCTGCCCGGCCCAAGGCTGCGGGGAGCGAGTACTAGGCCGTACTAAACCGGGTACTGGGAGGAACAAACGGGTACTGGGCGGAACGACGGGTACTGGTGGCCCCACTCCCGTGCAATGGGGATCGTCGGCCGCAGCCGCAACCCATGGGCTTTCGCCCCGTCCTTACGGACCAACGCCCGCCCGTCACTGCCGTCATCCCGAATACGTCGGGGACGCCAGCCGGGCCCGCCCCGCCTAGCAGTTGCCCGGATTCTCCGGGACCCCTAGCCGAGGCCTCTCCTCCGCTGACTTTTAGCCGTCGGCGAGCTAGTCTCAGTGACATAGCCCGCCGCCGTTGCCCAGGACGCACCACGAGGAGGTAGTCAGCATAGCGCCCCAAAGTCAGCATAGCGCCCCAACCTTTTTTTTTTTTTTTTTTTAACGGTGTGAAAATGCGTTAAATCGCATACCACCGGGAGCCCAGAATGGGAGGTAGCTCCCGGTGGTTATGTGGGGCTCTCCCCGCCTGAAGGGCGGGGCCTACCCACTAAAAACACACCGACTTCCGTCCGCGTCTCGTAGGGGTGCCGTAGGATCTGTGAAATTTCCACCACAGGCACCCCGACGCCGGGCCCGCACTAGTTTGTGTGCGAGCCCCCTCCCTGAACAGGGCGCCCCCGGAAGTGAGGGCGCCCTCCAGACCTTACCGTTTGCGGACGAGGGCCCTCCCAGACCCCCGCCCACGGTAACGGGACTCAATCAGTCCTCAATCCCAGGCCCCTCTCGTAAAATGGAGGGGCCGCGCACGCCGGAACATGGCGCTATGCGCAGTCGGGCCACCCCTTTGGGGTTCCGACTAGTTGTTACCCAACAGGGCATTGGGCCGCCCTGTTTGGGGGCGCGGGGGGGAAGTCGTGCTGGTAGCGCCTTCTCCGCCCCCCCGGCCTTCTCCTTCGTTGCGGGTCCACGGCCTCGGCCTCGCGGGCCCGCTCGTTGGCCTCCTTCTGCGAGATGATCGCTTCACAGAAGGAGGCCACCGCCTCCCACTTCCTCTCGCTGTCCAACATTGCCGGTACCACGGCGGACAGCGAGAGGTCCTCTCCAACTTCCGCCACCAGGGCCCGTCTCTCCGGGCCCCAGGCGGCGCACTCCGCGAAAGTGTGGCGCGCCGTGTCGAATGGCGCGCCGCACTCGTGGCAGGCCGGGGTCGCTTCCCGGCCCGCAATCCGATGCAGGTACTCCCCAAAGCACCCGTGCCCGGAGAGTACCTGCGTGAGCCTGAACGTCAGCTCCCCATGCCGCCGATGCACCCACGGGGAAAGGTGGGGGCGGATTGCCGCCACCGTGTCCCGGCCGGCGACCGGCGACCGGAGAGCCTGCTCCCATCGCTCCAGTAGGGAGTCTTGGGCCATTTCCTTGACGCGGCGCATTTCGCCCACTGTAGGCCGGTGTCCGCGGGCTCTGGCGTCCCCCCTGTAGCGGTGGACCGCCGCTAGGACCTCCGCTTGGAGTTCCCAGGGCGCGTCCGCCGCCAGGAGGGTGGCCGCGGTCCACGAGACCGTCCGGTACGCCCTTATCGCCCGCACTGCTATGACCCGCTGCGGCCCATGCAGCAGGGTCTTGTTGCGGGCGTTTAGGGCGTCCACCCAGATCGGGGCGCCGTACATAGCCATACTCCGGATTATACCGGAGTACAGCCGACGGCACCTCGATCCCGGTCCCTTCAAGTTCGGTAGCAGCCTCGCGAGTGATGCGGCGGCTGCGACCAACTTCGGGGCCAATTGGGCAAAGTGGGCCCCGAAGTCCCACCTCCCGTCAAGGACTAGGCCCAGGTACTTCATCTGGGCCTTTACCATAACTGTTTCGCCGAATAAGGCGATTTCCGCCTCCCTAGGCGGCCGTCTCCTTGGGCCGTGGAAAAGGAGGGCCTCCGTTTTCTCTACGGAGACCCTCAGGCCCAGGCTCTGGATCCGATCGACCACTACCGAGACGGCGATGGTCGACCGGATCTTCACCTCCTCCCAGCTCTCTCCCCGGGCTGTGATCAGGGTGTCGTCGGCATAACACAACACCCCTATGCCCGGGAAGAGAGGGCCCCGCAGGACCCAGTTATAACCGAGGTTCCACAGGATCGGCCCTAAGACCGACCCTTGTGGAACCCCGCACAAAACACTGTGACGATGCAGCGTGCCGTCACTGCCCTCCCACATGACTGTGCGGTCCCCTAAATATGACCTCAACAGCCTCCCGATATAAGGAGGCACTCCGTGGTACCGGAGCGCCTCTAGGATCGTCCAGAACGGGAGGCTGTTAAAAGCATTTTTTATGTCCAGGGAGACCGCCAGCACACATTCCCCTCTCTGAGTTGCCTCCTGAGTGAGGTCTTTTAACGACTTCAGGGCGTCGAGGGTCGACCGACCCGCCCTGAAGCCGTACTGAACCTCGGCCAAGTTCGGCCCCGTTCCCTCTAAGTGGTGGACGAGACGGGCAGCGAGAACTCTTTCGAAGAGTTTGCCCATCTCGTCCAGCAACACGATCGGCCGATAGGCCGAAGGGGAGTCTGCTGGCCTGCCCGCTTTGGGTATCAGGCACAGCCTCCCCTCCCTCCAGGTTTGCGGGAACTGTCCGGTACTTATGCAAGCGTCGAACAGTTCCCGCATTTGCACTCCTAGGTGTTCCGAGGCGAGGTGGACGACACGCCTCGGAACGCCGTCCGGGCCCGGGGCCCTACGGCCACCCCTGATGCGGCGGAGCACCATTTTCATCTCCCCGTCAGTGACGAGGGGAGGGGACTCCACCGCAACTTCCTCTGTCGGAGGGCACATCTGGAACGGGGCATACGTCCCCGCTCCAGTGGTCGACCCGACGGTTGGGGGGCTGGGGAACAGCTCCCCCACAACCCGCCTGAGGAGATCCGGCGGCAGGGATTCGGTAGCGGGGATGCCCAGAGCTTGCAGCTTTTTGATAGCGCCCCAACCTTTTTTTTTTTTTTTTTTTTTTTTTTAACGGTGTGAAAATGCGTTAAATCGCATACCACCGGGAGCCGAGAATGGGAGGTAGCTCCCGGTGGTTATGTGGGGCTCTCCCCGCCAGAAGGGCGGGGCCTACCCACTAAAAACACACCGACTTCCGTCCGCGTCTCGCAGGGGTGCCGTAGGATCTCTAGGAATTCGACTACGGGCACCCCGACGCCGGGCCCGCATTAAGGCGCGGGCCCACTCCCTGAAAAGGGCATCCCCGGAAGTGAGGACGCCCCCCAGACCTTACCGCTGATGGGCGAGGGCCCTCCCAGACCCCCACCCACGGTACCGGGGCTTAGGAGATTGAGTTCTCCCAGCCCCCCTCCCAGGCCCCTCTCGCAAAATGGAGGGGCCGCGCGCGCCGGAGCATGGCACGCGCCGTCGGGCGATCCCCTTTGGGGTCCCCGATTGTGACCCGACAGGGCATAGGGCCGCCCTGTCTAAGGCACAGGGGGAAGTAGGGCGTAGCGCCTTCTCCGCCCCCCCGGCCTCCTCATCCGTCGCGGGTCCGCGGCGTTTGCTTCGCGGACCCTTTCATTTGCCTCCTTCTGCGAAATGACACTCTCGCAGAAGGAGGCTACAGCTTCCCATTTCCTCTCGCTGTCTAGCATTGCCGCGATTACGGCAGACAGCGAGAGGTCTCCACCGATTTCTGCTACCAGGGCCCGCCTTTCCGGGCCCCAGGCAGCACATTCCACCAAGGTGTGGCGCGCCGTGTCAGATGGCGCGCCACACTCGTGGCATGCCGGGGTGTCTTCCCGGCCCGCAATCCGGTGCAGGTACTCCCCAAAGCACCCGTGCCCGGAGAGTACCTGCGCCAAACGGAATGTCACCTCCCCGTACTGCCGGTTCACCCATTGCGAGAGGTGGGGGCGAATGCCCGCCACAGTCTCACGGCCGGCGACCGGCGACAGAAGTAACTCCTCCCATCGTTCTATCAGGGACTCTTCAGCGGAGTCCCTGAACCGACGTAGCTCTCCGACGGTGGGCCGGTGACCACGGGCTCGGGCGTCCCCCCTAAATCGGTGGACCGCCGCGAGCACCTCCGCCTGCAACTCCCATGGGGGATCCGCCGCCAGGACGGTGGCCGCAGTCCAGGACACCGTCCTATATGCCCTGATGGCCCGCACCGCGATGACCCTCTGCGGCCCATGCAGAAGGGTCTTATTGCGGGCGTCCAGGGCATCCACCCAGATCGGGGCGCCGTACATTGCCATACTCCGGATTATTCCGGAGTACAATCGACGGCACCTCGACCCGGGCCCCCGCACATTTGGAAGTAATCTTGCCAAGGCGGCGGCGGCTGCAATCAGTTTCGGGGCCAGCTGGGCGAAGTGGGCCCCGAACTTCCACCTCCCATCCAAGACGAGGCCCAGATATTTCATCTGGGCCCCAACCTCTACCCTTTCCCCAAATAGGGTAATAGCAGCCCCCCTTGGCGGCCCCCTCCACGGGGCGTGGAAGACGAGGGCCTCCGTCTTGTCGACAGAGACCCTCAGACCCAGGCTCTGGATCCGGTCGATCACCACGGATACCGCGATGGTCGACCGGAACTGGATCTCGCCCCAATCCTTCCCCCGGGCAGTGACGAGGGTGTCGTCCGCATAACAGAGGACACCAATGCCCGGGAGGAGTGGGCCGCGCAGGACCCAGTTGTATCCCACATTCCAGAGGATCGGTCCGAGGACCGACCCCTGTGGGACTCCGCACCTCACATCGTGGATGTGTAAGGTGCCATCTCCCCCTTCCCAAGCCACGGTGCGGCCTCCCAAGTACGATCTCAACAGCCTCCCAAGGTAAGGAGGCACTCCATGGTAGCGGAGCGCCTCCAAAATTACCCAAAATGGGAGGCTGTTAAAAGCGTTTTTGATGTCTAGGGAGACCGCAAGTACCGACTCTCCCTCTCCGACCGCCTCCGTTGTGAGGTCCTTCAGTCGTCCCAGGGCGTCCATTGTGGAACGGCCCGCCCTGAACCCAAACTGGACCTCTGACAGAGGCGGTCCGACATTCTCCAGATGGTGGACGAGGCGGGCAGCGACGACTCGCTCAAATAATTTCCCCGCCTCGTCCAGCAGCACTATTGGCCGGTACGCGGACGGTGAGTCCGCCGGCCGGCCAGCCTTCGGCAACAGGCAGAGTTTGCCCTCCTTCCATAGCTGCGGGAACCTTCCAGTGCTGATGCACGCATCGAAGAGTTCCCGCAGCTCTACACCCATAAATTCCGAGGCGAGATAGAGAACCCGCCTCGGAACTCCGTCCGGGCCCGGGGCCCGACGGCCACCCCTGATGCGGTGGAGCACCATCTTCATCTCCCCGTCTGTGACGAGGGGAGGGGACTCCACCGCAGCTTCAACGACCTCCGTCGGGGGGCACATCGAAAACGGGGCATATGTCCCCGCTCCGGTGGCAGACCCGACGGCCGGGGGACTGGGAAACAGTTCCCCCACAACTCTCCTTAGGAGATCCGGCGGAAGAGACTCGGTAGCGGGAAGGCCCAGGGCTTGGAGTTTCTTCCGCGCCGACTTGTAGGGCCTCCCCCACGGATTTCTGTCCAGCTCCGCCAGGATCTCCTCCCTCGCGAGGGCCTTTGCCCGACAGATCGCCAGCTGCAGGGCCTTCTTCGCTTCGCGATAGAGGCCCCGCAGCCGTTCCTCGAGGTCGGGGTCCAGCCCATTGCGTCGCCTGCAACGCACAAATTCCCTTCGGGCCCTGTTGGCCGTCACCCGAAGTTGGGAAATCTCCGGGGACCACCAATAAACGGCCCTCTTCCGGCGCCACGGACGCGCTCTGGGCATGGCCGCGTCGCAGACCCTGGTTAGGGCCTGCCGCATGCGACGTGCTAGCGCGTCCGGGCACAGCTCTTCCGGGGCGGCGTCAGCGGCCCATTGTTCAATAATCGCCGCTTCCTTCGCCAGCTCCCGGTCGAGCTTGGCGAGAGCCCAACGCGGGAACCGACTCGGGCCCCTTGGGGGGGCGGTATTGTGGAGAGGGGGAGACACCTCGAACCTTATGTAATTGTGGTCCGAGAGTGTCTCGATGTCCTCTTCCACTTTCCACCCATGCACCCTGTGCGCGATCGCGGGGGTGGCGAACGTTAGGTCCACCACGGACCCCCCACGCGACCGCACACAGGTGTGCACCGCCCCCCTGTTCAGAAGGGACAGCCCAGACTGGATCGACCAGACCTGGACTGCCCTCCCTCTCGGATCCGTGGCCGGGTTGCCCCAGGCCACGGACTTGGCGTTAAAGTCGCCGAGGACTATGATAGCCCCCGACGACTGCCTTGCCATCGCCGCCCTGATGGAGTCGAGCCAGACCTCGAACTCCACCAGGGGACGATTGGGGGAGAAGTACACCCCGATTAGGGTGTACTCCCCCAGTGCCACCACCACGTACCCAGAGCCCCTCTCTTTGACTGAGAGGGGTGGGCCGTCCCCATCCAGGGTCGTCACTGCCACCGTGCCGTCCAGGTCCCCCGCCCAATGAGAATGCGGGGGGACGTAGTACGGCTCGGCGGCCACCCCCACTGACGCCTCCCACTCCGCCATGGACTGAAGAAACACATCTTGTGCCCCGGCGGAGTGGTTGAGGTTACCCTGGAGGACTTTGAGGTGTCTTGTATTACTCATTGTGACACCTCAAAGTCCATCTGCGCCTGCTGTGGGCGCCCATCCCTGGTGGAGGCGACGGGGGTGGTCCAGGCCCCCGTTTCACCTTTCCCCTTCATAGCAGGGGGGGAGCAGTTCCTCCCCCCCATAATGTGGCCTGCTGGCCGTCCCATCTCTGCGCAGATTGCACAGTGAACTTTCTTCACTGTGCAGTTGGCGCCACGATGTCCCTCCTCGCCGCACCGGTAGCAAAGATTGCTCCGGTCGGCCTTTGAGGGACACCTCTGCATTGTATGGCCCAACCCCATGCACCTATGGCAGCGCATGGGGCGCCGTTCCAATACCTGGACCCTGGCCGAGGTCCACCCGACCAGGATCCTTCCCGCCGCCGCTACGGCCTTAGCCGCAGGGATTGGGCACACTGCGAAACAGGTGCCCAGACCCCCCGGGCCCTCGTTGATGGCCATGACCTTCACCTCCTCAATTGAGCAGGCTCCGGTCTTGGCGACAGCGGCGGCCACCATCTCTTTGGTGGCCGAGTCGTCGAGCCCCACCACGCGAATATCCGCGCATTTGGTGGGGCGTGCGATGCTGGCCACTCCGTCCAATGCCGAGCGCAGCTTAGCGGCTAGCGCATCGGCCTTCTCCTTTCCTTGTGCCTTGGGCACCTCGATGATCCTGGCACCCGTCGCCGCGCGGCGGATGCCTAGGCCGGGACCAAGGCCAATTTCGGTCAGGTCGACCGCCTCCCGAGCGTGCTTGAGCACCTCGCTGTAGGTCACCCCTTTGGCAGCCGCCTCCGGCTGTAGGGTGACCACCACCGCAACGCTCTCCGCCTCCCTCAATTTCGGCTTGGCCTTGCCGGCTTTGGCCGGCACGGTAGCCGAAGTGGCGCGAGCCCGGGGAGCGGGCGTCGGCGCAGACTTGGTGGCAGCGGAGGGGGAAGATGCCTTCCCCTTCCCTTTGCCCTTCCTCACCACCGTAGCCCAGGTTTCCGGTGCCTGAGATGGCCCAGCAACCGGTTCCACCGGTGGTGCATTCACCGCGGGGGCCACGGAAGGAGGGGTGGGCACGGAAGTGGAAGGCGTTGCCTTCCCCTTGCCCTTTCCCTTCCCGTTGCCCTTTCCCTTGCCCTTGCTCTGGGCGGGCTGAGAGGGCTCAGAGGGCACCGGTTGGGGAGCCCGTGGGGCTGCCACCGGCTGCTCCTGTGCAGCTCTCCTCTTGTCCGCCGCTAGAGGCGGGCGGATCACTTTCTCCGGCAGGAGACGGTGGTCGATGCCGTCAATCCGGGCATCGACCCGGGCGTTCACCATCGCCCCCACTGTGGAGGCGATGTACGCCTTCAACTCCTCCAACATCTCCTCGGGAGACATGGAGGAGCCGGCGAAAGCGGACGTCTTTGTCGCCTTCTTGGCCGCCGCTGCATCTTTTTTGATGCTGGCGAACTCGGCTCTGAACGCCTTCCTTTCCTCGCGCATGAGCTCGACTTCCCGTCTAAGCCGGGTGTTGTCGGCCCATGCGCGCCTCAGCTCGTCGCTCTCATTCCTCGCCGTGAGAGCGTCGACGATATCGCCCAATGCGGCCACGGCGTCATTTAGGGCCCGTACATGCGTGCCCTTTAGATGCCCCGACTTTAGGGCGACATCTTTGATGGCCGCCATGCTTGTGCCGGCCATCCTCCTCAATTCCTGGGCGTCCTTGCGGGTGTCCCGGACCTCCAGCGAGCAATAATTCTTGCCCGCCGGCACGACCGAGACTTTTCCCCCATCACCATCTTTCGGCGGGCGCGGCTTGAGGAAAGTGAGTCGGAGCCCCTTTGAGGTCCGACCACTCTCAGCCGAGCTGTCGCGCGAGCGCGAACTAATGCTCGGGGACTCCGCTCCGCTCTCCACCGACAAACCCCTCCGTTTGACGGAGGCCTCAGTCTCCGTCTCTGATCCGCTGTCTAAAGACGGCGGACGCGACCTTTTGGGGCGTTCCTGCCCCCCCTTACCCAAATTTATGGGAGTGGGGATGACACCCACACCCATTTCCCCCAACGCGACCGAGCACGGCCTCAATCCCTGAGGAATTGAGGCCGAACTCGCCGCCCTAACGTCCGGAACTGAACCGGAATGACCCGATTCGGTCCCCCCCCCCCGGCGCGGCCTAAGCCGACCTCCCACACCCCCCCCTGAAGGCTCGGAGTCAACCTCCATCACCCCCGATAGGACTGGTAGCCCTGACAATACCCCGACCCACCGGTCTTGAATGTTTCGTTGTCTATTATAATACTAACCAACAACAAAACATTCAAAACCTAAAATCGGGATATCTACAAAACTACAAGCCCTAGACCCGTTCTGAGAACACTAAAATTCTCAGCTCGCCGAACTCAACAAATCACCTTCTATGCACTTTCACCGTATCTCTCATCTAAACACCCACTAGAACCTAAAACACCCACTAGAACCCCCAACCTTTTTTTTTTTTTTTAACGTTGGGAAAATGCGTTGAATCGCATACCACCGGAGCCGAGAACGGGAGGTGACTCCGGATGGTTATGTGGGGCTCTCCCCGCCTGAAGGGCGAGGCCTACCCACTAAAAACCCAACGAATTCCGTCCGCGTCTTGGATGGAGCGCCGCAGGATCCCTAGGGATTTCGACTGCAGGCGCCCCGACGCAGGACCCACACCGTGGCGCGGGCCCCAGACCGTACCGCTGGCGGACGAGGATCCCCCCAGACCCCCGCCCACGGTATTGGGGCATAGCCCCCAACCAAGGCCCCCCTCGCAAGAGGGAGGGCCGCGCGTGGCGCACGCGCAATCGGGCGATCCCCGAGGAGGGTGCCGTTCGCCGCCGTGTCCTAACTTCCCCGTCTATCCCTGTGTTCCCCGTCTTTCAGGCCGTTCCCTGCGTCGCCCGCTGCCCGGGAGGAAGGCTGCCCGGGAGGAAGGGCTGCCCGGGAGGAAGGACTGCCCGGGAGGAAGGAGCTGCCCGGGAGGAAGGAGCTGCCCGGGAGGAAGGAGCTGCCCGGGAGGAAGGAGCTGCCCGGGAGGAAGGAAGAACCCCCAACCTAACCTAACCTTTTTTTTTTTTTTTTTTTTTTTTTTATACTTGGGAAACCCATTTACGGGTCCCCGCAGCAAGCAGCGGGGTATGTCGGACTCGCCGCCACCAGAGAGCTGATGGGTGGCGGAATACCGACTAAAACCCAAGTTTAAGACGCCAGTGCGCGTTTGGCCGGGGCCATGGGATTTAGCTATCGCATTGCGCCGCGACCCCGACCGCGCTTGCCGTTTCGGGCGTCACCTCGGCGCCAAGCGCCAAGACACTCGTGACGCGCAGATGTTGCGCGTGCCGTCTTTGAGGTCTGTGTTGTGGGCGACCAACTGCTCTCCGCGTGGGCCGCCCAGACCTCTGCCGTGAGGTTGGTGGGGCTTATGCCACGCCACCTTGTTCGCGGCTGGGAGTCGGGTCAAAGACCACAACCTCTCTACCTACTTTTCCATGGCCGGGGCGCGGGCTGGTCGTCGCCCGTTATTCGCCTTGCTTGTGCGGGGCGGGGAGCAGGTCTTACTGCCCACTCTATGCCCCGCTGGCTTCCCGGCTGCTTCACATAGGCTGCAGTGTGGAGCAGCCTCGCACGTTGCGGCCTTGTGGCCAGCTTGACCGCAGCGATAGCAAAGGTCGCTGCGGTCTGTTTCTGAGGTGCATTTGCACCTAAAGTGCCCAGTTTCTAGGCACCTAAAGCATCTCTGTATTCTGGGCTGCAGCAACGTAACTCGTGCTGCAACCCAGCCCACCAGTACCTTGCCCTTCGCCGCTAGTCTCTTGGCCTCAGCGACGGGGCAGCGTGCCCACACTGAGCCGAGGCCAGAGGCATTCTGTCGGATTATGCCGACCTTCAAGGCGTCGGCAGGACAGCCCGTCTCTTTTGATATTGCCGTAGCAACCTCCTCTGGAGTCACTGATTCATCCAGGCCCGTGATGCGCAGTTCGCTGCACTTTGTGGGCCTGGAGACTTTAATGATCTCCTCGCCGAAAACCTCCCGGAGTTTGCCGGCAAGGATGTCCGCTTGAGCGGAACTCCCGGCACCCGGAATCTCTAAGATTCGGGCACCTGTCGCCGCTCTTCGCAGCTTCATCGCAGGTATGCCCACACTGGACAGGTCAATTTTTTCTTTGGCCTCCTTTAATACCTCTAGGTATGTGAGGCCTCTGCGTTCTCCTTCTGGCTGCAGTGTAACCACTACGGCCGAGGTGCGCGGGGTGCGCACTTTAGGGGTCTTCTTTTTGGGCTCTGGGGCCTTAGGTGTTTTGCCCGCTGTTTTAGCCTCTTTGGTCGCCGCCTTTTTGCCTCTTTTGACGACCTTCACCCATTCTCCCTCTTCGGGAGGGGGTGCGTCAGTCGTCTGAGGCTGAGAAGGGCCGGGATCGGATGGGCCAGAAGATGACATGGCACCATTATCCGCTTTGCTCGCTTGGGTCTCTCGGTCCGTCTTCCTCTTTCTCTTTCCTCTCTTTGCAGTCTTGCTCTGAGGTTCCGACATCGGTGGCCTTTGCGTCGGCCCGTCTGCCTGCGACGTTGACGGAACGCTCAGAGTTTTGTCTGCTGCCAATGGGGGTCGTACACGCGGAGCCGGGGGAAGGCGCTCTTCGTGGGCCTCAAATCTGGCATTGACCATTGTGCCGACCTCTACCATAATCCTTCTCATGTCCACGTCCGAAATGGAGGAGGACGTGGTCGTCTGCTGTTCGGACGTCTTTTCAGCTCTAGCCCGTGCTTCGACTGCATGCAGCCGCTCTTCCAGCACCGACATGTCCTTCCGGAGCCTTTCGACTTCGGACTTGAGGCGGGCGTTGTTGGCCTCTAGCCTCGCGTTCTCCTCCGAGGCGGTCCTGCTGGAGAGCTTAGCAGCCGCCTCTTTTATGCTCGACGCCTCATCTTTGAGCATTTTTACATATCCCCCTTTCAAGTTTTTGGAGGTTGTCGCCACCCTCATAATTATGGCGACGCTGTCCATGACTTGTTTCCTAAGCGCTGCAGCTGTTTCCTCGTCTTGTTCTATGTCCGAGATGTCAGTGGACAAAGACTCGAACAGTCTACAGCGCCTAGCTGCCGCCACCTGTCGGGCTTCCTCGGCCAGCTCTTTTTCGGCCCTGAGCTCCATCTCCTCTCGCTCTGCTCTAATCAGAGCGCGTTTCGCGGCTTCCAGCCCAACGTACTGCCCTGTTGTAGATGGGCGGCCTCTTCCTCTCTTGCTCGAAGGGGTAATACTTCGAACCGAGCCTTCTTCTCCTGAGGACTCCGCAGAGTCCCAGGACCTCATCCTTTTTAGGCTCTCTTCCGTCACGTCCATACGAGAGGGGCGGTGTGGGCTCTCGAGTCTCTCCAGCATTACAACTGGGGTTTTCGAGCCTAAAGATGTTGGTGACTCCACCCTCCCGAAAGTTTTCCTTGCAGAACTTCTCGTCGTCCTTATCGAACTGCAACAACTGTCGTCGTCGCTGTCTATCTCTGAGACTCTTTGTTCTTTGGCACTTTGGCCCATCTGGCCCTCTTGGCCTACTTCTTCTGCTACCCTAGCCTCCTCCTGGCCCATCTGGCCCTCGTTATTTTCGCCCCTCTGGCCATCGTCCTCTCCCTTTCTTACTTCGGTTTTGGGTTTTAATTTTAAGCTATCCATTTAGTTCCCACGAGTAATGGTGAATAAAATGTCGTCCCGGGCAGAGCACCTGTACACAACGGGAAAGCCTAAAGTTGACTAGCGCGCGAGGGCGGCAGATATCCGCGCTAGGGGGGGCCTCACGACGGTTTACCGACCGCCACTCAGACCCCAGCCGACCCCCCAAAACCTGGCCTTGGTGGATTTTTTCCCCGAGGTTCCCTTCCTCTTGGGCCAGCCAATGAAGGCAAGCCCCCTACCCCCGCGACAAGTCGCGGGACCAGGTTGGCCGACGGTGGTCGAAACCTGTCCACCCAGTCGAGCCCTCTCGACCAGGCGAACCCGTCGTCCCGCCCGTCACCGCCGCTACCCGGAATAAGTCCGGGACGCCGGCCGGGCCCGCCCCGCCCAACAGTTGCCTGCTAGCCGGGGCCTCTCCTCCGCTGACTTTTAGCCGTCGGCGAGCTAGTCTCAATGACATAGCCCACCGACGTTGCCCAGGACGCACCACGAGGAGGTAGTCAGCATAGCGCCCCAACCTAACCTTTTTTTTTTTTTTTTTTTTTTTTTTTTAACCAGGGGAAATCCATTGACGGATCTCCCGCCGCTTGTAAAGGGAGCGACGGGAGTATGTGGGACTCACCCTCCACCAAGATGGAGCGGTGGAGGCCCTACCCACTAAAACCCCTGGGGCGTTACCGCCTCTGCGTGTTAGGCCGAGGTCACGGGTCCCACAGCGGCATGACTTCCGCAGCCCCGGCCACGCACAGTCCGTTAGGACTTCATCTCAGGGTCAAAGTTTGACCCAAGGGCAAGATGTTGTTGCCCTTGTTCTCTCGCTGCGAGACATGTGAAGACTTTGTCTTCGCATTTGCCATCACTGGGTCGCCGCTTCGGCAGTGAGTTTCCCAGGCTCACCGCCGCGACCCGTGTTATGGAGGCTGGAGGCCCAGCATGCCCCTTCGCCTCCGGACTCTCCGGCTTCTTATGGGATGCTCTGCAGAGAGTTCCCTTTGCCGCTCGGCCTCTTCTTTTTTAGAGACCACAGTCTCGCAAAACGCTTTAACGCTCTGCCACGCGTTCTCACCTGAGATCATCTTTTGGATGATAGTGGGAAGCGTGAGGTCATTTCCAATGACAGCCTTAAGGGCGTTCCTTTCCTCCGACCATGCTGGACAGATCTCTACCGTATGCTGAGCGGTATCAGCGGTATTCCCACAGTGATGACACGACGAGTCAACCTCCCTTCTGGCTATTTTATGCAGATAGCTGCCGAAGCAGCCGTGGCCGGTCAGCACTTGGACCAGCCGGAAGGTCAACTCGCCATGTCCCCTCTCTACCCAATCCTTGAATAAAGGGTGAATTGCCGAGATGGTGGCGAATCCAGCTCTGGGATTTGCGAGCCTTTCTGCCCACTTGTTGAGCATGACTTGATGAGTGTTGGGTTTGTTCACCTACACCTTTTAATGCTAATATAAATAAAAGAGTTTGATATATAAAGTTGAAATATTATAATTGAGTTCACTATTTGCTATGCTAAATGAATGATGTGCGCCGCGTTCGCGATTCTGCTATGAACTACACTACAAAACATGCATAGAGCGTAAACCGCTGACAATTAAGAAATAAATGAAACTTATAAAATAATATTTAATGTGTTATAAATTGTACGGTTGCATAACTCGTACATGCTCCCGGGCGGGAGATGCTGGGTGCTGTTAGTAGTTAATGAGGTGCTACAAGGTGATAAACAATTAAATTATAACTAAATGTTAGTAAAAGTTATTGCTAAAAGTAAAAGTGATACTAAACAGTTATTTAGAGTTAAATCTCTTAAAACTAAATTTAGGGATAATAGGAGAGCTAGCCCTATTGATACCCGACGCACTCGAAATGGCTTTCGCGCATGTAACACTTTTATTGGCTATTACACTACCGCACTGAACACTATAAACACTAGGCTCTACTTTAGCACTTTGCTCTGCTTTTACACTAACACATTGATCACTATCACTACCACCGGTATGGAAGTGCACGCTCGGAGCGGGCCGCGCGGGGCGGGCCGGGCGGCGCGTGCGCCACCACACGAACCCTGCCACCGCCAACACCGCTGCTGCCACGCAGTAAATGCCCACGTAGTGGTGGACGTCGTGGATAGATACTCCAATATCATCGTCTTCTTCTTGTTCCGATGTCCGCAATTGCTTTATTTGTTCCGAGATATTTTGTAATGAAGATTGAAATGAAGTCGTGTTTAAGTACTCGGTAACAGGTAAAGACAGGTTGATAATGTTATTGACGGGTGCTATCTGAACGTCTAGAACGTCTGGCATGATACTCATATTACTCGTCCTCTGTCTATGTGATGTTATTGAGAATGTGTTTCCCTTTATAATGCATTCATTACCTAGAGCAATAATATTGACCCCTGTCAGCTGTTCGTTCGTAACCTGAAGCCCACATATGATTCGTAATGTACATTGACCGCAGCACGTTAGTATGAAGTTGTTTACGGTAGCAAGTTCCATCCATGTAGTCTCACATGACGTAGTGATTGTAGCGCAGGAATTGCTTTGCTGGCTTTTCACACACAAATTTTGATCTGAGTTTCTTTCGTAGATAGGTTTCTGAATCCTGCATAAACTCGATGTGAATAATGCCTGATGATCATAATGAATACACCCTTGTAGTTCTTGTTCAAATCTAGGTATGTAGGTGTCCTTTCTTATATTGATTGCTAAGTAATCTGCTATGGGTTTTATGCTGACCATTGCAGTATTTATTTGATGTGGTATGGGAATTAACCGAAACATTTCATAACTTTCTCTACTAATTAGCGGTATTTGTATTTCAAAAATGAAATATAATTCTGTCATACGAGCTCTCACTGACATTATATTTCATCGCTTCATTCTTCATATATAATATTAACAACGTAGTAGTTCTCCTACCTACAAGGCAACGTCGCACGATTTTTAAATTTTATCCACTTAATTTTTTCAACTACCCACAAGTCTTCGTGTAATATCTCTGCAACCCAAGCGTCATTCTTTTTCGTGCGAGGCAACGAACAGCACGCTGTCGTCGTGTGTATTACGAACGAAACAAAATTATAGTTATTATACTCGTATTTCAGTATTACTTTATATCTATATTTATTAAATTATGCCTAAACGAAGTTTAGAAGAAAAGATAGCACGTTATTCTAATAAAATACAAAAACTTAAACAAAAAGCATTCGTGGAATCTCGTGTGATACAATCGTCCGAGTCGGACGCTGATAACAATGGTGAGTACATATTAAGTATATAACTAAAACGTGTTTTGCATTAATTACAAAGATTACATTTTTGTTTAACTTACTATTCACGAGAAAAGTATTTTGATTTTTGATTTTAATTATATACAATATGGAAAGACATTTTTTGTCTATATTCGAATATTGAACGTGACAGCCTGGGGGTCGACCGTGAGTCAACACGATGGCAAAATGCAAAAATAAAGCGCACCTTACATGAGGTCGCTATTATTTGCGAAAATAAAATCTACCTGGGGTCTATCCGTGAGATAGAACGAGGGTATATATTTTATAATAGAAATCATATTTTATTATTATGATTTCAGACGTGGATACTATTATTCCCTCGGATATACCTATCCCGACCGAACCGCATACTCCTGCACCAACCGAGGAGACATCAAATGCAAATATTACTGCCACGGCTGATACCCCAAAGGAACCGGAATTAGAACCCGATATTTTAGTGGCACTAGGAGAGGCCCTGGACGATACTCCTGAATTTGGGGAAAATATCCATGAAAATTTAGCTCAAAGGTGGCAACCAATCTTAAGGAAAGGTATTTCCAAAGAAAGCAAAGACAATTTATTTATAGAATATAGAGTACCCGCAAATTGTTCTTTATTACAAGCGCCAAAACTTAATGCTGAACTTCTAGCGGCTATATCCGATATGACGCGCAACCGAGATAAGAAAATGGAGGCGGCTCAACAACAACTAGGAGTTGGAATAACGGCACTAAATAGGGCCATGACACTTCTGATAACAGGTGGTGACAAAATTCAAGCAATTAAATTGCTTAGTGATAGTTGCCGCATTCTCACTGACCTGCATTTTATCGAGACTCAAGCTCGTATAAAGATGTTAACTCCTGGTTTGGATAAATCATTTATTAACGTAATTAAAGAGAGCGAAAGAGACAGTACCTTGTTTGGTTTGCAACTTTCGGAAAAAATCAAAGCTTCCAAAGCTGTCGAAAAGCAGGGACTTCAAATCAAGAAAACCAATCCAACACATAAACCGCCTACAGTGGCAGTACAATCAACTGTTTCCAGACCCCGCTACCAGGAAAACTGGGCGGGTCCTTCACGCTTCCAGTCGAACAGGGGGGGGCGCGGAGGCCAGAAGAGACAATTCCCTGCTATTCGCAAGACTGTGGCCGGTCCTCAGAACAAATCCAACCCGAGCAGACCGCGTCAACCTCCTCATCAGTAGTTCAGGTACACGCTGGTCGTATACAATATTTTTATAAACATTGGCTCAATATTACTTCCAATACTGTCGTACTTGATTGGATTCGTAATGGGTTTTCCATTCCTTTCTCACAATTACCCATTCAACATGTTTCACCCCGAAACACTTTGCCTTCAAAAGAAAGAGTTGAAATGTCTGTGGCCATACAAAAATTATTAGATTTAGGGGCTATTAAACCCTGTAAACCTAGTAAACAGCAATTTCTATCAAAGATATTTCTTGCTCCAAAATCGAATGGAGAAAAACGTTTTATTCTAAACCTTAAGCCTTTGAATAAATATATTGAAAAATTTCATTTTAAAATGGAAGATTACAGGACTGCTTCCAAATTAATAACAAAAAATTCTTTTATGGCCACAGTTGATTTGAAGGAATCATATTTGTTAGTTCCAATTGCAAAGCATCATCACAAATATTTACGTTTCCAGTTCGAGGACGATGATAAACAGAACACTATGTATGAATTTAACGCTATGCCTTATGGCTTATCCATAGCACCTAGGACCTTTAGTAAAATTATTAAGGAGGTTATGAGCCACCTTAGATATAAGGGACATAAATCTGTTCAATATCTTGATGATATACTTTGCATTGGAGATGATTACCAACAATGTCTCGATAATGTAACGACAACTATTGAATTACTGGAAAACTTGGGGTTTGTTATCAACACCAAAAAGAGTTCATTAGAACCTCAACAAACTTGTAAATTTTTAGGATTTATTTATAACTCATTAAATTTAACAATATCATTACCAAATGAAAAACGCATTAGCATTAGCAATTTAGTTAAAAAGTTTTCACAGTTACCTCTTTGTTCCATTAGACAATTTGCTCAACTTATTGGTACTTTAACCTCTGCCTGTCCTGCAGTTAAATATAGCTGGTTATACACTAAGATCCTGGAAAGGCAAAAATTTCTAGCCTTAAAGTCACATGGAAATTATGATACTAACATAAAACTTCCTAGTATAATACTAAAAGACCTTAGCTGGTGGTCTAAAAACATATTTGTTGCTCATAATTCTATAAAAATGCAGGAATTCACAATGGAAATATTTACTGATGCGTCTAGGACGGGCTGGGGTGCTTTTTGCGATGGTCAGAGGAGAAATGGAGCCTGGACGGATACAGAATTAAAATTTCATATTAATTATTTAGAGTTGTTAGCAGTATTCCTTGCTCTAAAAACTTTCGCCATTAATAAATCTAATTGCTCTATATTATTAAGGATTGATAATACCACAGCTATAAGTTATGTTAACCGTATGGGTGGAATCCAGTTTACCCATTTAAATGACCTTTCACGGGTAATTTGGCAATGGTGTGAGAAGCGAAGTATATGGTTGTTCGCATCGTATATAAACACTAAAGAAAATACAATTGCAGACGAAGAGTCTCGCAAAATTAATCCAGATACGGAATGGCAGTTATCAAATACAGCCTTTCAATTAATTGTTCAAAAACTAGGTCAACCAGACATAGACTTGTTTGCTTCTCGTATTAGCACTAAATGTTTAAAATTTGTATCTTGGCGACCCGACCCGGATGCTATTGCTGTAGACGCATTTACTATAAGCTGGCACAACACTTTCTTTTATGCTTTTCCGCCGTTTTCTTTAATATTGAAATGCCTAAATAAAATAATAACTGACCAAGCTAAAGGTATTTTTGTATTTCCTGTGTGGCCGTCCCAAGCTTGGTATCCCCAGTTGAATAACATGATAGTAAGCGAAGTTATTATTTTGAATCCAAAAGTAGATCTATTGTATTCCCGTTTCAGGACCAGTCACCCGCTCCACAAGACCCTTACCCTGGGTGCCGCGGTGCTCTCCGGCTTGCGTTCCTTCACAGAGGAACACCGTCGACTGCCTTAGATCTCATGATATCGTCCTTATCTGATAACACATTATTACAATATAATGTAACGTATAAATTATGGTGGCAATTTTGCAGAGAGAATAACGTTAATGTGTTTGATATATCTATACCGTTGATTTTAACTTTCCTGTCAGAATTATTCAGTAAAGGTGCTTCATATGGGTCTTTAAACAGTCATCGGGCTGCCCTATCGCTATTTTTCGGAAATAGTATAGGAGCAGACGATAGTTTAAAAAGATTATTGAAAGGAGCATACAAGTTAAGACCCAGCTTACCTAAGTACACAAGCACCTGGGACCCTCAATTAGTATTGAACGAAGTATCAAAATGGTATCCTAATCGAACTCTTCCAATGGAAAATATCACTAAAAAGTTAGCAATTTTATTAGCACTCTGCACTGGGCACAGGGTTCAAACACTTTCTCTAATTAAAACCTGCAATATTAAAAGATCAAATAAAGGTATTGATATTTATATCACTGACATAATAAAGACATCAGCTCCGGGACGGGAACCACCTATTTTACACCTTCCATATTTTAATGATAATCATAATATATGCCCTGCCACTACCTTAGATGATTATTTATTTGTGACTAATAACATTAGACCTATAACAGTTAAAACATTATTTTTAACTTTTAAGAAACCTTACAGAAGCGCTAGCTCACAATCCATTAGCCGATGGATCAAGCAAGTTTTATGTGTAAGCGGCGTGGATGTCGTAACGTTTGGCGCTCACAGCACGCGCCACGCTGCCACATCCACCGCCAGACGAGCCGGCCTCTCTATAGATGCGATCAGGAAGGCAGCAGGTTGGACTACAGACTCTCAAATACTCACCAAATACTATTGCCGCCCTATTGCGGAGGAAAATGTATTCGCAAGGTCGGTATGTTTCCCGACAGACAATCAAATAGATATGTAAAATTGTATTTAATACTTTTTGTTTAGAGGCTACTTTTTTGTTTAATTTGATTTTAATACTAATTAAAAAGAAAAATTAAATATGATTAAAGATTACTTAAAATGTATTTTTATTTAAGCAAAAACTGCGAAATACAGCTCTAAACATCTACGTTGTTAATATTATATATGAAGAATGAAGCGATGAAATATAATATATGATCAAACGAACTTAATCAAGTAAAGTTCGATCGATATTATATGAATCGCTTCATTCGAATATATAAGTAATACCCTCCCAACCCTAGGCCCAGTGTTTCAGTTTTTGCTAGAGAGACAAGTGGTTATGTAACTCTAAAAGAATGACGCTTGGGTTGCAGAGATATTACACGAAGACTTGTGGGTAGTTGAAAAAATTAAGTGGATAAAATTTAAAAATCGTGCGACGTTGCCTTGTAGGTAGGAGAACTACTACGTTGTTAATATTATATATTCGAATGAAGCGATTCATATAATATCGATCGAACTTTACTTGATTAAGTTCGTTTGATCATATATTATTTGATATATTTTATGCAGATCCGTAACAATGTTGTCAATCGGAAGTGATAATTCTTTAGGTATTTGACTTGAAATAATATTCAATTCATCTCGAAGTTGTGACGGAGAGATAAGGTGAACATTAAACTGCTGTGCGTTAGTAATAGTATCTAGTAGCGTATTTTGAATACTTTTCAAGCTGCTGAGGAAGTTCTTGGCTATTATATTTCATCGCTTCATTCTTCATATATAATATTAACAACGTAGTAGTTCTCCTACCTACAAGGCAACGTCGCACGATTTTTAAATTTTATCCACTTAATTTTTTCAACTACCCACAAGTCTTCGTGTAATATCTCTGCAACCCAAGCGTCATTCTTTTTCGTGCGAGGCAACGAACAGCACGCTGTCGTCGTGTGTATTACGAACGAAACAAAATTATAGTTATTATACTCGTATTTCAGTATTACTTTATATCTATATTTATTAAATTATGCCTAAACGAAGTTTAGAAGAAAAGATAGCACGTTATTCTAATAAAATACAAAAACTTAAACAAAAAGCATTCGTGGAATCTCGTGTGATACAATCGTCCGAGTCGGACGCTGATAACAATGGTGAGTACATATTAAGTATATAACTAAAACGTGTTTTGCATTAATTACAAAGATTACATTTTTGTTTAACTTACTATTCACGAGAAAAGTATTTTGATTTTTGATTTTAATTATATACAATATGGAAAGACATTTTTTGTCTATATTCGAATATTGAACGTGACAGCCTGGGGGTCGACCGTGAGTCAACACGATGGCAAAATGCAAAAATAAAGCGCACCTTACATGAGGTCGCTATTATTTGCGAAAATAAAATCTACCTGGGGTCTATCCGTGAGATAGAACGAGGGTATATATTTTATAATAGAAATCATATTTTATTATTATGATTTCAGACGTGGATACTATTATTCCCTCGGATATACCTATCCCGACCGAACCGCATACTCCTGCACCAACCGAGGAGACATCAAATGCAAATATTACTGCCACGGCTGATACCCCAAAGGAACCGGAATTAGAACCCGATATTTTAGTGGCACTAGGAGAGGCCCTGGACGATACTCCTGAATTTGGGGAAAATATCCATGAAAATTTAGCTCAAAGGTGGCAACCAATCTTAAGGAAAGGTATTTCCAAAGAAAGCAAAGACAATTTATTTATAGAATATAGAGTACCCGCAAATTGTTCTTTATTACAAGCGCCAAAACTTAATGCTGAACTTCTAGCGGCTATATCCGATATGACGCGCAACCGAGATAAGAAAATGGAGGCGGCTCAACAACAACTAGGAGTTGGAATAACGGCACTAAATAGGGCCATGACACTTCTGATAACAGGTGGTGACAAAATTCAAGCAATTAAATTGCTTAGTGATAGTTGCCGCATTCTCACTGACCTGCATTTTATCGAGACTCAAGCTCGTATAAAGATGTTAACTCCTGGTTTGGATAAATCATTTATTAACGTAATTAAAGAGAGCGAAAGAGACAGTACCTTGTTTGGTTTGCAACTTTCGGAAAAAATCAAAGCTTCCAAAGCTGTCGAAAAGCAGGGACTTCAAATCAAGAAAACCAATCCAACACATAAACCGCCTACAGTGGCAGTACAATCAACTGTTTCCAGACCCCGCTACCAGGAAAACTGGGCGGGTCCTTCACGCTTCCAGTCGAACAGGGGGGGGCGCGGAGGCCAGAAGAGACAATTCCCTGCTATTCGCAAGACTGTGGCCGGTCCTCAGAACAAATCCAACCCGAGCAGACCGCGTCAACCTCCTCATCAGTAGTTCAGGTACACGCTGGTCGTATACAATATTTTTATAAACATTGGCTCAATATTACTTCCAATACTGTCGTACTTGATTGGATTCGTAATGGGTTTTCCATTCCTTTCTCACAATTACCCATTCAACATGTTTCACCCCGAAACACTTTGCCTTCAAAAGAAAGAGTTGAAATGTCTGTGGCCATACAAAAATTATTAGATTTAGGGGCTATTAAACCCTGTAAACCTAGTAAACAGCAATTTCTATCAAAGATATTTCTTGCTCCAAAATCGAATGGAGAAAAACGTTTTATTCTAAACCTTAAGCCTTTGAATAAATATATTGAAAAATTTCATTTTAAAATGGAAGATTACAGGACTGCTTCCAAATTAATAACAAAAAATTCTTTTATGGCCACAGTTGATTTGAAGGAATCATATTTGTTAGTTCCAATTGCAAAGCATCATCACAAATATTTACGTTTCCAGTTCGAGGACGATGATAAACAGAACACTATGTATGAATTTAACGCTATGCCTTATGGCTTATCCATAGCACCTAGGACCTTTAGTAAAATTATTAAGGAGGTTATGAGCCACCTTAGATATAAGGGACATAAATCTGTTCAATATCTTGATGATATACTTTGCATTGGAGATGATTACCAACAATGTCTCGATAATGTAACGACAACTATTGAATTACTGGAAAACTTGGGGTTTGTTATCAACACCAAAAAGAGTTCATTAGAACCTCAACAAACTTGTAAATTTTTAGGATTTATTTATAACTCATTAAATTTAACAATATCATTACCAAATGAAAAACGCATTAGCATTAGCAATTTAGTTAAAAAGTTTTCACAGTTACCTCTTTGTTCCATTAGACAATTTGCTCAACTTATTGGTACTTTAACCTCTGCCTGTCCTGCAGTTAAATATAGCTGGTTATACACTAAGATCCTGGAAAGGCAAAAATTTCTAGCCTTAAAGTCACATGGAAATTATGATACTAACATAAAACTTCCTAGTATAATACTAAAAGACCTTAGCTGGTGGTCTAAAAACATATTTGTTGCTCATAATTCTATAAAAATGCAGGAATTCACAATGGAAATATTTACTGATGCGTCTAGGACGGGCTGGGGTGCTTTTTGCGATGGTCAGAGGAGAAATGGAGCCTGGACGGATACAGAATTAAAATTTCATATTAATTATTTAGAGTTGTTAGCAGTATTCCTTGCTCTAAAAACTTTCGCCATTAATAAATCTAATTGCTCTATATTATTAAGGATTGATAATACCACAGCTATAAGTTATGTTAACCGTATGGGTGGAATCCAGTTTACCCATTTAAATGACCTTTCACGGGTAATTTGGCAATGGTGTGAGAAGCGAAGTATATGGTTGTTCGCATCGTATATAAACACTAAAGAAAATACAATTGCAGACGAAGAGTCTCGCAAAATTAATCCAGATACGGAATGGCAGTTATCAAATACAGCCTTTCAATTAATTGTTCAAAAACTAGGTCAACCAGACATAGACTTGTTTGCTTCTCGTATTAGCACTAAATGTTTAAAATTTGTATCTTGGCGACCCGACCCGGATGCTATTGCTGTAGACGCATTTACTATAAGCTGGCACAACACTTTCTTTTATGCTTTTCCGCCGTTTTCTTTAATATTGAAATGCCTAAATAAAATAATAACTGACCAAGCTAAAGGTATTTTTGTATTTCCTGTGTGGCCGTCCCAAGCTTGGTATCCCCAGTTGAATAACATGATAGTAAGCGAAGTTATTATTTTGAATCCAAAAGTAGATCTATTGTATTCCCGTTTCAGGACCAGTCACCCGCTCCACAAGACCCTTACCCTGGGTGCCGCGGTGCTCTCCGGCTTGCGTTCCTTCACAGAGGAACACCGTCGACTGCCTTAGATCTCATGATATCGTCCTTATCTGATAACACATTATTACAATATAATGTAACGTATAAATTATGGTGGCAATTTTGCAGAGAGAATAACGTTAATGTGTTTGATATATCTATACCGTTGATTTTAACTTTCCTGTCAGAATTATTCAGTAAAGGTGCTTCATATGGGTCTTTAAACAGTCATCGGGCTGCCCTATCGCTATTTTTCGGAAATAGTATAGGAGCAGACGATAGTTTAAAAAGATTATTGAAAGGAGCATACAAGTTAAGACCCAGCTTACCTAAGTACACAAGCACCTGGGACCCTCAATTAGTATTGAACGAAGTATCAAAATGGTATCCTAATCGAACTCTTCCAATGGAAAATATCACTAAAAAGTTAGCAATTTTATTAGCACTCTGCACTGGGCACAGGGTTCAAACACTTTCTCTAATTAAAACCTGCAATATTAAAAGATCAAATAAAGGTATTGATATTTATATCACTGACATAATAAAGACATCAGCTCCGGGACGGGAACCACCTATTTTACACCTTCCATATTTTAATGATAATCATAATATATGCCCTGCCACTACCTTAGATGATTATTTATTTGTGACTAATAACATTAGACCTATAACAGTTAAAACATTATTTTTAACTTTTAAGAAACCTTACAGAAGCGCTAGCTCACAATCCATTAGCCGATGGATCAAGCAAGTTTTATGTGTAAGCGGCGTGGATGTCGTAACGTTTGGCGCTCACAGCACGCGCCACGCTGCCACATCCACCGCCAGACGAGCCGGCCTCTCTATAGATGCGATCAGGAAGGCAGCAGGTTGGACTACAGACTCTCAAATATTCACCAAATACTATTGCCGCCCTATTGCGGAGGAAAATGTATTCGCAAGGTCGGTATGTTTCCCGACAGACAATCAAATAGATATGTAAAATTGTATTTAATACTTTTTGTTTAGAGGCTACTTTTTTGTTTAATTTGATTTTAATACTAATTAAAAAGAAAAATTAAATATGATTAAAGATTACTTAAAATGTATTTTTATTTAAGCAAAAACTGCGAAATACAGCTCTAAACATCTACGTTGTTAATATTATATATGAAGAATGAAGCGATGAAATATAATATATGATCAAACGAACTTAATCAAGTGAAGTTCGATCGATATTATATGAATCGCTTCATTCGAATATATAAGTAATACCCTCCCAACCCTAGGCCCAGTGTTTCAGTTTTTGCTAGAGAGACAAGTGGTTATGTAACTCTAAAAGAATGACGCTTGGGTTGCAGAGATATTACACGAAGACTTGTGGGTAGTTGAAAAAATTAAGTGGATAAAATTTAAAAATCGTGCGACGTTGCCTTGTAGGTAGGAGAACTACTACGTTGTTAATATTATATATTCGAATGAAGCGATTCATATAATATCGATCGAACTTTACTTGATTAAGTTCGTTTGATCATATATTATGCTTGTTAACACAAATTGTTCGATAGTCTTTACGTTTTGAACTTCATTTCTTAGAGTGCCGATTGCTTGATCTATACTTATTAGGTGTTGATTAAATAATTTATGTTGCTTTTCCATGCTGTCTTCTATTCTTTTTAATAAGTTGTTTTCTGCTTCTACTATAGATGTTTGATTTTTCCAAAATGCGGTTAAAACCTTTTGATTTTTCCTTATTAAAGTGATATCGTTTTGATACTGCTCCGCAAAGTGGTCGTCTAATATGCCGAACAAACTATTAGCGATGTAACCGATCCCATTGATAAGGCCGCGCCGACGTCGGCGGCGCGTGCGCGCTGTTGTCAACTCGGGAACTCGAAACTGCTGATGTAGCAACAAACGGTCATAGTACTCCAATTCCGTGAAGTCATGACGTAGTTGTAACATTATAATTAGACATTGGGATTTAATTGAAGTTTGTTTACATAACGTATCTAGACGATTTAGATAAAACTCGAAGGTTTGTACTCCGTGCCAGTACGGTTTCATGTCATAGTAGACAACTAATTTCCACTGATCTTGTATTAAACGCATATCTGACAGTTTATCGAAATATAATCCTTTATATGATTTTATTGATGATATATTATAAGCACCGTGTGTGGTGGTTATAAACAACATAAATATCAACATAAATATCTTTGTTAATAAATTAGTACTTGCTTTTTTTATTTTTGGTTTGTTCTCGTTGACGTTGCTATTTATTGTCAATGGAATTTGTTTGTTTTGATATTCCATATGCACAGGTAAGACGGATAACTTGATGATAGGTCTCTTTATGACACCGTTTTTTGTCTTCAGTGATACGACGCGAACGTATCCATCTTGCCCAGGGTGCAAGTCAACTATACGACCTAACGCCCACTTACCAGCTGGTAAATTGGCGTCATGAATCAAAACAATGTCGTTTATTTTTATGTTATCCCGTGATTGTTGCCATTTGCTTCTTGATGATAATTGGCTAAGATATTCGGTACGCCAACGTTTCCAGATGTCTTGGAATATCTTCTGTGCTAGTTGCCATCTCGTTCTTGCGTCTCTTTCTGTCTCAATGATAGTCAGTAGTGGTCCGCTTGCTAAAAAGTGAGATGGCGTAAGGTAGTCCAAGTCGTTTGGATCTTCGGACAGAGCACAAAGCGGCCTTGAGTTTAGACACGCTTCTAGTTGAGACAACAAGGTAGTGAACTCTTCGAACGTGAGTTTCTGATCACCGACCACTCGACGCAAGTGATGTTTGAGACTCTTGACGGCTGCTTCCCAGAGTCCTCCCGCACTGGGCCACGACGGCGCATTAAAATGCCATTCTATTTTCATTTCACTAAGGTCTGTATGGAATTCGTTTGTGATTATTAGTTTTAAATCTAAGTTTTCTTTCGATAAAACTTTGTTGGCGCCGACAAAATTGGTTCCGTTGTCACTATATAAGTGCCGCGGAGAGCCTCTTCTCGCTGAAAATCTCCTTAAGGCTGCCAAAAATGCTGATGATGTCAAATCTGAGACGAGTTCAATATGAACCGCCTTGGTGACCATGCAAACGAACACGGCAACGTAACCTTTGGTTGTTTTCGCGCCACGACCCTTACTGAATTTTATTTCAACGGCACCAGTGAAGTCAACACCGGTGTGGTAGAAGGGTCTCGTTTGGTTCGTCCTAGATGCTGGCAAGTCACCCATTATTTGAAACTGCTTGCTTGGGTTATGCTTTCTACATAAGACACATTGACGTAGGCGTTTCTTTACTGCTCTGTTTCCACCTACGATCCAAAATTGCTGCCTGAGCCACGACAAGGTGAGTCGCGCTCCACCGTGAAATGTTGATTTATGTCCTAGGTCAATTAAAAGATCCGTTAGCCGACCGTCATGTGGAATTATTAACGGATGTTTCATGTCTTCCGGGATATTACAGTTTTTCAGTCTGCCTCCAACACGTAATAAACCTTTGCTATCGATATATGGATTTAAATTTACCAACTTGCTTTTTGCTTTAATCTTACTACTATTTGTCAATTCCAAAATCTCTTCTCTAAATTCGGCGTGTTGTACCAATTTGATTAATTTTAATTTCGCAACATCTAATTCCTCTATAGTTAAATAATTATGTTTATTTTTATTGTGTGACGTGAATCGTAATATCCACGCTAATACACGTGACACGTGAGTAAAACTGCTGTGCTTGCTTAATAGACTTTCAACTATATTATTGTCTGATTTATCGCATTTTATTGTAACAAAGGTGTTTTTTGTTCGCTTTATATCTAAATCGGTTTCGTATATTGCTTGTTGTAATTTTTGATGAAGATGATGTTCAGATGATAACCAGGTTGGACCTTTCCACCACAAACTATGTTCTTGTAGTCGTTTTATAGGCATTCCGCGGCTAGCGCAGTCTGCTGGATTTTCTGCTGACTTGATGTAATGCCAGGACGATGACGACATAATTTGTGTAATTTTTTGTACTCTATTGGATACAAACGGTTTCCAACGGTTTGGATCACCCTGTAGCCAACCTAAAACTGCTGTAGAATCACACCAACCGTAGATTTGTAAGTTGTGGGAACTGAGACTTTGCGCAATTTTAGTTATTAGTTTTGCTAATAGGTGTGCTCCACTTAGCTCCAGTCTGGGTAGAGACACTTCATTATTTGATTTTCCTAGTTTGCTGACTGGTACTAGTTTTGTTTTTGCGGCTAATAGTATTACTGATATTTCTTCGTTTCTGTTTATCCGAGCATATACTACGCAAGCATATGCTTTTATAGATGCGTCACAGAAACCGTGTAATTGGATGCTTTCGTTTTCGCTACTACGTATCCAGCGAGGTATTTTAATTTGATTTATATTTTCTATGTCAGCTCTCAATTTAGTCCACTCGGTTTTAATTGTCTGCGGTACTTCATCATCCCATCGTAAATCTGTCAACCAAATATTTTGAAAGAGAAGTTTTAATTGTACAACTGCTGGTGCTAGCCATCCGAGTGGGTCGAACACTTTTGAGATCTCTGAGAGTAATGCTCTTTTTGTGAGACGTGATGGTATTTGCTGTGACATCTTACACTCAAATGTGAAAGTGTCTTCTTTTGAGTTCCATAAGAGTCCCAACGCTTTGGTAGATTCTTGATGACGGAATGTGTATACGTCTTGTCCGGTTTGTGTTTTGCTGACGTTTTCTAAAAGGCGAGGCTCATTGGAGGCCCATTTCCGTAGGTTGAATCCACCGGACCTGAGTAGAGCTAACAACTCGCTTTGTAACTGCTTTGCTGTTTGTATGCTGTAGGAACCAGACATAAGATCGTCACTATAAAATTCTTCCTGTAGGACCTTTGCTGCTATTGGAAAGCGATGACTTTCGTCCTTGGCTAACCTCTTAAGTGTCATCATCGCCAAAAAGGGTGCTGCTTTTGTTCCATACGTGACAGTTTTAAGCTGGTAGTTCTGACGTGGCTGATCTACAGATTCCCGCCATACAATGTTTTGATATAGTTGATCATCCGGGTGAACGCGAATCTGTCTGAACATTTTTTCTAAATCTGCTGTGAAGACATATTTGTATTGCCTCCACTTCAGAACTAATTCTAAAAGGTCACGTTGTAAGTTTGGACCACGGTACATGACGTCGTTTAAACTTACTCCAGTGGCCGTCACTCCAGACGCGTTGAATACAACACGAAGTGACGTAGTCAATGACTCGGCGCGTTGAACGCTATGATGGGGTAAAAAGTATATTGGTGAACTATTGCTATCGGTTCTTCCCATATGATCTAAGTCAATGTACTCTTTGATAAATGCTTTATATTGTTTTGCTAAGTGCTCTTGTTTTTTAAACTTACGTTCTAATTGATAGAACTGAGCCACGGCCTTGGTTCTAGATGACCCCAATTTTTCTTTGGCGTCAGGATGCATTGGAAGGCGCACGACATACCTCCCGTCTGGTTGACGCGTTGTAGTTGACTCGTATAATTGCACACATTTATTATCTTCTTCTGACATACTAATGTCTTCGGACACATCTTCAATTGACCAAAATTTTTGTATGTCTTCTACATTGATGTTAACCACGTTGCATTGAAATGACGTCACACTGCCACATAAAATCCATCCGAATCTGGTTTGCTGTGCTACTGGTAGGCACTCGGAATCTTTGATGACACCGGCTTGAATGATGTGAGAGTACACTTCAGCGCCTAACAGAACATCTATCGAACTACTTTTATAAAATTCGGGGTCCGCCAATTGCAGGTTCTCAATGTACTCCCAAGACGGTTTGGAAAATGATCTGTTCGGTAGATTATTAACCAAGTGCTTCATTATTAGTGCGTCAGTGTCAAGTGTAAATGAGTCGTTATAAATGGACGCCGATTCTGATATTTACTATTCCTTTACAGTTTTGCTCGCGTGCTCCAACTCCAAAGATAATACCTTTACATTGTTTGCGAGGCAACCCTAACAACTGTGCTGCGTTTTCCGACAAAAGCGAGGTCTGTGACCCTTGGTCAATCAGGGCCCTCATAATGTGGTAAGATCCATCTGCGGCTTGAACCTTAATTTGTGCTGTTGCTAATAAAATTTCACTTATATTTTCTTGTAAAATATTAGTGTTTATTTTATGTTGTTTTAATAAATCAGCTGTTACTGGTACATTTTGCTTCGAACCGAAGGTGTCGTGTAACAACGTATTGTGTTCGCCTTTGCAGTGTCGGCACCGTTTGGTTGAAATACACGCGCGACCTCCATGATCGAAAAGACAATTTTTGCATAATGATAATTTTGCTACTGTTTGCTGTTTCATGTCTGGTTGATATTTTAAAAATGTTTCGCAATGAAAAATTCCGTGTTCTTTGTAACATATTGGACATTTTTGAGGAGTAAATGATTTATTTATTTGAGTAGAGGGTGAATTTTTATGTACATTGAATGATTTATAAAATTGAGGTTTCTTTATATCCTGCTTTGTAAAGTCCTTGGGATTAGGTTTCACAGATTCTTGTTTACGTTTTGAGCTTTCAAGATTAGTGAATTTGATTTGTAAAAACTTAATTAAATCTTGAAGGACGGGGATCTCACGCGAATCTTTAAGTGACTCGATGTACTCATTGTGCGTATCGGCATCCATTTTTTGTGTAAGAATAAACACAATTATTGAATCCCAGGTACTCACATCGATTCCGAAATTTTTGATACCGTTAAGAGATTCATTGGTTGTATCATGCATTTTCTTGATTGAAGCCGCTGTCCTTTGTTGCAAAATTGGGAGATTCCACAGATTTTGTAGATACGTATTTAAAATTAATTTCTTGTTATCGTAGCGATCATTTAATATTTTCCACGAAGCTTCATAGTTATCGGGACCTATTTTAAGATGTTGTATTAATCTTTCGGCTTCACCTCTTAACTTTCCTTTCAAAAACTGCATTTTCTGACCGTTTGACATGGACCGATTGTTGTGAATTGACTCCACGAAGAGATCCTTGAAGGAAGCCCATTGTTGGTAGCTTCCACTGAAGGTTGGAATGTCCGTTGTAGGTGTAGACTTTTCCATGTTCTTTTGACACCGCAGTTTGCTACTGATAGTTCTCTTAATGTCTTCGTATCTCAATTCGTAATTGCTGAAAGTTTCTTCATACTCTTCATTCTCTTCAATGGCCTCGCTGTCTATATCCCAATGAAGACTGTCAATTACTGACCATCGAGATTTTATAGAATGAAGAAGTTCTTCATATTCCCAAGACTCACTCAATGAATCAAGGTCAATGTTACTTATAGTGCGACTGAAGGCTTTGAAATTGCTTTTTTGCTTCCTCAGCATTTCTTCCAGCTTGCTACTGGTACCTTGTTCTTTGAAGAACGATGCCGCTGCGTTCAGATTTTGATTGCTACCTGACTGTTGGGCTAAAATACCAGGTGATGCTAGAGGGGTTGCTGGTTTAAGAAATGGCTCAGAGGGTAAATAATTCATAATGAATGCTCTAGCGTCTTTATAGAATTCAGACGCCTTATTGTAATAATTGCTCGTAAAATACTCATGCTTTTTATCATCAAATTCACACAATTGAATGTGATTGCTTTGAAAATCTTGATAAAGCGCATCTAAATTGCTGATACGTTTTTTGATATGAGAAGAAGTTCTACGTTCTGCACCGTCTTTCTTAAAATTAATGAGGAGCTGCTCCATAGCCCCCATTCGTTGTTGCTGGGACGAGAGAAGGTCTTCCATGATTGCTTTGCTTATAGATTACTTCAATAAAAGTAGACTCACCGAAGTCAGGTTACCCACCCACGTGGCACAAATCCAATAGGTTATATGTATCTGCACACGCGCAAGTAGGTCCCGCCTATGCGGAGGCTCGAAGGACCAAAAAGATGTTGGGTTTGTTCACCTACACCTTTTAATGCTAATATAAATAAAAGAGTTTGATATATAAAGTTGAAATATTATAATTGAGTTCACTATTTGCTATGCTAAATGAATGATGTGCGCCGCGTTCGCGATTCTGCTATGAACTACACTACAAAACATGCATAGAGCGTAAACCGCTGACAATTAAGAAATAAATGAAACTTATAAAATAATATTTAATGTGTTATAAATTGTACGGTTGCATAACTCGTACAATGAGCCTGTGCTCTTCGCCCTTCAATTTCTCTTGTCGCTGGGCGTTCGCCCAGCGATCGTCTCTCTCTGACCCACGAGTAGACTGTGGCCAGGGTATCTGCCTCCAAGTCCCATGGAGGCGAACCTGCGAGTAGACAGGCCGCCTCAAAAGACACCGTCCGATAAGCACGGATTACCCCGACTGCCATGATCCTTTGCGGACGTCTCAAGAGGGCAAGTGTCCTCTCGTTGAGAGCGCCCGCCCATACAGGGGCCCCGTATAAGGCCATGGATTTTACGACACTCAGGTAAAGAATGCGACAGCTATTGTTAGGACCGCCAAGATTTGGCAGTAGCTGTCTCAGGGCAGCGGCGGCCCCCTTGAGGCGAGGGACCAAGGTGGTGAAATGCTCCCTGAACTTCCACCTGCTGTCCAAGGTGAGTCCTAAATATTTGAGAGTGGACTCTACCCCGACTCTCACGCCTCCTATGACTAAATGAGTGCCTGGAGGCGGCGCTTTTCTGGGACCGTGAAAACAGATTGCTTCAGTTTTATTAAGCGCCACCTCGAGACCAAGTCGTCTTATCCGTGCTACCGTGTGAGCGACAGCTGCCGTAGCGAGACGGCAGGCATCTCGACATGTACTTGCCCTCGCCGTGACTAATGTGTCGTCGGCATAGCACACTAGTTCCACATTTTGAAGGGTGTCTCCTCTCAAGATCCAGTCGTAACCAATGTTCCACAGGAGCGGACCGAGGACCGACCCCTGCGGAACACCGCACGTCATTCTCCTTCTATTTTGGCCATCTTTTGTGTCATAGACCACATAACGCTCTGACAGATAGGCGTTGATGATTCTGCAGAGGTAAGTCGGCATCCGGTGGTAACGCAGAGCTTCCTTGACGCACTCCCAGGGCAAGGTGTTGAAGGCATTTGCGATATCTAGAGATACCGCTACAACAACCTCGCCCCGGTTTACTGCGTTCTCTGCTATGTCCTTAACCTTGAGGATCGCATCGATTGTGGACCTCTCCTTTCTAAAGCCATATTGATTGGCCGCCAGGTCAGGCCCTACAGTGCCCAAGTGAAGCGTCAGGCGAGCGGCTATAACTCGTTCAAGAAGTTTGCCTACTTCATCCAAAAGGACGATGGGCCTGTAGGCAGATGGAGAATCTGCAGGGTGACCCGGCTTGCCAATCAAGACAAGTTTCCCCGATTTCCAGGACGTGGGGAATTGGCCCCGTTCCAAGCACGCGTTGAACAGCGACAGCAACCTGGACTGAAAGTCCTCCACCTTCAAAGCCGTTGTCCAAGCTCGCCCGAAAAAGCCATCGGGGCCGGGGGCCGTGCATTTTGACCGAAGTCTCATCACCGCCCCCTTGAGCTCCTCCTCCGTCACCGGGTCCGGTGGCTCCTCGGCTATTGGGGCTGCTGAGGGTGTCGTCATGGGTGGTGGTGCGTGACTGACTCTGTCCGGAAACAGTGCAGTCAACACACCTTCGAGCACCGACGGCCGGAGACTCTGCGTAAGCGGGGGGGCCCAGGGACGGAGCTTGTTTCGCACCATCCTATAAGGGCGTCCCCACGGATCGCTGTTGAGCGTCTCCAGCATATCCACCCTCGCCTGCGATTTAGCCGCCTCAATCGCAGATTGGAGCAGCTTCTTAGCGGACTTGTATGCGTCGTACAAAGTCGTCTCCCTTTCCGTATGGTCAGGTAAGCGGATGCGCAGCCTTCTGTGCCTCTGGTACCGGCGTCGGGCGGTTATGCAATCGACTCGAAGTTGAGCGATTTCCGCGGACCACCAGTAAACAGAGGTCTTTGGTTGACGGGACCGTGCGCGAGGCATTGCAGCGTCGCAGATGTTAATCATGGCCCCGTCGAACCAGGCCGCCTCTTGCTCCACGTTTGCGGGCCTGTTTGGCGCTGACGTCCAGGTCTGTACAATAGTCGCCTCCTCTAGGAGTTGGCGATCTAGACCTTTAAGGACCCAGCGCGGCCGTTCAGGACCAGGATTGCGGCTTAGACCGGGATCCGAGGTGTGGGCGGAGACGTCGAATCTGATATAACGGTGATCAGACAACGTCTCCACCTCCTCCAGGACCCTCCAGCCTTGGACACGGCGCGCCAGGGTGGGGCATGCGAATGTAATATCCACTATGGATCCTCCCTGTTGTCGCACGCACGTGTCAACCGCGCCCCTGTTCATCACGACCAACCCCTCCGTTACCGCCCACTCTTGCAAGGTGTCTCCTCTCGCATCTGTTCTCGGGGAACCCCAGGCGACGGACTTCGCATTGAAGTCCCCGAGAACCAGTGTAGGATGCGGTCGCCCGCGTCTAACCAGCACAGACACTTCGTCGAGAAAAATCTCGAAGTCCGCAAGAGAGCGGTTTGGCGAGAAATATATCCCCACGACGTAGATTTCTCCTATCAACGCTGCTACGCATCCCCTCTTCTTCGACACATTTTCGAAGGGGAACGAACCACTCGCTGTTCTGGTGAGAATACCCACCAGTCCATCTGGGTCCTCTAGCCACGTATCCCTTGGGAGGAGGCTGCGATAAGGTTCCGCCACCACCGCAATGTGAATCGACCACTCCGCCAGGCTCTGATGTAAAAGGTCAAGAGCTCTGGCAGAGTGGTTGATGTTGGTCTGCAGAATCCTTATCCGACTAGTCATTGTGGACCGGGACATCTACCACCGCGTCCATTGCCTCTACGGCAAGGACATTGACGGGCGCTGGGACCTTGGATCCTAAGCCGCCTTTATTCCTTCTTGAGGGGGGGGCAGCGCATGCTCTGGCCCCCACTCTATGGCCGGCAGGTTTGCCAGCTGCTGAGCACACACTGCAACTGGGTGCAGCAGAGCAGGCCGCCGCAATATGCCCAGGTAGACCGCAGCGATAGCAGTAATCACTACGGTCTGTTGCAGAAGTGCATTTACACCTCACGTGCCCGCCCTCGTGGCACCGGAAGCATCGAAGTTGTCTGGGCTGCAGCATTCTGACTCGTGCCGAGACCCATCCTACCAGAAGTTTCCCTTTAGACTCCAGTTTTTTAGCGTCTGCCACAGGGCAGCGCACCCACAACGTGCCGAGGCCGGATGTATCCCGGCGGATTGTGCCGGTTTTTATCGCTATGGCGGAGCAGCCAGTCTCCTTGGAGATGGCTCCCACCACGTCCTCGGGCTCCACTGAGTCATCCAAGCCAGATACGCGGAGTTCTGCGCATTTTGTCGGCCTGGAGACTTTGACGTCCGATTCTTCGAAGACCTTTTTGATGCTCTCCGCGAGGGCATCCGCTTGTGTCGCGCTACCAGCGCCCGGCACCTCGAGGATTCGAGCACCAGTTGCCGCATTGCGGATGCGCATTCCTCCGGGAATACCCAGACTCGGCAGGTCAATTTTAGACTTGGCCGTAGTCAAAATCTCGCTGTACGTTAATCCTTTTCTCTCGCCCTCCGGTTGCAGTGTGAGGATCACCGCGGTGGAGCGAGGGGTACGTACTTTGGGCTTTTTGCCCTTTTCTTGTTTTGCGCCCTTGCCTGAGTCGTCTGCAGGCTTGGCCGCTTTGGGTGTTGCTTTCTTTCCCCTTTTAACTACCTTAACCCATTCACCCTCCGTGGGTAGGGTAGTTGGAACCTTGTCCTGGGGAGGTGGGCCGGCAGATGTTGTGACAGCTCCATCGTCCTTGCTCTGAGTCTTTTGACTCTTCTTCGTCTTCCTCTTCTTATTCTTTCCCTTTGGGGCGTCTTTCACGACCCCCTGCTTGGGTGTCTCCTTCTGGGGTACCGGAGCTTCAGGCTCTTGCCTGGGCTTAACGGCCCTGGTTTCCTTGCCCTGTGGGGCCCTGTCCGACGCTAAGGCGGGTCGGATGCGCGGTGCTGGCGGGAGGCGTTCCTCAATCGCGTCCCACTTAGCGTTGAACATGGTCCCTACTGCGATCATGATCTTGCGCATGTCCTCCTCTGTCAATGAACTCCTCTGAGTTGGAGCCGGTTGTTCTAGTGGCTCAATAGCAGGAGGACGTTCATCGACACACATTCGTTGCAGGTTTTCCCGCTCCATTCTTAGTTCCTCCTGTTTCCGGAGGATTGCCAGTTCCGTTCTGAGTTGAGCGTTTTCGGCTTCCAGCTTGGCGTTTTCCTCCGACGCGGTCCGCGTGCTCAATTTAGACACCGCACCCTGGATAGAGTTCGCGGCATCTTTGAGCCCACGGACAAAGGTACCTTTTAGGTTAGAGGAATTTTTTGCCACCTTGAGTATGATTTCAATACTCTCCTGAACCTGCGTTATCAGGGTTCTGGCCGTGTCTTCATCCATCTCCGATCCAGAGCAAGATGGTCTCGAGAGCGACCGGGTTCGACCCTCTCTGGACATTACTACGACCTCTTTTTCTGCCTGAAGTCGTAGTTCTTTCCTCTCTAGCTCCAGAAGAGCTTGATTAGCCTTTTGGGGGCCGACGTATTTCCCAGTTGTGAGGGGGCGACCTCTACCCCTTGCCAGGGTGGACACCTTTTGGCTAGGACTTTCGTCTTCGCTAGGCGTTTCCTTCCTCTGTCTTTTCAAATAAGACTTAATAAATGTCTTAGGGAGCCTCTCTACCGAAACTCTCAAGCTCCGACAAGATTCGGATCCTGAGGACATGGCCTCGACTCCCTCACTCTCGCGGCAGCTCTCATAGCCTCTGCCGTCTCGGCTGATACTGCGGCTTCTGCTGCGGTCTCGTCCCGTGGTTTGCAGGGGCTTAGAGCCACGCCTGCGGTCACCTACGTCCATCTCGGACTCTTCACCTAGAACACCGTCCTTTACGGACACACTACCTCCGTCCTTCGCGGACACGCTGCCACCGTCCTTCACGGACCCACTTCCTCCGTCCATCACGGACCCTTCTCGTTCGCCGTCCTTAGTGGACACACATCCTCCGTCCTTCTCGGACACGACATCAACTCCGTCCTTCTCGGACCTTACGTCAGGGGTTTTTGTATTTGCTGCTATCATTGTAGTCCCACGAGTAAAGGAAGAATTACTTTCAACCCGGGCAGTGCTCCTTGCCAAACGGGAGGGTCTACATTTGCCGACACGGAGGGCGACAGGTATCCGTGCCGGAGGGGGGGCTTGCAGCAGCTGCACCAGCTACTACCCAGGCCCTCGCCACCCCCCCCCAAAAGCTTAGCCTTTAGGGTTTTTTCCCTGGGGTACCTCCCCCGCGGGCCGGCCAATTAAGGCAAGCCCACCACCCCCGCGGCAGTCACGAAACATGACCGCTTCCTGTCCGCGGGACCGGTTCGGCCGACGGTTGGCAAAAGCCTGTCCACCCGATCGAGACCTCTCGACCGGGCAGACCCGCCGCCCTCGCCCGTCACTGCCGTCATCCCGAATACGTCGGGGACGCCAGCCGGGCCCGTCTCGCCTAGCAGTTGCCCGGATTCTCCGGGACCCCTAGCCGAGACCTCTCCATCTCGCTGACTATTAGCCGTCGGCAGACCAGTCTCAATGACATGGCCCACCGACGTTGCCCAGGACGCACCACGTGGAGGTTGTCAGCACGCGCCCCCCCCAACCTAACCTTTTTTTTTTTTTTTTTTTTTTTTTACCAGGGGAAATCCATTGACGGATCTCCCGCCGCTTGTAAAGGGAGCGACGGGAGTATGTGGGACTCACCCTCCACCAAGATGGAGCGGTGGAGGTCCTACCCACTAAAACCCCTGGGGCGTTACCGCCTCTGCGCGTTAGGCCGGGGTCACGTGTCCTGCAATTGTATTACTTCCGCAACCCCGGCCGCGCTTCGCCCGTTAGGGCGCCATCTCTGGACCGACAGAGTTCGGACCCGAGGACAAGGTGGTCTTGCCCTCTATTCAGTGGGGGCACTCAGGGAGTCCTGCGTGGTACCGGCTCCAGATCTTCGCGTCGACAGTGAGATTCCCAGGCTCACTGCCGCGACCTGTATCAGGGAGGTTGGGGACCCGCTGCGTCCCTTCTCCTCCTCCGGGCTCTCCGGCTGCGGATTGGGTTCTCAGAGGTGAGTTCCCTATCCCTTTCTGCAGCCTCCTTTGTTGAGAGGACACTCTCGCAAAAGGCTTTTACTCTGTTCCAAGCTTCCTCGTTTGAGACCATTTTTCGGACAACATTTGGGAGCGAGAGGTCTGCACCGATAATGTCCTGAAGGGCATTTCTTTGATCGGCCCAAGCTGGGCATAATTCTAGTGTGTGCTGGGACGTGTCGACAGCACTGTCACAATGATGACACGACGGATCGACTTCTCTTCTGGCTATGCGATGTAGGTAACTACCAAAGCAGCCATGGCCAGTAATCACTTGCACCAGCCGAAAAGTCAATTCGCCGTGTCCTCTTTCAATCCACTCCCTAAATACGGGGCGGATGGCCTCTATGATGGAGGTTCCAGCTGTGGGATTGGCAAGTCTGCTCTCCCATTTACTGAGCATGAGCTGCTGAGCTTCTGCTCTTCGTCCTTCGATTTCTCGGAGGGCGGGATTTTCGCCCTCGATGCGGCGAGAGCGACGCCAGTCATATACTGAGGCAAGGACCTCTGCCTCTAGGTCCCAGGGTGGAGCGCGTGCCAAGAGACACGCAGCCTCAAAAGAGACGGTACGGTAAGCCCGAATTACACCCACTGTCATCGCCCGTTGTGGTCTTCTTAGAAGGGCGGTAGATTTCCCTGTCAAGGAGCTAGCCCAAACGGGAGCGCCGTATAGGGCCATCGACTTCACGACGTTCAAGTAAAGCCTTCGACATCTGTCGTCTGGTCCGCCGAGGTTCGGCAGCAGCTGTCTAAGAGCAGCAGCGGCCCCAGTGAGACGTGGGACTAGGTTGACAAAATGCTGCTTAAATGTCCATCGACTATCCAACGTGAGCCCGAGATATTTTATCGTGGGCCCAACGTCGATTTTTGTTCCACCTATAATTATGTGGGTATCGGGAGGAGGCGCTCTTCTGGGGCCATGAAATATTATGGCCTCAGTTTTATTGAGGGCCACCTCGAGACCCAAACGCCTAATCATAGAGACCGCGTGAGCCACGGCAGCAGTGCCAACCAGGCAGGCATCGCGGACGGTTTTAGCTCTGATCGTCACGAGCGTGTCATCAGCGTAGCAGATGATGACTACGTTTCTGAGTGTGGCACCTCTCAGTGCCCAGTCGAAGCCTATGTTCCACAGGAGCGGCCCGAGGACCGACCCCTGTGGAACTCCGCACGTCATCCTCCTACTCTTAGGGCCGTCCTTGGTGTCAAAGACAATTGTCCTGTCGGCCAGATACGCGGCAATAACTTCTCGGAGGTAGGTTGGCACCTGATGGTAATTTAGTGCCTCCTTGACACACTCCCAGGGGAGACTGTTAAAAGCGTTGGCGATGTCTAAGGACACCGCCAAGACTACTTCACCCTGATTGACCGCCTCTTCGACAATGCCCTTCAGGCGGAATATAGCATCCACGGTAGAACGCCCTTTTCTAAAACCGTACTGATTTTCAGCCAGGTCGGGTCCCTCTGTGACTAGGTGATGTGTGAGGCGGGAAGCAATTACACGCTCAAAAAGTTTCCCTATCTCGTCAAGAAGGACAATTGGCCTGTAAGCGGATGGGGAATCCGCAGGTCGACCTGGCTTTCTTATCAGTACAAGTTTTCCACTCTTCCACGGGGCGGGGAATTGGCCCCGCTCCAGGCACGCACTGTACAACCCTCGCAGTCTAGATTCAAAATCTTCGACTTTGAGGGCCAGTACTAGGGCGCGGCCTGGAAATCCGTCGGGACCGGGGGCAGTGCATTTTGACCTAAGTCTCATCACCGCCCCCTTAAGCTCCTCCCCCGTGACACCTTCAGGTGCCTCTTCGGCTATTTGGGCTGCAGTGGGTGGCGCCATTGGTGGAGGTGTGTGAGCGGCTCTCTCCGGAAAAAGGGCCGTCAGCACATTTTCGAGCACCGGCGGTCGGAGGCTCAGCGTAATGGGGGGGGCCCACGGGCGGAGCTTATTGCGCACCATCCGATAGGGCCGCCCCCACGGGTCGCTGTTTAGCGACTCCAACATTTCCACCCTAGCTTGCGATTTAGCCGTCTGTATCGCAGCCTGCAGCGTCTTTCTTGCAGTCCTGTAGGACTCGTACAGGGCTGCCTCTCTCTCACTGTGATCGGGAGGACGAACACGAAGCCTCCGGTGCCTCTGATACCGGCGGCGTTCAGAGATGCATACGGCACGTAGCTGAGCGATTTCTGTCGACCACCAGTATACCGAGGTCTTAGGTTGACTGGACCGAATGCGAGGCATTGATGCGTCGCAAATGCAGGACATGGCCCCGTCGAACCAGGCTGCTTCGGACTCTACGTCCTCAGGTCTATCAGGAGCTGGTGCCCAAGTCTGAACTATAGTAGCCTCCGCAAGGAGGTCACGGTCTAGCCCTTTTAGGGCCCAGCGCGGACGTCGTGAGCCAGGACTGCGGAATTGGCGGGGGTCCGAGGTGTGGGCAGAGACGTCGAATCGGATGTATCGGTGATCCGACAACGTCTCTACCTCAAGGACCTTCCAGCCTTGGACACGGCGCGCCAGGGCGGGGCATGCGAAAGTAATATCCACTATGGATCCGCCCTGTTGACGCACGCACGTGTTAACCGAGCCCCGGTTCATGACACACAGTCCCTCGGCCAGAGCCCACTCAGCAAGAACTTCGCCCCTAGCATCAGTCCTCGGAGATCCCCAGGCGATTGATTTCGCATTGAAATCTCCAAGGACCAATGCAGGGTGAGGATGTCCGCGTCTCCTGAGAGTCGCCACCTCTTCTAAGAAGTCTTCAAATTCATGTAGTGGGCGATTTGGGGAAAAATAAACACCCACCACATATGTATCCCCCAGAAGGGCAGCAACGCAGCCTCTGCTCCTTGAAGTGTTTTCGAAGGGGGGGGACCCTATGACCGTCCTGGTTAGAATGCCAATGTGGCCGTCCAAGTCCTCTATCCAGTTATCTCGTAGAAAGATAGACTGGTAGGGCTCTGCCACCACTGCAATATGTATTGACCCCTCCGCCAGGCTCTGATGTAGAAGGTCAAGAGCTCTGGCGGAGTGATTAAGGTTGGTTTGCAAAAATCGGGTGCACTGCATTATTGTTCGGTACACTCTCTCACCTCGTCCATGGCTTCAGGAGCCGGAGGACCATCAGGTTTGGAGGCTTTGGCCTCTGACCTTTTTGCCGGGTTCTTGGAGTGAGGAGTGGTGGTGCAGGCCTTGCTCCCGACTCTGTGGTCAGCCGGTTTACCGGCTGCCGCACACACGCTGCAGTTTGGAGCAGCAGAGCAGGTCACTGCTTTGTGACCCGCCGTTCCGCAGCGGTAGCAGAAGTCGCTGCGGTCCACCTCTGAGGAGCATTTGCATTTAACATGCCCTCCCTCATGGCAGCGGTAGCACCGGAGGGGCCGAGGCTGCAACAACTTTATTCGGGCAGACACCCATCCCACTAGGAGTTTTCCCTTGGCGGCCAACTTCTTGGCTTCTGCCACTGGACAGCGAGCCCAAACCGTGCCGAGGCCGGAGCTTTCTCGGCGGATCGTTCCGATCTTTATTGCCTCAAAAGAGGCGCCAGTATCGCGGGCAATAGCCTCCGCAACTTCTGTAGTTGAGACGGAGTCGTCTAGGTCCATTATGCGTATCTCGCAGCATTTAGAGGGCCTGGAGACTTTAACGTCAGTCTCATCAAAAATCTCCTTAAGTTTGGAGGCGAGGGAGTCTGCCTGGGGCCCGCTGGAAGCACCAGGTACCTCTATAATGCGGGCACCAGTAGCCGCATTCCTAACTCTGAGACCTCCGGAGATGCCCACGCTAGCCAGTTGGATTTTGGCCTTGGCTGTGGACAGTACCTCACTGTACGACAGCCCCTTCTTTTCACCGTCCGGCTGCAGAGTGAGTACTATGGCGGTCGAGCGAGGGGAGCGGACTTTGATTTTCTTTTCAGCAGCCTTGGCTGCTTTAGGAGCAGGTTTGCCTGCGTCCGTCTCCTTCTTCTTCTTACCCCGTTTTACGACTTTGACCCATTCTCCTTCATCAGGTTCGGGGTCAGCCGCTTGGCTTCGGGGTGGGGGGCCTGCGGTTGGTGTTGTGTCAGGACCCTTCGTCTTCTCCTGTGTATTTTTCTGTCCCTTCTTCTTCTTATTCTTGCCCTTCCCTTCATTTGTGGGAGGGGGGGCCTTCTTGCCAGCCTCTTTCGGGGCCTCTTTGGAAGGCGCCAAGGCTTTAGGCTTTTTCTTGGGCTCATTTCTAGGTAGAGCCGGCACATCATCCGGGGCATTGTCCGCCGCTAGGGGAGGACGAATGCGTTTAGCTGGGGGAAGGCGTTCCTCGTACGCCTCCATCCTAGCATTCACCATGACCCCTACTCGAACCATAATGTCTCTCATCGTTTCCTCCGAGAGGACAATAGGCATCGGAGAGGCCGGGGTGTTGGAGCCAGCTGGTGGTAGCTCTTCCTGGTCTGCACGAGATACCTGGGCTTGGCGCAGTCTTTTTTGCTCATCCAGGATCTCAGTCATGGTCTGCTCGAGCCGCTTAACTTGGGCTTGTAGGCGAGCGTTATCTGACCTCAACGCTTTAGTCTCTTCAGAGATTGTACGCCGAGACAGAATCGCCACAGACTCCTTTATGGCACTCGCGGCCTCTTTGAGGTCGCGAACGTATCCGCCTTTTAGGTTGGAGGATTTTGTGGCGATCTTGAGGATCACTGCCACGCTGTCCGCCACCTGTTGTGTCAGCGCGACGGACGACTGTTCGTCGCATTCCGACTCATAGGCCAAGTAATCGGCCTGTCTAACAGCTCGTCTTGTACGGGCTTGGGAAGCCAACTCAGTTATTTCCCTTTCCGCTCTGAGTTCTAGCTCCTTCCTCTCGGCCTCTGTAAGGGCCTCCTTAGCCTGTTTTGGGCCAATGTCTAGTCCAGTTGTTAGTGGACGTCCTCTTCCTTTGGTAGCCGGCGTTTTCGGCTTCGGACTCTCTTCGTCACTTTGGGAGACTTGGAGAGGTCTCTTCAGGTAGTATGATTTGGGTAATCGCTCTAGCGAGACTTTCAGACTCCGACATGACATTTCAGAGCCTGATGAAACGGTCTCAGCATCGTCGTCCCAGTCACCTCCGGATTTGCGGCCATCGCGGCTCTCGCTGCGACTCCTGCTCCGTTCCCTGCGCAGGGGCGGTTGGCCTCGCCTGCGGGTTACACCGTCCTTCGCGGACACTCCTTCACAACCTACGTCCTTCGCGGACACTCCTTCACAACCTACGTCCTTCGCGGACACCTTTTCATTTACTACGTCCTTCTCGGACCCCACATCGTCGCCGTCCTTCTCGGACACTACGTCTTTGGTTTTGAGTTTTTTAGTACCTTTCATTTTTGTTCCCACGAGTAATGGAGAATTAATCACGTCCCGGGCAGAGCTCCTGTACACAACGAGACGGTCTACATTTTCTGACGCGTAGGGCGACAAGTATACGCGCCAGAGGGGGGGCTTGCAGCAGCTGCACCAGCTACTATCCAGACCCTCGCCACCCCCCCCAACCTTTTTTTTTTTTTTTTTTTTTTTTTTGCCGGGGGGAAACCCTTTTGACGGGTCCCCGCCGCATGATAGCGGCGGCGGGGTATGTCGGACTCGCCGCCACGAAGATGGAAATGTGGCGGCCCTACCGACTAAAACCCCCCGGGGTGAAGACACCAAATACGCGAGAGTGATAGGGTCACGGGTCCAGCGACTGCATGACTGCCGCAACCCCGTCCGCGTTATGCCTCTGAAGGCAACCATCACCGGGCCGAGATGAGGAATCGACCCGAGGGCAGGGTGTAAAGAGCCACTGCCCTCACTACTCGGAGCACACGCAAGGATGTTCGCGCGCGCATATCCCCTCGAGGTTATGAGCGTTGGCAGCAAGCCTCTCCAGACTCACTGCCGCAACCTCTGTTATGGAGGTCTTGGCCCTTGGGCGCCTCCTCTTCTCCGTGCTCTTCGCCTGCGGATGGGGTCCTCCGAGGAGATCTCCCTTTCACGTTCCGCGGCTTCTTTAATTGAGAGCACTGTCTCGCAGTATGTGGCCATGGCTTGCCACGCCCTTTCGTCGTCTACGATGAGGCGGACGACTGTGGGGAGTGCTAGATCTGCTCCGATGGTGTCCATTAGGGCATTTCGATGGTCTACCCAGGCTGGACAGACCTCTAGGGTGTGTTGCGAATTGTCCATAGGACTATCGCAATGGTGACACGACGCATTAACCTCCCGTCTAGCTATTCGGTGAAGAAAGCTGCCAAAGCAGCCGTGACCGGTCAGCATTTGGACGAGACGGAAGGTCAACACGCCGTGTCTTCTCTCTATCCACCCCTGGAATATGGGGCGGACGGCCTCAATTGTTGAGATGCCAGCACTGGGGTTAAGCAGCCTGCTCTCCCATCTCTCCATCATGTGCCGTTGGGCTAGGACTCTCTGTCCCTCGATCTCGGTAGGGGCAGGTCTGTCACCTTGGAGGCGGCGGGTTTGTGTCCAATGGTAGACAGAGTAGAGGACCTCCGCCTCCAGATCCCAGGGCGGAGCACTTGCCAAGAGACAGGCAGCCTCATACGACACGGATCTGTAAGCCCTTATGACCCCTTGCGCCATTACTCTTTGAGGTCGCCTAAGTAAGGCGACAGTCTGCTTCGACTGGGCACTAGCCCAAACCGGGGCTCCATATAGGGCCATGGATTTGACGACGCCGAGGTAAAGTTTGCGGCAACTATTGTCCGGGCCACCGAGATTCGGTAGCAGTTGCCTCAGGGCAGCGGCGGCCCCCATAAGTTTGGGGACCAAGATGTTGAAGTGCTCCTTGAAAGTCCACCTGCTATCTAAAACTAGGCCCAGGTATTTTAGTGTGGACCCGACCTCAATCCGGGTGCCACCTACCACGAGATGAGTGCCAGGGGGCGGCGCTCGTCTGGGGCCATGAAAGCATATAGCTTCCGTTTTGTCCAATGCCACCTCCAAGCCTAGACATCGGATCCTCGTGACCATTTGAGCCACTGATGCTGTGGCTAGACGGCAAGCATCGCGGCAGGAGTCTGCTGTGGCCGTCACCAATGTGTCATCTGCATAGCAGACGACTTCCGTTTCTGGGAGCATTGCGGCTCTCAGCGCCCAGTCATACCCGATGTTCCACAGGAGTGGTCCAAGGACCGACCCCTGTGGAACACCGCATGTCATGTTCCAGGTCTTGATGCCTTCTTTGGTGTCATACTCTATAGAGCGGCTAGTTAGGTAGGCTTCTACAACACGGCGGAGGTAGGGAGGCACCTGATGGTAGACGAGCGCCTCTCTAACGCACTCCCAGGGGAGGGTATTAAATGCGTTGGCGATGTCCAAGGACACCGCCAGAACTAACTTCCCCCGGTTAACTGCTTCTTCCGCAATGTGCTTGACCTTGAGGATAGCATCAATGGTCGATCGCTCCTTCCGAAAGCCAAATTGATTGGCAGACAAATTTGGCCCTGTTGAGCCAAGATGGAGATTAATTCGAGTCGCGATGATGCGCTCAAACAATTTCCCCATCTCATTAAGGAGCACGATCGGTCTATAGGCTGACGGCGAGTCCACAGACCGACCGGGCTTTTTAATGAGGACTAGTCTGCCTCTCTTCCACGGGGTGGGGAATTGGCCCCGCTCCATGCACGCAGAATACAGCGCTCGCAGACGAGACTCGAGGTCATCAACTTTGAGCGCCATAACGAGTGCGCGACCTGGAACGCCGTCTGGGCCGGGGGCAGTGCATTTTGACCGGAGTCTCATCACCGCCCCCTTAAGCTCCTCCCCCGTTACTTCCTCTGGTGCCTCTTCGGCTATTGGGGCTGCATTAGGTGGCGTCATAGGTGGGGGTGTGTGAGCGACTCTATTCGGGAACAGAGCCGTCATCACACCTTCGAGCACTGACGGCCGGAGGCTCAGCGTGAGCGGAGGGGCCCATGGACGGAGCTTATTGCGCACCATCCGATACGGGCGCCCCCACGGGTCGCTGTTTAACTCCCCCAGCAAGGCCTCCCTGGCTTGCGACTTAGCCGCCTCAATCGCAGCCTGCAGCGTCTTCTTTGCGGCCCTGTATAGGTCATACAGTGCCGCCTCCCTTTCTCCGTGGTCAGGACGTCGGATACGGAGCCTCCGGTGCCTCTGGTACTGGCGGCGTTCAGCAATGCATGCAGCGCGAAGCTGAGCTATCTCCGCTGACCACCAGTACACGGAGGTCTTAGGTTGACGGGACCGGATGCGAGGCATGGAAGCATCACATATGTTGGACATGGCCCCATCGAACCAGGCTGCTTCGTTTTCGACGTCATCGGGCCTGTCGGGCGCCGATATCCAAGTTTGGACAATTGTGGCCTCCTCTAGGAGGTTACGGTCCAAGCTTTTAAGGGCCCAACGTGGGCGATCAGGACCGGGTCTACGGCTTAGGCCGGGGTCCGAGGTGTGGGCGGAAACGCTGAAACGGATATAACGATGGTCCGACAACGTCTCCACCTCCTCTAGGACCCTCCAGCCTTGGACACGGCGCGCCAGAGCGGGGCATGCGAACGTAATGTCCACTATGGATCCGCCCTGTTGCCGCACGCACGTGTCGACCGAGCCCCGGTTCATCACGCACAGACCTTCTGCAATAGCCCATTCCTCGAGTGTTTCTCCTTTTGCATCTGTTCTCGGGGAACCCCATGCGACGGATTTCGCGTTGAAGTCCCCGAGAACCAGTGTTGGATGCGGAAGACCACGACGCCTCAAAACAGACACCTCATCGAGGAATTGTTCGAATTCCCCAAGTGTGCGGTTTGGGGAAAAGTAAATGCCCACCACGTAAATGTCCCCGACGAGGGCAGCTACACACCCCCTCCCTCTTGAGATGTTTTGGAAGGGAGGCAATCCGGCAGACGTCCTGGTGAGAATCCCCACCAGTCCATTCGAGTCCTCTAGCCAATTGTCCCTAACAAAGGGGCTTCGGTAGGGTTCCGCCACCACTGCGATATGAATCGACCACTGCGCCAGGCTCTGATGTAAAAGGTCGAGAGCTCTGGCGCAGTGATTGATGTTTGTTTGCAGGACCCTGATCGAACTATCCATTGTGGACCGGGACATCTTCCACCTCGTCCATTGCCTCTATGGCAGGAGCAACCGTTGGCTCGGGAGCTTTCGTCCCAGGGCCACTTTTATCGCCTTTTTTCTTTTTTGAGCCGGGAGCTGAGCAAGCCTTGCTCCCCACTTTATGATTCGCTGGTTTACCGGCATCCATACACACGCTGCAGTTGGGCGCAGCTGAACATGTGGCGGTCTTATGACCGGCCTGGCCGCAGCGATAGCAAAGGTCGCTGCGGTCCTTTGCAGATTGACATCTACATTTAACGTGCCCAGGTTCCATGCACCGGTAACATCTTAGGGGTCTAGACTCCAACAGCTTGACTCTAGCTGACACCCAGCCCACTAAGAGTTTCCCCTTCGTCACCAATTTTTTGGCTTCGATCGCGGGGCAACGTACCCACACTGTTCCAAGGCCCGAGGCGCCCATTTTTATGGGACCAGTTTTGATTTGGTCCGTTGAGCATCCCGTATCCCTGGATATGGCCGCTGCTATCTCCTCCGGTGTCACTGAATCGTCCAGGCCCATAATGCGCAGTTCGCTGCATTTCACGGGCCTGTATATCCTGACATCTTCCTCGGCAAAAGTCTGCCTGATTTTTTCGGCGAGGGCGTCCGCCTGAGTGGAAGTCCCCGCTCCCGGCACCTCCAGGATTCGCGCACCTGTTGCCGCGTTTCGCTGTTTGAGTCCCCCCGATATGCCGAGACTAGGCAGATCGATTTTCGATTTAGCCTTGGTCATGATCCCGGCATAGGTGAGACCCTTTCTCTCTCCCTCTGGCTGGAGGGTAATGACGATTGCCGTGGAGCGGGGTGTCCGCACCTTTGGCTTTTTCGCCTTTTTGGTCGTCTTTGCATTCTCGACAGGCTTTTCTGTATCCTTTGTCTTCTTCCTTCCTTTTTTCACCACTTTTACCCATTCACCCTCGACAGGTTGGGCGGCCGGGATCTGGTTGCTGGTGGGTGGGGTTTCCCCTACCTTGTCCTTCTCTTTAGTATTTTCTTTACCCTTCTTACTGTCATTAGCTTTCCGGGTTTTCTTCTTCTTTTGTTCTTCCTTTCCAGGACCCTTCTGAGTCTTGTCCTGGGGACCTATCTTATTTGAGTTTGCCGAAGGCACCGGAGCTTTTGGCCTTAGCGTCGGCCAGTCCTGCGCTGACAACTCCGGTGTCTCGACAACTCTGTCTGCCGCCAGAGGTGGTCTTACTCTTGGGGCGGGAGGGAGTCGTTCCTCTATCACCTCCCATCTTGCGTTGAACATGGTTCCTACTTCAACCATGATCGCCCTCATGTCCTCATCTGTGAGGGTTCTTCCTTGCTGATCGGTCGCCCGCTTGGGTGACCTTTCTGCAGGAAGTTCCGCGTCTAATCCGGTATTGCGGTTGCCTTCGCTTATTCGGCGCATGTTGACCTGTTCCTGTCGAACTTCCTCTATTTGTTTTTGGAAGTTGGCCAACTCTGCCTTTAGCTTGGCGTTCTCCGCTTCCAATTTGGCGGTGTGAGCCTCTAGTCGTGCATTTTCATCTGATGCCGTTCGAGAGCTCAGTTTCGTCATAGCCCCAGAAATGGAGCTGGCCGCGTCTTTAAGGCCCCGTATAAAGGTGCCCTTGAGGTTATTAGAGTTTTTGGCGACTTTGAGAATCACCGCAATACTCTCCTTCACCTGCTGGCACAAGACCGCGGCCGTCTCCTCGTCCAATGCGGAACCCCTAGAGGACGCTATGGACAGCGAGCGAGAGCGGGTTGTAAACTCCCGCATCGTCTCCGCCATATCTTTCTCGGCCTGTACTCGGAGCTCCTCCTTCTCCAGCTCGAGTAAGGCCAGTTTGGCCTTGTGGAGGCCAACGTACTCGCTCGTTGTGAGCGGGCGGCCTCTGCCTTTTTGACAGGCGGGCATTTTCTGCTTCGGACTCTCCACTGAGGAAGGGTCCGATAGCGGCCTCTTTGAGGCCTTGCTGTAGGTCTTAGGCAGCCTCTTAATGCAAACTCTGAGGCTCCGCATAGACTCCGAGCCAGAGGACATAGCCTCGGCTCCGTCGCTCATTTCGCCACCACTTTCAAGGAGGCGGCCATCGCGGCTCTCGCTCCGACTCCGACTGCGACTGCGGTCACGGTGTTGCAGGGGTCTGAGACCGCGCCTGCCAACTCCCACTTCCTTCTCAGGCACCTCTTGTGCCGTGTCCTTAGAGGACCCTGGTTTTTCGCCGCCCATCTCAGGCACAACATCTTCTCCGTCCTTCTCGGACTCAACTTCGAAAGGGTTTTGGGTTTTAAGACTTTTTTCCATTTTTGATCCCACGAGCAGTGGTGAACTAAAGGTCATCCCGGGCAGAGCACCTTACACATCGGGAAAGTCTACATTTGCCGACACGGAGGGCGACAGGTATCCGTGCCGGAGGGGGGGCTTGGAGCAGCTGCACCAGCTACTACCCAGACCCTCGCCACCCCCCCCAAAAGCTTAGCCTTTAGGGTTTTTTCCCTGGGGTACCTCCCCCGCGGGCCGGCCAATTAAGGCAAGCCCACCACCCCCGCGGAAGTCACAAAACATGACCGCTTCCTATCCGCGGGACCGGTTCGGCCGACGGTGGCCGAAGCCTGTCCACCCGATCGAGACCCCTCGACCGGGCAGACCCGCCGCCCTCGCCCGTCACTGCCGTCATCCCGAATACGTCGGGGACGCCAGCCGGGCCCGTCTCGCCTAGCAGTTGCCCGGATTCTCCGGGACCCCTAGCCGAGACCTCTCCATCTCGCTGACATTTAGCCGTCGGCGAGCTAGTCTCAATGACATAGCCCACCGACGTTGCCCAGGACGCACCACGAGGAGGTAGTCAGCACGCGCCCCACCCCCCCCAACCTAACCTAACCTAACCTAACCTAACCTAACCTTAACCTAACCTAACCTAACCTAACCTTTTTAAGTTGGGAAACCCATTTACGGGTCCCCGCCGCAAGCAGCGGGGTATGTGGGACTCGCCGCCACCAGAGAGCTGATGGGTGGCGGAATACCCACTAAAACCCAACTTTTAAGACGTCTCTGCCCGTTCGACCGGGGACATGGGACAACTGCATACCGCATACTCCACATCCCCGACCGCGCAAGCCGTTTCCGGCGACGTCTCGGCGCCTTGCGCCAGTCTTCGTGGCGCGCAGATGTTGCGCGCGCCACCTCGAGGTCTATGCGACGGACGGCCGACCGCACTCCACGTCAGCCGCCCAGACCTCTGTCGCTAGGCTGGTGGGGCTTACGCCGCACCACTTTTGCCGCGACTGGAGGATGGGCCAGGGACCACCACCTCCACCTCCTCGTCCATGGCCTCGGCGGCCGGGACGCGAACAACTTTGGGTTGTCCGCTTTTCGTCTTCTTCCCAGGGGGCAGAGTGCAGGTTTTGCTGCCTACAATGTGCCCCGCTGGTCTACCGGCCGCCGAACAGAGGCTGCAGCTTGGAGCTGCTGAGCACAGCGCGGCCTTGTGGCCTGCAAGACCGCAGCGGTAGCAGAGATCGCTGCGGTCTATAGCGGATGTGCATCTGCACTTCACGTGTCCCCCATCGTGGCACCGATAACACCTGAGTGGGCGGAGCTCCAACATCTTGACACGTGCCGAAACCCAGCCCACCAGGATCTTGCCCTTAGCTGCCATCTTTTTGGCGTCTGCCGCAGGGCAGCGCAGCCACAGGGTCCCGAGGCCCGATTTGCTCCGGCGGACGTCGCCGGTTTTAATCGCGTCGGCGGGGCAGCCGGTCTCTTTGGAGATAGCCGCCACCACGTCCTCGGGTGTCGCCGTCTCGTCCAGGTCAACTACGCGTAATTCCGCGCATTTTGTTGGCCTGGACACTTTCACCTCATCCTCGCCGAAAGCTTGCTTGAGGCTTTCTGCTAGGGAATCCGCATGTGCGGCACTACTAGCTCCGGGTATCTCCAAGATTCTGGCACCCGTTACCGCACTGCGGATTTTGATCCCCCCGGATATGCCCAAAGTGGGCAGGTCAATTTTGGACTTGGCCGTTGTCAAGAGTTTTGAGTACGTTAGCCCCTTCTTCTCGCCCTCCGGCTGCAGCGTGATGACTACTGCAGTGGAGCGAGGAGTACGTACATTCGGCCCCTTCTCTAGTTTGGCGGGCTTGGCCGCCTTTTTTGTCGCCTTTGGAGTCACCTTCTTCCCCTTTTTGACCACCTTTACCCACTCGCCCTCAGCTGGTTGTGGGGCGTCCGGGATCTGGTTGCTGGGGGTTCGGTTAGCAACTCCCTTTTCCTTCTCAGAGTCCTCATTCTTTTTGCTATTTTTAGCATTTCCTTTCCTCCTCTTTCGTTTTCCCTTTTCAGGGCCCTTCTTCATCTCGCTGTCCTTGGAAGGACCGCTCTTGGAGATTTCCGAGGACGCCGGAGCTTTTAGCCTTAGCGTCGGCCAGTCCTGCGCTGACAACTCCGGCGCCTCAGAAACTCTGTCTGCCGCCAATGGTGGTCTGATACGCGGGGCGGGGGGAAGTCGTTGTTCGACCGCCTCCCATTTCGCGTTGAACATGGTCCCCACCTGGACCATGATCTCCCGCATGTCTGCGTCCGTGAGGGTCCTACCTTGCTGATTGGTTTCCCGGGGCCTGGGTGACCTCTCAGCAGGAAGGCCTATGTCATTTCCGTAGTTGCGGTTGCTCTGCTCGGTTAAGCGGCGGAAGTTGGCCTGTTCTAGCCGAATTTCATCCAGCTGTTTTTGGAAACTGGCCAACTCCGCCTTCAGCTTCGCGTTCTCCGCCTCCAATCTCATTGTGTGAGCCTCTAGTCGCGCGTTCTCGTCGGACGCCGTTCGAGTGCTCAGTTTCCTCATCGCTCCAGTGATGGAGCTGGCCGCGTCCTTTAGGCCCCGTACGAAGGTGCCCTTTAGGTTGCTGGAGTTCTTGGCGACTTTGAGTATCACCCCGACACTCTCTTGCACCTGTTGGCATAGGGCCACGGCCGTCTCCTCGTCCGTTGCATCGCCCATGGAGGACGCTATGGACAGCGAGCGAGAGCGGGTTGTATAATCCCGCAGCGTCTCCGCCATCTCCTTCTCGGCCTGTACTCGGAGCTCCTCCTTCTCCAGCTCGAGTAAGGCCATTTTGGCCTTGTGAAGGCCGACATACTCGCCCGTTGTTAGTGGGCGGCCTCTACCTTTTTGGGAGGCGGACATTTTCTGCTTCGGACTCTCCACGGAGGAAGGATCCGATAGCGGCCTCTTAGAGGCCTTGCCATATGTTTTGGGGAGCCTCTCTATAGAGACTCTGAGGCTCCGCATCGACTCCGAGCCGGAGGACATAGCCTCGGCTCCGTCACTCATCTCGCCACCACTTTCTAATAGGCGACCTTCGCGACTCTCGCTCCGACACCGACTGCGACTGCGGTCACGGTGTTGCAGGGGTCTGAGACTGCGCCTGCCAACTCCCACTTCCTTCTCAGGCACCTCTTGTGCCATGTCCTTTGAGGACCCTGGTTCGCCGCCCATCACAGGCACAACATCATCTCCGTCCTTCTCGGACACAACATCTTGGGGTTTTGTTTGTAAATCGCTTTCCATTTTTGTTCCCACGAGAATTGGTGAACTAGATGTCATCCCGGGCAGAGCACCGTACACATCGGGAAAGTCTAGATTTACCGACACGGAGGGCGACAGGTATCCGTGCCGGAGGGGGGGCTTGCAGCAGCTGCACCAGCTACTACTCAGACCCTCGCCACCCCCCCCAAAAACTTAGCCTTCAGGGTTTTTGTCCATGGGGTACCTCCCCCGCGGGCCGGCCAATTAAGGCAAGCCCACCACCCCCGCGGCAGTCACGAAACATGACCGCTTCCCGTCCGCGGGACCGGTTCAGCCGGCGGTGGCCGAAGCCTGTCCACCCGATCGAGACCCCTCGACCGAGCAGACCCGCCGCCCTCGCCCGTCACTGCCGTCATCCCGAATACGTCGGGGACGCCAGCCGGGCCCGTCTCGCCTAGCAGTTGCCCGGATTCTCCGGGACCCCTAGCCGAGACCTCTCCATCTCGCTGACTATTAGCCGTCGGCAGACCAGTCTCAATGACATGGCCCACCGACGTTGCCCAGGACGCACCACGTGGAGGTTGTCAGCACGCGCCCCAACCTTTTTTTTTTTTTTTTTTTTAACGTTGGGAAAATGCGTTGAATCGCATACCACCGGAGCCGAGAACGGGAGGTGACTCCGGATGGTTATGTGGGGCTCTCCCCGCCTGAAGGGCGAGGCCTACCCACTAAAAACCCAACGAATTCCGTCCGCGTCTTGGATGGAGCGCCGCAGGATCCCTAGGGATTTCGACTGCAGACGCGCCCCAACCTTTTTTTTTTTTTTTTTTTTTTTTTTTTTTCACGGTGTGAAAATGCGTTAAATCGCATACCACCGGGAGCCGAGAATGGGAGGTAGCTCCCGGTGGTTATGTGGGGCTCTCCCCGCCAGAAGGGCGGGGCCTACCCACTAAAAACACACCGACTTCCGTCCGCGTCTTGAGGGGTGCCGTAGGATCTTGAATAAATTCCACCACAGGCACCCCGACGCCGGGCCCGCACTAGTTTGTGTGCGAGCCCCCACCCTGAACAGGGCGCCCCCGGAAGTGAGGGCGCCCTCCAGACCTTACCGTTTGCGGACGAGGGCCCTCCCAGACCCCCGCCCACGGTAACGGGACTCAATCAGTCCCCAATCCCAGGCCCCCCTCGTAAAATGGAGGGGCCGCGCACGCCGGAACATGGCGCGCGCAGTCGGGCCACCCCTTTGGGGTCCCGACTGGTTACCCAACAGGGCATTGGGCCACCCTGTTTGGGGGCGCGGGGGGGAAGTCGTGCTGGTATCGCCTTCTTCGCCCCCCCGGCCTTCTCCTCCGCTGCGGGTCCGTGGCCTCGGCCTCGCGTGCCCGCTCGTTGGCCTCCTTCTGTAAGACGACCGTCTCACAGAAGGAGGCCACTGCCTCCCACTTCCTCTCGCTGTCCAACATTGCCGGTACCACGGCGGACAGCGAGAGGTCTCCTCCAATTTCCGCCACCAGGGCCCGTCTCTCCGGGCCCCAGGCGGCGCACTCCGCGAAAGTGTGGCGCGCCGTGTCGGATGGCGCGCCGCACTCGTGGCAGGCCGGGGTCGCTTCCCGGCCCGCAATCCGATGCAGGTACTCCCCAAAGCACCCGTGCCCGGAGAGTACCTGCGTGAGCCTGAACGTCAGCTCCCCATGCCGCCGATGCACCCACGGGGAAAGGTGGGGGCGGATTGCCGCCACCGTGTCCCGACCGGCGACCGGCGACAGGAGAGCCTCCTCCCACCGCTCTAACAGGGAGTCTTGAGCCGACTCCCTGAAGCGGCGCAACTCGCCCTCCGTCGGGCGGTGCCCGCGGGCTCTGGCGTCCCCCCTATAACGGTGGACCGCCGCTAGGACCTCCGCCTGGAGTTCCCAGGGCGGGTCCGCCGCCAGGAGGGTGGCCGCCGTCCACGAGACCGTCCGGTACGCCCTTATCGCCCGCACTGCTATGACCCGCTGCGGCCCATGCAGCAGGGTCTTGTTGCGGGCGTTTAGGGCGTCAACCCAGATCGGGGCACCGTACATGGCCATACTCCTGATGACGTTGGAGTACAGCCGACGGCACCTCGATCCCGGTCCCTTCAGGTTCGGTAGCAGCCTCGCGAGAGAGGCGGCGGCCGCGACCAGCTTCGGGGCCAACTGAGCAAAGTGGGCCCCGAAGTCCCACCTGCCATCCAAGACTAGGCCCAGATATTTCATCTGGGCCTTTACCACAACCGTCTCGCCGAATAGAGCGATTTCCGCCTCCCTGGGCGGCCGTCTCCTTGGGCCGTGGAATAGGAGGGCCTCCGTCTTCTCCACGGAGACCCTCAGGCCCAGGCTCTGGATCCGATCGACCACAACCGACACGGCGACGGTCGACCGGATCTTCACCTCATCCCAGCTCTCTCCCCGGGCTGTGACCAGGGTGTCGTCGGCATAGCACAACACCCCTATGCCCGGGAAGAGAGGGCCCCGCAGGACCCAATTGTAACCTAGGTTCCACAGGATCGGTCCTAGGACCGACCCTTGTGGAACCCCGCATTGGACACTATGACGATGCAGCGTGCCGTCACTGCCCTCCCATACGACTGTGCGGTCCCCTAGATATGATTTCAACAGCCTCCCAATATAAGGAGGCACTCCGTGGTACCGGAGCGCCTCTAGGATGGTCCAGAACGGGAGGCTGTTGAAAGCGTTCTTGATATCGAGGGAGACCGCCAGTACGCATTCCCCCCTTTGTGTAGCCTCTTGGGTGAGGTCTTTTAACGACTTCAGGGCGTCGAGGGTCGACCGACCCGCCCTGAAGCCGTATTGCACATCGGCCAGGTTCGGCCCCGTTCCCTCCAAATGGTGGACGAGACGGGCAGCAAGAACTCTCTCAAAGAGCTTGCCCATCTCGTCCAGCAATACAATCGGCCGGTAGGCCGAAGGGGAGTCTGCTGGCCTGCCCGCTTTGGGTATCAGGCACAGCCTCCCCTCCCTCCAGGTTTGCGGGAACTGTCCGGTGCTTATGCAAGCGTCAAACAGTTCCCGCATCTGCACTCCTAGGTGTTCCGAGGCGATGTGAACGATTCGCCTCGGAACGCCGTCCGGGCCCGGGGCCCTACGGCCACCCCTGATGCGGCGGAGCACCATTTTCATCTCCCCGTCTGTGACGAGGGGAGGGGACTCCACCGCAACTTCTACTTCTGTCGGAGGGCACATCCGGAACGGGGCATACGTCCCCGCTCCAGTGGCCGACCCGACGGTCGGGGGGCTCGGGAACAGCTCCCCCACAACCCGTCTGAGGAGATCCGGCGGGAGGGATTCGGTCGCGGGGAGGCCCAGAGCTTGCAGCTTTTTGCGTGCAGCTCTGTAAGGCCTTCCCCACGGATACCGATCCAACTCCGCCAGAATTTCTTCCCTCGCCAGGGTCTTTGACCGGCAAATTGCCAGCTGCAGGGCCTTCTTCGCTTCGCGATATAGGCCCCGCAGCTCGTCCTCCAGCGCCGGATTCAGCCCGTTGCGTCGACGGCAACGGACATATTGTCGGCGTGCCCTGTTGGCGGACACCCGGAGTTCCGCTATCTCCGGGGTCCACCAGTACACAGCCCTTTTCCTGCGCCATGGACGCGCTTTGGGCATGGCGGCGGCGCAGACCCTTGTTAGGGCCTGCCGCATGCGGTGCGCCAGCGCGTTCGGGCATGTCTCCTCCGGGGCGGCGTCAGCGGTCCACCGCTCGACGACCGCCGCTTCCCGCGCCATCTCCCGGTCCAGTTTTGCCAGGGCCCAGCGCGGGAAGTGACTCGGGCCCCTCGGGGGGGCGGCATCCTGTTGGAGGAGGGGAGACACTTCAAACCGTATATATCTATGGTCTGAAAGTGTCTCCACATCCTCCTCCACCTTCCACCCGTGCACCCTGCGCGCGATCGCGGGGGTGGCGAACGTTAAGTCCACCACGGACCCCCCACGCGACCGCACACAGGTGTGCACCGCCCCCCTGTTCAGAAGGGACAGCCCAGACTGGATCGACCAGACCTGGACTGCCCTCCCTCTCGGGTCCGTGGCCGGGTTGCCCCAGGCCACGGACTTGGCGTTGAAGTCGCCGAGGATTATAACCCCCGACGACTGTCTTGCCGCGGCCGCCCTGATGGAATCAAGCCAGTGCTCGAATTCCACCAGGGGCCGATTGGGGGAGAAGTACACCCCGATTAGGGTGTACTCCCCGCATTTTGCCACTACGTAGCCAGAGCCCCTCTCTTTGATCGAGAGGGGTGGGCCGTCCCCATCTAAGGTGGTCACAGCTACCGCGCCGTCCAGGTCCCCCGCCCAGTGAGAGTGCTGGGGGACGAAGTACGGCTCGGCGACCACGCCCACCGATACCTCCCACTCCGCCATGGACTGCAGGAAGAGGTCCTGCGCCCCGGCGGCGTGGTTGAGGTTCCCCTGTAGGACTTTGAGGTGTCTTGTACTGTACGCGCCCCAACCTTTTTTTTTTTTTTTTTTTTTTAACGGTGTGAAAATGCGTTAAATCGCATACCACCGGGAGCCGAGAATGGGAGGTAGCTCCCGGTGGTTATGTGGGGCTCTCCCCGCCAGAAGGGCGGGGCCTACCCACTAAAAACACACCGACTTCCGTCCGCGTCTCGTAGGGGTGCCGTAGGATCTCTAGGAATTCGACTACAGGCACCCCGACGCCGGGCCCGCATTAAGGCGCGGGCCCACTCCCTGAAAAGGGCATCCCCGGAAGTGAGGACGCCCCCCAGACCTTACCGTTGATGGGCGAGGGCCCTCCCAGACCCCCGCCCACGGTACCGGGGCTTAGGAGATTGGGTTCTCCCAGCCCCCCTCCCAGGTCCCTCTCGCAAAATGGAGGGGCCGCGCGCGCCGGAGCATGGCACGCGCCGTCGGGTGATCCCCTTTGGGGTCCCCGATTGTGACCCGACGGGGCATAGGGCCGCCCTGTCACGGCGCAGGGGGAGGTAGGGCATAGCGCCTCCTCCGCCCCCCTGGTCTCCTCATCCGACGCGGGTCCGCAGCGTTGGCCTCGCGGACCCTTTCGTTTGCCTCCTTCTGCGAGATGACACTCTCGCAGAAGGAGGCTACAGCTTCCCATTTCCTCTCGCTGTCTAGCATTGCCGCGATTACGGCAGACAGCGAGAGGTCCCCACCTATCTCTGCCACCAGGGCCCGCCTTTCGGGGTCCCAGGCGGCACACTCCACCAACGTGTGGCGCGCCGTGTCGGATGGCGCGCCACACTCGTGGCAGGCCGGGGTGTCTTCCCGGCCCGCAATCCGGTGCAGGTACACCCCAAAGCACCCGTGCCCGGAGAGTACCTGCGCCAATCGGAAAGTCACTTCTCCGTATTGCCGGTTCACCCATTGCGAGAGGTGGGGACGAATGCCCGCCACTGTCTCACGGCCGGCGACCGGCGACAAGAGTGACTCCTCCCAGCGATCTATCAGGGACTCTTCAGCGGAGTCCCTGAATCGCCGTAATTCACCGACGGTGGGCCGGTGACCGCGGGCTCGAGCGTCCCCCCTAAATCGGTGGACCGCCGCGAGCACCTCCGCCTGCAACTCCCATGGGGGATCCGCCGCCAGGACGGTGGCCGCAGTCCAGGACACCGTCCTGTATGCCCTGATGGCCCGCACCGCGATGACCCTCTGCGGCCCATGCAGAAGGGTCTTGTTGCGGGCGTCCAGGGCATCCACCCAGATCGGGGCGCCGTACATTGCCATACTCCGGATTATTCCGGAGTACAGTCGACGGCACCTCGACCCGGGCCCCCGCACATTTGGCAGTAGCCTTGCCAAGGCGGCGGCGGCCGCAATCAGTTTCGGGGCCAGCTGGGCAAAGTGGGCCCCGAATTTCCACCTCCCGTCCAAGACGAGGCCCAGATATTTCATCTGGGCCCCAACCTCCACCCTTTCCCCAAATAGGGTAATAGCAGCTCCTCTTGGCGGCCCCCTCCACGGGGCGTGGAAGACGAGGGCCTCCGTCTTGTCGACAGAGACCCTCAGACCCAGGCTCTGGATCCGGTCGATCACCACGGATACCGCGATGGTCGACCGGAACTGGATCTCGCCCCAATCCTTCCCCCGGGCAGTGACGAGGGTGTCGTCCGCATAGCAGAGGACACCAATGCCCGGGAGGAGTGGGCCGCGCAGGACCCAGTTATATCCCACGTTCCAGAGGATCGGTCCGAGGACCGACCCCTGTGGGACTCCACACCTCACATCGTGCCGATGCAAGTTGCCATCTGGCCCTTCCCAGGTCACTGTGCGGCCTCCCAAGTACGACCGCAACAGCCTCCCAAGGTAAGGAGGCACTCCATGGTAGCGGAGCGCCTCCAAAATTACCCAAAATGGGAGGCTGTTAAAAGCGTTTTTGATGTCTAGGGAGACCGCAAGAACTGACTCTCCCTCTCCGACCGCCTCCGTTGTGAGGTCCTTCAGCCGTCCCAGGGCGTCCATCGTGGAACGGCCCGCCCTGAACCCAAACTGGACCTCTGACAGAGGCGGTCCGACATTCTCCAGGTGGTGGACGAGGCGGGCAGCGACGACTCGCTCAAATAATTTCCCAGCCTCGTCCAGCAGCACTATTGGCCGGTACGCGGACGGCGAGTCCACCGGCCGGCCAGCCTTCGGCAGGAGGCACAGTTTGCCCTCCTTCCATAGCTGCGGGAACCTTCCAGTGCTGATGCACGCATCGAAGAGTTCCCGCAGCTCTACACCCATAAATTCCGAGGCGAGATAGAGAACCCGCCTCGGAACTCCGTCCGGGCCCGGGGCCCGACGGCCACCCCTGATGCGGTGGAGCACCATCTTCATCTCCCCGTCTGTGACGAGGGGAGGGGACTCCACCGCAGCTTCAACGACCTCCGTCGGGGGGCACATCGAAAACGGGGCATATGTCCCCGCTCCGGTGGCCGACCCGACGGCCGGGGGACTGGGAAACAGTTCCCCCACAACTCTCCTTAGGAGATCCGGCGGAAGAGACTCGGTGGCGGGAAGGCCCAGGGCTTGGAGTTTCTTCCGCGCCGACTTGTAGGGCCTCCCCCACGGATTCCTGTCCAGCTCCGCCAGGATCTCCTCCCTCGCGAGGGCCTTCGCCCGACAGATCGCCAGCTGCAGGGCCTTCTTCGCTTCGCGATAGAGGCCCCGCAGCCGTTCCTCGAGGTCGGGGTCCAGCCCATTGCGTCGCCTGCAACGCACAAATTCCCTTCGGGCCCTGTTGGCCGTCACCCGGAGTTGGGCAATTTCCGGGGACCACCAATAAACGGCCCTCTTCCGGCGCCACGGACGCGCTCTGGGCATGGCAGCGTCGCAGACCCTGGTTAGGGCCTGCCGCATGCGACGTGCCAGCGCGTCTGGGCACAGCTCTTCCGGGGCGGCGTCAGCGGCCCATTGTTCAATAATCGCCGCTTCCTTCGCCAGCTCCCGGTCGAGCTTGGCGAGAGCCCAACGCGGGAACCGACTCGGGCCCCTTGGGGGGGCGGTATTGTGGAGAGGGGGAGACACCTCGAACCTTATGTAATTGTGGTCCGAGAGTGTCTCAATTTCCTCTTCCACTTTCCACCCATGCACCCTGTGCACGATCGCGGGGGTGGCGAACGTTAGGTCCACCACGGACCCCCCACGCGACCGCACACAGGTGTGCACCGCCCCCCTGTTCAGAAGGGACAGCCCAGACTGGATCGACCAGACCTGGACTGCCCTCCCTCTCGGATCCGTGGCCGGGTTGCCCCAGGCCACGGACTTGGCGTTAAAGTCGCCGAGGACTATGATAGCCCCCGACGACTGCCTTGCCATCGCCGCCCTGATGGAGTCGAGCCAGACCTCGAACTCCACCAGGGGACGATTGGGGGAGAAGTACACCCCGATTAGGGTGTACTCCCCCAGTGCCACCACCACGTACCCAGAGCCCCTCTCTTTGACTGAGAGGGGTGGGCCGTCCCCATCCAGGGTCGTCACTGCCACCGTGCCGTCCAGGTCCCCCGCCCAATGAGAATGCGGGGGGACGTAATACGGCTCGGCGGCCACCCCCACTGACGCCTCCCACTCCGCCATGGACTGAAGAAACACATCTTGTGCCCCGGCGGAGTGGTTGAGGTTACCCTGGAGGACTTTGAGGTGTCTTGTATTATTCATTGTGACACCTCAAAGTCCATCTGCGCCTGCTGTGGGCGCCCATCCCTGGTGGAGGCGGCGGGGGTGGTCCAGGCCCCCGTTTCACCCTTCCCCTTCATAGCGGGAGGGGAGCAGTTTCTCCCTCCCATAATATGGCCTGATGGCCGTCCAGCCTCTGCGCAGATTGCACAGTGAACTTTCTTCACTGTGCAATTGGCGCCACGGTGTCCCTCCTCGCCGCACCGGTAGCAAAGATTGCTCCGGTCGGCCTTTGAGGGACATCTCTGCATTGTGTGGCCCAACCCCATGCACCTATGACAGCGCATGGGGCGCCGTTCCAGAACCTGAACCCTGGCCGAGGTCCACCCGACCAGGATCCTTCCCGCCGCCGCAACAGCCTTAGCCGCAGGGATTGGGCACACTGCAAAACAGGTGCCCAGACCCCCCGGGCCCTCGTTGATGGCCATGACCTTCACCTCCTCAATTGAGCAGGCTCCGGTCTTGGCGACAGCGGCGGCCACCATCTCTTTAGTGGCCGAGTCGTCGAGCCCCACCACGCGAATATCCGCGCATTTGGTGGGGCGTGCGATGCTGGCCACTCCGTCCAATGCCGAGCGCAGCTTAGCGGCTAGCGCATCGGCCTTCTCTTTTCCTTGTGCCTTGGGCACCTCGATTATCCTGGCACCCGTCGCCGCGCGGCGGATGCCTAGGCCGGGACCAAGGCCAATTTCGGTCAGGTCGACCGCCTCCCGAGCGTGCTTGAGCACCTCGCTGTAGGTCACCCCTTTGGCAGCCGCCTCCGGCTGTAGGGTGACCACCACCGCAACGCTCTCCGCCTCCCTCAATTTCGGCTTGGCCTTGCCGGCTTTGGCCGGCACGGCAGCCGAAGTGGCGCGAGCCCGGGGAGCGGGCGTCGGCGCAGCCTTGGTGGCAGCGGAGGGGGAAGATGCCTTCCCCTTCCCTTTGCCCTTCCTCACCACCGTAGCCCAGGTTTCCGGTGCCTGAGATGGCCCAGCAACCGGTTCCACCGGTGGTGCATTCACCGCGGGGGCCACGGGAGGAGGGGTGGGCACGGAAGTGGAAGGCGTTGCCTTCCCCTTGCCCTTTCCCTTCCCGTTGCCCTTTCCCTTGCCCTTGCTCTGGGCGGGCTGAGAGGGCTCAGAGGGCACCGGTTGGGGAGCCCGTGGGGCTGCCACCGGCTGCTCCTGTGCAGCTCTCCTCTTGTCCGCTGCTAGAGGCGGGCGGATCACTTTCTCCGGCAGGAGACGGTGGTCGATGCCGTCAATCCGGGCATCGACCCGGGCGTTCACCATCGCCCCCACTGTGGAGGCGATGTACGCCTTCAACTCCTCCAACATCTCCTCGGGAGACATGGAGGAGCCGGCGAAAGCGGACGTCTTTGTCGCCTTCTTGGCCGCCGCTGCATCTTTGCGCCCCAACCTTTTTTTTTTTTTTTTTTTTTTTTTTTTTTTTTTTTTTTTTTTTTTTTTTTTCACGGTGTGAAAATGCGTTAAATCGCATACCACCGGGAGCCGAGAATGGGAGGTGGCTCCCGGTGGTTATGTGGGGCTCTCCCCGCCTGAAGGGCGGGGCCTACCCACTAAAAACACACCGACTTCCGTCCGCGTCTTGAGGGGGTGCCGTAGGATCTCTAGGAATTCGACTACAGGCACCCCGACGCCGGGCCCGCACTAGTTTGTGTGCGAGCCCCCTCCCTGAACAGGGCGCCCCCGGAAGTGAGGGCGCCCTCCAGACCTTACCGTTTGCGGACGAGGGCCCTCCCAGACCCCCGCCCACGGTAACGGGACTCAATCAGTCCCCAATCCCAGGCCCCCCTCGTAAAGTGGAGGGGGGCCGCGCGCGCCGGAACATGGCGCGCGCAGTCGGGCCACCCCTTTGGGGTCCCGACTGGTTACCCGACAGGGCATTGGGCCGCCCTGTTTGGGGGCGCGGGGGGGAAGTCGTGCTGGTAGCGCCTTCTCCGCCCCCCCGGCCTTCTCCTCCGTTGCGGGTCCACGGCCTCGGCCTCGCGAGCCCGCTCGTTGGCCTCCTTCTGTAAGATGACCGTCTCACAGAAGGAGGCCACCGCCTCCCACTTCCTCTCGCTGTCCAACATTGCCGGTACCACGGCGGACAGCGAGAGGTCCCCTCCAATTTCCGCCACCAGGGCCCGTCTCTCCGGGCCCCAGGCGGCGCACTCCGCGAAAGTGTGGCGCGCCGTGTCGGATGGCGCGCCGCACTCGTGGCAGGCCGGGGTCGCTTCCCGGCCCGCAATCCGGTGCAGGTACTCCCCAAAGCACCCGTGCCCGGAGAGTACCTGCGTGAGCCTGAAGCTCAGCTCCCCGTGCCGCCGATGCACCCACGGGGAAAGGTGGGGGCGGATTGCCGCCACCGTGTCCCGGCCGGCGACCGGCGACAGGAGAGCCTCCTCCCACCGCTCCAACAGGGAGTCTTGAGCCGACTCCCTGTAGCGGCGCATCTCGCCCTCCGTCGGACGATGCCCGCGGGCTCTGGCGTCCCCCCTAAAGCGGTGGACCGCCGCGAGGACCTCCGCTTGGAGTTCCCAAGGCGGGTCCGCCGCCAGGAGGGTGGCCGCTGTCCACGAGACCGTCCGGTACGCCCTTATCGCCCGCACTGCTATGACCCGCTGCGGCCCATGCAGCAGGGTCTTGTTGCGGGCGTTTAGGGCGTCAACCCAGATCGGGGCACCGTACATGGCCATACTCCTGATGACGTTGGAGTACAGCCGACGGCACCTCGATCCCGGTCCCTTCAGGTTCGGTAGCAGCCTCGCGAGAGAGGCGGCGGCCGCGACCAGCTTCGGGGCCAACTGAGCAAAGTGGGCCCCGAAGTCCCACCTGCCATCCAAGACTAGGCCCAGATATTTCATCTGGGCCTTTACCACAACCGTCTCGCCGAATAGAGCGATTTCCGCCTCCCTGGGCGGCCGTCTCCTTGGGCCGTGGAATAGGAGGGCCTCCGTCTTCTCCACGGAGACCCTCAGGCCCAGGCTCTGGATCCGATCGACCACAACCGACACGGCGACGGTCGACCGGATCTTCACCTCATCCCAGCTCTCTCCCCGGGCTGTGACCAGGGTGTCGTCGGCATAGCACAACACCCCTATGCCCGGGAAGAGAGGGCCCCGCAGGACCCAATTGTAACCTAGGTTCCACAGGATCGGTCCTAGGACCGACCCTTGTGGAACCCCGCATTGGACACTATGACGATGCAGCGTGCCGTACCTGCCCTCCCATACGACTGTGCGGTCCCCTAGATATGATTTCAACAGCCTCCCAATATAAGGAGGCACTCCGTGGTACCGGAGCGCCTCTAGGATGGTCCAGAACGGGAGGCTGTTGAAAGCGTTCTTGATATCGAGGGAGACCGCCAGTACGCATTCCCCCCTTTGTGTAGCCTCTTGGGTGAGGTCTTTTAACGACTTCAGGGCGTCGAGGGTCGACCGACCCGCCCTGAAGCCGTATTGCACATCGGCCAGGTTCGGCCCCGTTCCCTCCAAATGGTGGACGAGACGGGCAGCAAGAACTCTCTCAAAGAGCTTGCCCATCTCGTCCAGCAATACAATCGGCCGGTAGGCCGAAGGGGAGTCTGCTGGCCTGCCCGCTTTGGGTATCAGGCACAGCCTCCCCTCCCTCCAGGTTTGCGGGAACTGTCCGGTGCTTATGCAAGCGTCGAACAGTTCCCGCATCTGCACTCCTAGGTGTTCCGAGGCGATGTGAACGATTCGCCTCGGAACGCCGTCCGGGCCCGGGGCCCTACGGCCACCCCTGATGCGGCGGAGCACCATTTTCATCTCCCCGTCTGTGACGAGGGGAGGGGACTCCACCGCAACTACCTCTTCTGTCGGAGGGCACATCCGGAACGGGGCATACGTCCCCGCTCCAGTGGCCGACCCGACGGTCGGGGGGCTCGGGAACAGCTCCCCCACAACCCGTCTGAGGAGATCCGGCGGGAGGGATTCGGTCGCGGGGAGGCCCAGAGCTTGCAGCTTTTTGCGTGCAGCTCTGTAAGGCCTTCCCCACGGATACCGATCCAACTCCGCCAGAATTTCTTCCCTCGCCAGGGTCTTTGACCGGCAAATTGCCAGCTGCAGGGCCTTCTTCGCTTCGCGATATAGGCCCCGCAGCTCGTCCTCCAGCGCCGGATTTAGCCCGTTGCGTCGACGGCAACGGACATATTGTCGGCGTGCCCTGTTGGCGGACACCCGGAGTTCCGCTATCTCCGGGGTCCACCAGTACACAGCCCTTTTCCTGCGCCATGGACGCGCTTTGGGCATGGCGGCGGCGCAGACCCTTGTTAGGGCCCGCCGCATGCGGTGCGCCAGCGCGTTCGGGCATGTCTCCTCCGGGGCGGCGTCAGCGGTCCACCGCTCGACAACCGCCGCTTCCCGCGCCATCTCCCGGTCCAGTTTGGCCAGGGCCCAGCGCGGGAAGTGACTCGGGCCCCTCGGGGGGGCGGCATCCTGTTGGAGGAGGGGAGACACTTCAAACCGTATATATCTATGGTCTGAAAGTGTCTCCACATCCTCCTCCACCTTCCACCCGTGCACCCTGCGCGCGATCGCGGGGGTGGCGAACGTTAAGTCCACCACGGACCCCCCACGCGACCGCACACAGGTGTGCACCGCCCCCCTGTTTAGAAGGGACAGCCCAGACTGGATTGACCAGACCTGGACTGCCCTCCCTCTCGGGTCCGTGGCCGGGTTTCCCCAGGCCACGGACTTGGCGTTGAAGTCGCCGAGGATTATGACCCCCGACGACTGTCTTGCCGCGGCCGCCCTGATGGAATCAAGCCAGTGCTCGAATTCCACCAGGGGCCGATTGGGGGAGAAGTACACCCCGATTAGGGTGTACTCCCCGCATTTTGCCACTACGTAGCCAGAGCCCCTCTCTTTGATCGAGAGGGGTGGGCCGTCCCCATCTAAGGTGGTCACAGCTACCGCGCCGTCCAGGTCCCCCGCCCAGTGAGAGTGCTGGGGGACGAAGTACGGCTCGGCGACCACGCCCACCGATACCTCCCACTCCGCCATGGACTGCAGGAAGAGGTCCTGCGCCCCGGCGGCGTGGTTGAGGTTCCCCTGTAGGACTTTGAGGTGTCTTGTACTGGTCATTGTGACACCTCAAAGTCCATTGGCGCTTGGCGCCCATCCCTAGTGGCAGCGGGGGCGGTCCGAGCCCCTACTTCGCCCTTACCCTTGGTGGTGGGCGGATTACAGCTTCGCCCACCCATTACGTGGCCCGCGGGCCGCCCAGCCTCTGAGCAGATTGCGCAGCAAAGTTTCTTTGCCGCGCAATCAGCACCGCGGTGTCCCTCATCGCCGCACCGGTAGCAGAGCTTGCTCCGGTCGGCTTTCGAGGGACACGTCGGCCACGTGTGGCCCAGCCCCATGCACTTGTAACAGCGCATGGGGCGCTGTTCCAAGGCCTGGACCCTGGCCGAACTCCAGCCGACCAGGATCCTTCCAGCAGTCATGGCGGCTTTGGCCGCATTTACTGGGCACGTGACTACGCACATGCCCATCCGCCCCACCCCCGTCGTGATCGCCATCACCTTCACCTGCTCCGCAGAGCAGGCTCCAGTCTTGGCGACGGCGGCGGCCACCATCTCTTTTGAGACGGAGTCGTCCAGCCCCACCACGCGTATGTCCGCGCTTTTTGTGGGGCGGGCGACGTAGGCCACTCCATCCAGGACGGTGCGCAGCTTGCCGGCCAACGCATCCGCCTTTTCCGGACCCTGGGAGTTTGACACCTCCAGGATCCGCGCTCCGGTCGCCGCACGGCGAATGTTGACCTGGCCGGGGCCGAGCCCAATCTCAGCCAGGTCAATGGCCTCCCGGGCCCGCGTCAGCACCTCCGAGTAGGTCACCCCTTTTGTGGCAGCCTCAGGCTGCAGGGTGAGCACTACGGCAGCGCTGTCCGGGGACCTCAGCTTTGGCTTCGGCTTGTCGGCCTTTGGCGCGGCAGCCGAACTTGCCGATGCCCGGGGAGCGGGCGTCGGCGCCTTCTTCGCGGCGGCAGGAGGGGAAGAAGTCTTCCCCTTCCCTTTCCCCTTCCGTACCACGGTGGCCCATGTGTCCGGGGACTGAGAAGGCCCGGCTACCGGTTCCACGGGGGCCACCGGCGGTGCGTGCACTCTCGGTGCAGGAGGGGTGTTAGAGTGATTAGGGGGGGAAGGCGTCGCCTTTCCCTTACCCTTACCCTTACCCCCCTTCCTATTCCCCTTTTTGGCGGCCGAGGTTTCCAGTCCCTGAGCGGGGGCCGCAGATGTCGGCTGAGAAGCCCTGGGGGCCGCCGGTGCCGGCTGAAAAGCCCTTGGGGCTGCAGTCGGCGCTTGCTTTGCGCCCCAACCTTTTTTTTTTTTTTTTTTTTTTTTTTTTAACGTTGGGAAAATGCGTTGAATCGCATACCACCGGAGCCGAGAACGGGAGGTGACTCCGGATGGTTATGTGGGGCTCTCCCCGCCTGAAGGGCGAGGCCTACCCACTAAAAACCCAACGAATTCCGTCCGCGTCTTGGATGGAGCGCCGCAGGATCCCTAGGGATTTCGACTGCAGGCGCCCCGACGCAGGACCCACACCGTGGCGCGGGCCCCAGACCGTACCGCTGGCGGACGAGGATCCCCCCAGACCCCCGCCCACGGTATTGGGGCATAGCCCCCAACCAAGGCCCCCCTCGCAAGAGGGAGGGCCGCGCGTGGCGCACGCGCAATCGGGCGATCCCCGAGGAGGGTGCCGTTCGCCGCCATGTCCTAACTTCCCCGTCTATCCCTGTGTTCCCCGTCTTTCGGGCCGTTCCCTGCGTCGCCCGCTGCCCGGCCCAAGGCTGCGGGGAGCGAGTACTAGGCCGTACTAAACCGGGTACTGGGAGGAACAAACGGGTACTGGGCGGAACGACGGGTACTGGTGGCCCCACTCCCGTGCAATGGGGATCGTCGGCCGCAGCCGCAACCCACGGGCTTTCGCCCCGTCCTTACGGACCAACGCCCGCCCGTCACTGCCGTCATCCCGAATACGTCGGGGACGCCAGCCGGGCCCGCCCCGCCTAGCAGTTGCCCGGATTCTCCGGGACCCCTAGCCGAGGCCTCTCCTCCGCTGACTTTTAGCCGTCGGCGAGCTAGTCTCAGTGACATAGCCCGCCGCCGTTGCCCAGGACGCACCACGAGGAGGTAGTCAGCATAGCGCCCCTAGTCAGCATAGCGCCCCATAGTCAGCATAGCGCCCCTTGCGCCCCAACCTTTTTTTTTTTTTTTTTTTTTTTTACGTTGGGAAAATGCGTTGAATCGCATACCACCGGAGCCGAGAACGGGAGGTGACTCCGGATGGTTATGTGGGGCTCTCCCCGCCTGAAGGGCGAGGCCTACCCACTAAAAACCCAACGAATTCCGTCCGCGTCTTGGATGGAGCGCCGCAGGATCCCTAGGGACTTCAACTGCAGGCGCCCCGACGCAGGACCCACACCGTGGCGCGGGCCCCAGACCATACCGCTAGCGGACGAGGATCCCCCCAGACCCCCGCCCACGGTATTGGGGCATAGCCCCCAACCAAGGCCCCCCTCGCAAGAGGGAGGGCCGCGCGTGGCGCACGCGCAATCGGGCGATCCCCGAGGAGGGTGCCGTTCGCCGCCATGTCCTAACTTCCCCGTCCATCCCTGTGTTCCCCGTCTTTCGGGCCGTTCCCTGCGTCGCCCGCTGCCCGGGAGGAAGGCTGCGGGGAGCGAGTACTAGGCCGTACTAAACCGGGTACTGGGAGGAACAGACAGGTACTGGGCGGAACGACGGGTACTGGTGGCCCCACTCCCGTGCAAGGGGATCGTCGGCCGCAGCCGCAACCCACGGGCTTTCGCCCCGTCCTTACGGACCAACGCCCGCCCGTCACTGCCGTCATCCCGAATACGTCGGGGACGCCAGCCGGGCCCGCCCCGCCTAGCAGTTGCCCGGATTCTCCGGGACCCCTAGCCGAGGCCTCTCCTCCGCTGACTTTTAGCCGTCGGCGAGCTAGTCTCAGTGACATAGCCCGCCGCCGTTGCCCAGGACGCACCACGAGGAGGTAGTCAGCATAGCGCCCCAGTCAGCATAGCGCCCCAGTCAGCATAGCGCCCCAGTCAGCATAGCGCCCCAGTCAGCATAGCGCCCCAAGTCAGCATAGCGCCCCAGTCAGCATAGCGCCCCTTGTCAGCATAGCGCCCCAGTCAGCATAGCGCCCCAGTCAGCATAGCGCCCCAGTCAGCATAGCGCCCCAAGTCAGCATAGCGCCCCAGTCAGCATAGCGCCCCAAAGGGAGGATCTTCCGAAGAGACGGGTGTTATGTCTGGTGGGCAGCTGCCCCTTGCGCCCCAACCTTTTTTTTTTTTTTTTTTTTTTTTTTTTTTTTTTTTTTTTTTTTTTTTTTGACCGGGGGGAAATCCTTTTGACGGATCTCCCGCCGCTTGTAAAGGGAGCGACGGGAGTATGTCGGACTCGCCGCCACGAAGATGGAAGTGTGGCGGCCCTACCGACTAAAACCCCCCGGGGCGTAATCGCCTCAGCGCGTTAGGCCGAGGTCACGTGTCCTGCAATTGCATTACTTCCGCAACCCCGGCCGCGCTTCGCCCGTTAGGGCGTCACCTCTGGGCCGACAGAATTCGGACCCGAGGGCAAGATGCTGTTTGCCCTCTATTCAGTGCGGGCACGCAGGAGGCCTGCGTGGTGCCAGCTCCAGGTCTTTGCGTCGACAGTGAGGTTCCCAGGCTCACTGTCGCGACCTTTATCAGGGAGGTTGGGGACCCGGTGCGTCCCTTCTCCTTCTCCGGGCTCTCCGGCTGCGGATAGGGTGCTCTGATGTGAGCTCCCTCTCCCTTTCTGCAGCCTCTTTCGCAGAGAGAACGATCTCGCAAAAGATTTTGACTCCGTTCCATGCTCTTTCGTCCGAGACCATTTTATGGATTACGGACGGGAGCGAGAGATCTGTGCCAATAATGTCACAGAGGACATTTCTTTGGTCGGCCCAGGCTGGGCATGACTCCAGGGTGTGCTGCGATGAATCGTCAGCATTGTCGCAGTGGTGGCACGACGAATCGACTTCCCGTCTGGCTATTCGGTGTAGGTAGCCACCGAAGCAGCCGTGCCCTGTGAGCACTTGCACTAGCCGGAAGGTCAATTCGCCGTGACTTCTTTCGATCCACTCCTTGAAGACGGGGTGGATGGCCTGGATAGTGGAGGCCCCAGCTCTGGGATTAGCCAGTCGGCTTTCCCATTTATCCAGCATGAGCTGGTGAGCTTCTGCTCTTTGGCCCTCGACTTCGCGGAGGGCGGGATTTTCGCCTTGAAGGCGACGATCTCGTCGCCAGAAATATACTGAGGCGAGCACCTCTGCCTCAAGGTCCCACGGAGGGGAGCGTGCTAGGAGGCACGAAGCCTCGAAAGAGACCGTCCGATATGCACGAATAACTCCCACTGTTATTGCCCTTTGTGGGCGACGAAGAATAGTGGCAGTTCGCTTCGTCAAGGAATTGGCCCACACGGGAGCGCCATAGAGGGCCATAGATTTAACGACGCTGAGATAAAGCCTTCGACAGCTGTCGTTTGGTCCGCCGAGATTCGGCAGCAACTGTCTGAGGCCGGCAGCGGCCCCGTTAAGACGGGGTGCCAAGTTGGTAAAATGCTGCCGGAAACTCCAACGGCTGTCTAATAGGAGACCAAGGTATTTAATTGTGGCCCCGACGTCAATCCTTGTCCCGCCGATTATGAGGTGGGTGTCTGGAGGCGGCGCTTTCCTAGGGCCGTGAAAACATATCGCCTCTGTTTTATTGAGCGCCACTTCCAGGCCCAGTCGTCGAATCCGAGAGACTGCATGAGCGACAGCAGCAGTGCTGAGTCGGCAGGCGTCACGGCAGGTCTTCTCCTTAACTACCACGAGCGTGTCGTCTGCGTAGCAGATTATCTCTACATTGTGGAGTGTGACGCCTCTCAGCGCCCAGTCAAATCCAATGTTCCACAAGAGCGGTCCTAGGACCGACCCTTGTGGAACGCCGCAGGTCATGTTTCTGCTTTCCTCTCCTTCTTTTGTGTCAAACACAATTGTCCTGTCCGAGAGGTAGGAAGCTATCAAGTCTCGGAGGTAGGTAGGCACTCGATGGTAGAGTAGTGCCTCCTTAATACTCTCCCAGGGGAGGCTGTTAAAGGCGTTGGCGATGTCAAGGGACACCGCCACAACGCAATCACCCTGGTTGACAGCTTCCTCCACAATGTCTTTCAGACGGAGGATGGCGTCCACTGTGGAGCGCCTTCTCCTGAAGCCGTACTGATTGGCCGCCAGGTCAGGTCCCTCATCGGCAAGGTGTTGGGTGAGGCGGGCAGCAATGATACGCTCAAAGAGCTTGCCCACCTCGTCGAGAAGGACAATAGGCCTATATGCGGAAGGAGAGTCCGCAGGCCGACCCGGCTTCCTTATCAGCACTAACTTCCCACACTTCCACGGGGTGGGGAAATGGCCCCGCTCCAGGCATGCGTTAAAGAGTCCTCGCAGACGGGAGTTAAAGTCCTCATCTTTGAGGGCAAGAACCCAAGCACGACCTGGGATTCCGTCCGGGCCGGGGGCAGTGCTTTTTGACCGAAGTCTCATCACCGCCCCCTTAAGCTCCTCCCCCGTGACACTCTCCGGTGTCCTGTCGGCTGTCGGCGCCGCATTGCGTGGTGCCATTGGTGGTGGTGCGTGAGCACCCCGGTTCGGAAACAGGGCAGTCAGCACACCTTGGAGCACCGGCAGCCGGAGACTCAGCGTGAGCGGGGGGGCCCACGGACGGAGCTTATTACGCACCATCCGATACGGGCGCCCCCACGGGTCGCTGTTTAACGTCTCCAGCATATCCACTCTGGCTTGCGATTTAGCCGCCTCAATCGCAGCCTGCAGCGTTTTCTTGGCGGTTCTGTACAAGTCGTACAGTGTGGCCTCTCTTTCCCCATGTTCAGGGGGACGGATGCGAAGTCTCCTGTGCCTCTGATACTGGCGGCGAGCAGTGATACATGCCGAGCGGAGCTGAGCAATCTCCGCCGACCACCAATATACCGAGGTCTTAGGCTGACGGGACCGAATGCGAGGCATAGACGCGTCGCAAATGCGGACCATGGCCCCGCCGAACCAGGCTGCTTCGCCCTCAACGTCGAAAGGACGATTCGGTGCCGGAGTCCATGTTTGGACTATTGTGGCCTCTGTAAGGAGGTCACGGTCCAAGCTCTTCAAGGCCCAACGCGGGCGCGAAGACCCAGGGGTGCGGGACCGACCGGGGTCCGAGGTGTGGGCGGAGACGTCGAACCGGATGTAGCGATGGTCCGACAACGTCTCCACCTCCTCAAGGACCCTCCAGTCTCGGACACGGCGCGCCAGGGCGGGGCATGCGAACGTGAGGTCCACTATGGATCCGCCCTGTTGCCGCACGCATGTGTTGACTGCACCCCGATTCATCACGCATAGACCCTCGGCCACTGCCCACTCTTCGAGGACCTCTCCTCTGGCGTCAGTCCTCGGGGATCCCCACACGGTTGATTTCGCGTTGAAATCCCCGAGAACCAGTGTTGGATGAGGATGTCCGCGCCTTTTTAAGGTCGCCACCTGATCGAGGAAGTCCTCGAATTCGTGCAGTGGACGGTTTGGAGAAAAATAGACTCCGACCAAGTACAGGTCCCCTAGGAGAGCCGCCACACATCCTTTGCCTCTCGAGGTGTTTTCTAGGGGAGGGGAGCCTACTGCTGTTCTGGTTAGTATTCCGACAAGGCCGTCTAGGTCCTCTATCCAGTTTTCTCTGGTGAAGGAAGACCGATAAGGCTCAGCCACCACCGCTACATGTATCGACCACTCCGCCAGGCTCTGATGTAAAAGGTCGAGAGCTCTAGCGGAGTGGTTGAGGTTGGTCTGTAGTATCCGGGTGTACTCCATCACGGGTCGGTACACTCTCGCACCTCGTCCATGGCTTCAGGAGCCGGGGGACCATTAGGTTTGGAGGCTGTGGCCTCTGACCTTTTTGCCGGGTTCTTAGAGTGAGGAGTGGTACATGCCTTGCTCCCGACTCTGTGGTCAGCCGGTTTGCCGGCTGCCGCACACACGCTGCAGTTTGGAGCAGCAGAGCAAGTCGCTGCTTTGTGACCCGCCGTTCCGCAGCGGTAGCAGAAGTCGCTGCGGTCCACCTCTGAGGAGCATTTGCATTTTACATGCCCTCCCTCATGGCAGCGGTAGCACCGGAGGGGCCGAGGCTGCAAAAGCTTTATTCGGGCAGACACCCACCCCACGAGAAGCTTTCCCTTAGCGGCCAACTTCTTGGCTTCTGTCACTGGACAGCGAGCCCAAACCGTGCCGAGGCCGGTGCGTTCCCAGCGGATCGTGCCAATCTTTATTGCCTCAAGAGAGGCGCCAGTGTCGCGGGCGATAGCTTCCGCGACTTCGCCGGATGAGACGGAGTCGTCTAGGTCCATAATGCGTATCTCGCAGCATTTAGAGGGCCTGGAGACTTTAACGTCAGCCTCATCGAAAATCTCCTTAAGTTTGGAGGCGAGGGAGTCGGCCTGAGGCCCGCTGGAAGCACCAGGTACCTCTATAATGCGGGCACCAGTTGCCGCATTCCTCACTTTGAGACCTCCGGAGATGCCCACACTAGCCAGTTGAATTTTGGCCTTGGCTGTGGACAGTACCTCGCTGTATGACAGCCCCTTCTTTTCGCCATCCGGCTGTAAAGTAAGCACTATGGCGGTCGAGCGAGGAGAGCGGACTTTGACCTTCTTATCAGCAGCCTTGGCTGCTTTTGGAGCAGGTTTGCCTGCGTCCTTCTCCTTCTTCTTCTTCCCCCGTTTCACGACTTTGACCCATTCTCCTTCGTTGGGTTCAGGGTCAGCCGCTTGACTTTGGGGTGAGGGGCCTGCAGATGGTGCTGTGTCAGTACCCTTCGTCTTCTTCTGTTCTCTCTTCTTTTTATTCTTTCCCTTCCCTTCAGTAGGGGGAGGGGCGACCTTCTTGCCGACCTCTTTGGGGGCCTCCTTGGAAGGCGCAGAGGTTTTGGGCTTTGTCTTGGGCTCATTCCTGGGTAGAGCCGGCACATCATCCGGGGCATTGTCCGCCGCTAGTGGCGGACGAATGCGTTTAGCTGGGGGAAGACGTTCCTCGTACGCCTCCATCCTAGCGTTTACCATGACCCCTACGCGAACCATAATGTCTCTCATCGTTTCCTCTGAGAGGACAATAGGCTTCTGAGGAGCTGGAGTGTTGGAGCCAGCTGGTGGTAGCTCTCCCAGGTCTGCACGAGATACCTGGGCTTGGCGCAGTCTTTTCTGCTCATCCAGGATGTCAGCCATGCTTTGCTCGAGCCGCTTAACCTGGGCTTGTAGGCGAGCGTTATCTGACCTCAGCGTTTTGGTCTCTTCTGAGATTGTGCGCCGAGACAGAATCGCCACAGACTCTTTTATGGCGCTCGCGGCCTCTTTGAGGTCGCGAACGTATCCACCTTTTAGGTTGGAGGATTTTGTAGCGATCTTAAGGATCACTGCCACGCTGTCCTCCACCTGTTGTGTCAACGCGACGGACGACTGTTCGTCGCATTCTGATTCAGAGGCCAAGTAATCGGCCTGCCTGACAGCTCGTCTTGTACGGGCTTGCGAAGCCAACTCAGTGATTTCCCTTTCCGCTCTGAGTTCGAGCTCCTTCCTCTCGGCCTCTGTAAGGGCCTCTTTAGCCTGCTTTGGGCCAACATCTTGTCCAGTTGTAAGTGGACGTCTTCTTCCTTTATTAGCCGGCGTTTTCGGCTTCGGGCTCTCTTCGTCACTTTGAGAGACCTGGAGAGGTCTTTTCCGGTAGTACGTTTTGGGTAAACGCTCTAGCGAGACTTTCAGACTCCGACATGATATTTCAGAGCCTGATGAGACGGTCTCAGCATCGTCGTCCCAGTCACCTCCAGGATTGCGGCCATCGCGGCTCTCACTGCGACTCCTGCTCCGTTCTCTACGCAGGGGCGGTTGGCCTCGCCTGCGGGCTTCACCGTCCTTCGCGGACACTCCTTCACAACCTACGTCCTTCGCGGACACCTCTTCATTTACTACGTCCTTCTCGGACCCAACATCGTCGCCGTCCTTCTCGGACACTACGTCTTTTGTTTTTATTTTTCTAATTCCTTTCATTATGTTCCCACGAGAAATGGAAGAAACAATCTCAACCCGGGCAGTGCTCCGTGCCAAAACGGGAGGGTCTACATTTGCCGACACGGAGGGCGACAGGTATCCGTGCCGGAGGGGGGGCTAACAGCAGCTGCACCAGCTACTACACAGGCCCTCGCCGCCCCCCCCAAAAGCTTAGCCTTCAGGGTTTTTTCCTTGGGGTACCTCCCCCGCGGGCCGGCCAATTAAGGCAAGCCCACCACCCCCGCGGAAGTCACAAAACATGACTGCTTCCTGTCCGCGGGACCGGTTCGGCCGACGGTGGCCGAAGCCTGTCCACCCGATCGAGACCTCTCAACCGGGCAGACCCGCCGCCCTCGCCCGTCACTGCCGTCATCCCGAATACGTCGGGGACGCCAGCCGGGCCCGTCTCGCCTAGCAGTTGCCCGGATTGTCCGGGACCCCTAGCCGAGACCTCTCCATCTCGCTGACTATTAGCCGTCGGCAGACCAGTCTCAATGACATGGCCCACCGACGTTGCCCAGGACGCACCACGTGGAGGTTGTCAGCACGCGCCCCGCCCCAACCTAACCTAACCTAACCTAACCTAACCTAACTTGGGAAAATCGAAGGATGGAAAGTGAATCAAAGCCTAATAACATCAGACCACAATGCAATCACCTTCAGCCTGCGCTTGGAAAGGGCCTTAGAACCTCTAAGACCCATTACAACTCGCAGATATAACACCAAGAAGGCAAAATGGTCATGCTTTGAGTCGCTTCTTAAAAACCTCCTATCGGAAAAGAACATCAATTCCGCAACAGTTGACGAATCGGATTCTCCAGAGGACCTCGAGAACAAAATCTCTCTCTACACAGACGCTATCCATAAAGCTTGCCTAAAATCGATACCAAAGGTGAGCCCAAGAACAGGGTCTGCAAAACCACCATGGTGGACCAGAGAGCTAGAGGAGATTAAAAGAGAGGTTCTCAGAAAGAAAAGAAGGATAAGGAACGCCGCTCCATCGCGTAAGGTCTTCGTCATCGAAGAATACCTACAAGCCAAGATGGCATACGCTGAGAGAGCCGAAAAAGCCCAAACGGAGAACTGGAAGGAGTTCTGCACGACGCAAGAGAAAGAGAGCATGTGGGACAAGATATACAGGGTAATAAAAAAGACGTCGCGAAGACAAGACGACATGCTGCTGAGAAACACCGACGGCAGCACCCTGTCCCCCCAACAGTCTGCAGAACTTCTTACAGAAACTTTTTACCCCGACGACACGGAAAGCACCGACCAGCTGTGCCATACCGAAGTCAGACGATTGACGGAGACAGAGACCTATCATCTAGGAGATGACGACCCGCCGTTCACACTGGCCGAACTAGAAATGGTGCTCAAGACGCTCAACCCCAAGAAGGCTCCAGGGCCGGACGGGCTAACAGCTGACATCTGCACCGCGGCCATCCACAGCGACAGGGATTTGTTCATGGCGATAGCAAATAAATGCTTATCGCTCGCACACTTCCCCGAACAGTGGAAAATAGCACACGTCGTCATAATTCCCAAGCCTGGAAAGGAAGACTACACACACCCGAAGTCTTACCGACCCATAGGCCTTCTGTCAGTCGTAGGTAAAATAGTTGAGAAACTCTTCGTTACAAGGCTACATTGGCACATCCTCCCAACTCTGAACAAAAGGCAGTACGGATTTATGCCAAGGCGAGGAACCGAGGACGCCCTCTATGACCTGATGAAATACGTCGAAAAAGGAATAAAGGAGAAGAACATCGTTCTCCTAATTTCACTGGACATAGAGGGAGCCTTCGACAACGCCTGGTGGCCGGCTCTAAAACTGCAACTACAAAAGAAAAAGTGTCCCAGAAACATCTACGCCCTGATAGAGTCATATCTCAAAGACCGCAAGGTCCGGGTCAACTACGCCAGAGCAACGCACGAGAAAGGAACGACGAAGGGTTGTGTCCAAGGATCGATCGGAGGACCAACCTTTTGGAACGTCATACTGGACTCGCTGCTAAACACTCTCGAGGCGAATGAGGTGTACTGTCAGGCGTTTGCGGACGATGTAGTGCTCGTTTTCAAAGGCCGAACGACGGGACTGGTCGAACATCAAGCCAACGCCGCACTGGAAGCGGTAGTGGATTGGGGAATTCGCAACAAGTTGAGGTTCGCACCGCACAAGACCAACGCGATGCTTCTCACTAAGAAACTCAAGTACGAAAACCCCAACCTCACCATGGCAGATGTTCAACTCAGTCTCGTCGACGAGATAAAACTCCTGGGCCTAGTAATAGACCGAAAACTCACCTTCAAATCGCACGTGACTGCTGCATGTAAGAAATGCACAGAAATATATAAACAGCTAGCGTGTGCCGCGAGGGTGAGCTGGGGTCTCAATGGCGAGATAACGAGGACTATATATATCGCAGTAATAGAGCCCATAATGACGTACGCTGCCAGCGCCTGGTACCGAGCGACAGATTTGGAGCTCAATAAAAAACAAATTTTCGCGCTCCAGAGGGGTTTCGCCCAAAAGATCTGCAGGTCGTATCGCACCGTCTCCTTAACGTCCGCGCTCGCACTCTCGGGTCTACTGCCGTTAGACCTTCGCATCAGAGAGGCTGCGAGCCTGTACGAAGTCAAGAAGAGCCTTACTGTACACTACCTACCACCAGGTAAACAGTTAGAACTCGGCGCGGAACCACAGAGACATCAACACCCGTCCACACTGACTACCGCCGAGTACGAACTCTTGGAGAACGCGGACCCAGAAACTCTAAACTCTCACCAGATCACCGGCCCCCACATTTACACCGATGGGAGCAAGATCGAAGGCAAAGTAGGAGCGGCCTTGACATGGTGGGAGGGAGGTAACGAGTCCAAATTCTCCAAATTCAGTCTACATCCTTCGTGTACGGTCTTCCAGTCGGAGCTTTACGCGTTGCATAGGGCGGCAGAAATGGCATTGTCCAGCAGGGAACCGATAGTCAACATCATGAGCGACTCAAGATCTTCGCTTGACCTGTTGTGCAATCCCAAGACGATCCACCCTCTCGCAATAGCCGTAAAGGAAACCATCGGGAAGATCAAAGCAGAAGGAAGAAAGGTTCGGCTTTTCTGGCTCAGGGCTCACGTGGGTACTGCTGGCAATGAGAGAGCGGACGAGCTCGCAAAGGAAGCAGCACTCACCGACACCATCGTCCGAGACTACGACAAAATCCCCCTGTCCTACGTCAAATCTAAGATCAGAGAGGAGTCGGTCCGCACATGGCAGGACCGCTACGATACCTCCAGCACAGGAGCGGTCACTAAGAGGTTTCTCCCTGATGTCGATAAGGCATACAGGATAATGAGAGCCTCGCAGTTGACACCAACCCTGGTGCAAGTCTTGACGGGACACGGGGGAATAGCGCAGTACCTCTTTAGGTTCCACCTAAAAGAAAGCCCAGGATGCGAATGCGACCCGGAGGTTGAGGAGACGGTGATGCACATATTGCTGGACTGCCCGCGCTTCGACCTAGCCAGGCACGACTATGAGGCCGAAACAGATAGGAAATTGAAGGAGACTGATCTGCACGAACACCTAGCGGATCCCAGCAGTCGAAAATCCTTCTTTTCCTACGCCGAGAAAGTCTTTAAAACGGCCTCTAGTCGCAACAGCACCCTTCCCCCGGTTACGGAGCCCATCCCAGCATCCCAACCCCACACCGGAAACCCTCCCCAACAAACACCCACATCCCAACCACTGACCACCCTTCTTTTGCGCGGAGAAAAGGGAACGCCCGGCCTTCGCCTAAAAGGAGTAGCAATGTTCATGGACAGCAATGAAGAATCGCTCGGAATTAGCTTCTGTATCGTCGGCGGTAGGAATCGCGTCACAGTATCACCGGGTCTCGCACTGCTCCTGAAAGGAAGCACCACCAAGCCGACCATAAAGCACAAAGTGTTCAGTGCAATGCCTGCGATGGAGGTCGAGGGTCATCCTTGTCGATTAGTGCGATGGAAAAACAAAACCATCGTACTTTTCGAGGAGACCGATGAAAGGACCAGTTTTTCGCGGGCATGTCAGGTGCTAACGAAGTTGGGAGAGGAGCAGAGCGTAGCGGGACCACGCATTCTTAGCGTAGACGCTATGCTGGTGGAATATTGGAAAGGGCAAGTCGAAGACCGACTGGGGTGCCTGAAGGCCTCAACACGCCATGAGGTAATTGTGTACGAGGACAGAGGTGAAAACCTCAGTTACCTCAAAGCACCAAAGTCAGGCACAGCACCAACAACCGACAGTTGGGGACACCCCTTACCGAGTTCCAGCAACCAGAGCGGTTCCGAGAGGATTCAGCAGCGAAGAGAAGAGGAGAGAGACGAGTTGCGCTGTCCAAGACAGGAGACAGCCAAAGAAGGAGTGGTAAAGACCATCGTGAATGTCTTCAGATCCGTTGCTCAAAATTTGCTCGGGGAAACCAGTGCAAATCCCGGGATACCAACAACCGGAAGCCTAACGGAGAAGAGGACAATCACGAGGAAAATCACCAAGAAGGTCAGGACCAGAGCGGACATGGGACAAGTGGACCCACCGAATCTCAGTTCCGCGACGGGACCCATAGACCACGCGAGAAACGCCTTCAATGAATTCCTCGCCATAACATCGGCGACCAAAGAGGTCAGTAGGAGGACATGCGCAAGCATTGTCAAATCCTACCAGGAAGGGAATTCCAGCTTGCTGAAGGAGATGCTTAAAGAAGCCGAGGCAGCCATATACAACAACAATACGGGAGAAGTCATTGCAGGTACAATGGCCGACTCGTACATGGCTGCGTATAGTGCATCGCGTGGTTTCGTGGCTCTCGACGAGGAAGAGACGAAACGGTTGGGTAAACTGAAATTCGGGACTCCAGCCGACGACCCCACAGTCGTGGTGGCCCAGTGTACTAAGATCATGCTCGACGACAGGATCCTTGAGATGGCGAAATCCATTTCAGGCGAAACTGGAGAGAGATCGTGGGAAAACTGGACATTGCCCAAAATCACCTGGGTAAACGGAGTTCCGGGGTGCGGAAAGACGACGTGGGTGGTGAGACACTTCGATGCGGACAACGACGTAGTAGCGACGACAACAACAGAGGCAGCCAAAGACCTGAGAGAGAAGCTAGCGCACCGAATCGGCGATCAAGCCAAGACCAAGGTGCGCACAATGGCCTCGATACTCGTAAATGGTTTTAAGGGCAAGGGTTGTAACCGCTTGACGGTAGACGAAGCCCTCATGAACCATTTCGGGGCCGTAATAATGGCTACTCGGCTGTCAAGCGCTAGCGAAATTGTCCTCATCGGAGACGTCAACCAACTACCTTATATCGACAGAGACAATCTGTTCGAGATAAGGTACAACCGCCCATACCTGGTGGCCAACATCAGCCAGGAGTTGTTGTGCACGCACCGAAACCCCATGGATGTAGCCTACGCTCTGCGAGAAATCTACTCCGGTATCTACTCCTCCCAAACGACGCGAATCCATTCCCTCTCCCGAAGATCCTACTCTGGTGCGGATATCCCGAAGACTCGAGCCAATACCCTATTCCTCGTCCACACACAGGACGAGAAGGCGTCCTTGAACAACCTAGGATACGGCTCGGGTGAAGGATCCCGCATCATGACAGTCCATGAAGCCCAGGGACTTACCTACGAAACCGTCTTCGTCATCCAAACCAAAGCCAAGAAGATCCAGCTGCACGATAGCGTACCGCACGCTGTCGTTGCAATATCGCGCCATACGGCTGTCTGTGTATACTACACAGACAATGGCGACGATGCGCTAGGCAGGTTTATCGGAAGAGCGACGTCGGCGTCCTCGGCTCGGATTCGGGACTACAACCTGATGATGGCAATTAAGAACAGGGACTCGGCGGTCGTGGAGGCGTACTGCGTGGGGGCTGCGAAGGAGCTCTAAAGCTGTAAATTTTAAAATCTGTAGTAATAATGTGTTTAATTTCAATTTGTAGTCTGTTTAGAGTAATAATCTGTATAATCTTTTCAATTTTAACTTGTAGTCTGTTTTAATCTATGTAAATGTAACTTTTAGTCTGCTTTAAGTAATCAATCTGTGTAATCAATCTAAGAAATAATTGTAAGGAATACGCGTATATATCCAAAAAAAAAAATAAAAAACAAAAAGGTCAACAAAAAGAATATGGATATACATACATGGGTGTGTCGTAAATAGTGGTCCACCGTTTAGGATTCGATAAACCAGATAATTTACTATAACAAATTCCATTTTAGAACCATTTTTAGCCGAGGGTTCCGTAAATATTAATTTTTAGTTATTTATTTACGAAATTTCTACCTCTTGTAACAAATTTGGTTGTAGTTTTATTAAAAACCATTATATTTTCATTTTGATTACTGTTAATTACTGCCGAATACAAGAGCTATCGCTTATTAACATGTTATTTAATGTAGATTTAGATCTTCTGCAAAAAAAAATGATTGTACTCTAATTTTAACGTATTTTTTTAACATATCATGCTAATTCAAAAGCGATTTATGTAAAAAAAATGTACTACACTGTCAGTGCCCATTAATTTAATAATATGCCTATTTAATACCAATTTCAAAAAGGTATCATAATACCAGATCCCTATAAAAAACAGAAAGATATCTAATTTTAATTGAAGAAAGTAAGATTTTCATTAAAATGCATTTTAAAATTTAGTTGCTATAAAACTTACGATTTTTGTAAAAAAAAAATCTTTACTATCAGTGCCTACTTATTTAATAATATTCCTACTTAATACCGATTCTAAAAGGTTTTACTATCCCATCAATAAAACAGGTAATGAAATTTTAGTTAAAAACGACTATAAAAGACAACTTTTTACTATTTTTGCAAAGTGATCTAGACCTAACTTGTAAATTACAACAAGGCATTGAAAAAAAACAAGTCATACATCATCATACATCATTTATTGTTATTCTTTAACATTTACATTACACCAAGTGCTCGAAATGTCCCCCATTTGCAGCTATGCATGCTCTGCAACGTCGAATAAACGACCGTTTAAGTCGCCGAGCAAACCCACTCTCGTTTATTTTTCTAGCTGCTGTGTGTATGCTAGTCCTCAAGTGATCAATGGACGTTATTTCTTCTTTGTACACATGTTCTTTCAGGCAACCCCAGTAAAAAAAATCCAGGGGATTTAAGTCTGGCGAGCGCGGTGGCCATAGTATTGGACCTAAGCGTCCTATCCACCTATTTGGATACGCTGTGTGTAGGTGCTCTCGTACTCTAACAGCATAGTGAGCGGGACAGCCATCGTTCTGGAGCCACATATCTTCTTGGACTTCAGGAGCGACGTTTTGAAGAAGCATTGGCAAGTCAGTCCGCAAAAAACTTAAATATCTGTCTGCATTTAAAGTTTCTGGCAGCTCGTGTGGACCGATTATCTGTCCGTTAATAATTCCGGTCCAAAGGTTTATTTTAACTTGATACTGTGATCTATCTTGTCTTATGAGATGTGGGTTTTCTCGCTGCCAGCTATGCAGATTATGGAGATTTAAATATCCATCTTTTTTGCATGATGATTCGTCGCTCCATAATATTTTATTAAAAAAATGCGGGTCTTCTCTTATTCTGCGTAATATTTCTCTACAAAATCGTACTCTGAATGCGTAATCTCTAGGTAGTAATGACTGTACCCTTTGATAGTGGTATGGGTACATATCATTTCTTTTAAGTACGCGATGTACCGATTTAAAAGGTATGCCAGTTCTGCGACTTAAGACACGCACCGATGTTGAAGGATCTTCAGCAACTAAATTCATTACCGCTTCATCGTTGTGTGCTCGCGGTCTTCCTTCACTTGCACCGCCTACTCCTGTGCCAGGTATCCTCCCCTCGGTGTACGCGTTATGCACTCTCCCAAAGACGCGATGATCAGGATGTCTTCGATTGGGATATCTCTCCCGGTAAAGACGAGCTGCTTCTCTAGCGACACCTCTGCATTCCCCGTAAATAAAATGCATGTCGGCATATTCACGCGGTGTGTACCGAGACATTTTTATCACTGTACAGGTAGTCCAAAACGTTGAGCAAGCCACAAGTTACTATTACACGTAGCCAAAGATCACCAAAACAACAAATCCAATCATTAGGCAAATTAAACAGAGTCCGGGGTCAGGCATACAAAAACAACGAAAGTAAACACACAAAACGCATACGACGCACGGGTGACGAGATCGTACTAAGCTAAATCGTTTCAATATTTATTTCAACGTTACGAGCGAAAGGAATAGCTTACATTAACCATGTCCTTTCCTTATCACTCGTATTGTGCGATTCTCGATTGGCGAGAGCTCCAACCCGTGGCTCCAACAGATCTATTGTTAACAACATGTCACAGGTAAAAAAAGGGTCGGGCCTTTTTTTACCTGAATTTATTTGTTAGTGCGCTCTTAAAACCAGTTTTGTCACACTCAAATAATATTTCAAAGTTTTATTACCATATTATCAGTTTTGTTGTAAAATTAATGCAACAAAATGTTTAAATTAATTTTAATGAAAATCTTACTTTCTTCAATAAAAATTCGATATCTTTCTGTTTTTTATAGGGATCTGGTATTATGATACCATTTTGAAATTGGTATTAAATAGGCATATTATTAAATTAATGGGCACTGACAGTGTAGTACATTTTTTTTACATAAATCGCTTTTGAATTAGCATGATATGTTAAAAAAATCCGTTAAAATTAGAGTACAATCATTTTTTTTTGCAGAAGATCTAAATCTACATTAAATAACATGTTAATAAGCGATAGCTCTTGTATTCGGCAGTAATTAACAGTAATCAAAATAAAAATATAATGGTTTTTGATAAAACTACAACCAAATTTGTTACAAGAGGTAGAAATTTCGTAAATAAATAACTAAAAATTAATATTTACGGAACCCTCGGCTAAAAATGGTTCTAAAATGGAATTTGTTATAGTAAATTATCTGGTTTATCGAATCCTAAACGGTGGACCACTATTTACGACACACCCTGTATATATAGAAAAAAAAAAATAAAAAAAAAAAAAAAACCCAAAAATAAGGGATAAAAAAATAGAGAAAAATATAGAGAAAAAAAAAAAAAAAAAAAAATTTCCTCTAGTTTGTAGTCACCAAAATAACTTTTAATTGTTTAAGCTTGTAATAATCTTTAACTAAAATAAATCTGGTAAGGGTACGGACCTTGTGTCTGTAGACGTGTTTTAATTTCAGGAGTGTGGTTTTAGCAGGTAGGAGTCCTGCACTACCCAGACGGATTCACTCGTGAGTCCATAGGCTCACTTGTGGATCCTGTGTGAGGTGTCCATGATGGATTTCCACACTCCTGCGAAAAAAAAAAAAAAAAAAAACCTAACCTAACCTAACCTAACCTAACCTAACTGCATTGTCTAAAAATATGACAAACCTAACCTAACTGCAATTGCAAAAACTGTGAAGAACCTAACCTTACTGCATTGTCTTAAAAATGTGACAAACCTAACCTAACTGCATTTTCTAAAAATATGACAAACCTAACCTAACTGCATTGTGTAAAACTGTGCCGAACCTAACCGCATTTTCGAACTGTGACGAACCTAACAGAACTGCATTGGTGAAAACTCTGACGTACATAACCTAGCAAAATGAACAAACCTAACTTAACACTGTCAAAAACTGTGACGTTTATTTTCTTGCCTACATTTTTGCGACGTGAATAATTAATTTGAATGTTTGCCTTTTTTTTTTTTTTGATGGTTTGGGTACAACAACATCATTTATGCGTCACATTTTAAAAGGGTTAACTTTCTCATGTGGTTAGGTTAGGTTCGTCTCAATTTCAGACAGTGCTTTTTGGTTAGGTTCGTCACAGTTTTCGACAATGCAGTTAGGTTAAGTTTATCACAGTTTTTGACAGTGTTAAGTTAGGTTTGTTCATTTTGCTAGGTTATGTACGTCAGAGTTTTCACCAATGCAGTTCTGTTAGGTTCGTCACAGTTCGAAAATGCGGTTAGGTTCGTCACAGGTTTACACAATGCAGTTAGGTTAGGTTCGTTATATTTTTAGACAATGCAGTTAGGTTAGGTTCGTTATATTTTTAGACAATGCAGTTAGGTTAGGTTTGTCATATTTTTAGAAAATGCAGTTAGGTTAGGTTTGTCACATTTTTAAGACAATGCAGTAAGGTTAGGTTCTTCACAGTTTTTGCAATTGCAGTTAGGTTAGGTTTGTCATATTTTTAGACAATGCAGTTAGGTTAGGTTTGTCATATTTTTAGAAAATGCAGTTTGGTTGGGTTTGTCATATTTTTAGAAAATGCAGTTAGGTTAGGTTTGTCACATTTTTAAGACAATGCAGTTAGGTTAGGTTCGTTATATTTTTAGACAATGCAGTTAGGTTAGGTTCGTCACAGTTTTACACAATTCCGTTAGATTAGATTTGTCATATTTTTAGAAAAAGCAGTTAGTTCAGGTTTGTCATATTTTTAGACAATGCAGTTAGGTTAGGTTTGTCATATTTTTAGAAAATGCAGTTAGGTTAGGTTTGTCACAGTTTTAAGACAATGCAGTAAGGTTAGGTTCTTCACAGTTTTTGCAATTGCAGTTAGGTTAGGTTTGTCATATTTTTAGACAATGCAGTTAGGTTAGGTTTGTCATATTTTTAGAAAATGCAGTTAGGTTAGGTTTGTCACAGTTTTAAGACAATGCAGTAAGGTTAGGTTCTTCACAGTTTTTGCAATTGCAGTTAGGTTAGGTTCGTCACAGGTTTACACAATGCAGTTTTAGAAAATGCAGTTAGGTTAGGTTTGTCACATTTTTAAGACAATGCAGTAAGGTTAGGTTCTTCACAGTTTTTGCAATTGCAGTTAGGTTAGGTTTGTCATATTTTTAGACAATGCAGTTAGGTTAGGTTTGTCATATTTTGAGAAAATGCAGTTAGGTTAGGTTTGTCACATTTTTAAGACAATGCAGTAAGGTTAGGTTCTTCACAGTTTTTGCAATTGCAGTTAGGTTAGGTTCGTCACAGGTTTACACAATGCAGTTAGGTTAGGTTCGTTATATTTTTAGACAATGCAGTTAGGTTAGGTTCGTTATATTTTTAGACAATGCAGTTAGGTTAGGTTTATCATATTTTTAGAAAATGCAGTTAGGTTAGGTTTGTCACATTTTTAAGACAATGCAGTAAGGTTAGGTTCTTCACAGTTTTTGCAATTGCAGTTAGGTTAGGTTTGTCATATTTTTAGACAATGCAGTTAGGTTAGGTTTGTCATATTTTTAGAAAATGCAGTTTGGTTGGGTTTGTCATATTTTTAGAAAATGCAGTTAGGTTAGGTTTGTCACATTTTTAAGACAATGCAGTAAGGTTAGGTTCGTTATATTTTTAGACAATGCAGTTAGGTTAGGTTCGTCACAGTTTTACACAATTCCGTTAGGTTAGGTTTGTCATATTTTTAGAAAAAGCAGTTAGTTCAGGTTTGTCATATTTTTAGACAATGCAGTTAGGTTAGGTTTGTCATATTTTTAGAAAATGCAGTTAGGTTAGGTTTGTCACAGTTTTAAGACAATGCAGTAAGGTTAGGTTCTTCACAGTTTTTGCAATTGCAGTTAGGTTAGGTTCGTCACAGGTTTACACAATGCAGTTAGGTTAGGTTTGTCATATTTTTAGACAATGCAGTTAGGTTAGATTCGTTATATTTTTAGACAATGCAGTTAGGTTAGGTTCGTCACAGTTTTACACAATTCCGTTAGGTTAGGTTTGTCATATTTTTAGAAAAAGCAGTTAGTTCAGGTTTGTCATATTTTTAGACAATGCAGTTAGGTTAGGTTTGTCATATTTTTTGACAATGCAGTTAGGTTAGGTTCTTCACAGTTTTTCACAATGCTGTTAGGTTAGGTTCGCAGTAGTTTTAAACAATGCTGTTAGGTTAGGTTCGCAGTAGTTTTTAACAATGCTCTTAGGTTAGGTTCGTCACATTTTCCGACAATGTCGTTAGGTTAGGTTCGTCATAATATTAGAAAATTTGTTATAGATAGGTTCGTCTCAGTGTATAGGCTTATCATATTTTAAGAAATTTCGATTGGGTTAGGTTTTAATATCTGTAGAAGATACGATTTGGTTTATATTCTATACTTTTATGAGGTTCGTTTTGCTTTTTGTTTTTGATAAGTGAAGGTTAGGTTAATACATTGGATTTCAATTTTTTTGTATGAATAACCCAATATTATTATTGTTTTAACGTATAGATCTTGTCGTTCCGCAAATTTTGACACCAAGCACGTCCCTCTAGGACGCATAAAACCGAAAAAGGCCCCCCCACCCACTCAATATCGCCTCGCCATGAAGATTTTGTACGGTATTCAAAATTTTCAAACTGACAAATTCGCATTTTTCTTTCTCAAAATAGGGTCGGGACATCAACACAAGGTAGTCCACACTCTAGATTGTGCCAAAATCAGGATAATCAAGTCAATAAAAGACTTTACCTCATAAATTTCTGCGCCTATCTATTAAAAAATGACGCAAACATGCTGCTTGTTTGAGGGCACAGTCATGGTTACAATCGTAACAACTCATAGGAAGGCCATTTGATAACAACCAAATATGCCAAATAAGGTCGAACTTCACTTTACCTACTCCTGCTACTTCCGGCCGAACATTGAAACAGTATTGTGACTCGAACCAAGTCATCTACTGATTGTTTCACCAAGGTGTCATAGATAGATAGATAATTACTTTATTGTACAACTTATACACCACATTATGACAATACAAAATTCTAACAAAACACTTTGTCACATTAAGAGAGTTGCACAATGGGCGGCCTTATTGCTAACAGCAATTTCTTCCAGGCAACCTTTGGATGGAGAAAAATAATAAAGTTAATAAAACAAAGGTGGCGCAAAACAAATAAAATATATATATATTTCATTCACTTTTGAAAATACATACTTAAAACATCAAATACTTACATACATAATATAATATTATAAGTACTTATATAAAACTTACATTAACAATATAGATACATACAATAAATATATACTATAATATATACTTCCTATAAATATACTTCACTACACTTATGCAGAGGACGAAAAATAGTGTTTAAAAACTAATGTTTTAAATGAGTTGAGAGTTTTTGCGTATCTTATATCAACAGGAAGAGCGTTCCACAGTCAAATCGCAGTGACAGTAAAGGAAGAATCGTAAAAGGAAGAGGAGTGAGTTGGCATCGTAAGTTGACGGGTATTAGCGGAGCGAAGTTGCCGGGAGTTGGGATCGTGAAGAAACTGGAACCGGTCTTTGAGATAGGAAGGAGAAGAGGGATTGAATAGGATGGTGTACAGTAGGTGAAGTATATGAGAATTCCGGCGAAGACGGATCGGCAACCACTTGAGTTTCTTGCGAAATTCAGAAACATGGTCATACTTGCGAAGGCCAAATATGAACCGTATACAGAGGTTTTGGAGACGTTCAAGCTTATTAAGTTGCTCTTGAGTAAGATTCAGATAGCTGGCGTCAGCATAGTCAAGTAGAGGAAGAATAAGGGATTGAGCAAGCGCAACTTTGGTGGCTGTAGGAAGAAACGAAGCCTTCTTAGAGATCCAGTAGATGCGAAAACTCTTCGACTTACTTCCGCCAAATGAGGATCCCAGGTTAAACCCTTATCTAAGACCACCCCAAGATTTTTTACCGTGTTGCTGTACTCCAGAACTGTATTGTTTAAAGTTACGTTACAGATATTTTGGCGATTAATCCTGGCGAGCAATCGGGAACTACCAATAATCATAGCCTGGCTTTTTAAAGGGTTTACTCTAATACCGAAAGCCTTACTCCATTTGCTGACAGCATTAAGGTTATTGTTGATCTCATTGATTCCGGCGTTAAGAGAATCAGGAGGACTCTGAGTGTATATCTGTAGATCATCTGCATAGAGGTGGTAGAGAGAAGTAAGGTTTTGAGATATAAGACTAATAAAAACTGAGAAAAGAAGTGGAGAGAGCACGCCGCCCTGTGGTACACCAGCAAGAACAGGACTCCAAGTTGAGTACGTATCATCCACACGAACACGTTGCCGGCGACCTAACAGGTAAGTACGAAACCACTCAATAACTGTTGGAGATATATTAAGAGAGCAAAGTACACCTAGCAGAATGTCATAATCTACATTGTTAAATGCATTACTGAAGTCCAGCAAAGTGAGTATAGTCAGCTGACCATTCTCCATGCCCCATCGCACGTCGTCAGTAATTTTGACAAGAGCCGTAACTGTGCTATGCCCCGGACGAAAGCCGGATTGGAAAGGATTAATTAGGGAGTGTTGGTGAAGGAAATGTGAAAGCTGTTTGTATACAAGCCTCTCCAGTACTTTAGATAGGAAAGGAAGGATGGAAATGGGCCTGTATTCAGTCAAGGAAATAGGTTTCGGATTCTTAGGAAGGGGAATTATGATTGCATCTTTCCATGCAGACGGGAATGTGTGGCTTTGCAAGGAGACATTGAGGATATGGGAGATAACAGGAGTGATTTCGTCAATTATGGGTATAATCATGTTACGGCTGATACTGTCACTGCCAACAGCATTTGAAGAAATGTATACTATGCTCTTCTTAACATCACAATCAGTTAATTGATCGAAATTAAAGTTGGGAATGTCAAGAGTCGGAAGATTAGAAAGAAAGCGTAGAGTATCGCATTTAGTATCAACGTCAAGATGAGAAATAGAACAAAAATGTTGGTTAAGCAAATCTAGGTTTAAATCTTTAGGGATAAGTTCTTTATTTTTATTTCCGACTCCAAGAGACCTAAGAAATTTCCACACCTTTTTTGAGTCCCCATTTTCAACAGATTTATGGATGTGACGGCGTTGTGCATCCCTACACACTCTATTGCAATGATTACGACGTTCGTGATACTTTAATTTAGCATCATCCGTTGACCGAAACTTCAACTTAGACTTAGCTATCACTTTTTTATGCATTAGCAACCTAATTTCTTCTGTTAACCACGGGCAAGGAAGATGTTTTAATTTGATCTGACGAACCGGTGCGTGCTTGTCGTACAGAATCGTGATGGCTAAGTTGAAGAGGTGCAACTTTTCATCTATGGACACCGCATTGTAAACCCCTGACCAGTCGATATCAATTGCATCTTTACGAAGAGATTCCACATCCATACCACCAAAGTTACGCTGAAGAAGAATTTTGGGCTTAGCTTTCGGCGGTCGCACCCTGTATGATAAGAAAATGAGATCATGAAAAGAAAAAGCGTTCGCCGAGAGCTGGCCGTGCTTGTAGACATGGGAGGGTGAAGATACTAAGATAAGGTCAAGAAGAGAAGGAGAGCAATTAGGAAAGAAATGTGTAGCGTCAAGAGGGAGAATAGTCATGTTGCAAGAATTCACAACAGATTCCAAAGCAGCAGATCGGGAATCACGCTTAAGCAAACATGTATTAAAGTCACCCATGATAATAACATGACTATAGGACGGAAGATACTGTTCTAGAAGGGATTCAAAGGAAGAAAAATAATTAATACGCAGTGAAGGGCTGTAATAAACTCCGAGGAGAATCTTATTATGGCAAAGTGTGACTTCTACCAATAAATGTACACCAGCATTTGACAATGGGGGCTGAGGCGATGTATTTATGATAGAAAAAGGAATATGTGACCTAATATACAATGCTACGCCACCCCCACCGGTATGTAAACGGTCATTGTGAACAAGCGTGAAACCAGGTAAGGAGTAAGATGTAGAGGCTAAACATGGCTTGAGCCAAGACTCGGAAACCATAATAGCGTGAAGATTTTTATTATCAAATGACGCCAGCAGATCTGCGTAATGAGCCGGAATACTCTGGGCATTGATGTGGACTATATTAAATTTTTTTGGAGAATCATGAAACTGAGCCTCCAAAGATTCAGAAAGTGAAGGGATACTAGAAAAACTCTCATCAGACGAACACGAAACAAAATCATCAGTGTCAGACATAATAAAATAAATATAACTATAAGTATACACAAATAAATATATATAATTATGAATATTATATATATATAAAAAAAAAGATTTTTAAGTGAATGAAATAAATTAACTAAGTATCTTATTGTCAAAAATCAACATCCACCCGCCAGTTGATCTGTTACAAAAATCAAATTAAACATTAAACACTAAACTTAAAAAGAAAATCAAATATTAAAAACAACAACATGAAAAACCACATTAAAAATATTATTTATAATTTATAACTAAAAAGAAACTAAAACGTATGCGGGTATTAAAATAATAATAAGTTATGCAATAATATCATTATATAAAACGGAACGTAAAGAAACGAAATTTTTCTGATATAACGTCAAATTGTCAAACGACATTTCTGTGACAAGTACTAAGTGAATGTCAACTGTCAATAAAAATCTCAGCTGTCACTGAAAAAAACAAACATCACAAATAGGAAATACACAGGCAGAATTAAAAATAAAGTTTTAAAACAAACATAAATTTCATAGAATACTCAAAATTTTAAAAGAGTAATAGTAGTTAAATACAGTTGACTGTTACAACTACCTGCATAGTACAAAAATAAATTATAATAAGTAATTAAAAGTGAAAATTTACCCGCATACAAAAAAACAACTATAGCTCAGACGATTAAGTATAACCTACTTCTTAGCAGTCTGGATTCGTCGAGATCTAGGTGCTGCTTCCTTGCCTAAGTTCACCGGCTCCTTTGAAGTTCCTGCCTTGACCACGGGATTAGTGGGCTGCGTCTCGATGGCGGAGAGGTCGTCTGGACGGCTAATACGGTGTCGGGTGCCGTCAGGACCGACGACGAAGACAATGCCATGGTTCGTCCAGACCTTAGAGACACCGTATTTTATGCGCGCCTGGATGAACAGGTCATGCCGAGCTTTGACCAAAAATTCAGACAGAGTGTGCCCCGTACCTTTTAGCCTGGTTTTCTCCATCCAAATCTTATCTCTGACCTGTATGTCTCTGAGCTTGACAAGCAGAGGTCTTGGACGATTAGATGAGGCACGACCCATCCTTTGACAGCGGCTGATGTGCTCTGTCTTGAATGTGGGAATATTAAGGCGTTCAGCTACAAACCTCTGAACCACCAATGGCAGCTGTTCTGACTTCTCTTCGGGGACACCATGGAGCAGTAAAATCTTCCGCCTGCTCCGCATCTCCATCTGCTCAACTGAGTGAGACATGAGGGTGATTTGGTCCTTCAGGGTCTGCACCACTCTCACCACAAACGCCTTGAAGGATGCGAACTCTGCAGCCAGGGAAGACACACTGGGTGATGATGCTGACCGTTGCTGCAACTCAGCTTCAAACGCAGCCATAGTTTCATAAAATCCAGATGACAGTTGAGCCATTGAATTTTGAATGGTGTCCATAGTGTGTTGTTGTTAGTTTTAGTGCTTTAATTGTCTGGATAACACTTGTAGGCGGGTGAAATTGATTTTAAAGTGAGTTAATCATTTAAAATATACAAATTAACAATTTAAATTATTTTTTTTATTTTAGAGTTTAAATAGATGCGTCTGCTTGAATTTAGCGCCTACCCGCGAGCATTACGTGTAATAAAGCTGATGGGGCACATGCCAGTTACCGCCGTGACACCGCACACCGGTAGAAGAGTGCGCCGGCGGCGTGGCGCCGGCTCATGTGACCACAGACAGAAATTGGAAAATAAGGTGCTCAAATTATAATTATGTATTTATTGAGATTTTGCACGTGTTGCGATATTCGCGATATATTTAGTTTAGACATTACTGAAAATTTCTTAAAAATTTTTTTTGAAGAAATCTGATACAGCTTATCACTAGTGAAATAAACAAATCTTCTGCTAAAGTATAAATTCTTTAGTGTATTGGTGCTTTGTTATTATTTCTACCGAGTTAAGTACTGAGTTGGCATTGAATTACATTTGAATTTGAGATCGACTAATTAGTATTAGTACCTACCGATTTATTTTCTCAAAATAAATACTTACACACACAATATAATGGCGGACAGGCTGTAAAATCAAGGAGGGCTGGCGCGTACCTACTGCTTTTAAGAAACACATTTTACGATAGAATTGATAAGTCATTGGATTTAGAAGAGATTCGTTATCAACGTATAAGTCAATTACCTATAATAATTAAATTATAAAAATGTCTGGGGTTTTGGATTTCAATAGTACGTACTGCTGGGGAGAGGTGAAGGTGCGCGACTCGAGACGGGATTGTGAACGGGAGTTGGGATGTTTAACGTACGTACAATGTGCTACAACACTTGGGACACACACACTCCATATAAATCTGGCCATTATGTAAATAACTCAAATTTCGCAACCGACACCAATAGATGGCGCCACAGTCGAGTTAGCACAACGGATTGTGATGCGGTTTGTTTTAATAGATAGAGTTCAGTCGGAAGGTTTTTAGCATAATTTTATCCCCATATTCCAACGGGAATGGGAACTACGCAGGTGAAACCGCGGGGCGCTGCTAGTAGGCTATATTTATACCGGTGTATGCCCACGGAACCGTAGCACCGCTCTTTCCAGTAGAGCTACCGTGGCTTCAAGGCGACTGGTCTGAAAAAAAATTTGAATGAATTTTTTTAAAGTACGGATTGGCCCGATGATCGCCAAAATTGAAAAAAAAAATAATGAAAAAATGTCGGGACTTAAACATGTCGGACAATTAGTTCTGTATAAAGGATGCTAGGACTTAGGAGGTTATGAGACTCACAATCGCATATTATCTTTCCATTAACATTCTTCGTCACAATTTTTCACATTGTTAGTACCTTATTTTGGGCAATACCTTTGGCAATACCTACTTAATAGGCGTGTCGAACGATTTTGAAATCCTCTTCCGTAATGAGGCTACACACTTACTATTTACAAAAAATACTTTATTTCGGTAATACACTAAGATTTAACGAAGATTAAAGCCATTTCATAAATATTTTTTCAATGGTGCTGGAAAACAGCTCGCAGTGTCATGGCGTCCACTCTGACGTCACAGCTGCAAGTCATGACCATTTTTTTTTTTTTTTTTTTTTTTTTTTCCGCTGTGAAAATGCATAGAGCTGCATACCACCGAGAGCCGAGAACAGGAGGACTCACGGTGGTTATGTGGGGCTCTCCCAGCCAGAAGGGCTGGGCCTACCCACTAAAAACACAGCGACTTCCGTCTGCGTTACATTGGGGTGCCGTAGGATCACCACGGGGGATTACTACCACGACACCTCAACGCCGGGCCCGCACTAAGGCGGCACCCCCTCCCTGAAAGGACGTCCCCGGAAGTGAGGACGTCCCCAGACCGGTACCGAGAGCGAGCGCCCTCCTTGACGCTCGCGCTTTGTACCAGGGCTTGGGAGAATTGGGTCGATATGGCGCCTATAGCGCCTCTTCCCGCAACTCCCAGCCCCCCTCCCGACCCCCCACATTAGCGAGTACAGCCAACTGCGCCCGAAATGCAGGGGGTCGCGCGCGCCGACGGGACGGCCCAGAGCCCCGGGACTCCGGACCGTCCAGTAGACGCACGCAGACGGGTGCGATGACCCCCCTCGGCTAGTTCGCCAATGGGGATCACCGCCTCCCTTTAGGTCCCGTACCGGAGGGTTGGGGACGGTTATCACCGCCCCATACCGGCCGATGTCCGAGGTCCCCCTCGGACCGGGGTATACTCAACAGGGATACCTCCGACCCTTTGCCCACCGCCGGGTATTCCTAATTAGGATCCCCGGCGTAGACTCCAGCGGCCCCTTTCCGCGAGAGCTCAGTCCAGTGGAAAGGAGTCGCCGCCTACCCCCGCCCCTCAGAACTCACATTGCCGAGCATGGCCATTACCACACCCGTCAAAGTGAGTTCTCCCCCCTCCCCTCTGCGCCACCAGGGTGTCTGTCTTGATAGACCCCCGGCGGCGCATTTAGGTCCTCCAACGGAGGGTTAGGGACGGTTATCACCGCCCTATACCGGCCGGTAGAGGACCTCGGACCGGGGTATGCCCAATTGGGCTTCCCCCGACCCTTCTCTCGCCGGGGCATTCCTAATTAGGATTCCCCGGCGTCAAGGCACAGGTGGGAGGTGGAGCGCGTAGCGCCTCCTCCTCCCTCCCGGCCTTCTGCGGCGGAGCGGATCATCGGCCAGTGCCTCACGGACCCGCTCATTCGCCTCCTTCTGCGAGATCACAGTCTCGCAGAAGGTGACGACCGCTCTCCACGACGCCTCGCTGTCGAGCCTGGCCTCGACAACACTCGACAGCGATAGCGCCCCTCCTCCTATCTGTGCCGCCAGGGTCTGTCTCTGTAGACCCCAGGCGGCGCATTCCGTCAGAGTATGACGTGCCGTATCTTCCGGCGCGCCACACTCATGGCAGATCGGGGTGACTTCCCGGCGCGCTACCCTGTGCAGATACTCCCCGAAGCATCCATGCCCGGAGAGTATCTGCACCAGTCTAAATGTCATGGCCCCGTGCCGCCGAGTAACCCACCGAGAGAGGTGGGGGCGGATGGCCTCCACTGTCCCCCGGCCGGCAATCGGCGACCGGAGCGCCTCACTCCATCGTTGGATCAGAGCCTCATCTGCCGCGGCTCTAACCCGACGTAGCTCTTCTAAACAAGGCCGGTGACCCCGGGCCCTAGCGTCCCCTCTGTAGCGGTGGACCTCTGCGAGAACTTCGGCCTGAAGTTCCCACGGAGGATCCGCCGCCAGGAGGGTCGCCGCTGTCCAGCTCACCGTCCTGTACGCCCTCACTGCCCGCACCGCGATGACTCGCTGCGGAGCCCGCAGGAGTCGCACGTTGCGGGCGTTGAGGGCGTCTGCCCAGATTGGGGCGCCGTACAAGGCCATACTCCGGATGACTCCAGAGTATAATCGACGGCACCCCAACCCCGGCCCGCCTATGTTGGGTAATAATCTCCCCAGCGAGGCGGCGGCGGCTATCAACTTCGGGGCCAACTGTGTAAAGTGGGCCCCGAAGCCCCACCGTCCGTCCAGTACAAGGCCCAGATAACGCATCTGGGCCTTGACCGCCAGCCTCTCGCCGAAAAGGTCGATGCCCGCCCCCCTTGGTGCCCCTCTACGCGGCCCATGAAAGTAGAGGGCCTCCGTTTTTTCGACGGAGACCCTCAGCCCGAGGCTCGAGATTCGGCCGACCACCACAGAGACTGCGATGGTCGCCCGGAACTCGACCTCTTCCCACGACCCGCCCCTAGCGGTGATAAGGGTGTCGTCCGCGTAGCACAACACCCCTATCCCTGGGAAGATTGGTCCCCTAAGGACCCAGTCGTACCCAAGGTTCCACAAGGTCGGTCCGAGGACCGAACCCTGTGGAACCCCGCAACTTACCTGGTGACGGTGTAGCGCTCCGTCCGCGCCCTCCCACGCGACCGTGCGGCCTCGCAGGTACGCTTCCAACAGCCTCCTCAGATAAAGGGGCACCCCGTGATAGCGGAGTGCTTCCCCTATCACCCAGAAGGGGAGGCTGTGCAAGTCATGACCATGGACGTAGTATACTACGACTATGGAATGAACATTGTCATTGTGTCTATGCAAAAGATCGTAGTGACTCTGGTTTATGCGTATAATTTACTGTCACTGGTCAAGTCAAGTGGTGGTCAGTGGTCAATGCTCGCTCAGTGCTCAGCCCGGAAAGTAAATGAAGAAAGTAATTTGAATGCGTAGCGCCACAATTATTTTTAGTCACAATCACAACACAAAAAAAAGGTAGCACTCCGGGAGTGCCGGTAGAAGTGAAAACTTCAATATTAACGTTGTGTTTAATTATAAGTATAAAAGTACTATCATTTATGAGGTAGAATACAATGTTTGTTTCTTACTTCAGTTATCATAAACGTCACGTGATGCTGATCTTACGCTTTTTCGATCACGCATCACGTGACCCTGACGCGAGTTTGAAAGTTTTTACCCATACAAAAAAAGTGCTCAGCGCCGCTAAAGAAGTTTTCACTTCAAAATAATTTACCATAGAATAAGGATCACGACCAGGATTCTCTCTGGTCTCTGTAATTTACTAATATGGCTTCTTCTGACTGTCGTCGCAATTTTACGTCACGAGACAACCGACACTGACATTCTGACAAATAAAGTGTGACAGTGTGTGTGCGTGTGTGTGTGTGTGTGTGTAGCAGGCATGACGTCATGCGTTGTGATTGGTGTTTCAGACAAAATGGCCGATTGGAGTATTTTAATATTTTATTTTAGTGAAAATCTTATTAATCGCAATATTTTAAATAAATCTAAACTAGTATTTTACATTGTTTTTGTTACATATGAGACGTGGAGCAAGTAATACGAGCAGAGGTCGGTAACGCACTGACAATTGACATTTATTTACAAGTAATGACCGGCGCAGGCGCAGCTGCGCTATAGCACTTAGGTATATATCGCGGGCTTCAAACCAAAGGGGCGTACAAGCAAAACCCTCACTTTTCAGGAGAGCCAAAAAACTTAATAACTTTTTTTGTAATGTACCTACATTTTTGAATTTTTTTACGTGTTTCATAAATTTACGTTCTTTATTATGTGAAAGGCTTATTTATTGAAAAATATAATTTGTTACCCATAATATCGCGCTTACGTCTATATGGTTCGACAGTATTAGATAAACTGATTGTTATTTTTTCCAAGAAAATGCTTTCAAGGAATGGACGTATAAAACAAATTTTTTATTTGTAACGCAAAATAAAAAAAACCAAATGAAGTTTATATAAATGATGAGAAATATTTTATTACAGTCATTTATTATTTAAAAAAGTCCTCTATTTCACCACCATTTTCGTTCATTATACGTCCATTTGGCTTGTCAAAAATAGGAAAATAACATTATTCCAATACAGACGTAAGTATATCAATTTCACGTTTGTGAAGGTGAAAATAAAACAAATAATATTCTCAAATATTTTTTTTAAGTTCAACATAAAAGTTAAACAATAATAAAAAGAAAAAATGAAAATAAACACAAACGATTCGTGATTCGTCTTTAGTACGCCTTTCTGGTTCGGAAAAATATTTTACTCAGAGACATACGTCTAATATTATTTTGTTTATTATCTTAAAAAATATTTAACCGATAATTATGAAATAAAGTCAGTAGACGTGTCGATATAATTAGAATACATTGACGTAATAATTTTTTTTTTGGATTTTTGCGTATACGCCCCTTTGGTTTGAAGCCCGCGATATGTATGCGTACGTATGTACGTCGCTACAACTATATAACAGTTTTAAAGTGTATTTTCCCATAAAATAATTTTGAAACTTAAAATTGTAAATTAAAATTGTCGCACAAGAAATAAAATTCATACTAACCTACATGTATTATTTGATCTAAGGATACATTTTTTAACCCCCGACTTAAAACAAAAAGAGGGGTGTTATAAGTTTGACGTGTCTCTGTGTGTGCGTGTGTATCTGTCTGTCTGTGGCATCATAGCTCCCGAACGGATGAACCGATTTCAATTTAGTTTTTTTTTGTATTAAAGGGGACTTACGTGCGAGTGTTCTTAGACATGTTTGATAAAAATCGGTTGACCTGTTTAAAAGTTATGGGGGTTTGAAAGTAATTGTGTTGGGGGTTTTTAAATTTTTAATAATTTAATGTTTGTAGGTTGATCTCTAGAGAGTGCATGGACTTTACTCAAACCTCACTTACGTACGCCACACCAATCACATGAAGTAAGGCTTAGAGTATATATATGTCAAGAGAGACACATGCTAACAAACGACGCGTTAAAACCCGACCTCGCACTGCGTGACATGTGTGAGTACGGCTCGTGTATTATTGTAGTCAAATTGTCAATGTGTGAGTGTTTGGTTTTGCGATATCACATTAAAGTTACAATGTTATGATAGGCTAAGACAAACGTTTGACAAACTTTTTTAACACTTAATTCAAATCAAAAGTAAGTACTTACGAGTAAGTATAGTTTGAGCCAAGTCCAAATACGCTTAATAAGTAGATCTCAAAAATGAAAAGGAGTCGGGGAGCAATGAATAAAATCCAAATTATTTAATTTATATCTCGCTTTATTGTTGTCAATATCGAACAATAAATCTCAGTATCGACACGATAACTTTCAATAAATTAATTTTCATTACATAAAATGTTGAGAGAAGTGAGAGCGCGGACGGGTCTCCCCCCCGCGCCTTACAATCGGGCATACAAAAATATATTCCCTAATTCGATTCGCTAACCTAGAGAAGGACTCGACCGATGTTCACTCTCGCGCCGTCGAAGGTATGATATGAAACTATTTGTCGGAGCACCATTGGTTAGACGCGCTCGCACACATCGCGTCGCTCTCATCGCACACTATTTACAAGGACCGTCCCGTGGCGGTGGTCACTACACTAGTCAGTCGTGCGGCGCTAGGGGCCGCGGGCGCGCCGGCGGGCGGGCGGCGGCGCGCGGGCGGGCGGCCGCGCCGCGCGCCGCCGTCACACGTCCGTGTGCCGCGCGCCGCCGCCCCGCGCCGCCTCCGCCTCCTCCGCCTCCTCCTCCGAGTCCTCGATCTCGCACAGCCGCGCCGACAGCTCGCTGCCCGAACCCGCGTCCTCGCCCTCCAGCAGCGACGTGCGCTCCTCTGCGAACGAGACGAGCGGAGCGCGGTCAGCGGGACACGCACGGTGCGGGGAGCCAGCGGCCAGGTGCGGGGAGCGCTTACCGAGCATGGTGATGAGGCTGGCGGCGTCCGGGTCCCGCGCGGGCCGCCGCCGCACGCCGGCCGGCCGCGGGAGGTACTCGTCGGGGTGCAGCAGGTACGACGATGCTGAGGACACACGCACACGGTCAGGGGGCGCCGGCGGGCGGGGGGCGGGGCGGTGGGGGCGCGGGGGGGACACTCACCCGGGTCGCGCGCGTCGCAGTCGTCGGGCGCCGAGTCGGTGTCGGGTGGCGGGCGGCGGGCGGGCGGCGGCGGGCGCGGCGAGGCGGGCGGCGAGGCCGACGAGGAGTCGGGGCGCTCGGAGCCCGCCACCTCGCTGATGCCGGGCAGCGCGCCGCCGCCGCCGCACCAGTCGGAGCAGTCCCAGTGGTACCCGCCCACCAGGTGCGGCTCGCCGCCGCCCGTCGCCCTCCGCCCGCCGCCGCCCATCGTGCCCTTCAGATCGTTGTAGATCTTGTTGTCGACGAAGGTGTGCAGGTGCATCTGCTCCGACCAGGGCTTCCGGTCGGAGACGTCGATGTTCAGGTTGCGGCGGTAGTCAGGCGGGATGCCCTCCAACTCGTCGCCGGCGGACCCGTAGCTGCGCAGCGTGTCCACGTTGTTGAGCGGCGGCGGCTCGGCGCACGAAGCGGGCCGCTCGCGGCGGACGGCCTCCAGGTTCGACAGCTTCGACACGCGCGGCGCCAGCTTCTCAACGGCGCTGTTGAGGGGTTGCGGCGGCGGCCGGCGTCGTCGGCGCAGCCACAGAGGCAGCGCCACCAGCACCAGCAGTGCCGCCAGCGCCGCCGCAGCCGCCGCCAGCGGCCACCGCGCTGCCAGCGCCCAGCGCCACAGCTCGCCCAGGGCGCGCGAGCCGCCGTCTGCGCCGCCCGCCATCACGGCGTCCGAGTACAGCGGGTTTCCGCAGTTCATTCCTGCGACGAGAGCGATCGATGAGAGTCGGTCGGGAGGGGGAAGGCCGTAGCGGCGAGGTCGTTTCACTCACCGGTCTTGTCGGGCGGGCACAGGCAGCGGAAGGAGCCGGGCTCGTTGAGGCAGGTGGCGCCGTTGAGGCACGGCTCGCCGGCGCACTCGTCCACGTCGAGCTGGCAGCGCGCGCCGTAGTACCCGTGGCAGCGGCACGACGGGCCGCCCTCACCCTCCTCGCAGGCGCCGCCGTGCGCGCACACGCCGGGCGCGCACCAGCGGCCGCGCTCGCAGCGCTCGCCCGCCAGCCCGGCGGGGCACGCGCAGCGGTAGCCGCCCGCCTCCGCCGCGCACGCGCCGCCGTGCAGGCACGGCTGGGAGGCGCACGGCCGCGTGTCCACCTCGCAGTGGCGGCCCGCGAACCGCTCGTGGCACTCGCACGCGTAGCCCTCGCCCTCGCCCTCCAGCAGGTCGGGCAGGTCGCGGCACGTGCCGCCGTTGGCGCACGGGTAGGACGCGCACGGCGTGGGCGCGCCCAGCGGGCCGCACGCCGCCGCCACGCGCACGCGCACCCGCCGCGCCAGCTGCGCACTGCCGTCCGCCGAAGTGCCACCGGCTTCCAATGGCAGCGCGGACCCTCCCAGCTTCAAGTCGGACACGCAGCCCTCGAACCCGTACGTCACCTGGACCCGGACAGACAATGATTAGCATCGCTCTAAATTCGATAAAGACCGGGGAACGGCCTCGAGGAGTGCTCGATGACGACACATGACTAACCTGTTCCTCGGCAAACGCGTGAGCGTGACGGACGAGCGCGGCGCCAACGAGCAGGCGGCGGGCGGCGCGCACGTCCAGCACGGCGGCGGGCGGCGGCGTCTGCGCCTGCGCACTGCGGCGGTCCACCGTGAGGCGCATGGAGGCGCCGCGGCGCTCCAGGCGCGCGTCGTGCCAGCGCCCGTCCGCCACCGGCACGGCGGCGCGCACGGCCGCCGGGCCCGAACCCAGCTCCATGCGGAACTGAAGGTAGCCCTCCGCCACCTCCAGCACGGCGTAGTCCACGCGCCCGCCCGCCGCCAGCAAGGTGCCGCGCTCCCGCCGCGTGCGGAACCGCAGCGATAGCACCAGCTCATCGTCCAAAGGCCGCGCGCCCGCCACCGCGCCGCGCTCCACGCGGTACTCCAGGTAGCCGTCGCCGGCCAGCTGCGCCACGCGCTCGCTACAGTCGGCGCACACGTCCGCCGCCGCTGTGTCGCAGTGGGCGCCGGCGTACCCGGGGCGGCACGCACAGCGCCCGCGAAGCTCGTGCGGCGGCGCCACTAGCGCCACCAGTTCCGTGGCCACGACGCGTGGCGGCGCCAGCAGCACCACGCGCTCAGCGCACTCGCCGTGCACGCAGCCGCCGCACGTGGCGCGTAGCAACTCCTCCACCACGAGCTGCGTGCGCTCCTCGAGGCGCGTGAGGTGCGCGTGCAGGCGGCGGCGCAGCGCGTCGGCGGCCAGAGGCGCGCCGGTGGCGCCGCGCACGGCGAAGGCCACGTCCAGGTCGCGCGCCACCTGGCGGCGCGCGCGGCGCCCGGCGCTGGGCTGCACGCTCAGCAGCACGACGTCGCGCGCTTCGCGGGAGGTGGCCTCGCCCACGGCGCGCACGAAGCCTTTTCGATGGCGGAGCACGAAGTCACCGTCGGTCACTTCGCGGAACCGGACCACGACCGCCTGCGCGAGCAGTTCGTCCGAGACGAGCGCGACGGTGACGCGGACGGTCGCCGAGCTGACGTATTTGCCGTCGTCCACAGTGACGTTGAGCCGGTATTCGCCGACGTCGAGGGCGGGCGCGGCCCGCAGCGTGCCGTCGGCGGCGTCGATGTCGAACAGGCTAGCGGCCGCGTGCGACGCGCCGTCGGCGTCCGCCAACGCGAACGTGAGCGTATCGTACGCGTCGCGGTCGGACGCATGCACGCGGCCGATCACCCCGCCGGGGAACTCGTCCAAGTAGGAGTTGACGACGATCTCCAGAGCGGTGACCGCCGGCGGGAACTGGGATTCCTCTATCACTTTGATGTACACCCACGCGTCCGAGTAGAGCGGTGGCGTGCCGTTGTCGAAGACTCTCACTTGCAGGGCGTATCGGTCTCGCACGCGGTGGTTGAAGCGGGTGGCCGAGCGCAGGTAGCCGTCTTGCTCGAGGCGGAATGCGCCCATGTCGTTGCCCGATTGGAAGTCGAAAGTGAAGGGGGCCGCGTTCGGCGGGGCGTCGGCGTCCTCAACGACGAACTTCAGAATCGTGTGACCGAGCGGTCGGTCCTCGCGGACGACCGCCGAGTAATTGGTCTGCGCGAACACGGGCCGGTTGTCGTTCGCGTCCAGCACTTCGACGTCGACGACGACGGCCGTCTCGAGCGCCGGCACACCGCGGTCGCGCGCGCGCACCTCCAGCGAGTAGGAGGATGTCGCCTCGCGGTCCAGCGGCGCCGCCAGCGACAGGTAGCCGGTGTCGGCGTCGAGCACGAAGCGGCCGGTGGGGTCGCCGCGAGCCACCGAGTACGTGATACGACCGTTGGCGCCCGAGTCCGCGTCGTCGGCGATCACCTGCAGCACGCGTGCGCCCACCTCGGCGTCCTCTCGCACGCGCGCCGAGTACGCCGCCTGCGCGAACAAGGGCGCGTTGTCGTTGCCATCGAGCACGGTGATGTTGACGGTGGCGAGGTCGCTGAGCGGCGGGTCACCGCCATCCACCGCCTGCACGGTGAGCAGGTACTCGCGCCGGCGCTCGTAGTCGAGCGGGCGCGCCACGCTGAGCACGCCGGAGGCGCGGTCGATGGCGAAGTCGTCGCGGTCGTCGCCGGCGACGAGCGCGTAGTGCACGTCGGCGTTGACGCCGGCGTCACGCGAGGTGGCCCGCACGCGCAGCACCTGGGCGCCGGGCGCGTCGAGCTCGGGCACGCGCGCGCGGTACTCGCGGAACTCGAACTCGGGCGGGTTGTCGTTGACGTCGGCGACGGTGAGGCGCAGCGTGGCGGTGGCGGAGCGCGGCGGGCGGCCGGCGTCGCGCGCGCGCACCACCAGCCGGTGCTCGGCCTGCGCCTCGCGGTCGAGCGCGCCGCGCAGCGTGACGATCCCGGTGAGCGGCGCCAGCTCGAACGCGCCATCGCCGCCCTCCACCCACGAGTACTCCACCGAGCGGTTTTCGCCCAGGTCCGGGTCCGTCGCGTGCACCTGCGCCCACACACAACACACCGCCCGTTACCGTACCTACTCGTATGTATACGGATTCGATTGATGAGGGGCGACTAGATCCCGGGGAATCGTACGTCGCGTCGCTTCATGCAATTTTAGACACGATAGACTGCTTCATGGGAGAGCACCTTGCATTTTGCGTAAAACTATTTTTAAGAACCAAGATTTCGACGTAATAATAATAACATAATCATTCACTACATCATCTAATTATAGTATCTGACCCCTAAGTTCGCAACTTGTATCTAGGGTATCTGGTTAATAAAACACTCACACTTGTACTGTAACACTATATTTCACAACATAAAGAACACTCACACAAGAAAGTGCATGCAAGCACTTATACTGAAACCCGTATAAAACGTTTGCGTGTTCTATTTTTTCCACTAACGCCATCTAGCGGTAAGGTGGGGAACTAATAGATGGTTTACCAATATAAAATTTAAAATCTTTGTAATATAAAGTTAGGTTGAACATTCCGCCGGCCAAGGACGACTAAAGTCCTTAAGACCTGAGAGAAAATAACAAAAAAAATAATAAAATAAACAAAACTTAATTATTGTGAGTCCGAATCATCCAAGGGCAGAGGACATAATTTTACCATTGGTCGCTTGAAAACATTATCCTTATACTGTAAAGTAACAACTCTGGTTACTCCGTCTGCGCCTGGGTGTTTCTGAATAATACGTCCCAAAAGCCATTTTCCAGGGGGAAGCATGTCATCCTTGACGAGAACGACTGTGCCAATTGGAAGATCAGGTTGGTTGGGGTTCCATTTGTAACGATGTTGTAATGTCGTTAAATACTCATTTTGCCAACGGCGCCACAAACATTGTGTCATGCGTTGAATTATATGCCAACGATTCAACGGGCTTACTTACTTACTTACTCCTATGGCTCAACGACCCAAAGTGTGTCTTGGCCTCCGATACGAGAATACGCCATTTGTCCCGGTCTTGTACAGTTTCGCGCCAGTCATCCGCATGAAGCTCGCGCAAGTCCGCAGTCACAACGTCAGCCCACCTATACCTGGGGCGACCAACGGGGCGTCGACCTGTGATTTGACCTTGATATGCTCTTTTTACTCCACGATCGTCTCGCATTCTCTCTAAGTGACCAAGCCAGCGAAGTCTATGAGCTTTTGTCTCCCCTATGATGTTCGGCATAGCGACGATTTCCTCTATTTCGGCATTTTTGCGTATCCTCCAGCTTCCATCAGGACTCTGTTTCGGGCCGAGGATTTTGCGCAAGATCTTTCTTTCCGCTACCAGAAGTTTGTTTTCTTCTTTAAGTGTCAGCGTCCAAGCCTCACACCCGTACATTAAAATCGGCCTTATTACGGTTTTGTAGATGCGGATTTTAGTACACCTACTGAGAAGCTTAGACCTTAGCACTTTATGTAAAGCGGCGCTACAGCGCAAGGCGTTTTGAACCCGGATGTCAATTTCCTGTCCTCGGGTGTTCATCCTATTTACGGTACAGCCCAAATATTTAAACTCTGCAACCCCATTGTATTTGTTAGCTCCGACATGCAGGTCTTCAGGTTTAATGCGACAATTGCTGTACCGTTTCATGTGTAAATATTCGGTCTTACTGTGATTAATTGTCAGGCCCACCCTGGATGCTGCTGCTTCCAAGATTTCGGTCGCTAGCTGTATCTCTCCGCTAGATTCACCCAGCAGAGCCAGATCATCCGCATACCCTATTATGCTATGCCTTCCATTTAGCTTTATTCCTATATCCAGTTCTAATACTTTTCTAAGGGTGTACTCCAAGACTAAATTGAAAAGCATAGGGGACAAGGCGTCGCCCTGTTTCAGACCTGTGTCTACCACAAACGCTTCTGACAGCTCACTGCCTACTCGCACTCTCATGTTACTAAATCTTGTAGCAGTTTCAACAAGGCTGACTAGTTTATTAGGAATGTTGAAATGCCTCAGTATTTCGTAGAGTGCATTTCGGTCAACACTATCATATGCTTTGGCAAAGTCGACAAACAAGGCGTGAATACTCTTCGCATACTCCCATCTTTTCTCCATCAGCTGTTTTAGTCGAAAGATTTGGTCTATCGTGCTGCGATTTGATCGGAAGCCACATTGATAATCGCTAAGGATTTGTTCCGCAAAGGGTTCCAGTCTCTTCAGTAGCACATACGACAAAATCTTGTACGCTGTAGGGAGCAATGCAATACCGCGATAATTACCGCACTTCTTTTTACAACCCTTTTTGTGGATGGGACATAATATACCCACATTCCACTCTTGCGGTTGTTCTTCTTCCGTCCATATTTTTATGATCAGGTTGTATATTTGCAAATGAACTGTCGTTCCTCCGTATTTCCAAACTTCAGAAGGAAGCCCATCAATGCCTGGAGCTTTGTTGTTTTTCAGCTTATATATGGCTTTTTGGACTTCTTCAAAGGCTGGTGGATCCACCACAGTTTCATTATTCGCTGAAGTGCGAGGAAATGGTTCACCGAGCGGGGGGCAGTTGAGTAAACACTGGAAGTAACTGCGCCATTGGTTTTTGATCTCTTCTTTGTCAGTCACCAATCTACCATCCTTATCTTCAAGCATCTGAGCGGTGGGTTGATATCCTTTTTTACAGGTCTTTACTTCCCTATAAAACTTCCTTGACTCATTTCCACTTATAAGGGTCTCCATATCTTTCACTATGTTATCAAAGTGCTCACGTTTTGCATTCCTAATTATTCTGTGCGCCTCAGTCTTTAACTCCCTGTATTTGTTTTCCCACTTCTTATCCTGTTCAGATAGAATCTTATACTTTCTCTTTTCTTCTATAACTTCTTCGCAACTGTGATTCCACCATTTCCTTCTTTTTCTCTTCTTTTTGCGTCCGAGTATTTTCACTGCTGAGTTCTTCACTACTTCCTTAATGCGTTCCCAATTGTTTTCTAAACTTTCTTCCACAGTTAGCTCTTCGAATCTATTTTTTAGTTCTATCTGGAATCTCGATCTACATTCAATATCTTTCAGCCTGTCTATATCAAGAGGTTCTTCGCTTTTGGAGTACTTAATTTTAGTGACCTTAACTTTAGCTTTCATTTTGATGCCCACTAAGTAGTGATCGCTATTACAATCGGCACCTCTGAAAGATCGTACGTCCTGGATAGAACTTTTGTGTCGGTCATCGATAAGGACATGATCAATTTGGTTTACTGTGTTTCCATCTGGCGATTTCCAAGTACCTTTATAGATATCTTTGTGTGGAAACATAGTACTCTTGATAACCATCGCCTTCGATGACGCCAGGCTAATGAGTCTTATGCCGTTGTCATTAGATGTTTCATGTTTGCTGTGGCTTCCTATCGTTGGCATAAACACCTTTTCTCGTCCTATTTTCGCGTTAAAATCCCCCAGGAGTATTTTAGTGTCATAAGAAGGCAGTTTGTCATAAACTGATTCCAAGTGGTCATAGAATTCATCTTTGATGCTGTCATCCGTTAGTTCTGTCGGAGCATATGCATTGACTATCGAGATGTTACAGAATTTGCCTCTGATGCGAAGTACTGACAGTCTGTCAGAGACAGGATCAAAACTTATCACTTCACTGATAATATTTCAACGGGCTTACATTAACATTAATTAAAAACGGCTCAGGAACACCAATCAATGGTTCTCCTACAAGAAAATGACCTGGAGTTAATGGAGGTTCATCTAGAGTGGAATTGACAACGGTGAGAGGGCGGGAATTAACACAAGCTTCAACTTGAGATAAAAGAGTAGCAAGCTCCTCATATGTAAGAATCGACTGAGCGATAACGCGTCTTAGGTGTCCTTTAATACTTTTGACCCCAGATTCCCAAAGACCTCCGAAGTGTGGAGCTCGAGGTGGTATAAATCTCCATTGCGTGCGATCATTAGCTAGAAGTTCAGAAATCTCAGTTACAAGCTGAGATTGGGCATTCTTGAATGCTAGATCTAGTTCACGTGACGCGCCTACAAAATTCGTACCGTGGTCACTCCAAATTTCCTTGCAGTGACCGCGTCGAGCAGTAAAACGCCGAAATGCGGCAATAAACGCAGCAGAAGTCAAATCAGTTACCAACTCCAAATGAATGGCTTTTGTTACGGTACATACAAATAGACAAACATAAACTTTACGAAGTTGCTTACATCTACCGGGATACAATTTCATTGTAAAGGGTCCACAAAAGTCTACTCCACTTGTGAGAAAAGGGCGACTCGGTTTGGTCCGGAATTTAGGTAAGTTTGACATGAATGGAGAAAGTGGATTAGCCTTTTGTTTGAAACAAGGTATACATTTGTGGATTACAGTTTTAACAAGATTTTTAACTCTTATGATCCAATATCTTTGTCGAATGACATTTAATGTGAGTTGGTGTCCTCCATGCAGAGATTTCAAATGTGCGTTGGAAACGATAAGTTTAGCGAGAGCGCAATTGCCGTTTAAAAGAATTGGATTTTTCATATCGTTTGGAATCTCTGCATTCGCGAGTCGACCACCTACACGAATAATACCTTTATCATCAATAAATGGGTGAAGTACATAAATTTTACTCGATTTGTGAACTGGTTTACCTAATTTTAAGTGAGAAAGTTCATCTCGGAATGAAAAAGATTGAGATAATTTTACACAACGAAACAAAGCATCATCTAGCTCATTTGTACATAAATAATTAGGTTCATTAAACAGTTTTTTGGTAATCCTAGTTTTACATCTATTTATAAAACGAAGACAATATGCTGTGACTCGAATCAATTTTGATAGGGTAGAAAAACGTTTAAGAAGAAATGGTTCATCATTTTCAGTTAAATTTAAATTACATAAAATTTTGGATCCAGATTTTCGTTCCAAATCAGTCAATGGAAGATCGAGTGAAGAATATTCTATTTCATTATACAAAAACTGGGGTCCGGTCCACCATAGTTTTGACTGCTGCAGATCATAAGGATAACATCCACGCGAGGCCAAATCAGCGGGATTGTTAACCGAACTAACATGATGCCACTGATTGCTATTCGTGAGTGTCAAGATTTCTGAAGTGCGATTTGCAACAAATGTAGTCCAAGTATTTGGTGTTTTACGAAGCCAAGACAAAACTATGGTAGAGTCCGTCCAGGTGTAAACATCATCGTCGGGTATATTTAAAACACTTTTAACATGGTGAATCATTTTTGCCACAAGTACTGCACCACAGAGTTCCAACCGTGGAAGAGAAATTTGTTTTACTGGGGCAACTTTCGATTTTGCTAAAACAAGGCGGACGTTAATTTCGCCATCATTTTGGAAAACTCTGAGGTACACCACTCCAGCATATGCATTACAAGAAGCATCACTAAATCCATGCAGTTCCCGTCTAGTTACGTCATCGGAAACTCCAAGCCATCGAGGGAACTGAATGGCTTCAGTCTGTGAGAAACGATCAAGGTAGGTAACCCATTCTTCTTTAAGATCGGTAGGTAACTCTTCGTCCCAGTCTAAGCCCGCCAACCACAGCCTTTGCATAAATATTTTGAGTAGAATAATTGCGGGGGTTAGCCAACCTAAGGGATCGAAAGATTTAGCAATTGTGGATAAAACGTTTCTTTTTGTGATTATGTTATTAATGGGATTTAATTGACAGTTAAGTTCAAAGTTATCAGAGTCAGAGTTCCATGTTATACCTAATGCCTTGATTGTATCTTCTACCTTAATATCTACAACACCTTGTGAGTCCTTATCAACACTTGGTATTTGTGACAACACGGTTTTACTATTTGAAGACCACTTGTGTAAAGGAAACCCACCACGGGCTAAAAGTTCAGTTAATCGAGTTTGTAGCCGTACAGCATCTTGAGTTGTAGAAGCGCCCGTCAACAGATCGTCCATATAAAGGTCGCCTTTCAGTATTTCTGCTTCAATAGGGAAATCTTTCTTTTCATCTTCAGCCAATTGGTGAAGGGTGCGAATAGCCAAAAACGGTGCACAAGAGGTTCCATAAGTAACGGTAAGTAGTCTATATTCTTTTATAGGTTGTGATGGAGATTCTCGCCATACAATTCTTTGATAGTCAACGTCATCATTCGATATCAAAATCTGACGGTACATCTGACGAATATCTGCGACTAAACAAATCTTGTGTTGTCTCCACCGAGTTATTAAGTCTCTGACATCTTGTTGGAGAGAAGTACCAATAAGAAGTTCATCGTTTAATGATTTTCCTTTTTCAGGTGCAGCACTTCCGTCGAAGACCACCCGTAGTTTCGTGCTTAGACTCGTCGGTCTAAGAACAGCGTGATGAGGTAAGTAATAAACTTTGTGCGTAACTCTTTCTTTTTCAGGTACCATCATCATATGACCTTGTGCTTCATACTGGATTAAAAACTTGTGATATTCTTCCTTGAATTCAGGCTTACGTGTAAACCGTTTCTCCATCTGCTGTAAGCGACTGATTGCAAGTGGTTTGGAATCACCGAGTTTTGTAGGTGGATCGTCTTTAAATGGTAATCTTACGATGTAACGACCGTTATCATTGCGAGTGTGAGTATTTTTGAAGTGTTCTTCACATTGGATGTCTAAATCGGTCATCGGTTTTTTGTGAGGTAAGTTCTCTTCAATTTCCCAGAATCGTCTGAGTAACTGATCCGTCTCAATCTTCGTTTGCATGACTACTACATTGTGTTCGTGTACAGTCGAATCAGTTTGTGACACTCTGCCTGAGATTAACCAACCTAGGCGCGAGTTGAGTGCAATAAGAGAATTACACTTGTGTAAGCCTTCCAATAGTATGTATGCCTGCACTTCGGCACCAAACAAAACGTCGATAGACCCTGGCTTGTGAAAGTTGGGATCAGCAAGATCCAACTGCATAGATGGAGGCCAAGTATCTAGTGGAAATTCACGTGAAGGCAACAATGATGTGAGTTTCTTTAGTACATATGCATTGACTTGGAAGGTTGATGCATTATCTTTTGTGGAGTGAACTGTGAGTGTAACCATAGACTTTGTAGTTACCACTGATGTATTAGAGATTCCAGAGATTTTGCCAGAAATTGGGGTGCGGTCAAGATTCAGTAACTGCGCAGCTGCTTCGGTGATGAAAGAACCCTGAGATCCTGGATCAACAAGAGCTCTTAATTTGTAAGTACCACTGTTCCTTGAGTCTATATTAATTACCGCAGTAGCTAAAATAACATGATCGTCGTTTGTTTCAGCTTTTAGGTTAACACTGAGGTTACAAGAAGTCGTGGGTGCAGTACTATTTCCTTTTGGGGTATCTTTCTCCTTATCAACTAATTTGTCATCCTGAGGAGAGGTAAGATGCAGTAAGGTATGATGACGACGTTTGCATTTTTTGCAGACTGTACTCTGTCTACAGTTGAATACTGCGTGACCCTTTACGAGGCAGTTAAAACAGAGGTTGTTTTTCTTGACGAAATCTTGACGTTCAGGAACGGAGCATGAGGCAAAATCTTTACAGTGGCAAATGTAGTGATCTTGTGAGCAATAAGTACATGTGGTTTCTATTTTTGTAGCGAAACTTTTGATATTAGTTACTTTATGTGATTGTGGGACAGGTTTTCCTTTCGGCGCATACATTTCCATGGCTCGGAATTGTTTCTCGAGGAAACTACGCAGTTCTTCATACGTAGGAATGCTTGCGGAGTCTTCTAAAGACTGTTCCCAAAGTTTTCGAGACTCCATATCCAACTTGGAGACCAAGATATGCACGACCATTGCGTTCCAGGAATCGATCTTTAAATTTGTTAAGGACGTGAGGCATTGGCTTGAAGTATCTAAAAGATCCTTTATACCCTTTGCAGATTCTGTTGTCAATGTCTTTTGATTGAGGAAACGACTGAGGATGTTATTGACAATCATTCTCTTGTTGTCATATCTCTCATTAAGTTTTTTCCAGGCATCATCGTAGTCTGCTTCGGTCAGCGTATAATTTTTCAGTAACTGTTCCGCCTCTCCAGACAAACATGTCTTTAGATAGTGATGTTTTTCAATTTTTGTTAATCGATCATCATTGTGTATCAGAGAGCGAAACAAATCTCGAAAACTCATCCACTGATTGTAATCGCCAGAAAACTGAGGTATTGATATTGGGGGGAGCTTTGGTCTCATCTTCGGCAGTTCTAACTGGGTATCAGATTTTGAAGTTTCGCCTTGATCTTGTTTGAACTCATATGTCTTGTCTTTAAGCCAAGCCATTAACTCCAGATAATATTCTTCAGTTTGTTCAAAGCTTTTCTCCAAGTCAAGATCGTATTCGGTTAGTGATGTTTCAGATCCAGAAAGAACATCATAAGCCTTGGTATAACTCGCCCAATATTCCTGTAAAATCTCCAGACGCGAGTCTAAAAACCCTCGTGTCCGTTTGTCCTTAGCACATTTTTTCGTATTTGTAAGTAACTTTTCAATTTTTGTGGAATTTGTATCAAGCTGTGCAACGTATTGTTTCGCCTTTTTATCCGCCATTGTATGATTCGTATAACAGTTTCAATAAGTATATTTTGTTAAAAAACTACAAGTCCAAATTTACTGTTAATTATTTAGTCTTTTTATCAAAAAAATTTATAAGTCCTTTTTACCACAAATTTTTCTAAGTCTTTTTTAACACCAATTTTTCTAAGTCTTTTTTAACACGATTTTTTCTAAGTCCGAATTTTAACACGAATTTACTAAGTCTTTCAATCACTGATCACTCACTTAAGTTTTCTAAGTCTATATTGCACTGTACTCACTGTTATCCGGCTCGAAGGACCATTTGGTTAATAAAACACTCACACTTGTACTGTAACACTATATTTCACAACATAAAGAACACTCACACAAGAAAGTGCATGCAAGCACTTATACTGAAACCCGTATAAAACGTTTGCGTGTTCTATTTTTTCCACTAACGCCATCTAGCGGTAAGGTGGGGAACTAATAGATGGTTTACCAATATAAAATTTAAAATCTTTGTAATATAAAGTTAGGTTGAACAGTATCAGAAACTACGCATACACTCAAATGAGTCTCGATCTGGGTGTGTGTGTAAATACACACACACCCAGATCGAGATAAACATTTGTGGTTCTAAATACATAATGTCAGCAATATATGAAAAAAAAATGGGTCCATATTGGCTCACCTAAAGTTCTTTACCCGAAATTGTTCTTCCTAACTATTTGTAATCCGAATATCATTCTTCCTAAAAATTTTCATCCTAAAGTTTTCATTCATACTATTTGTAGTGCTACAGGCGATGCTTATAACACTGATGTTTCCGAAAATTGTAATTAATAACATCATTAATGTAAATATATTTAAACTCCTACTGTTTTTATCATAACGCTTTTATCCCTACATACTCACCATAATGTTTTCACTCATACTCAGAAAGAAACATTTACCAAGTGTATTAAAAATATATGTGGGTAGAAGATGATATTTATAGTTTTAATGATTATTATACGACTCGTTTACGGTTATTGTTATGGCCTGGGAGTTTACCGTAACCGTAACTATACCAATAACTAAAGGACCAATTCGGTTCTGGCACTTCGCCGGCCGCTGCCGCGGCACGCTCGCTGCGCTCGCTCGGCTCGTGCGTTGGGGTCACAGTTGTAACCTAACCTAAACCAATAATTAGGAATAGGACCGATTCATTTCCGGAACTTGGCTGAATGATTGGAGCAGGACTCTGGTTTTGCTCGCTCGGCTCGTGTGTTATATGTTATACCTACATGTTATGTGAAAACAAAGTTACGCAAAATGAATGTATATAATATTGATTATTATGAATAAAAATAAATCTAAACAAAAAATATATGACTTTGAATAATAGTATGAACGATGGTTATGTTGAAAAAATATAGGAAAGCAAATAAAAGTATAAAAGATGTTTATTGCTACTGACATTATGCAGTTGAATGTTTCGGAATTATTAACATTAGAGACAAAGTAATCCCCGGGGGGAGATCTACTGCCGCCATATAAGCCTCGAGCTGGCGCGCGGTACTTTCGGAAGGGGGTAACTCAACATCTTTCGCCTAGAGCTACATTCTAGCTCAGAGGAGAAACCCTTAACAGGGTAGAGGCGCTGTCCGGGATCGTAGTAGCGTGCAGCCGCGTTTCTTCCGGTTTCAGCCATAAGCGCAGAGGTGGCACACCAAGGGATTTTAGTCGGTAAGCGCGTCGCCGCTCTATCTTTTCGGCGCGCACTGACTCCAAAAGTTACTAATTATAAATTGTAAATATGTATTAATAATATCGTTTATTTTAAATTATTTTCTTACTTTTTAGTACTGAAGTCGGTTTCTTATTTTTTTAAATTAACTTTATTGTTGAAACGTGGGCATATTGATTTATTTTATTAGATTTCCTATTTGACACATTTTTTTCTTTTAAGGAGTAGTTTTTCCAATTCCGCCCGCGTGGTTCCCGTTCCCGTGGGAATCCCAGGCATAATAATCAATATTATATACATTAATTTTGCGTAACTTTGTTTTCACATAACATATAACACACGAGTCGAGCGAGCAAAACCAGAGTCCTGTTCCAATCATTCAGCCAAGTTCCAGAAACGAATCGGTCCTATTCCTAATTATTGGTTTAGGTTAGGTTAACCGAATTGGTCCTTTAGTTATTGGTATAGTTACGGTTACGGTAAACTCCCAGGCCATAACAATAACCGTAAACGAGTCGTATAATAATCATTAAAACTATAAATATCATCTTCTACCCACATATATTTTTAATACACTTGGTAAATGTTTCTTTCTGAGTATGAGTGAAAATATTATGGTGAGTATGTAGGGATAAAAGCGTTATGATAAAAACAGTAGGAGTTTAAATATATTTACATTAATGATGTTATTAATTACAATTTTCGGAAACATCAGTGTTATAAGCATCGCCTGTAGCACTACAAATAGTATGAATGAAAACTTTAGGATGAAAATTTTTAGGAAGAATGATATTCGGATTACAAATAGTTAGGAAGAACAATTTCGGGAAAGAACTTTAGGTGAGCCAATATAGACCCATCCCATGTATGCTACATAGGTAATTTGTGCTTTATTTCTGCACTTTGTATAAATTTTTAATGGAATAGAAAATCGCCCCTGTACCATGTCCGCGCCCAACACCATTTGTGTGGCCTCTGATGGGCCTGCGTCTAAGATACACCCACCCACAGACACGTGAAACTTATAATACCCCTCTTTTTGCGTCGGGGGTTAAAAAGATAAGGATCGTCTCACCTTGGCGATGAGCGTGCCGAGGTCGGCGTCCTCGGGCAGCGTGACGCTGTACGTATCGGCGGAGAAGGCGGGCGCGTTGTCGTTGACGTCGTCGAGCGCCACCAGCAGCTCGGCGCTGCACTCCCAGGCGGGGCGGTCGCGGTCGGCGGCGTGCGCGCGCAGGCGGTACGCGGGCGTGCGCTCGCGGTCCAGCGCCGCCGCCACGCGCACGCCGCCCTCCGCCCCCACCGCGAACTGCTCCGCGCCGCCGCCCGACAGGTAGTAGCGCAGCGGCGCGCCGCCCGCCTCGTCCGCGTCGCCCGTCTCCAGCCGCGCCACCAGCGCGCCCACCGCCGCGTCCTCCGGCAGCCGCACCTCGTACCGCGACCGCACGCAGTACGGCGGGTTGTCGTTCACGTCCGTCACGTCCACTAGCACGCGCGCGTACGCCGTAAACTTGCCGTCCGTGGCGGCGACGGTGAGGTCGTACGCCGGCACCGTCTCGCGGTCCAGCGGCCGCGCCACGTACAGCTCGCCCGACGCGCGCAGCTGGAACCTCGCGCGCTCGTCGCCCTCCGCCACGAAGAAGGAAAGCGGTGCGGCGGCGGCGTCCGCGTCGGTGACGGCGAGCCGCACCAGCACGGTGCCGGCGGCGGCATCCTCGGGCACGCGTGCGCGGTACAGCGGCCGCTCGAAGGCCGGCGGGCAGTCGTTGTAGTCGACGAGACGCAGCACCAGCGTGCCGCGCGCCACGCGGCGCGGGGAGCCGCCGTCGGCCGCCAGCAGCGCCAGGCGGTGCTCGGGCTGTGCCTCGCGGTCCAGCGCCGCCAGCGTGCTCACCCACCCCGTGAACGGGTCCACGGCGAACAGCGCCGCGCTCGCGCTCTCCCCGTCGCCCTCGCCCGCCAGCGAGAACCGCACTTCGCCGTTGGACCCGGCGTCCGGGTCATCCGCCATCACTGTTCGGGTATTTGTTGGATCGTGACGATGCTTTCCATGGCAACGATACCAATTTTACACCGAAAAGCTCATGAAATTAAAAACGTTAGCCCGTCAGAATACTTACGTTGGACGATGGTCGAGTGCGGGGGCGTGTTCTCAGCGACGTGCACCACGTACGGCTGCGAGTGGAACGTGGGCGCGTGCTCGTTCACATCGAGCACGTGCAGCCGCGTGATCACCATCGTCGCGGGCGCCGGGCTGCCACCGCCTTCCGCTATGATTCCTGCGGACAGACGCGGCATCAGCGGAGATGGCGCGGGCGGCGTCGGCGGCAAGCGCACACTCACCTATGACGTGGTCGGCGGCCACCTCTCGGTCCAGACGGCCCGCCAGCAGCAGGCGGCCCGCCGCATCCAGCGCGAACATGTCGCGCGCCGCGCGGCCCGGCGCCAGTCGCAGGCGCGCCGGCGCTGCGCCCTCCGCCGCGAGTTCAGCCAGGAGCGCGCCCGGCGCCGCGTCCTCGCGCAGGAACAGCTGTGGCGGCGGCGCGCGCAGCGCCGGGCCCGCCTCGCCCGCGCCCAGTACGAACACGCCCACGGGCGCCTCGCCCGCGCGCCCGCCTCCGTCCCGAGCGCGCACCCACACCTGCACGCTGCGCGACGCGAACGCCGTGGCGTCCTTGGCGAAGGAAAGCGCGCCGGTGTCGGGATCCACGTGAAACAGGCCGGCGGCGTCGGAGCGCACCTCGCCCTCGTACACCGAGTAGGTGAGGCGCGCGTTATCGCCCGCGTCCGCGTCGTGCGCCGTCAGCGTGAGGAAGGGCGCGAGCGGCGGGCGGTCGGCGCGCACGGCGGCGCGGTACTCGCGCAGTGGAAACTCGGGCGCGTTGTCGTTGACGTCAGCGACGCGCACGCGCACCATCGTGTGGCCGAGCAGCCCGCCACCGTCGGCCGCCGTCACCGGCACCAGCCACTCGGCACGCCGCTCGCGATCCAGCGGCACACGCGTCGTCAGCGCACCCGACGTCGCGTCCACAGCGAACGTGTCCCGCAGCCGCGCCGACGGGATCGAGTACGTCACGGCGCCGTACTCGCCAGGGTCCGGGTCGTGCGCCTTCACCTGCACGCTACTTGTTGCATTACGCGTCCAGGCTTCCGAGGAGACAAAGAGGAAACTAACGGGTGACGTACCGTCGTGAGCAGCACTGGGGGAGGCAGATTCTCGAGCACGCGAGCCTCGTGTACGACGTGGGGAAAGTGCGGCGCCGCTCCGTTGGCGGGCGCGAGGGAAAGTTTGACTCGCGCGAATGTGGCGTGCGCGCCGTCCGACACCGACACGTTGAGCGAGCGCGGCGGCGACGGCGGCGCGGCGCCGGCCAGCGACAACACGCCGGTGTGCGGGTGCAGGCGAAAGGCGCGCGTGGCGGTGGCGGCGCCCTCCAGCCGGTACTGCAGGCGGTCGCGCTCGTCCGCGTCCCATGCGGCCGCGCGGCACAGTGCCGTGCCGCGCGCCGCCTCGCTCGACACGGCGCACGCCACCAGTGCACGCTCCACTTGCGGCTGGTTGTCGTTCACGTCCTCCACTGAAGGCAAAGGGCGGCGTCAGCGGGCGGAAGAGGGGGTGGGGGCCCGCCGACGAGATACGCACCCGAGATGAAGAGGTGCGCCGCGGTGGAGAGCGGTGGGCGGCCGGCGTCAGTGGCGGTGAGCAACAGGTGGTAGGCGGCGCGGTGCTCGGCGTCCAGCGGCGCCGCCACGCGCACCGAGCCGTCGGCCTCGTCCACTGCGAAGGCGCGCGCCGCGTCCGTCTCGGCGGGGTCGAGCGGTGCCAGCGAGTAGGAGACGCGGCCGTTTTCGCCGGAGTCGCGGTCGGTGGCCCGCGCCGCCAGCACCGGGTGGCCGACGGCCGCCGCCTCCGACACGGTGACGCGATACTCGTGCTGGTCGAAGTGCGGTGCGCAGTCGTTGACGTCGGTGACGGTGAGCAGCAGCGCGGCGTCGGCGTGCGCGCCGGTGACGCCGTCGGTGGCGCGCACGACGGCGCGCAGCTCGCGGGCGGTCTCGTAGTCGAGCGGCGCGCGTGCCACCACAGTACCTGCGACACGCCCACAGTTGGCACACGCCCCACGCCCCCACGGACCGATATATGCGTTCCGATCCACTGCCGATGAAACAATGCGTTGAATACATAACGAGCGTGTGCATTTTTTGTTATCATTATGTTTTTTGTTTTATTTACCTAGAGATAAATCGGACCGAATGTTACGATGTGTTAAAAAAATTAAAATATTGAAGTAGGTACCTGTATTGTACTGTTACGCAGCATGGACTTGTAATGTATCTACCTAACACCTAACAATATTGATCGGCATTTGGAATAGGTTTAGGTACAACATTGCATTTCGCATAAGTATTTTATACCGCAGGTGCAGGAACACACAGAAATACACGCGTGTACCATACAACGTTTTTCAACACATTTGCGATGAAATTATGATTTTTCGCTAATAAATAAACAGTTTTTCTATTCGCGCATATCCAACACAACAATGGTGATCGGCCAAATACTAAAAGAATATACCTACTTATTAAAAAAAAATCGAATGATTGAATGAATGGCATCGACCATAGACCTACCAAAAGTAACGAAACATACCTAGTTGAAGTTTGTTTTTAAAATGTATGGACACAATTTTTTTGGTATCGAAACTTTTTTAAAATGAAAGCAATATAAAAAAACAATCTATAACTCACTAGTGAATAAAACGTGTCATTATTCCACTGTTTTTGCACAAATAAGAGCCCCTTTATGAGCAAGTGTTTCATCACTTTCGTGGCATCAACTTCGTGGGGTTTTATCCACAAAGGTGATTTTATGACACGAAAGTGATATTTTCATAGTTTTAGAAAGATACGATCCCACCAAAAACATTCTGTAAAAAACTAGCAAAGTCTCGATGGAGCTGCTTGTTTATCTCTAAAAAGTAATGAAATCTAGACAAAGTCGTGCCAAGACTAAGGTTCCTTACTGCGATTTCTTTATTATTATAGTTAATGTTGTGTGACTTGGCCGTTCAAGGGTACACATGTACACAAGGGTACAAAACTAGGTGCTCCATGACACTATTGCACCAATCTGTCGCCAGAACTGCTACCCATTGACGATAGAAAATTGCCACTTAAATAACGTTGATTCAATTTCCAGTCCATTGTAGGCTTGATAAAGCTGCGTATTTCAATAATATTATAACATTACGTGTAAAATAAATTGACTTGTACCCACTACTAACGTTTTAAACAATGTTCAACGGCCAAGTCACACAACATTAACTATAATAATAAAGAAATCGCAGTAAGGAACCTTAGTCTTGGCACGACTTTGTCTAGATTTCATTACTTTTTAGAGATAAACAAGCAGCTCCATCGAGACTTGGCTAGTTTTTTACAGAATGTTTTTGGTGGGATTTCATTTATTTTTGTGGAAACGTGTTTATATTGTTTTTTTTATTAGATTTTCTTCTATTTTTTTTCTTTTTAGGAGTAGTATTTTATTAAGCGCCCCGCGGTTTCAACCGCGTAGTTCCCGTTCGCGTTTCCGTGGGAATTTCGGGATAAAAAGTGTCCTATGTTATTCTCCTGGCTCTAAGCTACCTCCCCACCAAGTGTCAGCCAAATCAGTTCAGCTTTTCTAGAATTATAATTCCCGTTCCCATTCCCGTGGGAATTTCGGGATTAAAAGTATTCTATGTGCTTCTCCTGGTTCTAAGCTACCTCCCCACCAATTTTCAGCCAAATCAATTCAGCCGTTCTTGAGTTATAAATTCCTGTTCCCAATCCCGTGGGAATTTCGGGGTTAAAAGTATTCTATGTCCTTTTCCTGGTTTTAAGCTACCTCCCCACCAATTTTCAGCCAAATCAGTTCAGCCGTTCTTGAGTTATAAATTCCCGTTCCCATTCCCGTGGGAATTTCGGGATTAAAAGTATTCTATGTTCTTCTCCTGGTTCTAAGCTACCTTTCCACCAATTTTCAGACAAATCAATTCAGCCGTTCTTGATTTTTAAATTCCCGTTCCCAATCCCGTGGGAATTTCGGGATTAAAGGTATCTTATGTTCTTTTCCTGGTTCTAAGCTACCTCCCCACCAATTTTCAGCCAAATCAGTTCAGCCGTTCTTGAGTTACAATTCCCGTTCCCGATCCCGTATAACTCCCGTTCCCGTTCGATTATCCTAGTTTTTATAGTTTTCCCTTTATGTGGCCATTAAACCCTAACTCTGTACCAAATTTCAGCTCTCTAAGTTTATGGGAAGTACTAGTTCTATTTTGATGATCATGAGTGAGTGAGTGAGTGAGTGAGTGTCTGTCATAAATACGAAACTTTGCTTTCGCATAATTTTGGAACTAAATGACCTACATAAAATTTCAAGTCTGTAGGTCCTACAGACTTGAAATTTTATTGTAAGTATGTGATTGTATAGCTTACTGGATGACGAAAATTTCAGCGTTCTGGGCTTATCCAGAGGTTCTCAAATAGGGGCCTGAAAATGCGGCGAAAGGGTTCCTGTAAAGGATGGTACGGCAGTGTTTGCTTCGCGCTCGACTTGGTGGGGGGCACTGCCGTGCCCCCAGATAGTTGTTGAGTATCTGTTCACAAAATCAGCCGGTTCGAAGTTGTATAACAGTGTTTTTAATGACTGAGAATTTATAGATAACGAAAAGAAAAGTTATCAATAAAAATCTATTTTGTTGTTTTGAATTTAATAAACAATACTCCGCCCACGACATCGCTTGGGTAATATCCGTTTATATCGCGCAAGTTACCATCTTAGTTAGTTCTAAGTTATTGAGATATTGTTTAAAATTTGGGAGGTATCGTAGTCTTTGTTGTTCTACAGTCCTCTGATTTCAATCAAAAAATATATTTATCAACACTTCGCTTCCTTTTGACGAGAAAACATTGCTGACAAAAATATCCCACCAAAAACATTCTGTAAAAAAACTAGCCAAGTCTCGATGGAGCTGCTTGTTTAACTCTAAAAAGTAATGAAATCTAGACAGACTCGTGCCAAGTCTAAGGTTCCTTACTGCGATTTCTTTATTATTATAGTTAATGTTGTGTGACTTGACCGTTGAACATTGTTTAAAAGGTTAGTAGTCGGTACATGTCAATTTTGTTTACACGTAATGTTATAACATTATTAAAATACGCAGCTTTATCAAGCCTACAATTGACTGGATATTGAATCAACATTTTTCAAGGCTATAATTAAGCAAATTTTCTATCGTCAATGGATAGGTTCTGGATTTTTTAAGATTGATACAATAGCGTCATGGAGCACCTAGTTTTGTACCCTTGTGTACATACATGTGTACCCTTCAACGGCCAAGTCACACAACATTAACTATAATAATAAAGAAATCGCAGTAAGGAACCTTAGACTTGGCACGAGTCTGTCTAGATTTCATTACTTTTTAGAGTTAAACAAGCAGCTCCATCGAGACTTGGCTAGTTTTTTTACAGAATGTTTTTGGTGGGATTTCATTTCTTTTTGTTAAAACTTGTTTATATTGATTTATTTTATTAGATTTTCTTATTTGACACACTTATTTTTTAGGAGTTGTATTATATTATTAAGCGCCCCGCGGTTTCACCCGCGTAGTTCCCGTTCGCGTTTCCGTGGGAATTTCGGGATAAAAAGTATCTATACATAAATAGTTTTAAGCTACCTCCCCACAAATTGTCAGCCAAATCAGTTCAGCTGTTCTAGAATTATAATTCCCGTTCCCATTCCCGTGGGAATTTCGGGATTAAAAGTATTCTATGTGCTTCTCCTGGTTCTAAGCTACCTCCCCACCAATTTTCAGCCAAATCAGTTCAGCCGTTCTTAAGTAATAAATTCCCGTTCCCAATCCCGTGGGAATTTCGGGATTAAAAGTATTCTATGTGCTTCTCCTAGTTCTAAGCTACCTCTCCACCAATTTCAGCCAAATCAATTCAGCCGTTCTTGAGTAATAAATTCCCGTTCCCAATCCCGTGGGAATTTCGGGATTAAAAGTATTCTATGTGCTTCTCCTGGTTCTAAGCTACCTCCCCACCAATTTTCAGCCAAATCAGTTCAGCCGTTCTTGAGTAATAAATTCCCGTTCCCATTCCCGTGGGATTTTCGGGATTAAAGTGTTCTGTGTTCTTGTCCTGGTTCTAAGCTACCTCCCCATCAATTTTCAGACAAATCAATTCAGCCGTTCTTGATTTTTAAATTCCCGTTCCCAATCCCGTAGGAATTTCGGGATTAAATGTATCCTATGTCCTTTTCCTGGTTTTAAGCTACCTCCCCACCAATTTTCAGCCAAATCAATTCAGCCGTTCTTGATTTTTTGATTCCCGTTCCCAATCCCGTGGGAATATCGGGATTAAAAGTATTCTATGTCCTTTTCCTGGTTTTAAGCTACCTCCCCACCAATTTTCAGCCAAATCAGTTCAGCCGTTCTTGAGTTACAATTCCCGTTCCCATTCCCGTATAATTCCCGTTCCCGTTCGATTATCCTAGTTTTTATAGTTTTCCCTTTATGTGGTCATTAAACCCTAACTCTGTACCAAATTTCAGCTCTCTAGGTTCATGGGAAGTACTAGTTCTATTTTGATGATCATGAGTGAGTGAGTGAGTGAGTGAGTGAGTGAGTGAGTGAGTGTCTAAAATGCGAAACTTTGCTTTCGCTTAACTTGGGAACTAAATGACCTACAGACTTGAAAATTTATTTTAAGTATGTGATTGTATAGCTTACTGGATGACGAAAATTTCAGCGTTCTGGGCTTATCCAGAGGTTGTCAAATAGGGGTCTGAAAATGCGGCGAAAGGGTTCCTGTAAAGGATGGTACGGCAGTGTTTGCTTCGCGCTCGACTTGGCGGGGGGCACTGCCGTGCCCCCAGATGTACTACATTTTGGATTTTGTATAATAATATTTCATAGATATCAAATTTGACAGAATATAGAATACTTCAATATCGAACGCTTAAATGGCGTATGCACATAGCGGATTTTCACGCAATCGAAACATTTGTGAACAAGCAAAAAAATAGTATAGACGTAATATTAAAGTGCAGTGTACGTATGTACTGTGTTAAAGAAACATCAGACGCTCAGTTGTCTTTCCCTTAATAAAAAAACAATAAGAAAACTGCTGATGGATGCATTATTAACACAAATATTTTATTAAATAGTTTAAGATAAATTAAAATAACTTATTAGCCTTTTAGAAAAATGCGTTCAAAATTTTCGCCTCAGCCAGGACTTGAACCCGGAACCATGCTGAATCGTAGCACCGCTCTATCCAATTGAGCTACCGAGGAGATTAGATCGTAATATCGTATACATTCTCAAAATGGTGCATCAGACATCAAAAAAATATCTACAGCGCCGTCAAGGTATCAATTCAATAAACAAAATAGTTTTTGGCTACTACTGCCATAACTACGCAATTCTGCTAATGTCAAAGTAGGTAAACGTAAAACAACACGAGAGAGATTGGTCATTAAATTTTTTTATCGAGTATAATCCGTCACGGTATCTACGTGAGAGTGAAAAATAGGCAGTGTGCAATGGTCCTAAAATTTATGATATTCTTTACACAAAAAGGTTGGCAGTATTGAGTTTTAAATATATAGGTGCATTCAACCTTCTTTTTGTTAAATCAAGCAAAAATTGTGATATCCATCTATAAATACTTTAGGACAAAAAATAAATGCTTTTAAATTATTGTTCACTGTCTTTGTGTGCTTGCATCATGTACAAAACTTTGTTATATGATAGTTCATATTCAAAGAATTTCTCTATAAATTACATTAATAGTTTTGCCTTCCGGGGCTATAAATAAATAAATTACTGACCCGTGAGCAGGCCACATATAGTTGGCCATGCTAAAAACAATTAGACCTTAGGATTTATTTGTCGTCATAGCAAAGCACGCCACGACTGGGAATTTGGTGCGCTTGAATTGGAATGGAAAATTGTTAGGGATGAGTGGTATTCTTTGTATCAAGACGGTTTCTTCGACACCACAACCGGTCAAAATTTCTGCCTCAATTATGTTAGGTTGTAGATTTATGACCTTTAATCGAGTACCATTGCACAGATTAGGACCTTAATTACGAATATAAGACTTATAGGAACACTGATTTTTAAATGTATTGTATGTGAGGGGTGTCCAGGAACATTTAATGAATTCAGAAATTCTATCGGATAGTTTGTGGATTCTTCTTGATCCATCATACTATTGATAGAGATATGCTCTCGACTTCCTCCTTGAATACGCGACAGTATTTCATTATTTATTGCATTTAGATAAACATTAGTTAAATAGTTAGGTATATGATTTTATAGACATACTAGCTGTACCCCGCGGTTTCACACGCGTAGTTCCCGTTCCCGTTCCCATGGAAATTTCGGGATGAAAACTATTATATGTCCTATTCTCAGACCTACTGAATATGCTCACAAAATTTCATGAGAATCGGTCAAGCCGTTTCGGAGGAGTACGGGAACGAACATTGTGACACAAGAATTTTATATATAAGATATTTTTTATTATAGAAAAATAATTGTTTTTTAGTAATGATTAGATATGATTAAAATAATTTTAACATCCGGTATATACACACATCAAAAGTGTCTAGGGATCAAGCATTTTTATGCGGATTTCTTGAGATTGAGATGTGGCTTTGTAATAAATTTATGATTTTATAAATTTATATGGATCCTTTTTGGTGCATTTCATAATTTGAATCAGGAACTGTGAATCAAATTCGAGTAAAAGATGAAAATCAGCTGTCAATATTTTCCCTATAAAAACATACAACGCATTGAAGACATTATTAGTGCTACTGTTTCCCTACTACTGATTAAAACCAACGTTATTATGGAGCGGCGACGTCATTTAAGCAGGGAAGAAATGCTCAGAGCCGTGGGAATGATAGAAGCTGGTTCCCGGCAACGTACTGTGGCTTTAGCTCTGAATACAAGTCAGAGTGTTATCAGTCGACTTTGGACACGTTACCGAAGCACTGGTACCGTGGCTGAGCGCCATGGAGGACGGTATCGTTGCACCACACGGAGACAAGACCGACACATTCAAATCTTAACTCGAAGAGCTCCAACAATAACCGCCATGATGTTAGCCGTGCGGCTTCATCACTCTTCAGGGAACTTAATTGGCGACCAAACAGTCAGAAACCGCTTGCATAAAGTGAACCTTCATTCCCGAAGACCGCTACGGGTACCACCTATAGCAATGCACAATCGTAGGATTCGATATCAATGGGCTCTTGAACACAGAAATTGGGCAGAAGAACAATGGCGTTTCGTGTGCTTTTCTGATGAGTCTCGTTTTGGTATGAGACCGGATACAAGACGTATACGACACTGGAGAACCCCTGGACGCCAACAGCGATTAAAATCCTGCCAGGAAGTCCATCCTTATAGTGGTGGAACCATCATGGTATGGGCGGGTATTTGGATCGGCGGAAGAACTGAGTTGATTTGGATCAGAGGCAACCTCAACGCTCAAATTTATGCTGAGACGATTGTATCAGACGTCATCGTTCCTCTACAAGTGCAAATCGGTCCCTTATTTCAGTTAATGCATGATAATGCACGACCGCACACCGCAAGAGTTGTAAGACAGACTCTCGCCGCAGCTAACATCAATGTCCTGCCCTGGCCTGCTCAGTCGCCAGACTTGAACCCGATTGAGCATGCATGGGATATGCTACAGAGAAGAGCTCTGCCGAATATGGAGGGTATCCAGTCGCAAGAAGACCTTTTTTTGTTGTTGCAACGAACATGGGCGGCCATTCCACAGCGTGATTTGGATGAACTCATTTTGAGTATGCCAAACCGATGTTCTTGTGTTGTTAGTGTTCGCGGTAGAAACACGGATTATTAATTGTTTAAGTTACCCAATAAAATTTTAAAGAAAACTGTTATTTCAGTCTTTTTTTCGAACTTTAATGTTAGTGGTTCAAATGTCAAAAATCCCTTTATTAGGAAAATGGCAAATTTCTTTATTAATGCAAAGGTGACTTGGTTTATCGTTACTGTGACAAACGAAAACACTTTATTTGATGAATCCTTAAAGAAAATTTTAATTAATATCAATCAGGAGAAAAGTTATTGCAAAAATATATGTTGATCCCTAGACACTTTTGATGTGTGTAATTTGTTTGATTACATAGAGTATAACTTTGAAAAAGTCAACTAGGTTCGTGAAATAAATAAACCAATTTCCACGCGGACGAAGTCGCTGGCATCAGCTAGTTCTTTTATATACAATAAAGTTTTATTTTCTTTTTAACCTAAAGGGAAAGGGGTTTGTTGAATGCAGTAAACTGCCGAAAAACGTCGAGAAACAAAAAAAAATATACAGAAAAAAGAGAATGTTTACGACTATTTTAATCTTACAGTTAATTCCTATATGTTTCTCTATATGACTAGTAGTGTTAATAATATTAAAACATTTTAACTAATATTGTGTGGTTTTCATTCACATTGAGACTATTCAGTATACTTTAAAATAATGACTATTGAACCTACTAGGACTTTGACCAGGGAAATAAGATTGAAGTTGTTATTTCACGTACATTTCATAAACAGTAGTTAATTGAGAAAAAATATGTCAGAGTCACGTTCGTGGCCCATCGCGTCACTTTCGTGGGATCAAAAACTTTAAGACGGTAAATCATCTGAACGAGACGTACGATTTGACTGATTTACATATTAATTTACTCGTCTTATTAAGCCAATATTATAATTACAAAAATTTAAAATAAGCAAGAAATAAAATTTGCCACGAAGGTGACGATGAGAATAAAAAAAAAATGAGAACGACCCAAGTACTTTCAATAAAATTATGCTAAAAACCTTCCTCTTGTATGCTTAAATCTTTAAAACTGCGCAAGGTATTTTGAAGCGGTTTACTTAATTAGATTATAATATACACTCTCTTGCAAAAAACGGGCACTTTAGACTTTTTCTCTACTTCAATGAAAAAGAATAATTAAAGAGATTTCATTAATTCGATATCATACAGGGCATGATTTTTTACGTTCCAAATTTAAATTTTAAAATTAACAAAAGAATACTATTGATTATTGCGGATTATTGTTAAATTGCTTTACTAAATAATAAACTTTTGAAAGTTATTGGTTATATCTTTTTACATTAAATGCCACTTTTTGAAATGAGTGATAAAGCGATAAGGGCCGGGTAAAATGATAGCCATACATGAAGAAGGTTCTTCGCAAACTTACGTGTCTCAGCGGCTAAATGTGAGTGGTTCCGATGTCCAGAGGACTTGGTAACGGTATCGGTATGGCCGTGTACATCGGTTTTAAATAATAATCAAAATTTTAAAAAAGAATACCTGAGTTCCGTTGTCACATATTGATTTACACGATTATAAGTATCCAGACTACGACAAACAAATATGTATATTCCATTTAATTAACTCAATTTCAACTTAAAACGTAATTTTTCCATAAGTGCCCGTTTTTTTTGCAAAGGAGTTTAATATACCTATTCTATTTAAAAAAAAAAACCGCTTCAATATCAACATACTTAGGTACATAGGGTCGGATAGACAACGACTTATACCGTGACCGCCAACTTATTGTAAACGCCAAATTTTAAATTTGCGTGATAAATTTAATTTGAAAATGCGTTTTTAATGGATTATGACATTTAAAGACATAGCGGAACGGATGGTTGAATGAACTAAGAACAACAATGAACGAATACCGAGACAATTATTATAGGTGTGGAACCATAGAATAAGGATCACGACCAAGATTCTCTCTGTATTATCAAAGTGTGGAGCAGAACAACCCAGGGCTGTAGCTAGAGTCGAATTTGAGGCAGGGCAGCATTGGTTACAGGGAGGCCGAAAAAAAAAAGCTCACACTAACATTGACCTAGCTATTTATTCGTAGACAAAAAAATATTAAGATCTAAGAACTATTAAATGGTCAATGACGAAGAACAAGACGGTTGAACTTCCTCCAGATTTGGATGTATTACAGATCCACGTCTGACACGAGAGTGAGGTAGGACATTGTGATATCCAGGTAGGGCATTGCCTCCCCTAGCTACGGCCCTGGAACAACCACTTGCTTTATTGACAATACGAGCTGTCCCTCGGCGCGCGGCGTGACGACACAATAAGCGATTGATGAGACATGCAATGAGAGAGACGGACGGAACGACAACATGTGTGAGAGAGGAGGCGAGCGCTACGTGAGTGAGAGAGGCAGCAAGCGGGCGCGGAATACTCACATGGGTTATTGCCTCCATCGGGCGCTGCGGGACAAAACGATCTGTTAGTCAGTGGCGACCATTACAGCCCGGCTCGCCTCACCACACCCACTACTCAAAGTTAACTGTTCACAGGCGGTGCCTATTTATCGTGCGCAATGTTACACTATAATATTAAAGGTTTTTTCTAAAGAGCCCAAACGGAACATTAATGTTTTTGGACGAAGTGGCTTTCCGGGCAACAGTACGGCCGAGAGGAGGAGAGGGGAGAGATCTCACCGGTATCGAAGTGTATCTCCAGCGCGCCGCCGGCGTCATCGAGCAGCGTGTAGATGAGCTGGCGCTGCAGCGGCGACTGTGCCTGTAGCGTGGCCAGCGCAGCCGACGGCGCTGCGTCCTCTCGCGCTGACACGGCGAAAAGTGCACGCGGCCAGCGCGGCGCCGCGCCGCCCGCCCACACGCGCACGCTCACCTCGGCCTCGGCGCCGCAAGCCGGCACGCCGCCGTCGAACGCCGCGATCACCAGCGAGTAGGTCTGGTCGTGCGCGTCCACGCTCTGCTTCAGCGTGATCTCGCCGCTCCGCCGGTCCACGCGGAACAGCTCGCCGTGCCCGCGCTTCATCTCGTACCTCACCTCGCCGTTGTCGTTAGCGTCGAGGTCGACGGCGCGCACGCGCAGCACCGGCGTGCCGGGCTCGGCGCCCGCGAGCACGGCCGCCACGTATGGCCGCTCCACGAACGAGGGGCAGTTGTCGTTGACGTCGGTGACGGCCACGTGCAGGAGCGCGCGGGCCACGCGCGGCGCGGCGCCGTCGCCCGAGCGCGCCTCCAACAGCAGCTCGTAAGATGCGCGGCGCTCGCGGTCCAGCGCCAGCCCCACGGTACGCACGGCACCCGACGTCCGCCCCACCTCGAAACCCTCCGTGGGGTTGAGGATCGAGAACTCCACGTGCTCGTTGAGCGCCGCGCCCAGCACGTTCAGCACGGCCACTGTCGTCGGTTTTGTCGAGTTCTCCACCACGGAGCCGTAGTATTCGGCCTTCTGGAAGGCGAGTCCCGCGTTGGGCGCGTCGCGCACGTGCACGTCGACACGCGTCGTGCTCGCGTAGCGGCCGTCGGAGGCGCGCAGGCGAAGGCGCAGGTCGGCCGGCGCCACCAGCGCCTCGGGCCGGGCCACGGTCAGCTCGCCGGCGGCGGACACCGCGAACGCGCCGGATGCGTCTCCTTCGATGACGTCGTATTTGATGCCTTCCGGTGGCGGGTCAGGGTCGGTCGCCGCGGCGACGAGTACGGAGACGCCAGCCGCCGTGGGTAGCAGCACCGTGGCGTCGTAGGAGGTGCGGGCGAAGGCAGGCGGGCAGTCGTTGACGTCGAGCACGTGCACGGCGACTTCGGCGCGGCTGTCAGCGGGCAGGCGTGGCGAGCCCATGTCCAGCACTCGCACCGTGAAGCGGTGGATGGTGGCGCGCTCGTAGTCGAGCGGCGCGGCGGTGCGCAGCGCGCCCGTCGTGGGGTCGATGCGGAAGAGCGCGGCGGCGGCGGGCTGCAGGATCTCGTAGGCGCGCTGGCGGTTGGCGGGCGAATCGCCGTCCGTGGTGTGCAGCACGAGCGGCGCGCCGCCGGCGTCGGTCACGAGCGCGCCGGCGCTCGCCGCCTCCGACACGCGGCCCTCGTACCGCGGCGCGGTCAGCCGTGGTGGGAACTCGTTGCGGTCCAGCACGTGCACCAACACTTGCGTGCTCGCCTCGCCGCCGCCCTGAAACACACACACACTACGTCAAGCCGGGCGATTCGCATATTTTGTGCAAAAACGTTTAAAATATTATTTTTGCTTAAGTTGTTATGGATATTATCGATTATTGAACACTAGATCGATTCACCATGTTGACGGCGGTGACGGTGAGGTTGTAGAAGTTGTGGGCCTCGTAGTCGAGCGGCGCGGCGGTGGTGAGCAGGCCGGCGGCGGGGTTCAGGCGGAACAGGCCGTCGCCGCCGCGCAGCGAGTACCACACGGCGCTGCCGCCGCGCGCCTCCACGCTCGCCAGCGCCGCGCCCGCCGCCTCGCCCTCGTACACCTCGCACACGGTCTCGGCGGCGGCGAACCGCGGCGGGGCGTCATCCGGCTCCACGATGGTAACGTGTAGCGGCAGCGTGGCGGCGCGTGTCGACGGCGGCGGGTTGGCGGCGCGCACGTGCAGCGTGTAGTCGCGCGGGCCAGTGGCCGCCAGCGCACGCGTCAGGCGCACGTCGCCCAGCGTCGCGTCCACGGCGAACAGACCGCCCGCGTCGCCGCCCGCCAGCGAGTACTCGACGCGCGCCGCCTCGCCCGCGTCCGCGTCGGCGGCGCGCAGCGCGGCCACCAGCGCGCCGGGCGGCGCCGTGCGCGCCAGCCGCGCCTCGGCCAGGCGGCGGCCCCATGCGGGCGCGTGCTCGTCGGCGTCGTGCACGCGCACGGATACGCGCGCGAAAGCGCGGGACGCGCGCGGCGCCTGGTCGCGCGCCCACACCGTCAGCTCGTGCAGTGCCGCGCTCTCCCTGTGGACATCGACGTGTTACTAATCAATTGTAGGAGCCGTAACCCAAAGCTCTGTGGGGGGGTGCTGAAAGGGAGGAGGGGTGTGACAACCCAGATATAAAGAAGATCTTAACCACCAACTTCAAATTATAAGTCCTTAAGATCCGTATGATGTTGAGTTACGGTCCTAACAATGCAAACAAACCATTAGTAAAATATAATGACTTAATATGGTTTTGGATGGTGGTAGCTGAAGATCGAGCTTGGGACCGGGGTGAGGAAGGGTATAGCGGGGAGTGCGCGAGGTACCTGTCGAGAGGCTGCGCCAACTCCAGCACGCCGGTGAGTTCGTGCAGGCGGAACAGCTGCGCGGAGGCGGGCGCGCGCGCCGCGTGCAGCCCGTAGAGCAGGCGCGCGCCGCCCGCCGCGCGCGCCTCCAGCGACACCAGCGGCTCGCCCGCGCGCGCGCTCTCCGACACCTCCACCGCCCACTGCGCGCGCGCGAACCGCACGCCGCCCTCGTCCGCGTCGTTGATCACCGTCACCGCCACCGCCGCGAACGATACGCTCGCCCCGTCCGACACCGACACGTTCAGCGTGTACTGCGACTGTCTCTCGTACAATAGACGCTTAGCCAGGATCAGGCTCCCGTCCTCTCGCCCTATGTGAAACTCTCGCCGGGGGTCGCCGTCTGAAACGAGAGGGGCGAGACGGTCAGGGACGACCGACCCATCTAAAAACTACTTATAAGAAGATTGCTCGGTACCGACCGACGATGTCGTAGTAGAGCGCGTCTCCCTCGGGGTCGGTGGCCTGCAGCACGGCCAGCATGAACCCCGGCGCGTCCAGCTCCGCCACCTGCAGAGGCGCGGGCGCCTGCAGGGTCGGCGCCGCGCCGCCACCCGCCGGCACCCAGCGCACGGCGGCGCGGGCCACGGAGCAACGCGGGCGCACGCCGCCGTCGCAAGCGCGCAGCGCCACTTCCAGGGGCGGCGTGCCGGGGATGCCGGCGCCGCGCACGCACAGGCGGCCCGTCTGCGCCACGACGCGTAGCGCGCCGTGCGCAGCGCCGCGGCCGCGCGCCCAGTAGCGCACGGTGCCGTTGGCGCCGTCGTCGGGGTCGAGCGCCAGCACGGTAGCGGGGCAGTCAGCGGCGGCGTCGCGCTCGTCCAGCGCGTCCCAGGCGGCGCGCGCGCCCGAGCCTTCCTCCTCGTCCTCGGAGTCCCACTCGGCGCTGGCGGGGTCGGCGCCGGCGGCGGGAAGCGGCGGCGCTGCGGCGCCGGGCGGCGCGGGCAGCCGTACGTCGTAGAAGCGCTGCGTGAAGGCGGGCGCGTGGTCGTTGACGTCGAGCACGCGCACCGCCACGCGCACCGTGCTCGCCAGCTCCCCGTCCGAGCACTGCACCTCGAGCGCGTGCGACGCGGCCGTCTCGCGGTCCAGCGCCCGACCCGTCGTCACTATCTCCCCTGAACCACCAATATACTCCAATTATAGAATCGATGTCGGATAGAAATTCGTTTAATAATGTATTTAGTAGATAATTGAATATAATAACCGACGACTATAAAACCAAATATACGGTACCGGTATTTTCATCGATGGAGAAGAGTCCGTCGGGGTTGCCGGCGACGATGGAGTAGGTGATGGGTGGGGGAACGGGCGCGAGGTCGGCGTCGCGCGCTCGCACGGCGAGCAGGCGCGTGCCGGCGGGCGCGTCCTCGCGAACCTCGCCCGCGTAGCTCGCCGCCTCCGGCCACGGGACCATGTCGTTCACGTCCTCCACCTCCACAAACACCTACACACACGCACATACAACTATATCAAAAATACATTATGGTATGTATTTTAATTAATTTATTATTTACTAGCTGTGCCCGCGACTTCGTTCGCGTTCTGGCAACAATGATCCTATTAGTGATACTTAGCCTTGAATTTAAAATGTAGGCATAAACGGGCCTTCGGGTATTTGTTGAGCCCCAAAAGAAGTCATTTGAAATGCACTGTTAAAAGCGCGAATATTATCTAAAAATGATTAGAAAGTGTATATTCTCCTAATAGTAATGATTTGAAAGGTTCCGGTGGATCTTCAAATAGGGATAAGTTCACTTTTCCACCAGAACAACAAAATCCAGCAGACTCATTTCTCCAAGTCCTAAACTGTGCAATGGTTCTCGATTAAAGGTCATAAATCTACAACGTAACATAATTGAAGCAGAAATTTTAACCGGTTGTGGTGTCGAAGAAACCGTCTTGATACCAAGAATACCACTCATCCCTTACAATTTTCCATTCCAATTCAAGCGCACCCAATTCCCAGTCGTGGCGTGTTTTGCTATGACGATAAATAAATCCCAGGGTCAGACACTAAAGGCCGCTGGTGTCGACCTAAGGTCTAATTGTTTTTAGCATGGCCAACTATATGTGGCCTGCCACGGGTCAGTAATTTATTTAAGTATTTATGTTAGCCCCAGCAGGTAAAAGCATCAATGTAGTTTATAGAGAAATTCTTTGAATATGAGCTATCATATAACGAAGTTTTGTACATGATGCAAGCACACAAAGACAGTGAACAATAATTTAAAAGCATTTATTTTTTGTCCTAAAGTATTTATAGATGGATATCACAATTTTTACTTGATTTAACAAAAAGAAGGTTGAATGCATGTATATATTTAATACTCAATACTGCCAACCTTTGTGTAAAGAATATCATAAATTTTAGGACCTTTGCACACTGCCTATTTTTCACTCTCACGTAGATACCGTGACGGATTATACTCGATAAAAAAAAAAAATGACCAATCTCCATCGTGTTGTTTTACGATTACCTACTTTGACATTAGCAGAATTGCGTAGTTATGGCAGCAGTAGCCAAAAACTATTTTGTTTATTGAATTAAGACCCTAAACTCGATAATTGACGGTTTTTGTACTTTTTGATCTAGTCATATTATATGAAAAGCGTATTTTATAAACATGCTTTTAGGTAATAATTAAAGGAAATATTGTCATCTAAAAAATACTCAGAGAAAAACAATATTATACAGAAAACTTAAAAAATATATCAAGAAAACTGAACATATGTTTTCTGAATTTCACTTTTAGCATTAACTTCCATGCCTTCGGATTCTATGTATTTTTTGATTGAAATCAGAGGACCGAAGAACAACAAAGACTATACGATTCCTCCTAAATTTTAAAGAACATCTCAATAACTTAGAACTAACTAAGGTGGTAAGTTGCGCGATATAAACGGATATTACCCAAGCGATGTCGTGGGCGGAGTATTGTTTATTAAATTCAAAACAACAAAATAGATTTTTATTGATAACTTTTCTTCTCGTTATCCAAATGAGATGAAACAAAGCCTATATATTGCGCCAGATTAAGCTTAATCCATATGTGGAAACGCCATGAAAATCCGTTCAGTACTTTCTGAGATTATCGCGAACAGACAGACAGACAGAGAGACAGACAGGAAAGAAAGTCGAAAATTGTTTTTTTTGTGTTCCTTTGACCTTCTTTTATCCCCCCCTATCAGTTTTAGGTAAATATATTTAATGTACAGACACGGTGGTTCTACTGTTTTATTATTAGTATAGATGGTAAATCAACAGCTTAGAAAATACAATTACAAAAAATACGAGACAAAAAGCCTATTACAGGTTCACACACTAAGTTCACACATATAGGAGAACTAGCTGGACCTATTCGATTTCATTGGAAATTGCAGATATAGAAAACAAGTAGATTACTTATAGTACTAAGCGAGCGAGCAGTAGGTACCTGAACGCAGGTGTGTTTGGGCACGAGGCCGTGGTCCTGCGCGCACACCGTCAGCCAGTAGTGCGGGGTGGTCTCGCGGTCCAGCGGGCCCAACGTGCGGATCGATCCTGTGCACACCACATACACATCTAAGTATATAAAATGGGAACTAATCGCACTTTAATTTCCCATTTCGGCATCTTCCCAATTGGGCATCCCAAGGGTGCCGAAATGGGAACAAACATCATTATTTCGAAATTTGAATATTAAACATAATATAGTGTATGGATGTGGGTGCAACCTCACCGGTATCGTCGATGGTGAAGTGCGCCATCCCGGTGCCGCCGACGATGTAGTAGGCGAGGCGCGAGTCGCGTCCGGGCGGGTCGGCGTCGCGCGCCGCTGCGTCCATGACGCGTGTGTTGGGCGCGGCGTCCTCGCGCACCGCGCCCGCCAGCACCACGGCGTCCGCGAACTGCGGCGCGTGCGCGTTCTCGTCCACGTCGTCTACCTCCACGATGAGCGCCGCCTCGGCCCAGAGCGCGGGCCGCCCGCCGTCCGTGGCGCGCACAGTCACGCCGTACACCTGCCGCGTCTCGAAGTCGAGGGGGCGTGCCGTGCGTAGCGCGCCCGACTCCGCGTCCACCGCAAACGCCGCCTCCTCCGGCGCCTGCTCCGGCAGTGAGTAGGTGACGCGCCCGCCCGCGCCCAGGTCCGCGTCGAACGCCTCCAGCACCGCCACCAGCGTGCCCACGGGCACGTCCTCGCGCACGCGCGCCGAGTACGAGCTCGTCCCGAACCGGGGCGGGTTGTCGTTCACGTCATCGACGGCGACGCGCACCAGTGCGTCCGCGTACAGTCCACCGCCGTCGGTCGCGCGCACTGTCAGCTCGTAGAGCGCGCGGCGCTCGCGGTCGAGCGGCGCGCACACGGCGAGGGCGCCCGTCTCGCGGTCGATGCAGAACTCACCCTCGCCGCCGCCGCTCAAGCTGTAGGTGACGCGCCCGAACTCGCCGGCGTCGCGGTCGGTCGCGTTCGCGCGGAAGATGGCGGTGCCGTTAAGGGCATTCTCGGTGACACGGAAACTCGCGAGGGCCTTTTCGAAGCGCGGCGGGTTGTCGTTGACGTCGAGCACGGTGACGGGCAGGAGGCGAGAGACGGAGCGGCGGGGCGAGCCCAGGTCATACGCCGTCACGTTCAGGTAGTACTCGGTCTCGCGCTCGCGGTCCAGGTATCCGATCACTTGCAGCTCGCCGGTGTCGGGGTCGATGCGAAACGCGGAGTCGGGGTCGCCGCCCGAGATGCCGTACGTCAGGAGGCCGTTGTATCCGAGGTCCCGGTCCCGCGCCCGCAGCCGCACCAGCGACGTACCGAGCGCGACAGATTCGTTAACCTTCACTTCAACCGGGAAGTCGACGAATTCGGGCGAGTGAAGGTTCTCGCCGTATCGGGAGGGAGAGTGCGGGAAGTCGTCGCTGGGATCGTGCGGCGCGTTGCTGCGCTCGGCGGCGGCGAGCAGCTCGGTGAGGCGGCGCGCGACGCCGGTGTCGCGGCACTCCAGGGCGCCCGCCTCGCCTCCACCGCCCGCCACCAGGTGCAGCGTCAGCGATGTCGAGTCCGCAAAGTGTGTTCCATCGGTAGCGGTCACGTTCAGAACCCTTGATTCGGCGCGCACGTCGCTCAGATCACACGTTACACTTAAAACACCACTGCTGGAATCCAAGCCGAAGCAATTGTCTTCGTTCCCTCCAATTATTCGATAAGACACGACGTCGCCCGCGTCGAAGTCGATCGCCGAAAGTGTGACGACTTCAGAGCCGATCGCGAGTCGTCGAGGCAGGTAGCCAACACAGTCGATTCGTTCAAATTGAGGTCTATTGTCGTTAACGTCTTCCACGACTATCTTGAGGCGCATTTCTGCCTGCCGCCGGTAAGGCACGCCCCAGTCGCTAGCGCGAATTCGAAGGGTGTATTCGCGTCGCATACTCTCGTAATCGAGCAGTTTCGTCGTTCGTACAGCGCCAGAGAAGTGGTCCACGTCGAAAGGCACCGGCTGAAGGTTTGCTATGCTGTACGATATGTATGCGTTGTCGCCAGAGTCGGCGTCGCGAGCGTTCACTTTCGCTACGACCGCGCCGCTGGGACCGTTCTCTACGACTCTCACTTCCATCTCGTCGTGTTCGAACACTGGATTGTTGTCGTTGGCGTCGGTGACGGCTATCTTCACTTTTGCAGAGGACTGTTTGCGGGTGCCGACGTTACCTTGATCTATAGCAGACACGGTAAGAGTATACAGGGATTTTTCTTCAGCGTCGAGACTGATCGCAGTATAAAGGACACCGGTATCGGGATTCACTAAAAATTCACCACCCTCATTGCCGCCGACGATCTCGATGTAGACACGAGCGTTTCGCCCCTCGTCTCTGTCGGTGACCTTGAGGCGGATGACGGGCGTGTTGGGCGGCGCGGTCTCCGGGACGCTGGCCTCGTACACCTCGCGGCTGAAGACGGGCGCGTTGTCGTTGGCGTCGACCAGCGTGACGGGCAGCGTGAGGTAGGAGGAGCGCGGCGGCGAGCCGGCGTCGGTCGCGCGCAGCGTCAGGTTGTAGCCGCGCGGCGCCGTCTCGCGGTCGAGGAGCGCGTGCACCACCACGTCGTACTCGCCCTGCTGCGCCGAGGGCCGCACGCGGAAGTGCCCGTCGGGGTCGCCATCCACTATCTCCAAGGAGGCTATCCGCCCATGTTCGCCCTCATCCCGGTCGCTCGCCTCCACGATAGCGTACACTTCGGCCGTGGTGTTCTCCACGAGCTCGGGCAGCCGTCGCACTCTGAGCTCGGGCGCGTGCAGGTTGGCCCGAGCGACGCGCACGACCACACTGGCCCGCGCGGCCGGCGCCTCTTCGCCCCGCGCCAGCAACGACGCCCGGTCCCGCGCCACTACGCTCAGAGAGTGTCGGATGTTCTCGGCGGCGGACAGCGGCCGCGTCAGCGTTACCACGCCCGTGGTCGGGTGTACGGCGAACTTGTCGGTGGTCTCCGCGAGGCTGTAGTATATTTCGCCGTTGAGACCGAGGTCGGCGTCTTCGGCGACGACCCGCAGCACGCTGGCGTGCAGAGGGGTGTCCTCGGGCACGAGCACGTCGTACTCGGTGGGGTAGAAGAGCGGGCTGAGGTCATTCTCGTCAGTGACCTGGACCGCGACCACCGTGTCCGCGTCGAGCGTGCGGCCGTCGTCGAGCGTGGCGGTAGCGCGCACGTCCAGCCGGTACGCGTCGCGCCGCTCGCGGTTGAGCACGTCCGCGTTGCCGGCGCGCGTGCGTATCGACAAGAAGCAGAAGTCTCCGACGGTGCGCTCCTCCGCCTTGAAGAACTTGTCCTTATCGCCGTGGCGAATGCGGAAGCGGAGGCGCGCGGAGGCGGCGGGCAGGCGCACGCCGAGCGGCGGCGCGGCGGGCGGCGGCGCGGCGTAGGTGCGCGGCGCGCTGTTCTCGGGGATGCTCACGTTGTAGAGCGCGTGGTCGAAGCGCAGCGCGGGCGCGGGCGCGGGCGGGCCGGGCCCGGCGCGCGCGCACCACACCGCCCCCACCACCAGCCACGCGACACACAACCACATCTCCAACGTTGGCCTCTGACAAACGACAAGTATACCTATTAGATATTACAAACACAAGTGCCTGCATTCATTGATAGGTACATACTATAGTGTACTCGATACTCACATCATGTGTGTGCGGGGCGCGGCGGAGGTGTCGGCGATGGCGGTGCGGTCTCGAGCGACGCTCTCGTGGGTGATGATGTTTGGTAACTCTGCTCGCCTAATACGGCATCTTTGAAATAAAACAATCAACAACTTAGCTCATTTTGTGTTTTATACTCAGGCACACAGTTAGTTATATTTTACATTACAAGTAAAAATGTACAACTCACGTCTGAGTTCAAACTACTGTACTCTGTGCGGTGTCTACAGCTACGATCTAAAAAATCTTTTGTTAACTTTTGAATAAGGTTTCATAACTACTAACTTTCGTAATATGTATTAGACGTCACTCCAGTGATCCCAGGGCGCATATAAATAATTATTAAAAAAATAATACTTGACTGATAGATGATATTATGATCTATAGTAATACATAACATGTTTGTAATAGATAATATCCTCTAGGTATCGCTTTCCATCGGGCGAATTACAATCACAGGGAGTTATAACAGTTGAGGGGAGTCATCTCTTCTGCCTCTTCAATATTTATACATTGTGATGAAGTGTTTCAACGACGTAAAAGAACGTTAGAGTGTGTATCGATCGATGGCAATACGAGTAGAAAACGTGTACCATTATTATTATCAGTTTCATAGGGTTTGATATTGATGAGTTTCCATACAAAAGACTTCAACGAGATTCAAAATTATTTAAATAATATTAAAAATACAACAAGCTATGCGTTGGCGACTACGTTGAGGGTTATCCCATTTATTAAATAAATTTAAATTTAATAATGTACATAATTATAAACTATCTTATTTTCTCAACAATGTGCAAACAATGAAAGACATGTAAGTATGTCCTCTTTTCGCCCTCTCCGGCACACAAATAAGAAAACTGTGGATATCATTAATTTATAATAAAAAACTCAACACAAACTGATTGTGTTTTCAATATGTTATCTACTTACGACAAGATCATATTAAAAAACCGGCCAAGTGCGAGTTGGACTCGCGCACGAACGGTCCCGTGAACCCTTAAATATTTATTTTATTTTGTTTTTATTATTAATATTATACCGGTAATGAAAATACATCATCTGGGAAAATTTCAACGGTCTAGCTATCACCGTTCTTGAGATACAGCCTGGTGGCAGACGGACGGACGGATGGACGGACAGCGAAGTCTCAGTAATAGGGTTCCGTTTTAACCCTTTGGGTAAGGAACTCTAACAACAAAAGATCGTGATATGATTAAAGCTCGCATTCATTAACAGCACGGGAGAGTGTACGTACGTAGGGCGCGTGTCACTGTTGCGTTAAATATTAGGTACTTGTTTCTAGTAGACATCTAATATATAAAATTCTCGTGTCACAGTTTTCGTTGCCATACTCCTCCGAAACGGCTTGACCGATTCTCATGAAATTTTGTGAGCATATTCAGTAGGTCTGAGAATCGGCCAACATCTATTTTTCATCCCGAAATTCCTACGGGAACGGGAACTACGCGTGTGAAACCGCGGGGCGCAGCTAGTAATATTATAGAAATTATTTATAGACAATGCTAACATTGTCGCCTATAATATGTATTTATGCGGCTCTACTCGCAGTTATTCTCACTAGATTTTATAAGTTTTTCAGTGAAGAAATCGAAACATAACGAAATTCTAAGTCATTTGGTATTGTATGTACCGTTTGGAAGTCTTTCCGAAGTTTCCGAGATAAACTTTTAAAGATGCAGGAAGACCAGAAGACAGACACACATATTTAATATTTGCGGACTAATGTATCAGTCTAAAGAGAACGAACAAACTCAATGAAATATACCTATATGTAAATGTTGTAGAGTTCATCGCTATTCATTTGGTAAGAGGCCGACGCGACTAAGCGGGTTCAAATAATTTGACATACCTACATTTACAAATATTGATGATAGCTAACTTCTTCTGCGTCGTTGCGATTTTAAAGTTTGCGAACATAGCTCAAGAACATAATAATAATAAAGAATACGGAGATTTCTATTTCATTTAACAATATCGCGAATTCCACAATGTTGTCTACATAAAGTACCTAAACCACGCCGTGTGCAGATTCTGTTTGTAACCCAACATATAAATTATTCGTACTGATCAGTTACTCAAGTTATGTTATTTTCACTTTAGTTAATTGACTTAAGTTTGGCCGCGATTGTTTCGTTTCTGAACCAGGTGTATCACAGGTGTTATTTAGAAGAAAAAAAATGGTATAAAAAATCTGCCGTAATAAAGATATGCCATCGTATGTTGTCCATAGGATTTCAGTAGAACTACAATTCGGTAGTCGGCACGATATCAATTGAATTTCATCTCTTTAGGTTACGTCTACGTAAATCATGTACTTACATTTATTTTTCAGCGACTTCAATGCAAAATTTAGTTTTTTTTTCTATTTACATGAATACCTTATTAAGTTTTGTCTAGTGACTAGAACGGATGGACTAGACTCTATAATATAGTCCTTCCGCGAAATAAAATCGAAAACATGGAAATCTTCGTCTCGTTGCGCGGTCTAGGATTAGATGGTGGACACACAGACAGATAACGGTTAGCGATGTCCTTTTATAGTTACTTGTTGTTGAATGATATTATGAAAACTATTTTTATAGAACTTAAATTATTAATAGAGGAATTTGATTTCTCATGGAAGGAGTAGGTTGAACCCGGTGAATCGAATTCCAACTGTCACCGTTTTAGTAAGTAAGTAAGTTTATTTGTTCCTCGCTAACTTTTGAATGACTAAACGGATTTAAATGTACGAGGTATCGTTGAGTCCTTATATGGTCCACTATAAAGGAGCCCATCATATACATATTTCCAGGTATAACTCGGGTCACCTCAGGGCAGAGATCCAAGTTTCAAAATATTAACATCATTAAGGTAAGTAATTTATTTTCTTTTGTATAAGTACGAAATTGTTAACAAGTACTTATAGTCTATAAGTCAGAGTTAACCCGGTCGTGATAGTTTCCATTTTAAATGTTTCATACCACCATCATGATTTCATTCGGAATTTCCAAGGCAATAGTTTAGCGTGTAGGGGAGACGGGTCACTCGACTTTAACAAATGTAACACTTTAATGTTTCTCAAACGAAACAAAACTTTACTTTTCCACGTTGTTTGCAGGCTTCTTCCCAGTTGGTACACTCATTGTTATGTTAATTATTCACCCTTTTTTTAAATAGAAATGGACTGTCGAGGAAAAAAGTTAAATACCAAAATTTTGTGTTAATAAGGTTTATTTTCAAATCGAAAAGTACGTTGAATTTTAAAATAAGAAGTAAATATAATAAAATCAACATTATGTATCAGTCTTATACAATTCACTTAGCAATAAGTTTTCCAAACATTCTCCAATATTTATTTCACCTTATTCATAAGCTCTCACAATTTCACGAATTGTCTCGTCTATCCCCCTAGATTGAAGTCTCCTTTTTGAACAAAAGTTCGAAAAGTTATTCTCTAAACCTTGTCACCAAGATAACATCTCATAAACATTTTATTAATTACGAAAATAAAGTCGAAAAAGTCTATTAATAAGGTAATTAATCTTGTTATTTTTTATTAAGTATAGGCTCTAGGGCCTAAGATTAACTAAACCGCGGACGGACAGACTATGGACATGGTGGGACAGAGTTACGATACCTCACATAGTCACTACGTGATGGAACTACTTTCTTATAACATTTTACTCTGTCGAAAGTTTATTCATCAACAATTTTGCTATGTTAGGTACCTATGTTTCACGATCGTGAAATAAACTCACTACTACGAGTATAAGGAGTAGCAAAAAGTTTACGTCCAATGTAATCAATTAATTGTGTTTTTATAATTATTTTAAAGTAACCTAAACGTACTCATACAACATTTCGTGTGTACGTCATTGAGGAGTTCGTTCGTTCGTTCGTTCGTCGGAAACCAAGTACCTGGGCTGACTGAGTGGCCTGGTGCTCATTGTTTATCGTCATTTGTTGAATATCACTAAACATACAGTACTATACAAAATTGTATTTTTTTATGCCAACATTCTTAATTAATATTTTATTTTTAAAGAAACTAAAAAGTAGTAGTAAATATACTTTTTAGTTTCTTTTCTTTTCTATTTTATTTGGAAGTAAATTACAACGGGGATCCCACATTGACGGTCTTTCATGGAGACAGAGTTCTACTGCGTATGCTGTTCGTAAAATTAGGGAACAAATAGACGTGTGAGCGGCAACAGTTGTTTATTTTGCTTGCTCTAACTTCACAGTATCTTGTCTGCTGGCATTTTATAGTGAGGGTGTGACGCGACCGTAGAATCAGTATTGATATTACAAAAGAGCTTTTCAAGCAATTTATAAATTGGGATCGCAAGGGTCACAAGATAACGTTTTAAAACTTGACAGTGTCTCAGTTTACCTACTAAAAACTTCATAATTTTAATGTGCACTTTATTGTTATTGATTCGTAGTCGTGTTCAATTAAATGAAATCCCGAAAGAAACAACTGGACTCACTGATGGAAGATTTCAGTATTAGTAAGGTTATAGACTACGAGCACTATGCTATGAGTAAGTACCTATTCACTGACGGATGTAAATATTCTTCTGCACCCGCAACCGCATATAAGCTGTTTTGTTTTAATGGGTGATGCATTAGGAGGTACTTTTTTCAAACAGACTTTGGATGTTAAATAACCCTAAAAGAAAAATCCAGGAGTGTGATGTCAGGATCTAGGCGGCCAAATGGCCGTTCGAAGCGGGGCGGCGCGCGCGGCGAACTTTTCACCAAATTGTTATCACTATGTGACTTCCATCACATAGTGATTAACTAAACCACTTGGTTTAGTTGGTTGTGTATTATCTAATAATGTGACATCGCCTTAAGATGTTTCAATAGTTTTGCTAATCGATTGTGTGAGTGAGCTGTGTGTTCGCTCTAAATACACGAAACACATTCTTCGTAATAACGCTGAACACTTTGTAGGCGCATTCTTTCTATGATAAAATGTAAAACTATAAAAGACATAAAAATCACACTCTGTTTGGCCAAAAATATATAATATTAAACTTTTTTTGGCCACCTCTAAATGAATCAACCTAAGTATTGTTATTTATTTTCTTTAGAAAGAAACAAAAAAGTACCCTATACTTTTATACTAATATTATAAAGAAGTAAAGTTTGTGTGTTTGTTAAATTATAAAGGGTAATCTCGGGATCTACTATCTCAAAAATTATGCATTTATTTCAAAAATTCTTTCACTCATGGAAAGCTAATTTACCAGTGCGTGATATAGGCTATATTTTATCCTTATATTCAAAACGGGAACGGGAACTACGCGGGAGAAACCGCTGGGCGCTGCTAGTAGAAACCGCGGGGCGCTGCTAGTTACTTGTAAAGTAGGTACCTAGGTATTTTCTTGCCGATTCTTCTCGGTTATTCGGTGGTAGATTCCGTGTTTATGGAAAGATTCTAAGTAGTCTGTGACGGAAAGCATACTCCTGTTGTTTCATATTTTGATATTTTAATTTGAATAAAGGTGTTCAACTCTTCGATACCTATTCATAAGTGCTTTTTAAACGTCCAAACTGAATGGTTTTGAATTTGTAGTTCAAACAAGTAGGAGAAAAAGTTTAGGTACTTAATAAAAATGTTGATTCATATACTTAATATATTATAGACCATAATAATACCTAACTGTACTATTTTTATGCATACAAATACGTAACATACGAACATTGCAAGTTCAAAGCTTGTAAAAATAAGTTTTAGCAAATAAAGAAGTCCGGTTGAGCAGGTAGTGCACCGCACAGGGGCGGCGCGAGGCGCGAGGCGCGGGGCGCGGGGCGCGGGGCGCGGGGCGGGGCGGGGGGCGGTGGGAGACCGGGCGAGCAGCTGCGCGCACGCACACTACCGGCGCTCTCTTCTGTTTACAAACACACCGGCGCGAGTGCGTCGCCCGCACCGCGCGCGCCCCTCGCTCTCCTTTACACAAAGTTCGTTACGCGAATGTCCAACTCAGCACCGAGTGTATGTCGTGGACTGACTTAGCGTCCACTTGACATTATTATTGTATTCCTTTAAACATTACTTTCATTAAAAGATCCTCATTTCACGTATTTATTGTACATCGATTACTTGGAATTGATATTTTTGTCTTCACTCAGCCGTATTCGGCACCATTCTGATCAAGGCTAGCTAGCACGTGGTTATTTTTTGTTATCAAGCATTAAAACGTGGAATCGCTCATCAATATTCGTGGTGGTTTTACCAGACCAACTGCTCCCTTACAAGTTGTAGTCAGCAGCAAAAGTAGCTTTACATGTTCATATCCTTTTGTACACAAGTGATGTACTACCGAAGCATTACTTCAGTTATTGATCACATGAATTAACATTCAGATCAAGTATTTTAAAATCATTAAATCCAGTTAACAAGTTACATTTTCTGTGGTTACTTTAGTGTTGGATCACGATTTTTGTATCTCTAAACGTTTGGTTACCTTACTACTAACAGACATACATAATACGAGTACTACGTAAGCCAACTTCAAATATATTTAAACTCTTTCTTTGCTTTGTTATTTCTCAAATGATTTTGATAAAAGGTGCACTGTTTCAATACATCTTAAATTGAAGAAGGGAGAGACACAATAACAGTGAAGAGGGACATCGGTCCAGAAAGGTCACGGTCAACGAGCGGAATTGATGGCTGGAACCATCCGCAGTCCACAGTTATTGTACTCGAATAACTTCCAGAAGATAGGTTATCATATAGCTTGATGTTAGAATTCGTGTTATATGTAATCTTTATGAATATATAGGTAGTAAAAATACGCTGAATGTCCATCAAAAATATTTCGCTTGGAACCGAGTACAGACTTCGCCATAGTATTAATAAGAGGGGAACGTCAGTGCGGTCCTCATTGTCAAGTTTTGAAACACAAAGTTTTTGTTTTTTGGGATAGCCCCAGAAAGGCACAACATTTCTTGTCAAAAATATTGAAACTGTAAATACATGATAAAAGCAAGTATTTATGTTATTTTCATTATTTTGTATATCTAAACAACTTGTGATGGTACGAGTATGGTGCGGCCGGAACAGAAAACATGGTCAAAGAGACAGGAGGACACTCCACTCGCGTTTTCCTTCGTAAGCAGAAATATGGCGCTGCGCTGTGCTCGAGAAGCGGCCCCTATAAGGACACCGGGACACAAGAAACATTAAATGCAATTTCAATATTGTTATCGATAGTCTTCCCTTAACATCTGCCTGTAGCCACAATGGACACTAAACATCATTTATAATTTTATTATTGGTTTGCTTCACTCCTCGATTAATTACGGACGTTATGTCCTACGTTTGTTTCTTCTCGCGAGAGGCATGTTTAATGTTTTCTAGAAAAGCACAGGTTTGAATTCACAAACATGTTTCGGCTCACTGTGCTAATATTATCAAAATCATCATCAGTTACAGATTGCCTTTGCCGTATAGTGGGATCTTAGAGGTCAATATTTTTTTGCTTTGATATCCTGTCAAATTAAAAGCAAATCATTGTTACATTTTTTCGAGTTGATACTCAAAATGTTTATCTGTCTGCAAGGAATTTTAAGGGATCTTTCTAGGTAGATTTAATTATATTCGCAGGTAAATGAGTGTCGGTCGACAGATGCATTTTGTGCAAGTCATTAACTCTCTGCAGATACTAACATACAACAATAATGTAGACCACGATCCGTTGGCATTGTGAACCGAGCCCCACTTGAGTTGTACTATTTCTGTACACATAAAAATGCTAAATGGTAATGTTTTATTTGGGAAGAAACATAAAGTATGTGAAGTGGCAGTAAACCGGAGGCTCCGCGCCGCACGCCACTAAAACGCTCATTACGAAGTTATTAAAGTTTGAAGCAGCCGGGAAATAAAGTTCATCTTCAAAGGAGACCACCCCCGCGTGATAACTACCCGAGTGGTAACTGACGTTTATATTGTGGTGCCATTTGGGATGCAAATCTTATAATGTTAACACTTATACATTTTGTTTTATCACAATATTATAAAATACGGTTTCACACGCGTAGTTCCCGTTCCCGTAGGAATTTCGGGATGAAAAATAGATATTGACCGATTCTCAGACCTACTGAATATGCTTACAAAATTTCATGAGAATCGGTCAAGCCGTTTCGGAGGAGTATGGCAACGAAAACGGTGACACGAGAATTTTATATATTAGATTTAAATTGATTTGTCAAATACGATATACTCGTATGTGCGTATGAACTAAGGAAGCACTGTGTTCGTTTGTTTATTGTGGCGTCAAGTTATCGCCGGAGAGGTACGCGCGGGCATTCACTGCCCGCCGCCGACCAGACTTGAGTAAGCGACTATCTTACATTCCAACCTTATACGTGCTTATATTATACATACTATGCATACACGGCTATACTAATTACAGTTATAACTTTGCCATGTCCACCGACTTTAGTTGTTCTTTGTCTAGATTTACCGTCATCATTATTAGCGGGCTTATTGATATTGTAAGTTGGGTTTCAAATGCAAGTCAGTAATTCCTCGAGTGTCCTATCATTCATATAGCTCTCTTGGTACTGGTATCCATTCACTAATAAGTAAGCGGTGATGAGGGTGATCTTTATAGAAGATTTTTGTAATTTGCAATCGAATAGTAGCAGATGGTAGAATTGCAGCTTTGGGAAATTATTGAATGCTATTGGAGGGTTGCTAACGCTATCCCTTCAACGAATAAATACCCCAATACCTTGTGCATTATAATATTTGAAATTCATCGATTTTTAACAGAAATATATTTTTTATATAATTCCAAGACCAACATTCTTTATTATCATCATTGATACGTACCTAATTGTCTAAAAAATGACTAAAGTAGTAGCTTGTGCATCGTAATCGTTAGAAACGGGTATCTGTTTGGTAAATTACAAATGATAAATCACTAATTATAGTCATATTTTGATTGTAAATCCAACCTAATCTATGATGCAGCCGTCACTATCTTCTCGAAAGGCACAAATATTGGTACGAGTAGTTTGAACTTTGTTAGTTAAGTTACTGTATAGATTTTGTTTTGGAATAATTTTATATGAGAAGTTGTAATTTAGAATTAAACATTTAAGATGAACGTCCTGAGTGCATATTTTCCGTTTCACAGTAATAATTTAGTTCAAGTGACGACTTTATCAACGGAAACCTTCGAGTCCGAATTGAATTTAGCCAGAAGTATGTGATTATTTTGAATAGTCCCTTTGCTAGCTGACAATCTCTATTCTAGGAATATTTTGATTCGTCTTTCATAAGTTTCATAACACAATACTCCAGACGGAGCTCTATATTCGAAACACACCAGCTTATATTTTACAGTCGTAAATTTTATTTTTGTGAAAGATGGAAGGTTCTTTACATTTTCCCGGAACTAAGCTTTATTTGCTCTTTAATTATAAAAATCTTTTCTTTATGAATTTGAGTATTGTTTTGGGAGAGTCGTCTGTTAGAGAAGGGTCTCTACCTGCGAATCCGTAACATGCGGTTAAGTTATAATTCCGAATTTTAAAGCACCGTTGGTATAGCTACCTGTAGAGAAGTTCAGTTATGGAGATACCTATAGGACCTATACTATAAATTGATGAAGATACGAAGTGGCAGTGGGTAGAGAGGCACTTACGATATTGATTTAGGTATATAGTGCAGTGAGCGTGTGGTGTGTGTTGTATCGGTCGAAGCACAGGCCTCGGGTCAGCCAGCGCCAAGCGGTGGGCCGCGGTTGTTCACACCCACTAGCACTAGCCCACTGCCGCCGCCCGCAACAACCTAACCCAGTTATTCCAGTTAGCTCTCCGGTACCAGTGCTGTGCTGTGCTGTGCACTCCGCACACACGCGCTGACGCCCGCCTATTTATTATTTAGATCTAATCCCTTTACTAAACTGACACAGGTTTATGATTCAGATTAGGTCAATAATTTCTGTTGATACGTTCAAGTTATCCCTCTTGTCCTTATTGTAATGGGCCAAATGTTACAGATAACATCAGACGAACGTGGAAGTTGCATTTGTTTAGAATAAGTTGGTACTTGATATTAGTTTCGGTTGGGATTCGTTAACTAGCATCGCGTTCGACGGATGAAGTCGTTCAACTTTGACTAACTATTCGGCAAGCGACTATTGAGCCTGACCTTCGAAACGAAGGTCATGTTTTTAGCTTTATCAATGAAAAGTAATAACAATCGAGTATCTTTTATTATCATACCTATGTATAAGACACTTCCTCGATAAAACATTAGATTTCCAAGTAAAGGGTAAAATGCATGATCTAAACCGCATTTTTTTGATATTGTGCCAAAATTGTAAGGAGCATTCTCCCTAAATAATGTTTTCAATTTATCTTGAATGAATTCTCATGCTCGACACATCCTTAGCGAGGGATCCAGTTGCGCTCACCTGTGGCAACTTATCCTAATGATTCATGGCACTTGACACTAAAATGTGCAACTCCGTTGATTCTCGTTTAGAAAGCACTAAGCCGAAGGCACACAGTCACTACAGACGGCATACGGAACCGGCACACCAACCGAACACTCTGTATATAATATTTATTTTCCATAAACACATCCAGGAAGCACCTTAAATCACAACACTTAATAAGTTTCATCCAGAAATGCTCGAATATGTGTGTGTGTGTAGTCGCGGGGATCGCGCTCGACGTTCTCGTTGGGGGGTGCGCGGGGGGTATTTGCAGAGCGGCGCACGGGGCGTGCGTTGTGTGCCGCTGCCGTCGGCTGACTGAGTGGCGGTGGCGGCCGGCGGGACTGCATCGGTGAGCTGTAGCGAGACCGGTCGCCGCGCCGCGTGGAACGAAGGGCGCGGGGGCGGGCGCCGGGCCCCCGCCCGGAGGCAGCGGGGGGAGGGGCGCACGCAGCTTGCCCTATAAACTTTCTTTCTGTTCTCGTGTTGTGAGTAGGCTGTAGCGAGCCAGCGAGCCTCTCTCCTCCGCACAATAGGCCATTTTCTTATATCAACAATAAATTATGAAATTATATTACTTGGATAGTTTTCATCACGGAAAATGCAAATATAAAGTTATTTTCCCATGAAAACCTAAGGTTAATTTTATTTTTCAAAATTAAAATTGAGGTTTCATTATCTGTATGTCACGTGATTGAAAACGCCGACCGCCATGATGTGACGTCAATTTCACTAAAGCAATGATACCGAGCTATGTAGTAAAAATAACCTCAAAGTCTCGTTTACATAGTAAAAAAGAGAGTAATATCGTAATTTAAATAAAAATCAATAAAAAAAGCTTATGTACTTACGTCAAAGTGATCCTCACAAAGATATAAATGAGATTTCTTAGAATATTTTACAGGATCTCGTCCCGCGAGTTCCAACCAAACATTTCTCATAGAAACGTCGGTCGGCACATTAATAAATAACTTTTCTGGAGTCTTCAACGTAGAATTTTTACAATTCAACGCTACACACCAACGATATGGGCTATAAAAACTCATTTTTACTTGAAATTAAATTATATTAAATCACTACAAGAGTACAAGACAAACTGGCATTTTGACATTTCTTCATTTTAGTTTATATGACGTCAGTCGCCGCCACCATCATGGCGGTCGGTGTTTTGGCGCGTATATTTTAAGTCAAATTTTTGATATATTTTTTTTAACATTTAGCAGGTATATTTTGCAGAAATAAAAATAATCCTTGATTATCTGATATATATGAGCATTTTAAAAAATATTTGAAAAAATAGGAGAATAGCCTATTGTGAAAGGCTTATTTATGTGCATCAAGGTTGTATTACAGCTTGAATCTGTGTCAGTTTTTAACATTATCACGCCCTCTACAGTTCCACATGCAACACAAGTTACAAAATGTTTTAGATCAAGTACCTACATACCTACCTGCCTAGTGCCTACCATCATCTATGAGCAATATTTTTGGCATGTTCTGTGTTAAACCAAAGAAATACGTCTAGATAGGTACTTAACTTACCCATTTGTGCAAATAACCTATTGTATTGTTTTTAAACGAACCTTCTAAATCTATTTTTGCGATTAAATACATATTATGCTAGAGTCAAGGTTTTAGAATAAGGGCATAGGTATTTCACCATGTTCAAGTAACGTTCCAACTCAAATGTTTTGTTTTTGTTACTTGATAGGTATAAAGTAAGAAAAAAAGACAAAACTATCTTTACTTGGTGAGTAACTTTACGTGTAGATCGTGAAATAGGCCTTTAGTCTCACAGATTATATCAGAGATATCTTAAGACATGTGATGTAATGGTAATGTAAAAGTTGACAATGTCAATGAGCCCCTTGAATTAAGGAGTGGACCAAGCGAGGGAACCCATTAAGATGGGACGGCCACTGCGGTGCCACTCGTCATCTCATCGCGATTAGCTTTTTATAAATCCAATTTTGTGTTTAAAGTTTTAACACTTTCAAGTCGTTACTAATGGGATAAACATTCTTAGGAATTATAATAAACTACTATACTACCTAGGTATATGGTTTAGGATCTCGTATCGTCCTGGCCAGGTACGTCTCATGTACTTAGGGTTCTGAAAGTCATCATCGGTTCGAGCCTACTATGGCGAATTAGGGCGACCACTTTATTCAACCACGCTTTCCAAGTGCGGGTTGGTCGACTTCACAGTCAAACACAACCTTAGAATTTCTTCACAGGTATTCGTATCTGTCATTGTGCGTTGAAATCATGCATGCACAAAAATGCATTAGATTTTAGTCACTAGTAGAAGTTCATTATAGCGACATGTGGTACATACACTCCACATCTGTATAGTGTATCTACTTAACTAATAAGTACTAAATAGAAGTCACCTCCATATATTCCTTCACCTGGGAATAAATATATGGAGGTGCTTCTCGTTGTTGTTCACGCGCGCGTTACTCGGAGACAGTTGACTGCGCACTTGACCGCGGCTGACTTCATCACCTCACACACACACACACACGCAGGGAACAAATAACTAGCTCTATCAATTATGAACGTGACGTCACCCGACACAGTTCTAAAGTGCTGATTTGATTAATTGACAAATACATAAAATTATATTTCCAATTATTATGTAATCCTACTAGTACGTATACAATATTGTGAGCAGTTTCTTAATTGTCAAATACAAAATTTTATATTATAGTTGAGTAGGTAGAGTGTATGTCCTAGATTGGCGGTGCGGTGTGCGGTGTATGGCGTGATATCGCTAGCGGCGTGACTCGTGATGTAATGGGCGCCGCTCAATGGGCGCAATGAGGAAAAATGTGATGATTAGTGACAATGACCGGTAATTGGCGGACCGCGGACAAGCGGCGCCCGCCCTTCATTGAGATAAGCGCAACAAACAAACAAACACATGTGAACAATCAATTGTAGAGTCTACCCACGACGATTACGAAATGGCGATATTAATTTGTGGAGCCTTTATATTCTTACTTATCGTTTACACGCCTTTAATAGGTACTGAATGATTGAAAAAACAATGCCTTATGAAAAATGTACTCGTATGAAGGACATTTATTTTCAATTTCAATTTATTTATTTATATCTTCAAATGTAGTTACGAATTATTTGACATGGTCATCGAGACATTACTTCCCGTGGTAGTTACAAATAAACTGTGTTACGGTGAAGTATGGCCTCTCAAACCACGTTCACAAAAATATATAACTAACATAAGAATTTAAATATATACCTTACAAACTAACATATATATGTATTTTATACACTTAAAACTACAAGTTTAGGCGTCGGCGGTATGAACGCGAATCCTATTTAATAAACACAATATATTAATTTTATATACCTATGTATTTAATAAACAAAACCATTTACAAAATAAGTATTTATTTAAAAAAAAAAGATAATACATAATTTACATTTAAACTTTATGATACAACATAACTTGCTGCGAAATCAGCAAGATTTATTTGAAACAGATTTTGTCATCAACATCATGTATAGATGTGCAGTTACAATCTGATGTCGGAGCGCATCGTGTGTCCGACATGTGTTCGTCGCCTTGATTGTGATCGCTTGTTTTGGTTTGTTTGTTCTATTTGAACTCATCGCAAGAACATACTGTGGACCCGTTGACACGAGCCAGGCAGACTCAGTCACTTTTATTTTGATATCATCATCATCATCATCGTTATCATCCTACCTCTCTCGAGCCTACCATGCATCAGGGAGATCAGGCCTTAGTCTACCAAGTTAGCCAAGAGAAAGTTGAACGATATCGATCTTTCTAAATATACACCCTCCATTTTAATAATAGACCAACATAATATTCCGAAACATTAAAATACAGGAAATACTGAAACGTAAATCGTCGAAGGGCAACAACCACCGGATCCAGAGTAGTAAGGTGCGGTCGGTACACCGCCGACCACTGGAAAGCAAATAAAGTAGCGCGTCCGTAATCAAACATTCAATTAGGGCGCGATTACCGCGATTAGATGAGTTTAGAGTGTAGAGCAAACAGTGCGAGTGCGTTCACCGCCCGCGCCCGCGCCCGTCGCGGTGATGGCGCGCCCGTCTCGCTATCACTCCGCGCGCCGTCTTCACCGCGCCGGAGTCCCTGTAGGGCCGCCTGATAGCGCCCACAACACCAATAATGAACTTCACAAGTATTATCCATTACCAGCCGAACATTAATATATCTGGAAGTGGTTCAGTTCCACCTTGTTTATTCACTTCTTATCAGCTCCATAATAAAGAAACGGTATATTTACAACTAGGTCACTGACTTTTCAAGTGTTATCTCGAGATCGAATATTTGAAGATATTACACATTAGGTGACTGATTTGTTAATAAATATTACGTTATTTTGCTACGGGTAATACGTAATACGTATTAGTAAGTAATCAAGGATTTCTAGTTGAATTTCTCATGAGATCAGCAAAAACTATAACAAAATTCACCTGCCATGGAAAATAGGTAACTACTTAATATCTGAGCCGTATCTTACGTGTTCCTCTGTGTTTAGTTAGCCTGAATAATGATGTGTTGTAACGTCATCCCAAAACATGATATCTTTACCAGCACTGCAGTTACAACATGAGATAAAGAGGGATTGCTATCATATGTATAAAACACATGCACTCGCGGGGGAATCTCAGCGGTCGTTGTACAACGGTGGCTGGGTGAAGGGCGCGGAGACGGGGCCTGAGGTGAGCCGGTGATGTACGGTGCAATCCACGTCACGCGGGGCTTCACAAGGATTACAGTGTGAGCGTCTCGAGAGGGCATCGCTCACGGTGACATCGGGCTTTGTATGCTGACGTCATTTCGTCTCGTTGTATTGCAACACTACATATCTCTATTATTTTGGAATATTTGTAGCGAATAATCTTTAACTGCTCTTTTATAGGCACTGAAAGTATGAGCCGTTCACATTTTGAAGAAAACCTAATAGCAACCGACAAGTAAGGTAACATTACACTACATACAGAGACGTAACGAAGTCTTAACATTATGTAACCCAATTAACAGATATCTACTTATCTATTATCTATCCGATCTGTGATTGGCGTCTACTCATACGTATTGTCAGAAATGTGTTAGAGATAGAGTGCAAACATAGAGTTTTACGATTGAGTATAAACAATAAGAGCAATCTTAACAATCCGTTGTTTGTCCACCGACCGGCTGCGAGCGGAGTCGTGACACGTGTCTGTCCCGCCGTGATTGAACACATGCGGAGTGTCACGCCGCGCCGCCCGCGTCACGTCTCACATACATACTTGTATTTGCTCGTGGCAAATGGTACAGCTACCAAACAATAATAATAACCATATTACTCACTGTACTAATCATATTTGGGAGAAAATTAAACTTTGTCCTGCTGTGAGTGGGCAGGCCTTTAGTAGAGCCTGGTAGACGTAAGACTCGCGCGATGCTTGTTTAACAGATTTAAAGATGCACGTCATGGGCAAATCTCTTGGGGAAATATCGTGTTTGATATCGTGTAGCCCAGAGATTAAGCTATATGTACTCGTATTGTATGTAAGACTTGCGAACGTGACCATCGCGCGACATGTTTCAACCGCACGTAGCAGCGAGTAGTCCGCGCGCGCGGTGTGACCGGGGTCAGGATCACTCGGATAGGGGACAACCACCGTGAATAGAGCTTTCACTATCAATAGTGAAACTCATAGTGACATGTTTCCCACCATACCGGTACATCGTTAGACATAGCGATACGTTGTTACTGCTGGAGACGGCGTCGCGTGTGAGTGCTCCTTACAACGAACTAATGAATATTAACAATTAAACTCAACTTAATGGAGATGCTGACAGTAAAATGAAGTAAGTTGGGGGAGGTCGCGAAAGCCGCCCGCCGAGAGGTGGCTGCGCCCCCGCTTTAACTATCTAGTATTCAGACAAAAAGCCCTGTAATTAAAAGGCCTACTGAAAACAACTGCGGAAACTGACTTACGACCCGCAGCGACCGGAGGGCCGCCTGTCACAGTCACCTGTCGGGGGTCCATCTCAGCGGATGTGGGTTGCACCTGCGACCACCGCCTCCCGCGCGTCCTGTCGGGGCCGCTCTCACTCGATATAGTGTGGAATGCGGGGCTTTACTCACGGGCTCTCTCGGAGGTCTCCCGGCTCTCTGTATTACTCGATCGAGATAATATCCGTTTTAACGGTCGGTTGACATTTGCGAATTGGGTTAAGTTTCACGACACGCAACACAACATTCATAAAAGAGGTGCATTCGGGGGCGCGGGCCCTCCCCTCCCCGCGCCCGACGCCCCCCGCCGCGCCGCGCGCCTCTCGAACTCGTTTACGACGCGCCAATTATGAATATCATTTCTCAACTGGAGTTTCGTAAAATTGCCTCCCATCGATCTGTAACAATAAATACCTCCAGTCTAGTTCAATAGGTAATAAAAAGTTGGGTTTATCAAACTGTGAATTCATTAGCTAACATCGAATTTGAAATGTTCCAATTAATTGACATTGTTTTCATAGTCATACCGAAAGTTATAGCGGAGTCATAGTGTGCTTGTGACATTACAATCTCAAATCGGTAAACCTTGAATCAATATGATAACTTGTAATATAAGAGATGAGGCATGTTTTAAAAATAACCCGGTCATAACAGGATTAGTATCAGGGAGCGCGTGTATTGGACGCGACGCGGAGACTCGCTCGCGTCGTGAACCTGGGAATCAGGACATCAATCACCGCATTCGGGCTACGTAAATACATGTGTATCTACTGCATTGTTTGCAACATTGAATTCTAGATATATGTATATTGGGATATCGTATTTAAACAGGGGTTTTTTGTTGTTGAATAGGGATTAGGTAAATCAATTAATTGTCAGTTCAAATTGCACGGACAAAGCTGCGGAAAACTTGTATGTACGTATAACATAACCGACGCGGTGATCAATAACGTCATAGTTGTTGTTGTTTATGTGACGTGGAGCGCGACATCCGACACACTTCACTTCACCTGGGTTGGTCTGTTTACACTCGGCACGCGGGCACCACATGGTCTTTTTTCCAAGGTTTTCCCAGTAAGTACAAAGAGAGTACATGCAACGGGAAGTAATTATTCTAGCTTTAGGTAGTAACAAGGAAAACATAAAACGAATTATTAACGTAAGTGAAAGCCTGATTTATCGATACTTTTATTAAGTAGGTTTGATTTGATGCGCCTAAAACGTGTCGTATCGTGTCGGACGCTCTCGGGAGGAGTATCGCCACATTACACATAATTATGGAAACAACACTTCACTGAAGGTGTAATTTATTCTATGATCGTTTATGGTTCTTTTATGGGAGTCATGGTAGAGGGCGAATGGGACCTCGCTCCTTCCCCATTCGGGTGCGTGAAGATTGTCTCGGTCGACAATAGTAATGAGAAGTGTTGCAGTTGGACAATACTACATCAGTACCGAATTCGTAAATCACCGTATCACAGTCGGTTAAGCTAAAGAAACCATTAATACTCGCACAAACGTTACCAAACCAATATCGTCGTCCACTCGCGTTGATGGCTCACTTGCAAAAACTACAAACAACTGTTGTTGCCCATTATTAGGGAGCTAATCAATTACCCGATAATCCCGGGTTTAATAAAGGTCTAATTCCAATTACCGCCACATGCGAGCTTTTATTGTTATGTGTATACGAGGTACTTGTACCGACACACAATATGTATGGACATTGGACATAAACTGAATTACTTGGGGAATTTAATTAAAGTACATAGTACAGTTACAAAAACTATTGATATTCAACGTTGTAATGTCTTATTCTCCTAGTTGTTCGATATAATACCAAGTGTACTGGATGGAGGCGGGCGCCGCGCGACTATATTCAATAAACATTCCAAATTAGTGAGTTTAATTATTGAGTGAGCATGTGCGTACGCGCATAGCTGGGCTTAATGTGTGCGTGTCTGAGACATACGCTGGCATATTGTTTTAAATAGGAATTAATACAAGATGAACTTTGGTGAATATGATACCCAGAGAGGTGATCCTTGGGCCCGCGCTGTTGATCATTCTTATGTGGTGTAGGTGGCTCTAAATGAGAACAGACGGTTACATGAGCGGTTTTTCGCTAGATTTACGTACATATTATATGTAGAGACGCCTTCACAGCGCGTTCACGGCGCTAATGTAGAGTCGCCCCGTAGCCGGCGATATGTTAATATCATCATGGTTACACCCAGAGATATACATTCATATACAACTGTTGGTGACAAATCGTGTGACAGAGAGATGTACGCTAACAGCTGATCAGGGACCGACACCCGACATCGGCTGTCACTTGTCGGTCATTATTAGGTATTGTGTTAGTGTCGCATTCCATATTAATGAACTTAACATTTACGAGAACTATTGACAACAATTCATTAATTTCACTACAGCTAAGAGCTCTGGATAAAAAAAAAGAAAACTTTACACATTTTAGATATAGAGCCGAGTACGAAACACATTGGTACCTAATCAATAAATAGAACAGATTAGAGACTAGAACAAACATTGATATCTATATCTACGAATTCGATTAACAATCCAAAACAAGCGACAGTGTCACCTTATTCATGGAATTACATTAATCACGTCTCGTACAACTGAATCATGTCCTTATGGAGAGGTGTTCCAGATAACAATACAGTTGGCGCGGCACGGCGCGTGTGCTTTGTGTGCCCACCGTGGAGGTGACGTCACACACGGTTATGTCATCGTGTTTCGGACGGTGGAGCCCACGCCGTGCGCCGCGGGTCGACGACTCGACCCTACAACAACACACGCACTGCCTTTGATATAGTACATTACCATATCGCAACACTCATGGTGTCCAATGCCGGTCCCCGTTCAACTAAACCGAACTCAAGAATCAAGTCGAAGATCTCGGAAGACTTTGTCCAAGTACAAGAACAAGTTCTGACTAATGTTAGTTTTGCTGAGTGTGACGCGATATCCGTAAGTACGTATTTATTTATTTATTGATCACCAACATAATAATAAACAGTTATTGTAGTAGATAAGAGTGGTGTATGAATAAGGCAGTGACCCGCGGGCGGCGCGCGGGGCGCGGGGCGCGGGAGGGCGCACGGTGACGCGAGATTACGGATGATTATCGCGGTGTTACGGCTTCGGTAGTTATTGTGGTATCAGGACATTTACAGCGGACGGCGACCAGGCTTGAGTTGCAGACACACGCATTCCAACGGGAACTCTGGTTCCATGTCTGTGTAAAGTTAATCTACTTAGTATTGGAATGACTTCAAACTACTTTTACACTTTTTAAGTTTTCGCGATCGGAATTCATCACCAATAAACTACTTTTAAATAAACAATACATTCTAAATGATGTCCTTTTCATTTTTCCATAGACATAACAAGTATGTGAGACAGGAAGCCGGCGGTCAGTTTGTAACGAGTGTTCCCGGCGCTGGCGGTGCTAATGAACGGTTCACAGGACGCGCTCTGATTTGGAGTTTCATTAACAGTTGAAAGTATTCCGTAAAGCGTGTGTCGGCGCGTCGGGACGCAAATAGCGCAGCGCTGCAGCCGCTGACGGGACGCACACCCGGGTATTTAATACGTGCTATAATCGTGACTGCACCCATAAAACAAGGTGCTTACTTTGTTTGACTCACATTCTTAGCGTCGAATTAATGCCGTACAGAGGCAAGATGTCGTTCGACGAGAAACAATGAACTCTCCACGCTATGTAAATTGCAGGTGTTTTACGAGTGTATTGCCATGACTAGACCTCTACTTGGATGATTCCGTCGTAACTAAAATTGTAACGTAACTAAAATTGTACAAAACTAAAATGATTGAAATGTGCTACAATTGAAGGCAGATAGTCGGATAACATGAAAATATATTTGTACCATCTGCGTTCAATTAATCGGGTATGTGTGGCGACGTCGCCGTTTCCCAATAATCGGTTATTGGTCATACGGCATACCGTAGGCGTCCCGGAGCCGGGCGGCGGCGGCGTCCCATCTCGGCGGTGCGGTCGCAGCGGTTGCATTAATCCCCGTCGGACGCGCGCTTCTCACGAGTCACCCGCGAGCACCGAGTGACTCACCGCGCGTTACTCACTCCGCTTCGTGTGCATTTTATTGTTTATCAAACTACTTGTATAATAACACGACGGGCTCGTGTTGCGCAAACCGAAGGCAGTTGTCGGTCGAGCAATAGACGGCTCTCAGAGCCCACCAAGAGTTATGTTTGATTTGTTTATCTTTCGTCTTATTTCGTTTTCCTCTCTTAAAACGGGAAGTGTATAGTAAATTCCCTATTATTTAACAGCCAGTACTTAAGTGATTCATGGGAATATACAGACCAGCCTAATATAAAATATCTCAACCCGTTTACCTAAAATCCGTAGAGGATCTAACAGGTCATCGAAAGTCACGTACCTACACATTACGTACTTAATCCCTGCCTGTGGAACATCTGTAAAAGTAGAGTTAACCAGTTATGATATAGTTGTTATTCGAGCCGGGGACAGTGATTACGATCAGAGCGTCACCCCGCGACGTGTCGCCGCGCTCACGTACTATTGCTAGAACACAACTATTACAATCAACTTTCGAAGAGAACCAAAGAATTTTGTCAAAACTAATATTGTACGCGATCGTCGTTCTAATGCAGCGACGTGCAATATGACATACAGGGAAGGTGGGTCAGATTATAAGATACATACAAACATGCAATATAAAGTAGGTGCTATTACTGAGTCGACAACAATATCACGGGAGTACGTGCAATTATTGTTGAACAAACACAATAAATGTCGTCAGCGCGATCGATTCATATTAAGCTCAGCTCATCAATATAGATTAACATAATTTCATTTAAAATCATTTCAATAGATCGCGTCGTAAACCATTTGAAACGATCTAATATCGATATCAAAGATAACGGCTATTGCCGCTGTGTAATGTCGCGGAGCGAGGGGCGCCGGGCGCGCGGCGGCCGATGATTGCTTATTCATTTAACATGAAGTTATTTCGGGAACATGCTTTCACCTCCGGGTGGTTGTTTTATCCAAGAAACGTGCGAGTTGAGGGCCGTGGGGGCTCGCCGGGCGCGGGGCGCGGTGCGGGGGGGGGGGACTCGCACCGTCGCGAATAATTTAGTGCGGCTCAAGGACCCGCCAAATGGCTACACAAATCAATGGGATTGTAAAAATAGGCAAATAAACGGTCACCGCCCACTACTTGACTTGAGCTGTATGTGTAATGATGAGCAGGGTGGGCCATAAACGCGCATACGGCTCTAAGCAACTTAAACGGTAGACCAAGTAAGTTTTGAGTGGCCCTATGACTTTTAATCCCACCTCGATAATTTAGATATTATCTTGTGCACCCTCAGTATTTCGCACTATCAGACCTATTGATAACGTATCGTTCACTATTACCGTAACTTACCATTGATGTGTTTTGTTTATGTGATCGGCGACTGACCCAGTAACGATATCTAAACAATCTGAAACTCCGTCCGGACTCATAAACACAAACCGATATAGTTTGCGAGCAATTCGTCTAATATGGTATAATATGAATGTTTGCAGATTGGTCGGCGCCCGCGAAGACGTCACGTGTATGTGTGGTTGTGGGTGCATGTGGCCGACAATTGGAAGCAATTACAACTAGATTGTAGCTGCAGAGCGCTCGCCCGCCGCTGCCGCCCGTCACTCGGTTATGATGGGATGTATTATACATACATACATATACGGTAGGTTGGTACTGTTTGTTTTAAGTGTTCTGTTTTTAGCAGTGTGCATGATTGTTGTTTTGTGTATGGGTCTGTTCCTTCGCATCGATTCCTCGTTATCGTTTGTCACATACGGTACATTTTTACGAGCACAATCAGGTTCAAGGGATCTCAAAGGAATAGACGCCTCTGAATGTATTTTTAAAACCATCATCATTATCATCATCACCGTCATGATGATGAAATAGATTGTTTAGTCGAGTAACAGTTGTTTCAAATGTCGTTCTCCTGTATATTTGATTATATTCACTCGAAGACAGATTAATATGAACAGTGACAACATGAAATCCATCAGAGTGTCGCGCTACCGACGCGGACGGCCTGCGTCCCAATACCGGGAAACTTAATGAAGTTAGTTTAAATAAATTAAATTAGTTTTAATTTTGGACATTACGAAATCCAATTATGAGTTTACGAGATATGTCCGTGTTGACGTGTGTTCCAGCTGCATTAACTATTTATATCAATAGAGCGGGATCGTCGACCTCCCCCCGCAGGTAGCGGGACGCGGGGGGGGAGGTACTTCCGCGTGCAGTTTGGGTGTAATTACAAACATTAACGGGTATCGGTGCATGTGGTACGGCTGACCGACTCGCCTACACCTGGTCATGGACGGAGTGCGATCATACGTCTCTTTATTCTGCGTTTGATAAAGTATATTGGAAGGATGCGGGTTTTATTCTGATAATTGAAAGCAACCCATTTTATCGCACGTCCCAAAAATACATCGAAGGAAGACGAATTATCCAAAACAGCCATTAAACGTAAGCTGTAAGAAAGAACGCACGCCGAGATTAGATCTGTGCAAATAAAGCGGATTTCCCGCGAGATTATCGCGGTTGGGAGGTGCCGTAACGAGGTATAAATGGCGGCGCGGCGGATACGGGGGGCTCCGCTGCGCCGCGGGGCCTCACATCGGTGGCACTCGACATGGTGACACCACACACCTGGCAGGTAATGATAGGACATAGGCAAAACACATGTTGTATGGTGGGCAAGTGGGAAGGTCCGCCAAGGAGTGACTGGTATAATCAAAGTAAGACAAACTCAATCTTTGATAGAAGGTCCCAAAAGGATCGTAGTTACTTGTAACTTTGTAAGGTACCGAAGCGGTTACCAGGTGTGTATCAGAGTGACAATGGTCGCCGGCCGGTGTGCCACCTCAAGGAGCTCCACATTGCTCATTCAATCCATCACTGGTGATTAATCCGCAGCACCGTGGGCTCCGCGACCTTTCCGCCGCCCGCCATTAATCATGCGTCGCCGACGGGTGGACGCGTCGCCTCACATATTTCACTCGCACTCTATCGCCCCACGTATTATGTCGATATCGCGACGTCACTTAATCCGCGATGGACCACGTCGGATAACGCGCGGATTAAACGGAAATTCAACATTCCTATCCTACATTACATTACCTACTTAAATCGGAATAGAAGAATAATTTATTTGGATCGTTCTGAAAGCGAGACACATCTCCGCGATTGTTGCTCTTGAGCCGCTTATTCTAAAATAAACTGATTTGCTTTTAAGATTCGGTGAGCTTATTTTTTGTTTTGGGATTATCTGTATTCGTACATAATACCGTATACCCTGGCGCGTTGCGGGTCGCGACACGTGTGAGTGCACTAGTGGTGGCGCGCGACGCCCGACGTGGCTGATTGATGTCCGTAATGCGAGTTTAACATCGCGCCTCTGATCTCTTCATACGTCTCCGTGAGCCGCTGCATTGCGGTGCGGCGCTAACGACGCGATGCACCTTGCAACAGTTTTATCGCAACTCTGCAGGTTTTTTTATTATTTTGCGGAAATTAATGTTGATATTGAGATAAAACTGCTTAACAGATTTAAATTCCTGAAAAAAAAACTGTTTAAATTGGTTTTATAGTTTAGACTTTTAAAATAATCAATCAATGTTGCTATGTTGATGTACTGGTATTAATATTTTATATCGGTATTGTGTAGTACTATTATAGATATAAAAAATATTCGTTTGATGTTTGTTACAATGTCTGTGTGTCTAGGCAACTGCGATTGGGAATCAGTTACTTGTTCTATCACTGTGTAATCATAATGTTTTGAGGTAGTTATTTTTAGTTGTTTCTGGAAATGTAACAGCATCTCATAACAGAAGAAGACCGAAGAAGGAAGAGGCAAAAGTAACAAAGATAATGATGTAATTACAAACAAATACTTAGCTTTGATTATTTTACACTGCACCTAATAGAATCCATCGTTATCATATCACATTTATTCGGGTCCGTATTGGCTCACCTAAAGTTCTTTACCCGAAATTGTTCTTCCTAACTATTTGTAATCCGAATGAACATTCTTCCTAAAAATTTTCATCCTAAAGTTTTCATTCATACTATTTGTAGTGCTACCGGCGATGCTCATAACACTGTTGTTTCCGAAAATTGTAATTAATAACATCGTTACTGTAAATATATTTAAACTCCTTCTGTTTTTTATCATAACGCTTTTATCCCTAGTTTTACTCAGAAAAAAACATTTACCAAGTGTAATAAAAAATATATGTGGGTTGATGATATTTATAGTTTTAATGATTATTGTACGACTCGTTAACGGTTATGCTTATGACCTGGGATTTTACCGTAACCGTAACTAAACCAATAACTAAAAGACCGATTCGGTTCTGGCACTTCACCGGCCGCTGCCGCGGCACGCTCGCTACGCTCGCTCGGCTCGTGCGTTGGGGTCACAGTTCTAACTTAATCTAAACCAATAATTAGGAATAGGACCGATTCGTTTCTGAAACTTGGTTGCATGATTGGAGCAGGACTCTGGTTTTGCTGGCTCGGATCGTGCATTATATGTTATACCTTCATGTTATGTGAAAACAAAACTAATGTATATAATATTTATTATTATGAATAAAAATAAATCTAAACAAAAAAGATATGACTTTGAATAGTATGAACGATGGTTATGTTGAGAAAATATAGGAAAACAAATAAAAGTATAAAAGACTAGTAGCTCCCCGCGGTTTCACCCGCGTAGTTCCCGTTCCCGTGGGATTACGGGGATAAAATAAAGCCTATGTCACGCACTGATAAATTAGCTTTCCATTAGTGAAAGAATTTTTGAAATCGGTCCAGTAGTTTCCAGAGCCTATTCATTACAAACAAACAAATCTTTCCTTTTTATAATATTAGTATAGATGTTTATTGCTACTGACATTATGCAGTTGAATGTTTCGGAATTATTAACATTAGGGACAAAGTAATTAGGGATTGTGATTGTTAGGATGAAAAATGTTAGGAAGAACATTTTCGGATTTCCAATTATCGGAGTTGAAATTTTAGGTGATCTTTGGCGCACCCCATTTATTCACACTATCCGAATTACACCAAAACGATACGAGACGAGTTTACTGAATTACTCTGGTGTTTATGTTTATTATACCTCTACATAATAATGGTCTATAATCACAGGTACAATAGAATTATGTGAGACGTGTTGTCGCTCCACATAGCGTGAGTGTAGACGTTCGTTTGAGGGGAGCGTTGGGGGCTGTTGTTCCCGATGGTGTATGTAATAATGTCGATGTCGGATGTGACCACATCCATTAGAAACTTGCGGAGGTCTAGTTGCCCCGACCGCAGCCCGCCGCCCCGCGCCCCGCGCCCCGCACCCCGCACCCCGCGCCCTCGCCATCGCCCTCTCGCTGTTGCACCACTTTTGATCTAATAAACACGAACCACCCTCGTGGCACAAATGTTTAAAAAACAGGTCATTCCCTCTCTGTGCCGCTGAACACATCAAACATTATCTCATCCAGCGCAACATACTCCCCGTGACATGTATTTGTTCACCGTAGACGGACGATGTCGCCGGGCTACATTTAGTTCGCGACTGTTAATTCCCTTTCAGATTCATGAAGTGCTCGCCGGCGCGTCTCTTCTTGGCACTCGCCGTACAATATTAAAACAAAAACAACAAGCGTGCGGTGTGACAAAGATGCAGTTTTAATTTGGCGAGGGACGTGAGCTCATTCCGGCGGTAATGAGGTAAGTTTATGCGGAGGCCATTATCGTAACCTTAATCTGGGTACGTGTGGCTGACGATCCAAGTTGCGCCGCTGACGACTCCGGCCGGGATTACACGCCGACTTCATGGTCACCGGCTCGTTACTTATTCACCGTGACGTCACCAGTACGCAATACATACGCGCGGCACCATCCGTGCGACGGGACACCGTCACATGACATCGCGGGAGCACCACATCCTGTAGTTGTCGCACTCATTAACCGACACGTACGGGTTTATAATCGTGTTAGAACGGTGGGTGTCGGAGGTCGTTAGCTCGCTCGTAACCATCAATATAACGAGTGTACCTCGAAGGAGGTGTAATGAGCGGCGGCGCGGCGTGCGTGAGTCGTCTTCTGCTCCCGTCGCCGCTGACCAATAAACCGAATGGAAGCAATTAGAGCGCGCGTGAGGGCCACCATTCAATTGTGCCTCTCTCTTTATCGCCTCTATTCATTGGAGTTAAGGCCGCTTTTCCCGCACCAAGTGCTGATGAGGCGGCGGCACGGCATGCCGATCACATGCCACTCTAGTTCTACGAAACAGATTACGATTCAATTTTGCAATTAAACCTGAAATTCGTGTAGTCGCGGAACGGAACATCGCGTGCTCGCACCACCGTGCACCGGACTGCCGGACTGCGGACTCCGGTCGTCGGCGGGATTTAGACATTGGAATGTCCCTCTCACGGCGACGAGACCTTCAACGGTAAAGACATCTACATTTCAATAATTGTCTTCACTTCAACTCATAATTCAATAAGTATTTATAGATAGTTGCTCTCTGCTTTTGCAATGCAAATAACTAAGTCGTCACTATATTGAATTCAAAGAGTTCCTTTTCTTGCGGACGGAATAAAAATATCAAAAATATTATTCAAATAAAAACATAAGCGGACCTTTTATGTGAAGTCAGAGAGGATCATTTCAATAGTAATCGTTTATAGGGTCAGTTTACATAACGCCGCCTGTTCTTGCGATAGTTCCAGGGGGCACGATCCGACTGTTATCATAACAGAAGCTGTGACTTTGACCCGCCCGGGTCCGAATGATTGCTAAGTGAAGGTAAGTAGTGTGGCGCGGGTGAGGACTGAGGAGTGTGTACATTAGGTATGTATGTGTGTGCTGGCAGTTGAGTCTCAATGCCCAAGTTAATGTGGGTTCATTTGGCACGCGGCCGGGACCGCGGGCCCGTGCGCCGCCTCTATGCGCTCGCTAATAGGTGCGAGGTTGCGTCGGCAGCTCCTTAGCGGTACACTCTGGTAATGTTCCTCGCGTTATGGATCGCGCGCTCGCGATACACACCCGACGCCCGCTACCGCGCGCCGCCCGCCGCCTGCCAACTACTTAACAAACTCGCCGCTCATTGCCAGAGCTCAATGTTTTGCTGAATTTGAATATACCCAATTTGTTCAATCACATTTTGGACCATAACGTTGATATACTTAATACTTTCAATCAACATCTACTTACATGTATTAAATGGGACATCGTGTAACAGTAAGTACAATAAAACACGTTCGTTATGATCACAACACCAAACTAAGACTACAAGGAAACTTTCATTTGTAACGTTTTGTTAGGAATAACATAATAATAAATGAAGCGGAGTTAATTATATAGCGAGTAGTTGGTTGTGAGCGCGGCGCGCGCTACTTGAAGGTGGGCCAACATCCGGCGCGTCCGAATTGGGGTAATTAGCGGGCGGATGTGACGTCGGGACGCACTCACACCGCATGTACAGCATACAGACGGAACAACACTAGATCATAGCGCACGTCACTCATGAACTCAATACATTGTAGAATTAATGTAAACAAAAGAAACCTATCAAATAGTAGACACGTCTGTTAATATTTAAGGCCCAACACACCCAAACCAGAATGTGATATGTCTTAGTATCGTTCGATGTGTAAAGTCGCTACATATACTGCAGGTAGCGCTATATTTGGCCGAATGTTGCCAGTTACATCCGGTAGTTAGTGTGTTTGTTTAATTAATTTAACATATTAACTGCGATGTTTGTTCAGACGTGACGCGACGTGACATGACGTGACACAGGTGACATACGACGGGACGCCATACTGCAGTGACAACATTTTTATGGCACTTATATGGCACAAACAAACACTCAATTCATTATTATTTGTTAGGCTTGATAATAGTCCAGTTTCTGAAATTAAATGATGAGACTTATCGACGGGTGACAGTCAACAATTTATAATTGAAATTTATTAATTAAAGCGATAACAGGAACGATCAAATTGTGATGGCTCTTCAACCAATTTTCTAAATGAAGATCACTCGATAAGGGTAACTTTGTGTTGTGGATAATTTTGATGGAAAGGTTTTAGGGTAAGCACTTAAGGTGTTAGATCATGTCTAGTATGTCAAAAATGTATACATAAATATAGTCACGTCAAAGTGACTGAAAAGTATGATAAAGATATGTATTTTTGGTAAGTATGTACAAGTGAAATTAAGTATTAACTAGGTAGATAGTAACAGTAAAAGTTGTATACTGTCAAATCTGTGTATGTGGACAATAAAGTGTCCCCCCTCCCCCGTCACACGGCGTGTCCCGTTGTCACGCACCGCACTCTGCTCGCGTGTAACACACGACGTGACGCGCCGTCTGCCGAACGTTCTAATGAATTTATTATACCACACCACACACCGCCACTGTACCAGGTATTCATGACACCACGCACATACAAATCGACCACTTGAATTATGTACCGTCAATCAGCACCGATTACAAAACTCGTGTTCTTACCATAACGGATCATAATATGAATGGCAGCCATCGCACAACATGTGTCGTTAATGTTACCAGTGATCCTTATATAGAGGTGTAATAAATCTATAAGTGTGAGCGGGTTTGCTATTATTACTTATTTCCTGAACTCGAATAGTAAATCCTATTTAGAAGGAAATTTTAAGGCTTGCAAATTAGAACACAGATTGATATAAGTACATAAGAATTATTGTTATTACACCCCTATTACACTATAATGAAATTGAAAATATAATGATTATGAATGTCAGTAGCAAACATTACGTTTATGCTCCACTTTCCAGTCATGTGTATCGTTTGTTTCCAGTTATCAGGTCGTTCCAGCTATTTGTTCAAAGCCTTCATTCCAGTGTTTGTTGTGCTCGCGTCTGCCGCTAATACGGTAATACGAGGAGGGTGCGTCACACTCGCACGGTGGACGCATCCTTATACACACAGAACTCAATTTCACTGGTTTGACTCTAAGATAAGATAATAATTAAAATAACTGTGACATTACCTAAAATATGCTTCCTAATTGTCATAACAAATGTCTACGCTATTAGGCACTCTTATTAATCTCATTCAACGTAGTTATATAAGTTACATTATAAAAATGGCGTTATTTCTGGCATGAATGTTATTTAAAAATACATTTACCTATAAGAATATTTACACAATAATACAACATCAAATATTGTAGGAATACATCTCGTAGCGAGCCCAGCTACGCCGTAGCGTGTTTGAAACAAAATTTAAAGTAATAGTCATTATTTCATTTTGTTTCAGAGGAAGAGATTTAAAATAATATGTCCGTATTATTTTTTTAGTAATTATAAAAATGTAAATCGAAGTTGTAGTGAATTATATAATATTTGAAAGGAAAGTATTTAAGAGCTCGCCTCTCGTGTAGCGGTACAATACTATTAAGTATTACTGAAGATTGGATGATTAATCATTATACATTTGAATAAATAAGGACTGCTTTTAAAGTTATTATAGTTAATCGGAATGTAAGACAACAGCGCGACGTGTTGGGCGATTAAATCAACTTTTGATAATACAGTATAGGGCCTTCATCGAGATTATATAAATAAGTCCTACTTTAAACCTAACATTGAAAAGTGCAATGAGAGTTAGTTAACAAATCGATGTTCTGTTGTAGTTTTTGTAATGAAGTTGTTGTACAGTAATGAGTACGACATTGTGTGTAATGTGACGAGTTACATATCGGGAGTTCTCAATAGTGTACTGAGTGTGGTGTGTGTGTGCATGCGTGTCTGTGTGAGTGTGTACAATACCGCTCCCGATTGTTTGACTTGGTGCGATCCAAACGAACTTTGAATTTAGTTTCACTAATAACTACCTACCTAAGTACGAAGAGTTTGTAATCTGTAGCGCGGCCTACTACATGTATCTTGTACGAATATAATTGTCGTTCCGTGATTACTCTTATCAATATTAACATGTTTGAATGGTTTCAATTGATTGGATTAAGATTTAGGTATCTAATCTTGCTGTTAAATACTCGAATAACTGAGAAACAATCGCTATAACCCATTGGATACAGATAGAATTGACTTATGCAAACAACAAAAAACAAACATTAATCGAAGCAGATGTAAAATGTTCTTTGTAATAATATATTAGAAATGCAACAAGCTGGCGGGGGGCGGGTGAAGGGGGCGTGTGACGTCACGGGGGGAGGACGCAATCGAATCCGACTAATTTCCGAACAATTCAACTCGCATTTGTCATTGTTCCGCGGGCGCGCTGTTCCAGCGAGCGCCAAATATTATAATGGATTTTGTTGATTCAAATTAAAAATAATAGCCCATTGTGTGACCCTCGGGCGGAGGGCGGAGGGATGGAGGCGACGGTATCGAGTGGCACACTGAGTCGACGGCTCGTGTTACGAGGACCTTCTGTGGAGTAATCATTATAGTATAGATAGAGAATTTCCTAGTGGCGCGGAGATGCATTATGCAGATGTGTGTCGCAGCCGGGCGGCGCAAGAGGAGAGCACACGTTCGGAGATCATGCGGAACATTCGCAGTCGATTTCCTCACCCGATATCACAGCACACTGCGAGTCGACACCCTGTTGTTATCGACAAATGTTTACCTGTAAGCACCTCCGCTCGCTCCACGCGCTCGATGAAGTAATTTCCCCGCGTCCGTAACATCGTACCGAACTCTCGACTCTTATTGATATGCATATTATTGATATCCCTGAAACTTACGTACGCGAACTCTCGTTTAATATTTATGAGCCTCTCCGAACACACAGAGACTCTTAATTTTTTCCAACGAGGCCTTTGGTATAACATTTTCACAAAGTCGCACACGTTTCAGTCTATAATTTGTTGTGGATTATTTTAGTTTTCTCAAATTGTATTAAATATTGAGCCGATGAGTCACTTCACGTGCATCTTCACAAAGTGACCGGAGCCCGCGGAGGTGGCCGCCGGGTGACGCGACAATAGTTCATACGCAGATACGTAATGTATGTCAAACTATCCAACAATTTACCGTGACCAAGATGAAACATTTAAATGTTTCCGTTTGTCGCGGAGCGTGCACAATCTCCATAGTTTCCGAGAAGTGGACATCAACGATACTTCTGGAGAATGTTATTTGTGTGTAATGTTTGTCGTGTCCAGAGGTGGAGCGGTCGCGGAGTGCGGTCGGTGTGCACCGCGCTGATTGTTGTGTCAGCATTACTATGAATGTAAATGAAATGCTAAGGCGAGGGACGCGGGGCGTGGCGGCGGGGCGCGGTGCAGGAAGCCTCTCTACATATTTGATGGCGGCGCTCTCAGGGCGCGCTCTTCAAGTTCTTCAACACTCATGAATAACTACCGACGACAACAAACGCCTCAAACATTCACCCGCGCTACCCCAACACAATGTTTTAACTAATCGCGTGAATAACAACTGTCTGGTTTTATATTCTTATAAAATTAAAACATTTCGGTGCTACAAATCCGTGGAATCCAGTCAAAAAGTTCAAATAGCCGATTGTAAGGGAACAGACGAGATAAAATCGAATGAGCCCCTTTGTGGCCCAACTATCGGTCCGCACTCCAAGTTGGAGCGCGCCTCCATCGGCCCTACTTAGTCTGAACATCGGTTCTTTGGAACGGAATTAAAGGAAATCCAAACTTTTCTCGAGTTGTGCCGTTGTCTGGGCCGACTCCCCCCTCTCCGCCCCCCGCAGCCCCCGGAGCCCTCCCCCCCTCGGCCTGGTGCTTTATTCCCCTAATTCCTACACTTGTAACTCTGCATTCCTCGGAAGTGCTCTTCAAAGCGCTACAACTTTTACAAACTAACGCAGACGTCGTTTGTGACGCTTTTTATCCTCAGACATCTGTGTACTGTAACTACAATTTGAAAGACGAAATTTTTGATTGTTAACGTGCTTTTTATGTAAACAATTATAATGGATACTTTTGAAAAGATGACATAAATTTTTTAGACGTTGCACCTCATTGTAATAGGTATGTTGTGTTTCAGAAATGGCGCGACATAATCATACAAGAAAACGCAGTTCCCAAGTAGTAGAAACGTTTCTGTGAACTATTAATATTCACAGAGGAATCAGAAGTTGTTCTTCTCTCGGAGCTCGCCGCACTTTTTATACCTCTCCCGTGCCGAGTTGGAGTTGACACATTTATAAAAAATTATTCACTTTCAACCAAGTTTTACTTTAATAGAAAATTGCACATAAAGGACCAGAAAGATTTTAAACTAGCAAGTTTTACGAAAAGGAGGAAATGTATTTTACTTTACACAAGAAGTTGGATCAGTTTCTTGATATTAGTAAAATATTTATAAAATACTTATGAATATAATTTCATAATTTGACAGTCATTTGGGTTTCTGGTGTAAACCGAAGAGGTAAAGTGTATCATTGAAAGATGTTATTGTTCGATCGGTTTCTGCGAGCGAGAGACTCCCCAAAGTGGATAATTCCAGGTGAACCCTCCGAACTCGATTACCGCCCTTCAATCAAATATTAAGCCAAACGACTTCATACGCCCCCGACATTCTTTGTACTTTACAAGGGAAATTGGAAGGGAATACTTAATGTGTCATATTGATGATACATTCCGAGGATTGTTGCTCGACGAGGGGCGCGCGCCGAGCGCACGTGGCGACGTATTCGGAATGTAGTTTATTGGTAAACAATAATTTAGATCGACCGGCAGTATTTCGTCACAAGTTCTTGTATAATATGTGTTCTATTTGGTGGCAGTAATTGACGTCGTAAATACAGATTAACAATCATCTATCTATAGTTACTCTATATACATACAACAACGTGCTACTCTCACACACTTACTTATAGTGTCTATAAAATTTGCAAACGATGTGATATTAGGTAGTTCCGTCGGAGGCGGTACTCATCATTACATAGTAACAACAAGCGGCGGCACTCACGACGCCGCAGACACTGAGCGTCTCGCGTCAACTGTTTACACTAATCGTAAACTACGAACAATATACTAAAATGGTACTACATGAGGGAGAGGGGTGTGTGATGGGAGCGGGCGGGGGGCTTTATACGGGAATTAGTCCTTTAGCAGTTCCGCAGAAATATAAAGTTAATAAAGTGCACGGAAGCGGTCGAGCGCGTTATCTCCACGATGTTACTAACCTAGATGCCGACCATATTATAACTTCCTACTCGGTACGTGCGGCCGGTTAACGGCGGGCCGAGTTCCGACATCTTCCTGAATAACACCGCTAAATACATTTAACAACATTTATATTTACTGTAAATTGTTAAAATGAAAATGTTAGTATAAGTACATGTGAACTGTAAGTATTCAGGACATGGAGCTATACGAGGTGGTGGCGGTGTCTATTAGGTGGCTGTTCCCAGTCGGAGGTGACGGACAGGGACCATCAATTAATAGCTAACACCGACGATGTTCTACGACAAGTTTAGGACGAAAGTATCAGAGAGCAACAGGTGTGGAGGGCTCGCCCCAAACGAGTGTTTAATGAACTCGCCGAGACGTCACCGCCGCCGATCCAATAACTCATGTTCGCGTCACAATCACGATCACAACTGAAGTTCATCAGCAAACAGAACAATATGGTGGTGTTTCACTTCAGAACTAACTTATTAGCTTAGTCAACGGATACTTGAAGACATAGGAAACTAATGTTTCGGTGAATATTGGAACAAGGAAGATACAGCTACAGTCATAAAGTCATAAAATGTTAAAAGGGAAGTGTTTGTCGGTCAGTAACGGCAGTAAAATTAACATTAATTAGTTACAAGAATAACAAACTTCAGCATTTTGAACTGAAAACGAAATAAATCTAGCTCAAGAAAAATTTAACGAAAGCATTCGTCGGGCGCATCACAATGATCGTGGCGACTGTCGTGAGTTTCAACAAAGTTAGTCCTCGTGACGGCGGATCGTAACGTTTGCAAGCGGCGTCCAGTGATCACCTGCAGTGTGCAGTGTGCTCGGTCGATCGACGAGCGCCGCCTTTGAGATTCAGCGCGAAACGTTAAACTACGGTTAAATAAACCGTAGTTACGTGCACCGATCCCGGGGAGCTCCCAAATAATGCATTCGGACGTTCATGGCGGTCGGAGCGGTATCGGACGCGATCTGTTCACACGGTCATTTCATGAAATATAAAACGCGTGAGGTCAAGAGTGCGGCGGGCGCGGGGGGTCGGAGGGGGGTCAGGCCGCGCCACTGCAATATCAATCCTCACCAGAGCACCGACACATTTTGAATAATTTACCCCAAACGGCGGACCAAATCGTGTGCCTTTAACCGCCTCTGTGTGTAAAGCCTTAAATCACGTTATCAATATAGTATCTATTCATTGCTAAATGCATGCCGTCTATCAAATATGTCGTGTCCAATTTAAATCTTATTGTAAGTAAAAAAAAATTCCAGATACCAAAATATAATTACAACAAGTCAATAAGCGCGTGTTTCACCTACTCTACCGCATACGGTGAACTAATATTTTAATTTATAAAAAGATTTATACAAATATGTTTACATACTCACATAATGTGCGGTTGGTGTTAATGTAATATATTGGCGTGAATAATGTAAGAGCTCGTCGGTTGTAAAATATTTATTAAGACGTAACCGTAACATCAGCTGTTCGATACCCGCGCACAGTTCTGTTCTCAATTTTAGCAAAATATTATCGAGAGATGTTTACCACGGCATTACACACGTTTGGCCAAATTGTATAGTTTAACGTCATATGTGGTGCATGTTATTACGTGTTGATTGCTGTTCGACCTCGTAATAGAGGCACTAGCGCGCTCGCATGTACAGGTGATTTTGCAAATATGTATATTATACATATAATATCTAGAATAGTAAGGTGCAGTTAACAGTTGGCATTAAGTTGTTTATAATAATTACAAAATCATTTACATTAATAAATATGTCAAAGTGGTAGACCCGCGCGATGCTCTCGCAGGCTGTACGATGACGCGCGCCGGCCGAGGAGGGAGATTCACCCTCTTTGGGCCAAACTCGCTGAATTAACACTAAATCCCAGTAACAACTCCCACAACTGCGCTAGTTAGCGACAAATTGAATTTAAATTCCGCCAGTTTCGGAGTGCCACAAAAAACTTGGGAGACGTTTCACAGATTCCTTTGAATTATTTAGTCTCGCTCGTAGCGCGGCGCATTACTCGTAATTTGTCGAGTGAAGGGATCGCGGGGTGAGACCGGCGCGGGACCGACGCGGGCCCGGGCGGGGGGAGGGGGTACCAAGTCGGTTGGTCGCCGGTGTCTCTAATTCCGCCTTGAACGCACCGCCAGCGCCAGCACTCCGGATCGGGAAACAAAATTAGTTCTATTCATTACACCACTACACCTGCTTTACAAGCTCTCTCTCTCCATTAGCCCGAGTGGTCGCCTTGCTTCAACCATGAACATTTATATTTACGACTATATTAACTGCAATATAATATGTGCAGTTCATAATGAGTAGTTGTTAGTCAGTGAGTGTTCGACAAACACAATATTTCGGGACTACAAAGTGACGTGAAGCACCTCACCGCGCGCCCACAAAGGTCATGGCTCCAACTAATGGTGTTTGCCCTTGTCCCGGTGAAGGACTCTCCGCCCGAAATAGAACCGGCTTATGAAGCGCAGGTATAACTCGGACAATCATATTCCACTTCGCTCCACTTTGAGCTCCAGTTACTAGTACACAAACACTGTATTTCACTATTATGGGAGTTCGGGAAAAGGCCGATGGTGAAGAAGTCCCTGACAGTGTGTGGTTGAAGTCGTGTTGTGAGTATCAATTAGTTGAATGTCGAAGTTGGGCAGTTGTTGTGTTGAGGTGTCGGGGCCGCGACACTCGACACCGCGTCTTGAACCAACAACGGAAATTACCCAAACAACGTTTGATGGGGAACACAGGAACAATTTGTCTATACTTACTTCATTTAGTGTGGGCTGTTGTGTAAACTTTTTGTTTTCAAAGTACATTTAGGAAATCGGAAAAGTTTGGAGAAACACTATAAATGAAAAATCATTATCATTTTATACATAGCACTAATCTCAGTTTAAGAACGTTTCTTCTTCCGTTATTTACTTTAAGTGAACTTAATTTTCCGCGGCGCACCGACTAATGAGCGCACACCGCGGCACTCAATTTGCGGAACACTGCGCTCTATCTACAAATTAAAGATATATCTAAACTAAACACTTACACACTTATTATGATATTTAGAATATAAATTTTCGTATTTCTTCTTGAAGATAACGTGCAAAGTAAGTTCACAAGTGTTGTTATCATAAATTACAATGATTTGATGAATAAACACTGTAATGTTCGTCGTAGTCAATACAATGCCAGTCGACATCAAGTATGAGAGTGGCATATCCTTATAGGACAAAAGCCCCAAAATAAATAAAGAAAAAAAAAAAAAAAAAAAAAAGTATGAGAGTAACAAACAGTTCCATTTGTGACGAGATTAACCCGAACAAGACGGTGAACTCTCTCAATTACATCATGATATCTGTATTAATGTATAAATACATATAGGATATTGCGCAATAGCGTAACTTGTGTATGGTATTGAGGTTCATAGGAAGTGTTGAATTTACCTACTAGATTGTCAATTGTTAACATTTGTCTACTTTAATCAATTCTTCTAATATTAAGTATTTAATTTAATGATGCATAAGGTATTTGTAAAAACTATAGTCCTTCTTAATTTAAATAGCATACAATAAATTGTTTTTGTACGTATGTATTGTATTTGAATATTTCTATAGATTGTACTGTTAGGCGGGCGGCGAGCGGCGAGGGCGGATGGGCTGATTCATTGTGTAAAGTTAAATTAATGTATTACAAATTAATAGATGAGCTTCCTACTATCCATATAGTTAATCCATTACACTGTGCCGTATATTATTGCTCTATGGGAGACGTAATGTTGAGCGGTTTGGATATTAATGTTCATTTAATAGCTCTATCTATATGTGTGTACACAAAATAAGACGGGCTGTTTACACCATTTACAACTCAAGAAGGAGTCGACCAATTTTAGTGAAATTGGGATAAAACCTTGTTATTCCAAAGAACCTATGGGGTCTAAAAAGAAAATCATACAGATTAAACGGCGGGGCACAGCTAGTAAACTTTAAAAGGCTTTAATCCTATGTGTTAATATAACATACACATCAATACTACAAACAAAGGGGAAATATTAATGATAACCAGATGTTTTACAAACTGACAACAGGTAGTACTCATATGGACACTTTTGTTAATTGCTTTCAACAGTAGTAAGTACTTATCATTACTACAAATAATTTCAAATATTGATTTTCAACGAACACAAACAACTGTGTATTGGACAGTACAGCGTGATTTCATTTGAGTTGTATCTACTAATACATTTTAGTTGTTGATTCGCAAAAAAGTAGTAACATGCTCGTACATTATAGAGTTATCCCGGTCAATTGGAGTTAGTGAGAGACAGGCTCACCGTTACGGTTTAAATTGCATTATGTACGGCCTGATTTATTATTGACGAGAGAGGTATTGGTTCGCATCGACCGGCCGCTCACGTGGGCTACACACGGAATATCTTAATAGGTCATATCTAAGTTTTAATTGGTACTCGAATGCGATCGAACATATTGTTAATTATTAATCGATACAGATTAACTGGCGGAGTTAACATCTCATGTAATGAAATTGTAAATATTCTGTTACAGGTAGTTTCGTGGTTTAATCGAGATCAATTATTTTGTTTATGTACCTAATAATTAGTCAAAGTAATCCTTGTCAAACCGGCGCAATCCAAACTCGGTGTCGACGGAGACAAGTGATCATCCCTCACACCCCGTGAAGTTGGGTCTTGAGTATTTTATTCCTCGCCTTTTAAACATTGAAACAACATTTTCAAGTTTAAGATGAAATAATAAACAAGATTCGTAACGTGTACGAACAAACTTCTGGTAATACCTCGAGCTATAAACGAGTTACACGGAATGAGATTAACTTTTGATTGTGTTTCGTTGAGTCATGACTTCGTTTGATATCGAGTGGAGTCGGGAGACTGTCTGGGTCCGGTGGACCCCGCTCGTTTCTCGCTCGTCCCCGGCGCTATGCCCGATGTGCCACATTTGTCATTCGTATACCTTCTCGATAATAAGTAATTGAAAACATTGTGCTCGCGCACTGGAGTGCAATCTCCATGCACATTATTCTAGTCGATTGGGTGTAAGCTCTCCTATTGTCGTGAGTTATGAAGAGGGCGCGGGCGCCGCGTCGCCTCGCTGCCTACCCTCTATTGGTATTCCGCTCGCGATCGCGTTATCTGCGATTTTTCATCGCGTAGCATATTTTATAATCGAATCAGCAATAAGAGGCGGATCGCGCCGTTCGCCCGACGCCGCTCGCCAGCGGGCGCGGACGAAGCATCGCAATTTTTGAATTCATTTAACGCAACGGAACCGCCGGCGCCGCCGCGTACGTAATGCGACACTTTATTAAAGTTTAACAGTTTTTTAAGATAATGGCTCTCGGTTTTGGCGGCGAATGCGTACTTACACAGATTTATAAACGGGTGATAATACTCGGAACGTTAATGAGAGTGTATTCAGCGTAGCGCTCCACGTTCCGTGACGACCAATATTCTCAGAATATCTTTTTGATTTTTCATTTGAACGCTCGTCGTCGATAGGATGACAAAAGATCGTACATGTTAATAGTCTTAAATCTGATCATTATTATCATCGAGCTAAAACTCTCAAATCACTTTTATAATGCGTGTTCGGCTAGTTTGCCCATCGACGAGTGTTTATTTATTTATTGAGGTAGTGACGTGTATGTGCGGTCGACCTCAGGCCATGAGATACAGTCCGCTCGCGTGAAGTGTTCCCGTTTGATCCTGAACGTACACATGTGATTGTGAACACACGAGTGCGTTTGAAGTGAGACTGAACAATAATCTCATTCAGATACAAAGTGAACGCTTTGTCTGAAGTAAACGGTCGATGTAGGTTCATTAACGAGAGCTAACAGAAACAAAACAAATATGTATATTATTGATCTTAGATTTTATCTTATCTGTAATCACATTTATAATATTAACATTATTAAAATTTAATATTTAAACATTTTTATTGAGGATTTAAACTGTGTATATTAAAATAACATTTACATTTACTTATTGGTTCAAAACAAACTGTAACTTACATTTAATTCTACATTTAAGACGCTGCCAAAACCTCATTAAAATTTGAACTGAACACGTACTTAAGTAGTATCCGTCATAAATCATCGTTAGGACTTAATATTAGGGTCACAGGGCGAAGTGGAGTGCAAACATCATTTTCGAAGTATATTTGAGTGGAGTACATCAAATTATTATAAATGTTGTTAAGAGTATCGAAGCAGTTATCCCTACAAACGTAGTCCCTTGCGTGTTTCCTCCCTGGATAATGGCCCAAGAACAATTTCTTCATACAGTCTGGGCCTGCTATAGTCGTGTGTGCCTCTATTTATTCAATAACATAATGATAAAAATGACATATTTTTGTATGGCGCGGAGAAAAAATTATAAAAATTCCTGCTCTAAGCATTATCCAGGGAGAAAGAGAAAACACGGGAATACATTTGTATGAAGAATGGCTTCTGGACTATCCTCTTAAAGGTGTACTTTCCTCAGTCTCTCGTTATCTGTTCAGTCGCTCCAAGAGCTAATGTAATAACATGCTCTACTTAAGGAATCAGTACGAGTACCTACATGAGGTGCGGTGCGTGTAATGGGCAGGCGCGCTCATCGCACCTACGACCTCGAGTCTAGACATCGACACAAATACACTGTTGATATATGTAATATCGGTCACAACTTGGTTTTCATTAAGCTGTTGTTACCAAATTAGATATTGAAGGGGATTGTAATGGGCCCGCATACTTAACTAGAATAGTATTACTGTGTAGTACACTTACCGTATGTTGATAACAGATTTCAAATAACAAAGTTTATTAGCAAGTAGAAATAAAACTGTATCAGAGGCACCATATGGCAGATTACACCTCGGGGACTGCCAAACAAAGGGTCGCGGAATGGATTTTCGAGCGAGATAAATGTTAATGTGAATAATCTTGTCACGTATGTATGAGTGTTTTAGAAGATTCTAATATAAATGGTTAATGAAATATAAAGATGACTAAATAATCTCCAAAAAAAGTGACTCTATGATCGTCATTAAAGTGAACCAAAACAGCCTACCTATCTATGTAAGGTCGCTCGCGATTCTCGGCGGCGCGGGGCGGTCTGACGCCTGAAATTAGGTCGAGTTCATTATTACCGTGAACAGTGAAGGAACTCGCTCTCTCCTAATATCCAGACACACTTACAGCACATCACTCGAGTCTCGAGACATACATTAACCAGGTACATAGTGAAGGATCCACAGTAAGTACCTCAGGCCATAAAGTATGTCGTGTAAGAGTTTGTGTATTAAATCAGGGGGCGCGCGGGGCCGGGTGAGAGTGCTAGTTCCTACTTGATGAACATAATAGTTTGGGACGCTGTCCTGCGAGGTGGGTGCGATACGATTTATAGCACAGTGAAATGCGATACTAGTATAAAAGAATTTAATTTAGAAAAGATACCAAATCCAACAATGTTTGTTCATAAATTATTATCAAATAGATAATTTTTCCGAGAATCCGTTGAGAAATGCTGCAATTAAAAGTGTATTATTGTATCGATTGGAACGTAATTAAATGGCGTTTTTCAAGCCTCTACACGTAACGATCGCAGATGATGTTAGGACAACGACCAAGATCGACTAAACGTGTCCTCCGAAACTCCAAAGCACGGAAACGGGTGCGCCAAAGTTCACCTAAAATTTCAACTCCGATAATTGGAAATCCGAAAATTTTCTTCCTAACATTTTTTATCCTAACAATCGCAACTCCTAAAATCTTTGTCACTAATGTTTTAATTCCGAAACATTTGTTTTCCTATATTTTCTCAACATAACCATCGTTCATACTATTATTCAAAGTCATATCTTTTTTGTTTAGATTTATTTTTATTTATTATAATCAATATTATATACATAATTTTTTCGTAACTTTGTTTTTACATAACATGTAGTATACCTACATGTTATGTAAAATATGTAAAGTACATATAACGCACGAGCCGAGCGAGCAAAACCAGAGTCCTGCTCCAATCATTCAGTCAAGTTCCAGTAACGAATCGGTCCTATTCCTAATTATTGGTTTAGGTTATGTTAGAACTGTGACCCCAACGCACGAGCCGAGCGAGCGTAGCGAGCGTGCCGCGGCAGCGGCCGGCGAAGTGCCAGAACCGAATTGGTCCTTTAGTTATGGTTATGGTAAACTCCCAGGCCATAAGCATAACCGTAAACGAGTCGTATAATAATCATTAAAACTATAAATATCATCTTCTACCCACATATATTTTTTATTACACTTGGTAAATGTTTCTTTCTGAGCATGAGTGAAAATATTATGGTAAGTATGTTTAGGGATAAAAGCGTTATGATAAAAAACAGTAGGAGTTTAAATATGTTTACATTAATGATGTTAGTAATTAAAATTTTCGGACACATCAGTGTTATGAGCATCGTCGGTAGCACTACAAATAGTATGAATTAAAACTTTAGGATGAAAATTTTTAGGAAGAATGATCATTCGGACTACAAATAGTTAGGAAAAACATTTTCCGGTAAAGAACTTTAGGTGAGCCAATATGGACCCCACGGAAACATTCATGTTCAGATCGCTATAAATGAACAAAAAACACAGTCATGTTTCGTGACTATGGTCACCATATCATCGCGTCGTATCGCGTTCAAGTAAGACAGAGCCGAAATCTGATTGCGTCAAAATAGCGGTGAGTCGAGATATAACCGAGAGACGCGAGACGATGGATGGAGGCGGTCTCATCTGCGAGGAGAGTGCCGGCGACACTACAGGGGGAACACCACTTGTAATACTTACTAGTTGTAAGTTTTACATGGAAAAGGTGTTACATTTTGTATAAACTATGTGTCAAACATTGACGTGTATTTTTTCTATAAATATAATTTATGTAATTGATACTTTCTCCTGTTGTAGGTATGTACCTAGAATGTCAAGAATGTCAACTTTACACGCTCTCTCTATGCTCTAGTCTAGAGATTGGTAGTAGAAAACTCTATTAGCTCGTCTATGTACACGAACCTTTATTTAAGAAATATTATTTTTATATTTTGTGTACCTTATAGAATAAAAAGATTTCGTCTTAATTAATAAAAAGTAAATAAACCAACCGAACTGAAGCGACAGGATGAAATATTGCAATAAAAAGAGTTAATTAACTGCCAGAATTAACAAGTTTTGTTTTATGACGAAATCTGAAGGTTTAAAACAATTTGTGAAGTTTTTGTCGTCGCGAGGAAAAAATGGGGCAAATGGCCGATTTGATCGGCCGCTAATAAATTGTCAGAGGATTTGGGGCGGACGGTGTCGTATGGGGCCGTTACCGACACTCGGGGACACTCCGGGTGTTTTAAACAGTAATTTAGTAACGAATTAGTCGAAAGACACTGCTAGGCACACGGACGGAATCCATACAAATACAAGATTTTGTGGAAACCGTATCGGGTTACATTACATATTTATGGATGGAATATCATCTGTTTATGCCAGTTTATTTAGTTGTTAATATTTTTGAAGATATTTAGTAATTTCGATCGATACCTCAGAATCATAGACATGTTTGAATCGTGCTTTACGCAAATCAAGAATGCATTGTTATCAAGATGGTCAGTTAGAACTTTATGTGCATGTGTGATGGAATAGAGAAGAGATGATAATCCATGCGTATCCCCCGCGCGAGCAAGCCCTCACCGATGGATTCCATGCCTTATAGACATAATGCTAAGTGGAATAAGGACGAATGTAAGTGTTGATATTCGTGAGCCACGACTGTCATGTAGTACCCAATGAGCGTGCGACATGTCTACGCGTCGTATTAACATGCGCCGAGTCACACCGCCACCGCCGCGCCGGCATGTAAAAAACAGGAGGAGGCGCAAACATCGCCTATCGTTTCGCAAACCTCCATCCATGAATAATGAATCGTCTCCGAGCCGCATTAGAGACCTCCTGAAACTTTACAAATAACAGAGCTCGCACTGAACTTCTGCCTTTTGGACACATGTCATTACCGATTCAAAGTCTCTCATGTAAATGTGGCAACCGCTTATTTGTGCCGAATATGTTGGCCTCTTTGTATTCATATAAAAACGGATTTGAGTCGAGAGTAATAGTGAGGACGGGCAAACGAGGGATATTGCGCTCTACGCAAATGTAGGGTTTAATATCCGTGCGCCGCCATTACTGATCGAGTTCCGCTCGTTACGGGGTCGGAGGCAGCCCGACCACGTCCCGCGCTCGGGTTGGGTTGCTGGTAGAGCGGGTCGCGTGCCGCGCGCGCTCACCACGCCAGCGCCACGCGTCACGACATGTCACAAATATAAAAATCAAATCGACGTTATCGCATCGCCCGCGCCCGCCCCGCTACACACAGGAAATGAAATATAATGCTCCATCATTGAGTGTGACGTCAAAACACGCCAATAACCCACCAGAGCGATGTTACATTACAACTGATTCTTTTAGATGCGAGTCGATCGTAACGCAATAGAGACTCTTTGGTGTTGTCATAGAGTACAAAATGTGAATGGCACAATCTGTGATTCGCAAGATTCAATCGGCGTTGAAGGAATAGCTCAAATTAGAGGCGGCTCGTAAACAAGTGAAGTTTAGCCGTTAGCGTTACTGGCAAATGAGCGATCTCGGGCGGCTGGAGGCTCCCGGCTACCCCCCCCCCCCCCCCACCGCCCTCAGCCCGCGCCCGCAACACGCGCTACGCTCAGATTCCGAGTAATGGACGCCCGGATAAGTAAGTTTTACCTCGTTTGATGGTCGCTACAAAAAGATTATAAGGCGGTCGCTCACTTTACTTGGGAAATGTTTACTTTGTTATTTCCCAAAGCAAATTAAGTTTGGATACTTTCAAAGGTGCGAGTTCGGATCGCGGCCGCAGCGGATTTAACTGGAGCGCGCTCAGGGAGACGACGGGCGGGCGCGGCGCCCTCGACACGCTCACACGGCTCACATTAATTTCCGTGTTGTACGGTGGAAAACTTGAGTGGGCATGCACCATACATCGATGGTTGATTGATCTGCACGCGACCTCCACCGCCTTACACACCGCCATTGTATAATGAACTGTATACCACTTGAAGTGAGTCCGGGCCGGTGGTACTTTTTCCAGCGGAGAGGAACAGATGTTGCCGTAATCCTCGTCTTTGGGCTGAACTTTAAACTAATTGTTACTAACCTCAAGCAATTGATCAAAAGTTCGACCGCACCAGCTACCAGGCGCGGGCGCGGGGCACGGGCGGGCGATAACTTTATAATGCTGTTTAATGGTTTAATGTTTGATGGAATTATTGAACTTAACCAACTCGAATGTTACGCAGTTAGTGTTTGTGTGTATTTGTTTTTATATTACAAGAGCATACAGTGTGTGACGAACAATATGAAAGTTTACTTAATTCCTAGAGTTAGAAGTGCTGCACTCTAACATACGCTTTTCATGCATGAATGCTTAGTTGGTTTCTAGCAGTTGTTAATATTTGTGTAATTTATATATTATTAGTATATTTATGGAAGCAATAAGTGATTGACTATTGAGTTGTAATGTATGTATCGGCTTGTAGATCCTACTCCTGTTCAAAGGCCTCTCTCTCCCTCACTGATGAATAGGAGTGCTCACTATACTTGCCTGACACGTGTTGGTGATCTCAGACTCTCTTCTCCCCAAGCTATTTGCAAAAATAGAAAACATACCAAGATGGACCCGGTAATCGATTCCATCACTTTCAGGCTTAGCAGACACGTCTACATGCCACTAGGCCGCCGAGACGTTCTAATAGTAAGATAAAAAGCCTAATTTCAATTATAGTTTTTTATATATAAGGGAAATGACTCGTGGTAATGGGCAGTAGTGGCCCTAGTGTGGGCGCTAGTATCGCATATTCGTGTATAATTGAATGTCCGACCGCGGCCGTTTCCGAATAAAATCGTGATTTCATTTGAGAACACACCGTTATTGAATACCTTCGTTCTATTTTGAATATTGTTTGTTCCCATTTTGTTCTCAGTTTGTTACGAGAGCTATTGTTGTAATATTACGATTGTTTTAATATAAAATTGAACGAGTACAAAAAAGATTCGTAAGGATTAAGGCTGTACACTGCACATATGTATATATCGCTTTGTGGGTCAATACACAATATCTATAAAAGTGGGGAATCGCATGCATTGACAATTTATTTAGTCGTACTTCACCAAATCCTCATTTTTATCAAAATAATTCAATCGATATTAAAAATAGTAAGAATTTGATTCATATTTTTTGTGTAAGTACTATCATTAGCTGAGAGTCCAGCTGTTATCCCAATAACATAATCCCCAATTACAGGGGATCAAAGAGTCCAGAACCATCTCCCTGACAGTTTTAAGAATAACGATGCGATGACGTTTGGATTGGTGTGAAGTGATTGGTATTTGTGATAAAGTTTCAACAAGTTTCGCTTAACATTTTATCTTGAAACTATTAATATAAAAAGAACAAAAATAAATTAATCCTACGACAGTTAAAGAGGATTCAGTTAAAGAAATCACCTATCAAAGAATTGCAATATTCAATACCAGATCACTGGAAACTGCATCAAAATCGGACCAGCAGTTTTGGAGATGAATGGCAGCATAGGGTTGCAAACAATTTCATAAGCGTACAAATATAATTTTCCGAAGCGTCACTGGTAAAAATGAACAAACAAAGTCATATCGTCTATTAAAGTTCAATAATATTAACTCTACCAACACGAGATCCCGCGAGGGTTAGTTAAGAAAAACTTGTACATAAATAAACATTGATGTGCAAAGTATAATAAATTCTCGCATCATATCGACGAACTTAGTGCTGTAAATGTATTTCGGTCCCTCGGGGACGGTACCTGTACCGACCTGTTCACTGTACTACAAGGTACAAGAGCAGAGTTAAATATATATATATTAGTAGAGTTAATAAAACATGAATACAAAGTAGCAGTAACATAATTATGTTCATTCTAATTAACACGAATATTATTATTATCAAGACGAAAGATTTATTAATCTGTATTGAATAAGATCCGAAACTACTGAATTAGTTTAGACGGAATTTGGTATAGAGGTTCTAATATACTTTTCAACCCAATATTCCTACGAGATTTACAAACGAGTACTTACACTATCATCGCGCGGCGCTGTTAGTACGCCATATTTAACCAAATAACATTTCGTAAACAAAATTGATTATCTAGTGAATCGTCCAGATAATGTATTATCTTATTAGGTATCTGTTATGGCGATTGATTATCATTCGATGTCGACACGTACCGCAATGCGTGACAAATGAATCGTAAAACAATAAAACTAATTTCATCAAATTGTTATCTACGATCTAAATATTTGTTTACCGCGGCAGTCGACGTACTTTCTGAACATTAACCTATCCGCTATCGATTAGATACATCGTTATAAACATACCTTCTAGACCACTTTCTATAGTTATAATGTTGTGATAATTTACGAGCGCCGATGTATTTACTACATCGACGAAAGTCTCACGATAATGAGCGCAGACTTTATCTCCTCTGAGATAATTAAGATGATCTTTGCGCTTCATAAAATATGTCGAAAGTTGTATAAAGTGGCTATTTTGTTTATAGTTTCGATAAATTTTCTAATAATTAATATTGTCTGTAATGTGTATTAGTTGTTATAAACTGAATACTTTGCTATTAAGAAAGCTGTTAGTTGGCGTTTCAATCATGTGTTTACGATTCTAATACATTTATTAATGTTGTTTTATTATTATGAAACTTACATCTAGATATTATATTATTTTATGTAGGTAGTTGAAAAGTAGCAAACTTTTTAATTCATAGCTTAGCTTGGCATGAGTAATCCATTATATCGCGTTTTAAATTTCAAAAAGTCAGTAAGATATAAGTTTTTGGCAAATACTTTCATTTTCATAGCTCTACCTTCAATAATGACTCATTTTCGTACAATTTTTATTCTCTTTCAAAACAGCTTTCAAAGAATGCGCATAATTTCACAGTCATAGTCGCCATAATTTAAGCTCTGCGATGATGAATCAGTGAGTGAGTGAGTCAGGAATAATATAATTATTATGTACGAGGAATGTATTTTAACATAGTGACGTCACCACTAAACACTAGATCAGTCTCGAGATGTAAATAGTAACAGTTGGTAGCAGACGGTATCGGTCCATTTGTACCGAAGTTAGTACATTAGGTGCGTGCGTTTGTTTACCAGATTAATATACCTCCGTCTGGTAAGTTTCTTGTATATGGCGGTTTTTGTCGAAATTAATTTAGACTTCAGTATTTGTAGTGTTATGGTTGTGGGAATAGTTTACCGAATTAGAATATTGGCGAAGTTTATTGAAACAGTTTGCGGTTATAATCACCTATTGTAGAAAATCCAGTAAAGTAGGATCATGACGTGTCATAGTTACTGAGTTGACAGGACAACTGGGGAGTTCATCAAATTACTGAACATCTTATCAATTATACCTTTCGGTTTTACCTCATGTTGTTTTATTTTATATCCATTTCAGAAATAAAATTATCCCAAATTAAGTACTTGTATTGACATCTGGGTAGCAAAAATCCTGTCGATTTCCCGATCGTTCTATGTAAGTGGACACGGGAAAATGGTGTTTTATTATAGATACCATAGTCATACTTGTGTATTTACTAATGTTATCTTCCTGTTACTTTGCCATTGCAGATACATCAATTTTATTCATCTGTACTTAGAATATCTATACAGATAAATATAATTTATGTAAGTTGGTATACGCTATTAAAAGAATAACAAAAGATAAACATTTTCAATGCCAAGTTTTATATTGGAAAATAAAAAAATTACTGAAATGACCTTTTCAGCTGTCCAACACATGCGGTGTAGTTGCATCGTGTACATGCGCTCGCGTCGTGTCGTCGACCCGCGCTCTACTATTTCCGTCCGGAGTGCCGGCGTGCCCCCCCTTGCCCCCGCCTCCCCCGCACTCTCTCATGAATGACACGCACTCGTAAACAACTATCAATTGTATTACGTTTGATCTCGGCAGATTGCCACCAACACATACACACCACGTACACTCAACAACAAACTACACGAAATAACGTAAAATATGAATAGGAACAACTCGTACTGTTTATGTAATGTGTTATGGATATGTTTCAAGTGTTGTAGTCCAAGAATATTCAACATGAGAATCTTTTTAACAAGGGTTTTGAAATATAAAGAGATAATGCAAAAGTCGATGCACATCAATATTAAAATGAGGAGGGTCAATTTCGTACGTAACTATACAAGACGCTCTTTCATCTCATATCCCGAAGCATCGTTAAAATATTAATAAACGAAATCTCCTTGTACAGAGTGAGCCGCCGGTCGCCGGCTGGAGGACGGCGGCTACTCCTCAAATGAATAAATTCCACGGACAGTTTACGTGTCAATAGAAACATGAGAGGTTCGGAGGCGGGAATCAATGACGTCACACACTACACACCTTTACAACACGAATGTACTCGTAAATAAATGGTACTCGATAAACACAAACAGTTAAATTATCTTATTGAAAGATATAGACAAGAATGTAGATTTTGCTAACGGTTCACTCAAAAAGCTCGGTAGTCATGAAATTAACTCTACGTTTTAATTTGTATAAGATTCTTGGGGAGATTTTCGTGAAACAGCATAAGTTACACAGAAACTATTTTAACGTTCTTATCTACATAAAGTTTCAGAGATTAGCGCGTTCAAACAATGTTTTCAACACACAATATGTGTTTGTATAGATACGTGCAATAGTCGGAGGGGCCGCGAAACTGTAACGTAAGCGGTTCGCACAAAGTGGAGTGACTGTGTTAGTTCGGTGATCCAGTTACGAGAGGATTGTGTTTCATAAATATTGTAAAAGAGTTGGCGACGCGCGGCGGCTCGTTATAAGTTGTAGGGTCGAGAGGATCGGCTCAGTTAGCGTAAGTCACGTCCGCGTCACGCTGACGTCACGCGCGTGACACTCCACCACTTATTGACCAACTACATCAGCTATCAGTGATGAATATGTTGTCCGCAGTCACTAAATTAAGTATACGGGTCGCTCGTCTGCTCTGTTTGACATCACCATTTGTATCGCAACAAACAATTTAACTCAAATGTAGTTGAAAACTAATCACAACGCACACAATTTGTGAGGTTTCGATGTGAAATTGAAAGAGCAGATCAATGGATGCGAACAAATAGTATTTAGTTTAATAGAAAAATAGAACAGCGAGTATGTACGTAGAGGTGATTGATGCGGCGCGTGGGAGCTGGGGGCGGCCATTACAATAACACGCGTCCGATTGAGTGGTTTTACATGAATAATGAGGACTCGATGGACAAACGCATCACGCACCAGGTATACATCATTCATCAATAACAGAAGGATTGGGATATGAATAGTTTTACAGAATTAGTATTACGCTACATATTATGTATTTGTCACATTAATACAAAAAATATAGCTTTGTTTTCATTAATTTAAAAACTATTCTCTGTTAGGTATCGAGATTGCAAATGCAGCTGGTGACTGTACGATTGCAGTGTCTAAGTACTTATGATCTGACTTATGTATTGTATGGACGAAATGTTGGGCAATACCTAAGATCATTTTAAATGCACTTATGTTCTAATATTTGCTATACCTACAGTGAAAGCCAATTTAGCTATGTAACCATAAATCTCAAAATTTAATAATAATTGTTTGTCTTTGACCTTCCAGTATACCCAAAACGACGACGAAAATACTATACAAACAACAAAAATAGTTTGATAGTTTTCAAATGTGTAGATGTTGAAGAAGTTACCGTATGTTTAACAAGTTAACGCATAGTTGTTGCGGGCGCGCGTCAAGTAATGACCCCAACTATTTATAGAGGAGAGTGCAGACGGCGCGCCGCGCACCGCACGTACACTAGTATTGTTCCCAACATTATTCATTACTGCTATAAATCACGGCCACATCGCACGTTCTGTTCAATATCACATCGATTACCTCTCTAACAATATTATCCTCAACAACCTGTCCGTAATTATTTAATTAAATTAACCTCCCGGAAAACCAAAAGTTTGATTTGATCGTCCGCACAATTCAACCGGGATAAAGTTACCAAGTCATCGAATTTAAATTTTGTAGCACATCTGTAGCGCTTTACGTAAGTTGAAGCAGATTTGTTTCGTGAAAAATGTGAGTGTTGATCATCCACCCGTGAGTTGGGGAATAAATAAACTATAATAATGTATAAAGTTATAAATAGCGGGTACTTGACCGAGTTCACCGGGCGCCGGCTGAGTCTGTCTGAAAGTTGTTACGAATGCGTTTATAAGCAGGTTCCAGGGAGCTCCATATTGTTTCCATGTGTGTCAATGTCGACGGTATGATGATATTCGGACAAAGTTTGCCAATAACGGCGCCGCACGGGGCGGGCGGGGCGGGACACACTGAAAAAGTTAAACCGTATTTCCATCGGCTATTACTGAAAACTTGCCATAAAAGACTCTCCGAACTCGATTATTTAAAGGCAAACTCGAAATAAAATATTTATGAAAATTGTGCAGAGTTGTAATTACAAAAGTAGCGGAATTCATTACGGGAATGTTTCACCGTCTATATGCGGGATCTTTCGGTTTTAATTAAATTTGCCTTTTTGCGGTGTTTGCCGTTCGACGGTTGTAGTACAATGTATAATAACAATAAGGAGGGCACACCGCGGTATCGACCTCGGCCGCACCTCCGGGACCGCGGGACCGAGCCCAGAGGTCCCGCGACCGCTCAGCATTTGGACACATTCCACAGACAATAAACACTGGGCTGTTATCGCGACTCTAATCAAACCGAAACCATCCAAAACTTTCATCCAAATGTAACATGAACGATTGAAAATTTTAACACAATTTTTATTATAAAAATAATTTAATGAATAAAATACACTTATCGGTGTTACAAAAACTCTCAATATCACCCCATTATGAGCCCATTATGAAGTGACGGCACACATAATACTGATACACCTCTGGTGACGTAATTACACGTTGAAGTTACCTAACAGTGTCTTGACGGCGGATGTTTACTAATGGAAATAGTTGATGGAACTCACGGTGGTAGTGATATCAATTGATTAGCTTTCACGTTCGCTTCTTCGATAGAGTGATATTCAGTTGAACATAACGTGTTTTGAATTTTAAAAATGAATAGACAACATTTATGCAAAGCTTTTTATTTATAAAGTGAATTGCAGAATAAAAATATTCATATCTCTGTATTTTTACTATGTATTTCCTCACAAATTTACTAACCAAACGGGTCAAATTTTCAAAAATCCGCATGAAAATCAACCTTAGCTACATTAGGTACTTTATATTCTTTGATTACTTATTTTGATATTAGTATACATGTACCTATCTATATGAAATACATGCATAACGTGTGCCGGATGGCCGGAAATCGGTTCACCGCTAATTACTCATTTAAATATAAACAAACATATGTTTTCATTACTATTTTATAAAATGTTAATTATACTTCCATGTCCATTTTTAATTGATATAAACAAATTAATATTATGTATGTGTAGTAACTATCTCGAATAAAAACATTTAAAAAACAGTTAACATTAAAGAACGTTCGATTCCGGAAAATATTCAAGCGTTCAGTTGCCTGTTCCCGGGACTCGGCAACGCTGTGATGTGTCTCAAAGGATAATCAATGTAGGCGCTCTCATATTGAGATACGGTATACAACGAACAATTACCTCAGTATTTACATTACACAAGGAAACAATGATACGAGTTTTGGAAATATATTTTAGGTTCTATGTGTATGTAAATGTATGTATTATTATTATAGTTTCATGTATTGTAATGTAGATCTCCAGAGTACAGGGCGTTACCAATGTGTTGTATGAGTGTAAATTTAATTAAGTTTACAATAAAGTGTTAGATTAAATTACTGTTTGTTTGCGTGTAAGTTATTAGTTACTAGTCGTACGAGTATTATGCAAAACTTAATTGAAAACAAATTCCGTGGTGAGCGGCGGTGTGCGGCGTGGTGCGGTGTGGTGCGCTCCTCCACATCCGACGTAATTGTAATTTGATTAAATCTGGAACAGATACGGAGCGGAGACGTTTTAAATAAGACAATTTGAGGAAGGCCTCAGGTGGATAAACACGAACATTACCGAGCGCACCCGAACAGACCACATTCGCGTGTTTACACGGGATAATGGTTTTCTTTGGGAAATTGTACTCGAATTAGAATGTAACATGTAATCTCTAGACGTTTCATACGGCGCGCATGATTACGGCTGTTGTCGTGGGAGATTGTCTTATTTGGGAAGGTAAAGATTGAATGAGGAAGAGATGTACTTACTCACGGGGAGTACAGCTTATTGAGTTGTAACGAGATGAGATGACGCTCATCATCCCTGATGTCTCGGAGTGACTCCCGCAGTACAGTGTATACTATTTCTGTAATAGTCAGGCGAGTTGCTTACCATCAGGTGACTACCTAGACTCTCGTAACTTGATCATTATATTATAAAAAATGTTATCGCAGTCATTACACAATCCTGAAATATTGCGACATAATAACGCTATCAGTGCGGCGAATTTGAAATAAGTTTGATTTGGAGATTTGCTTAACAACACACCAAGACTGAGTTTTTATTATAATAAGCTAATTTGGTAAAAAAATATAAAGCAAACTTGAGACGTGACCTTCTAGTTAGCAAACATTCACATCGCCTCAGTACATGGTAGTGAGAGCCGCCCGCCGCCCGCGCGCCGCCTCTGACCTTCTCCACTTTAATCAAATTAACGTTAATTCTCTTTTCAAATATCTTCCATTTTATTAAAGTGTTTTCAAAACTTTGAAATGCGTCTAAATATCTACTAAATGAAATAATTAGGTAACCGTTTGTAATTAATATGAATTGTTAGATGAACGATTGTTATTTTATGGTTTTCAATTAATAAGCAGTCGATTTAATTTTACGGTAAAGAACGATCCAAGTAAGTATAGCTAGCTCTGGCTTTGAACAGTTTAAATTTTGTCCGTAGGTTATTCACATTTATTTTACACAAAACTTGTCCCGCCAGTAAGGAAAGTTAATTTCAAGTTATGGTATGAATACTCTACACTGTACTCTACATTTATTAGAAATATTTCTTGTCGAGTAAAATATTTTCAAGCTTTAGAGAAGCGTTTATCTTCGGTCTGATATTAATAGATAATATACAAACTGACTATGATAAAACGGAAGAAATAAAGTCCGAATCATAGTATCATTACTTAATTTATCAAAATGAAACTGTCGTAAATCATGAATTAATGAATATCAGGAGTGCGCGGTAGTAGGGGCAGCCGCGGGGACTATTTATATCAATTTATTATCACACCCATTCATTATACCTCTTCACTTTACATTAATAATATATTCATTAATTATTTCACTTCAAATATTTTTTATTATTTTACCGAATTACCTAATGAATACGACACTGATAATAATCGATTATATTTTAAATGATGAATAGATCCGTCGGCGATGCCTCCAGCGTCATTTTTTAATCACAATTCTGTTCAGAATATTTATATTCATTCAAGTCATTTAAAAAAATGTATTTTTGTAAGAAAATGTCGTCATTATGTATTTCCATAGAGCGGTTTGCTCTAGAGTGGCTCTAGGACACACGCGAGGACCGCGCCAGCACAAGTGTTCAAATCTCGCTCAGTTCTTGAATGCCAATAGAAAAAGGACATTTACAATGGAAGATTTAAAAGTTACGTGTTACAAAAGTTAACATCATAAAATAAAATGTGAACAAATGCGACCGATCTTGAATTCTATCACCATTTAAAACGAAATTTCTGTTGTTATAGTTATGTAAAATGTTGTTTGCTTTTTAAATATTTAATGATTATCGGGTTATGCAATAAAAATATTCTCTTATAAGTATATAAAACTGTGGAATATTTCATACAAAAGTCATGAAATCGTGTCGTGTTATATAAAAGTGTGTGTGCGGTAGCGGTTCCGTCTCGTGTGTTTGGATAACAAATATTTGCGATCCGGGACGCCTCCGCACCGCGCCGCGTCGGGACGTCGCGACGTCGCTCGTCGCCACTCGACTGCAACTGACGTTTCAATTTCTGCATCCACTAACTAATGCTCTTCAAAAGCCCTCCTCATTTTATACGGTTTTATTTCCAACCAACTAATCATGTGGGAAAAATCTTTAGATGAAACTTGATTGCTTCCATACTTCCTTCAATGTATTAAATTGACCACAAATACTGAAAATCGCGTTTAAATCTATCAATGGTATAATATGTTTAACAGGATATTCTGTTGTTAAATGAAACTATGTATAAATTGGAGGGTTCCATAATTTCCGTTCGTTTCCGTTTCCAAATAAGAACAATGTTCTCACCAATAAACAAAATAAGTGCTAAACCTGTAATATTTATTGTATTAATATATTTACGAGTGGTTCGTAGAACAATGGACCATTACGACACCCGTTAGTGTTACACATTAAATAATAAAACTTATGATAAAGAACACCTGAGTAAATACTGGTAGAGTCGTTGCGAAATGAACGAATTAATAAAATAATAATACTCTATGTAGTGCCCGCTTTATAACTCGGGTGGAAAATCGTGATGAACTGTAATCCTGTATCCGTTTAGTTAGTCTGTTAATGTTGTATAGAAATTCAATAAGTCATGTAAGAACGCATCGAACCACTTACTATAATACAAATGTTCGCCGTAGATCAGCATCATCATAAATTTATTGAATATGAAAGAAATACATACCTTAAATTATGTATCAGATTATACACGCGAAGTAGGAAAAAGGACTTTAATCATCCCTATTTTCTTACATAATATCAACAAGGCGAGTAGCTTTGAAAAGATTAAGTATATGATGTTGTTACGAGTAAATATAAACAAACACATTCAGTAAATCTTCATGTATGCGAGTTACATCGCCAACGTTAATTCAAATTTTTATTTCCATTCTTTTGTAAAATAAAAAGTAAAGCTGTATACAGAGTGGCGACTCGCCGAGAAGGAATTATTAAACGTGTGCACATACAGGGATACAGGGTAATGCATGTACAGGGAACCGCATAGTCTCAACTAGCGGTGTGCTGCGGAGTGGTGTGGGAAGTTATTTTTAATAGTACATTATTTTTTAATCTATTGCGTCCCACTGATGGGCAACGGTCTCTCCCAATTGTTTCCTCGTGTCAAATTGCCTCATTATATTTCTTTGATAAACACATTTCTATCGAACTTCTGTACCATTTATTGGAGGTTGAGTTACTCTGCAGTATTTTCCTCGAGAGTTAATATTAATTTTATAGAATTCTTAACCACAAACAAAAAAATATTCAGGGCAATTGTTTTTAAAGAGTGTATTTATGAGTTACTAAAAACAAGTTCAAAACAATAAAATTTTGCATTATTTAACGCAATTGCATTAGATATCTAGAGGGAAGCGTAGTGGTGCGTCGGCACACCACCACTAAACAAAGCTCGTTCATATAAATGGCACCACGTCCACGTTCACAGTTCATAATACCATTTAGTTTGGTATTCACGGAACTTTTTCATAAAGGCGGATTAGTAACGACGGGTTTGAGTCGTTCACAGTAGTGTGAATATCACCAGTAGGGCAACCTGCTCTCTCCAACGTACCAACTGCAGGTCTCACATACATATCGTAGCAAAATATAACTAATAACATTTTGATAGTTCATTTGAATTTATCGATGTGTAAGTAAAATAGGAGAATGTTTAAGTACTTATATGTTTGTGTAAGATATGCCAACTATTATTCAAGTAAGTTTTCAAATATTTCCATTTAAGTGATGAATGAATTTTATCAGGCGGCGAGTGACCGAAGAGATAATAATTACAGTACCTAACTCTTAGTAACAACTTTTCCCAGTGGATACGACTACTGCATTAAACAGTAGAGAGTAGGACTATGCCTACTGTGAGTCCTAAGCCAGCCTGTGACATGAATGACCTAATGCGTCTACGTGGGAGCAGGCAAATTAAACTATACGAGCCGCAGTCGGCGTCGGAGTGCGCGAAGACTTCATATTTTAACCAGAACGCGCTCTATTGACTGTACACTCTGTCTGTATTATCTGTATTCGTGTGGATGGTGTACTTTACGATTACAACGTCCTCACAGAATAAACAAGTTTGTTTCAGATTGTCCAAAAACTTTATTGTCACAATTGATACATTTTTTTAACGTGAGTTGACTAATTGATCAGTAGCTTTACTCATTACATCATAATGATCCAAGTTTTGATGATCAAAGCATCTTTAAAACCCATTATGTCATTACCACTCTTTACATGACTTCAAGTGGTAAGACCACTTGAAGTCACTCTACAAACCCCATACGACACGTTACATTAATCCAAGTAATTCGTCTCAGTCCCGGTGCGGGCCGCATTAGGAGATATCGATTGGCCTCCATTACAGGCACTGCACACATCAATTAGTACCAGACGTATGGTGACACAGAGCAACAAGTCAATTGACCAACTGTACATCATTATTCCGCAGATATATATTTATTGTTAAGACGAGATATGGGGGTTTCTTTGAGGTTAAGTCCTCGACGTTAAGGACCGACTTTGGGTTGTTCGTTGAACCATAAAACATATGTTCAGTAACCTGAAATTTATTAGAAACCAAACGTCATTGAACCATATCCATTGGATTTCCAATGTAGATTGAAGTAATGCACAAATGTGTAGTTATGTACTATCTAATTTTATATAATCAAGATGGCGATCATGTCTGTAGAGTTGTTTTCGGATAAGACGATTTCAATGATCAATCATGTTTAGAAAAGTTTCAATGATGTGCTTTTACGTGGAACCCTTTTTACATTTTACATCGCACTTTTTTACGATTCGCATAATCATCATCATCATCATTGCGTATGGCATTAATCCTGCGAGGATCAGATTCTGGATTCATAACATGGACGTTCAAATCTGATTCGCATAATCATTTTGAGATACAGTTCTATTTACCTCAGGCACTTAATTTTTTCCTAATTTTTAATATGAAGTGACTTTTAACCAATAATTTATATTGTACCAAGCAATATACCCAATACCCCCTCAGATAACTCCCGTTCCCCGCGTCCCGTTACTAGCTGATTGTCTCGCGCTACACACACTGTATTCCACACCACATTATTACTGAGAAATGGTATTATGATGTGGTATGTTTACATTATTATTATTGACTGTAGTGGTGATATTTAATAAAACATAATATTTTAAAGATTTTTTAACCTTATACTAGTAGTACTAATACTAGCTGCGACCCGTACATATTACACACATGTAAATCCCAATTTCGTGAGAATGCTGATATAAAAAGTTATAATTTGTTCAGTAATTTCGACGTAAAAGAGTGACATACAAACTTTCAAGTTTATACGAGTAATATTCGTACCTACTAATGAAACTAGTATGTCAGATTACTACGAGGCGGTTCATCACATTTCTATATTTAATCACAAAACACTATACAGTAACACAATAAAGATTAGCCGTTTGATTAATTACTTTGTGTGTCATCTACAGTAAATAATAATTCCCGAACAACGTGTCGACATTCCCTGCGACACATCTCGTCGTCTCGTAATCTGATAAAGATTTACGTAATCTAAACACGTTAAATATATTCGAGAACATTCGTTCAGACGTAAAAGATGTCTTTCTAAAGAAAAATGTTAAGATATATACCGGCGCGTCTTATAAAGGGATTGGGATTGTGTTACAATAGCATGTACCTACTCGCACTCAGTGAGTCTACACGGTGAGAGGGTTAATTTCACATTCTTTGAAATAGAAAAAGTAAATAGAGTCGTGAGACAAGATTACCCGAACAATAACGTAATATTTGTATCTACTGAGTTGTGGTTGTTAAGTCAAAAGTAAATATTTGTAACTGAAACTTATATTATTTTTTGAATTGAATTATTGAGATTTTGTTCTTAGAAATACAAACACGTTTTTTCTTTCGTAGCGAGTAGTCATAATAACTATCTGTTTGCCTTTCAGCGTAATTCTTTCAATGGTTTGTGTGTTGATAGATCAATCAGTAACAGCTACCTTTTAATACAGATAATACTCGAAACAAAATCGATGAAACATTGCAACAAACGTCCAAATATCCCAATATGTAAGATAAAAAATGTTCCTCAATAAGACGCGTGGTACCGAACAAGTTTCCATATATTGTGACTGAGAATTCGTATTATGAGAGTGGCAATGGCGGGATTTGCAATCGGTTTATGTAGATCGTGTGTCCTCAGAGCGCCAAGCGCGGGAATGCGACGCGTTTACCGCAAATGATATATTTTGTTCTTTTTGTCGAACAGCGGGACGTAAGTGACACTTTGTGACGTATTGCTGTTACACTACGAGTATTACCTAATGGAAAGGCTCAAGTGAATATTGGTTTTATGTATACTTTTTATATAATATGAGGTCTTGTCTCGTAAATATTTGATGCAGTTTTTGTAACATAACAGATGCTTTTCGCTCTCCATTCCAATGATGATTTTAGTATTGTGTGGAAGAATATTATGGGCGTAATTATCTAATACATGTTTGAGGAGGTCTGAAAGCCAAGTAGGAAAATAAACATGTACTACACGAACCAGGAATTAAATCCACGACTATAAGCTTAGCAAGCAGTTACAAGTACATATCACTAGATCATCGAGGCAGATTTGTGTAAAGAACATCTCTCATTCAATACTTACGTCTAGACAGACGTTTAATTATTAATATACAAAGAATAAATAAGTATAGATGTTTGTGTATTTAAACCAGTTGTTTACATACACAACATTAATTCCAATATCCTTAATTATAATTCCGTCGTGTATTCTAATTACTTCTTGTAAATGATTGGCGTTGTTTATAATTGAATTATAATGAGTGTTCATTAAGCGTCGCACCCGTTTGGAATGTGATCGGTGAACAAGGTTTGAAGTTATTTATAAGACAGGATTCTTTGAGATCTTCCTGTTTGGTATTACTTCATTATTTGTAATGAGAATTCATCACATTATATTGGCAGTACCATTAAGACGAAATATTCTATTCACCAAAGTTTACGTGGATGGATGTTTGTTACTCTATCACGCAAAAACTACTGAACCGATTTAAATTTGGCAAAGATATTCCTTATAATTAGGAATAACACTCATAGGATAATTGAATCCCGTAATGCTCATGGAATTAGGATTACCGAAAAAAAAACAGCAGGCACAGCTAGTTTGTAGATAAATTGTGTTTTTCATTGACTGAACTCACCAAACGAACAAACAGAACTGTAGTAACACATAAGTATCTGTAACAGACTCACATGTGATGCTCATTCATAAAACATTCGAAATACCTCAAATAACTTCCTTTCTGCACCTCCCATTCCCGGAATTGTTACATTTCACAAAGAAATGTATGTTCACAGAAAAATAATGTGTCATTCTGTCATTATATTGTATCTATCTTCATTAATTATGTAATACAACATAACAACATTTTTAATTTTAATGTAACACCTAAAATTGCTAGAAACAGTTGTAAACAATGTATTATAATATTAAATATTGTGTATTTATAATTAACCGACTTATGAGTTTTATAATAACAATCAAACAATCCGGTGACCGAAGTCTGACTGGCTCCGTCCGCGCGTCTCTGGAGTCTCCCTCCGGTTGAATATTTAATAAACGTTTCCGACGTCAGCCTAACGACAAACAAATATTGGAAGACTGTAAAATGTTGTTATATCTTATTTATATTGTAATCAAACTTTATGTCTAGTTTGTTCAGCGCCGCCGCCGCTGATATTCGCCGGCTATAACCAGGGCGGGCGCGCGTTCGTTTTAATTGTGACTCCTCTAAAGGTGCTGTAAAGCGGATCCCGACCGTACAATATTAATATACATAAAAGCTGCCCGGTTTCAATATTTCGCTGTCGAAATTCCTCATAAAACTGTTATTTTTATATTTATTTAATTTTAAGTAACCATTTAGAGAGTATAATTAATTTTGTTGAATAAATATCTTTAAAGGCCAAAAAGGTATTGCTTATTGTTGTGATAAAGTTCTTTATCTGAAAATACAACTAAAAAAATAAAACTAAAATGATCCAACTAGTAATTTAATTTGATTTGTGACTTATGAATAATATAAATACCTTCTAAAACTAAAAAAACGTCTTATCAATTCCCATTAAAGTTGCACTATCACACATTGCACTATCTCTACTCACCATATACAATTTAACGTGACACAGTATCTATCCTGTGATATTACATGCTCTGTGGCGAGCGATCCGGAGGGAGTATCAGTCTATAGGAACGAGAAGGTAATTCATTCATCGAATGCTCGGCCGTGGAACGAATACTTGCAACTCGACGGGAAACGTCAATGGTCAATGAATGTATCACGATCGCGAATACTCTGAATTTAGAAAGTTTTATTGAGCGGGAAAATTGTTATAAAATAGCGAAACGTGTTTATTTCCTGTTTTCCTGGGTCCCGTTTCCGGTTTTACTCCGGTACATATCTTAAAGGTAAAAAATATCCCTCACAATATTAACCTGCATACTTTTATATAAACACTTACATATTCAAAGAAATAAATTCCATAAGTGATGGCACTTAAGCCTGTTCCGTTAACGGTCCGTTAACCCCTCCAGTGCCATCAAACTCAGCTTTTTAGATAATCATTATTAAATGATTACAATTAAAACGTTTCGTGCCGTTTTTCCTCATCATTACGGACCCCTGACGTCACGCGAATATTCAAACCGAGGCACTTCACTCTACGAACCACAAGCAAACGTAATTAAACGCTAAGAGCCTCTTTAATAATAAACACTTTAATGTTTTCTAGATAATTTGGTGCGGAACCTGTCTCCGTGTTTATTAGGGGTCTACAGACATAAAGTCAGATAATTCTTACCTTTAAAAACCACGAACTTTACGATAAAATACAAAAGATACGTTTTTAAAATATAGCATTATGTAGAAATTAATTATACATATTTTTAATTACATGCAATGGAAAGAGTTTAAACGTTACAATTACCAAGTTTTATACGTTAATATTTTCTATTCATTAAAAAAATATTTTTAGAACTCTATTCATTATGTAAACTAACCGCCCGCAACAAAGAATTATAAAATAATCGTAGCAAACGAAGACTACGATATTACTACGAAAGACCCGCTACGGCAATCGTAGCTCGTAGTCATGCAATGTCTAGCTGCTAGAAAATCTATCTATGTTTCTCACGTTGATAAAAGCTACAATAACAAATAGTTGTTCACGATTAATAGTTGTTGTCTTACTAAGTCATTACAGGTTTGTTACTCAGGTGAAACTCGTACTGCGACAAATACAAGTAACAAACAACTGTTTAAATACAATACGGAGATTACCTATATAAATTAACATACCTTCGGTTGTGTGTAAATCTGTCGCGCGACGTCTCTCCTATGTTTGCTTAATTAAATGTGTGTATGTGCAATAACCTGTCACGGGGTACTGATTCATATACCCCCCGGGGCCCGTAACGGGGTATCACGGGGTATGGGGCCCGCAACATACGGGGTCGTCAGGCAATGGGAACGCGCTGCGTGAATGTAATGATATCTCATTGTGGGTGTGAATTGTGGGTCTTGGAAAAATAACAATCACTGTATTGTTAGGGTAATATTGTATATACAAATGAATAATGTTTTGTGGTACTTATTGTAAGTTATGCTAATTTTGTGGTAGTTTTTAGATTGCTCGCAAAAGGATAAAAATGTTTAAATAAATGATATAAAATCAATTTATTTGCTAAGACACAATTCACGACTTTACCTGCTGTGCTAGTTAGAAACAGATGCGGAAAGGTATATATTCTATTTAAAGATCCCAGTGACCGGTGTAGAGTTCCTCCGTAGGTCGAGAGCACCCATAGACCAGAGACCAACAAAAATATATTAATGATGCGAATGTTTCAAGTTTATAGTTGTGTTCTGGCAGGGGGTCGCGGGTTCAGTGCCAAATGCTGCGCTGATACACGAATAATTGTATGTTAACTACGCTTTATTTAGCTTTTAGTTGTTGTAACGCAAATCGTGAAATGCACAACATCGTAATATATTTAAAAAACTATACATTTATTTACATTTTACAAATTTTTAATCGTAATTTTACGCTCACTGTCCATCAATACCTACATAAAGTTATCTTAGTTCTATACCAACATCCAAAATCAGCTTTAACTTGTTGTCGTATTCCTATTGTCTCGTTCCAGTAAATCTAAAGTCTACCTCGATCATTAATTAATGACGGACCGAATCAGACCAATTCCATTCACTCGCCAATTGCACAGATAAAAGAAACAAATGAAACATGAATGAACGTTTTAAATCGGAGTAATGCGCCGCGTCCCCTCCGGACCCGGTCCGGACCGCGTCCGACGTCCCGACTCCACTTACAATAATAGCACCATTGTACGATTGGTTCGAGCAATTAGCAAATAATCGCCGCTCCATACATATTAGGGAAATCAAACGCTTTGTTTCGACGGTTTCAATCAGATATAGTAGTAGTTCTTTTTGTGGGTCGTAATGGCGGTATATTGTGGGTCACTTCTTGGGATTACTCAGACAATTTTTTGTTATTTAAACTTTTTTCTTTCAACAATAAATTTCTCTATCATCTTATTATAGTTACGGATCCATATGTATAGATTTTATTACCTGATGGCTTCTAATTATCTTTATATCAGAAACGGCGTACTCAAACATTCATTTCCTCACTCAGACTTTATGGATCACAAAATACTCGCACAGGAATTGAACCCACAACTTTAATTCAAAACCCCAAGCAGTGTTAAAATGGAATACAGTTTAAACAATTTTTGACATAATCCGTCTCTATCATTACAAACTTAGTAGCGTACTTTAAACTCGGTATTCAGAACCGATCACCAAATGTTCCTCAATCGACCACCGCGCGTGTCCTACGTGATTCAGTGCAATTTAATTGTCGATCGCTCCCCCACCATAATAACAGGCAGCTATTAAACAACGATTGTATCGCCACATCGCCAGTTCGGCATCACTTGCCGGCTTACTGCGGCCAACTTCGCGTGAACACTATTAAGGTGAGCGATGGTTGAAAACTTCTTATCAAATGACGGTGAAGTGAATTATGTTGACGTATCGGTACAAGATTAGCTGTGAAAGTTTGTATTTGTTACAACGAAATATCACCACACACAAGCACATATTATATTCTTATTTTCGTCAATATTATAAAGAATTTTACAAAACCTTTTCTTTGGAGCGATATAAAAAACAACCCGAATTTCTAACCGATTTCTCTCGGCTGATGTAATTTCCGAATCGGCGCGGCGGTAGATTAACAAAGTGTTCACGGAAAGAAGGGACATCCCTGTTGTTATTTTCCTTTATAAATTTTTATTTTTACATAATTTTGTAGTTAATTTTTCTTTTGTAAGCCATTTAACTATCATAAGTGTTTATTTTACGTTTTAGTGAATAAATATGTATGAACAATCAAATAATTATAAATTGTTTTGTTAAGTAATTAAATGAAAATGGTTTCAAATTAAACAATTGCCTTTATAAATAAGCAAACTGTTATTATTGTTGATATTACTATAAATATAGGTAACGTTAATATCATGAACACCTCCCGAGACATTAATTCAATGTAATATAGTGAATCGTTCGGGTTGTTTTCGTGAGCCCGCGCTCTCCGGGGCACTTTCTTGTGTAACCAGATATTTTGTAAAATTCGATAAAAAGAGATCTATTTTGTTCCCCGGAGGAGTTTTAAGGCAATTTCATTTTAGAAACGTAATACCATTAGCTTAAAGTATAACAGCTTATGATTTGAAACTTTAAGACGATAGATATAAAGGTTAGAATGGCTTGTATATTGGTTCGTCGGTACATGTTGTATTTTTGCGTCTTTTTCAATTATTTGTTCGTTTCCATTAACCTGATTCCGATGGGGATTCATTAATTCTCACTCCGCCGGTGGCTTCAGTACAACACACAATATAACTGGGTACAGTTCAGTTGGTATTCCGTACTCTCCTCACACACACTCACATGTTATGGATTTTGATGTGTTGCATACAATTTTAACACGAATAAAGAAATAGCTTAAAATAAAAATTGGTTATTTAAACCCAACTTGGATCAGACTCCAGTTTTGTGCCAGTAAGCACTTTACGATTCCAGTACCAAAACGGAATTACATCAGAGGAGAAGTATTGCCAAGAATACTGTCAAATAAGCTCCGAACATATTTTAGTGAGGTTTTTTCTGTTTCAAGAATTTACAGTTAAAAGGACAGAAGACTTTATGATTGTATTAGAAGACTGACCGGTTTGCTGGACCAAAATAAAAGGATTCAAGTAAAATTTTGTATAATATCTTCACAGGATGTTTATTTAAATTTGATTTTGCACCACTACAAACTATCACGACTAAACATGTTTAAATTCAAATTCAAATGTATTTATTGCGAATAAAGGTTACAATATGGTGTTACAGTTAATACTTAAATTAAGAATCTCTTTATGTAGTTTTCTGTCCGTCTGTCTTGTCGGTTTAGTCATCAAATTTCCTATTAGATTTTTAATGCAATTAAATATTCCTATTGTTAGCACAATAAAAGCCACATACAAATATGGTCCCACCTATAGAGGAAGTTTAAAACAATGAGTTCGGTAATGATGGGTCCCACGCGTCCAGGAAGCAAGCTAATGGACGCGCGGGGGATGGTACCGGGTACCGCACGGACAGAGACAAGCAGTGGATATTGCTTCTTTGATATCGTTATATTGTCTTTATTGATAGTAGAAGACATTTATCCAAGTATAAGCATGTTTTGGACATATGATTTCTATTGCCGGTATGGATCTAGAAGTTGGACGAATATCACCTTAAGGGTGTTGTTTGCTTAAATTATTGACTCATCAAAGTCTGTAGGTACATAATACACCATAATACATCATATGAGTCGCATAATAGATAACTTATAAAACGACATAAAGACAAGACAATATAGACGAATGAGAGTGCCTACAGTTATGTTTAGAATATCCATTGACTGATATGAATGAGAATGTTAATAATAACCAGTAGGGATCAGATCAGGGGATCCAGCCTAAATACCTCAATATTTCAACATACCTATATTTGTTACACTGAATTCCTATCTATTATTACGGTACATGTTCTCGAATATTAACCGAGAACAGAATTCACGTTAATAAAATGTAATACGCGAGTTCGGCGTTAAGCCCGCACCTCCCAGATAAACCACTAGCAATATAACCTAAAATAATTTATAAAGTTTATTTCACGTTCGAATCTAGTACTGGTAAGTACCGACGTGGAACAGATATCGTGAAACTTGGGGACTTGCGGTGCCGCTGGGCTTCAGTCCCCGGATCGAGAACATTCGACGGATACCGAATTATTTTAACAAAATAGAATATTGAACTAAGGAACTTATTCTGTTAAACATATTTTAAGTCATATTCAAAAGGTAATTTGTTTTCAGTAAGTAATATTGTAGTTATTTTTCTTGCAAACCAAAACTTTAAAGTAAATTTGAATTATATTATTTTGCTTGAAGACCAAATATTTGTATTTCCTTTTGTTTCGTAATATCTGAAGACCACAAGGTAAGCCGCGATACGTTATGGATGTGTGTGCTGCCGACGATGACGGATTTGGCACGAACATTGAAACTGGAAAAGTCTCGCATTTGAATATATTCCAAGCTAAGGTTTTGAAGATATTGGACGAAGAAAATACTCTGTAACATATACATATCTATTATTACAAATAACATCAGGTAGTAGGTATCTCTATACACCATATATCTATACATTTTTTGTTAACATAGATTGTCCCACTGCTGGGCAAAGGTCTCTCGGTCACATTTCCAACCGTCTCTATTCTTCGCAGTCATCTCTTTACTTTACATTATTATTATAATTGTATAAATAATTCTTATGCTGTGCCCTTACAGGGTGCATGTTTATACTAACCCCTGTATTATATACATTAAGTCACCTACTTGTATAACAACATGTATAAGCAAGAAATAAATAAATATAAGTAATTTGATTTAATCTTTATTCTTCAAAATCCTCCATAACGTGAACATTGCAGTAGGTCTCATTAAAACATAATCCCGAGTCGGTATGTACATCCAGATATGTAACGAGCTGTAACCGGGCGGTGACGTCACGGATCTAATAGCGCAGGATCCGCCGCCTTTGTGCACTACACAATGCTCCGCGCAGCGCTAATCCTGGGAACTCCTTCCTAATGAAAAGATGCTTCGCTTTCTTACTGCGAGCGCGGCGGGCACTGACCTCCTTACCTTACGTTAAATTAAAACTGAACAAAGTATCATGTTATGACTACTTTCTATTATAAGTACTTAGTTGAATTTATAACTTTTATGTAATGTATTAAATTGTATTTATAATTGAATGGATAAAATCGTAATAAGTGTATTTTAAAGAGATTTATTTCAATGTGCATATCGGTCCATTAATTACGATGCCAAATGGGTCCCTAAAGGTAGCTCTGTCATCAGTGAGCGGACTATGGATGACACGCCTCCCTTATGTACAGTACAGTTATTGAAGAGAGTTTCATAACAAAATATAAAAAAGGCTAAACTAATACCGGTACTTATTATTTATTTAACAAAAGTTTGTGATGCATCAAAAATCTTTGAAAACCGTTGTTATAATACAAAAAGTGCGGGTTTACGAGGTTCCCCTGAGGTGGCGATAAAACGTTAATTGCGCCTTTTGTAGCCGGCGACGGAACCATCGTAAAAATTTGTGGCGTCCTTTTGTAGGTGTTCCTTTATTATACAACCATTTGTTGCGTTAGGATTGTCGCACACTGGCGGGGGACACGCGCGATTGTGACACACCACTGTGGGTAAGCACTTGAAAATACGAGTAGTATTATGCTACGGTTTATGGTTATCAGCACGCTTTATCACACAGTATATGAATGGAAAGAAAATCAAAATATTACCATATAAGGACATATAAGTGGGTGATTAGCCTCCTAAGTCAATTTTTATTAATCACGGGTTGTCCTTAATTGACACTATTTATATTTTTGGGAGCTGAGTTTCAATGCCCTCGTGACTACGATCGGTGTAACTTGATCGAAACGTCGAGGTAAATAATTTATTTTTTATATAATTTAGGCAATTAAGAACTGTGTTTTAAAATTTATTCCCAAAATCCAGTTCTAGCAAATAAAATGTTATTTATCGAATACTACGTGTCATGAGCTATTTTTATTTATTTATTTTTTTTATTTTTTTATTTACTAGGAAAGCAAACAGTTGTCTTGACAAAAATAAGTAGGAAAAAATTAATAACTATAAACCAATTACATGCTTTCACATATAGTAACAGAATACACACGAACAATACAAAGTTTTAACAAATAAAAGGGGGAGATTTACAGAAAAAGGGACATTAAAAAAGTGAGAAAAAAAAAAAAAAAGAAAATAATATTGTTAATTAGGTTTGAGATCGCGAGGAGAACCAGTGGTTAGTTAATATTGTTTTAGTTCTTTCTGAGCTAGTGTTAAAAAGGTCTAGCTGGGAAAAATCAATCATTGCACTATTAACTTCGCAAGCAGCTCTGATAAGGAAAGAATTCTGCCTATAATATGAAGAGCTATGTGGGACTGATAAAAAGACAGGTTGTCTGAGCGACCGATTAGGTACTTTTATATTTATTTTGTCCAATAAATGTGGTGAGTCGACTTTACTTTGAGCTATTTTAAATATAAATGCGATATCTGCGATGCGACGTCTTTCTTGTAAAGGAAGAAAATGATATCGAAGGCACCTAGTTTCGTAGTCCTTATCAAATTTCTTACATTTATACTATACCGGACTATTTGCCCTAGTATAGCGGCGCGTGTCTGCCGCTGGGGGCACACTATACAGTTTCGTGTCCGAATAAAACGGGCAAGTGCTATTAAGGGCTATGGATTGGACATTCACACAACGGAGAGCGTGAAGAGGTTATATTCACCGCGGTCTGCCTTCAAACAATACTGATCGTTGTGGAGCAATCGCCATTCATCTGGAGGTTGAGGGTAATATTTATTGCGTAAATAAATATTTGTATTATGATTATGGAGTAATTGTTTCGTGATTGTCTTATTTATATATCAATTTAAGGAAGATTTTTGTATGGAAGTTGGCATTAGTATGAATGTTTCGTAGTCCCACCGTAGTCCTAACTACGGAAATTTAAATAAAGTATTTGTATCCATTAAGAAAATCGGTACTCGTAATGTAAAGTTATATTTTTGATTTATAACTAATATGGGTAAGGCAAAAAGCAGAATGTAAATTCACTGTTCTTTTCTTGGGCGAGAAACTCGCCGACAGTTCATCGCTCACTCGCCCGCGGTGTGGGACCACTGCCTACTAGATCAAAAATATAAGTTTGATAACTTACTTGAATATTTATACAAATTCAGCTTGTTACGTTAATCATATATCGGTAGGTACAGGTACACGACACATCATTAGAGATCTATACTGAAAGTTTGACTTATATTTATCATCATAAAGTTTAATGTTTTTATTATAAAAGTAAAATGATACGCTTGGAGAAACTTGGACGCTTTGACATTTAAGTAGTAAAAATATCTAAGTTTAGGCAAGTATAACGAATATTTTCAAAAGTTTCTCGAAAGAGTGTCTATTTTTACTCAATATTACTTATTAGCTGTGCCCCGCGGTTTTACCCGCATAGTTTCAGATCCCGGGAATTTCGGAATAAAACATGCAACAGCCTATAATGTCCTTCCTCAGACCATAAACTACCCCTGTAGATTTCAAGTCAATCGTTTCAGTAGTTTAGCCGTGAAAAGGTAACAGAGAGACAGAGTTACTTTCGCATTTATAATTAAAAGGATTTTTATTGCACGGGGTGAGATGTTTGATAAAACTAGTTTAATAAACAAATACATATGAATCCACTTCTACACCAAACTATATGCATTCACAAAAGGTCCTCCTGGAGGCTGATGGTTACAGCTGATTGTAGGGATTGTCACCCAAACAAGACCGTCGAGACAGTATGAATAGAGACTAGGTTGTATTGAGTGGTCTGCTACGGTACTACGTTCCTCTTCGTAGCACTACACTTTTCGCTACTCTTAATAACCACGAACCTTTCTTAATAATACTTTTTAATAAATTAAATTTTCAAAAGTAAAATTTTTTAAGTATATATCAACCCTCACGTGTTTATTGCACGTATTAAAAAATGGGAAAGTAAACATACTTCTCATTACATTATTAATATCAGTAGTTATAGAAAAGCTTTTTACTTAGAGCCTTAAATTAAAACTTATAAAAAACCTTTTCGTTAACTACACAAAGACGACCAATTCGCAGTATAATAAAATACCTAATATAAAGTAAAAATGAATTCAAAAGATTTATTTAAGTTTAATAAACGATAGCTAAAAGGCTCTATACTTGAATTTCATTGGAATACAAATAAAAATGGTGCTCGAATATAAATTTGAATGTTTTTTTTATAAAAGTGAGATACAATTGAATAAATTCGACTGTCGAGTAATGAAGGGTGGCTCTGAGTATCAGGTTCGAGTCAAGTAGCGGTCACACGGGTAAAGTAACTTGTACACTGAACGACATTTATGTTATACATGTTTCATGAGTTTTCAAATTGCGTTAAAGAGTTAAGAGGAATGTCTTTAACCCTTTTTTTAATTACGTATTTTTATAAGGTCCGCCCCCACCCTTGTTCGTCCACTTATATACTTTTATAGGTATTTTGCTAATTTCAGCCACTTATGTGTGTGTGAACTTTATCGGATGAAGCCAGATTCTCAATGTGCATGCAAAATTTGGTATAAAGTACCTATGTTTAGAATTTGAACAAAGTATAAACCACGAGTGAATAATCATCTTTATTTTAAAACCTTAACGTAACCTTAAGGCAGCGAACACACTCATATCTTATCGGAGCTCATGCATAAAGATAGTATTTGAACATGAGGATTTACAATGAGTCAATGTTTCTCATCGACATTTGAGAGCCACTCATTTAAATCTTTCTTTTAGAAAAATCAAATCAACGACTAAGTTTATTTTGCTTACAGATATTTATCCCACACTTTTATACTAAACTTGTACCTATTGTTATATATAGTATAACAACACTTACATACTTAATGAGGTATGACTTGTGACGTCAATGGTGTGTAATGACGTAATGTGAAGATATGTGATGTTCGCGCAACAAGCGTCGCGGAGCATGCCGAGGATGGTAATCATATTATAAATTACGATGCTTTGTCGGTTAATTTGTATTAATCGACCGTTGATATTATGATGGCGTCGGTTAAGTAAGTTAACGATAAACAATCGTTTTATGTGAACTTTATACAGTAGGTATATACTCGTATAATGTGTATATAAAGGCGGCGCGCGACGGGACTCCGCACTAACTGTATTATATTCTGTTTCCCAAATAAATAATGTATAACGGGAGGCCAATTTCCCAGTTTTCCACTCACATTAAGGGTCCCGTTGAAGTAACGTATATCACTTATTGAATTGTGAGATCGCGTCGCGCACCGACCCACACCGCGCGCGCCGGGACCAACTCATAATCATGTTTATTTATTTTCGGGAAGATCAACCTTAATGTCAGTACATTTTCCGTTAAATCTATTTATTATTTAAAGGAAAAAATGAAACGTAGCAGCTAATAACAAGATAAAAGGATATAATCATGTATCATTCATGTAATTGTTTTGGAAATAACATTATTGATAATGTCGAATAGATAATTTATTGATTGGATCAGAGACTAATACCAAAGTACGTAAATTAATAGAAAAGAAAATTCTCGGTTTAAATGTGAATAAGGACAATCATCAATCAAACAAGTAATACAGTGACGGCCGCGGCCGCTACCCACACCAACACAAATATTCTATTCTATTTATATTTGGGCGTGAATCGAAGCGGAACGCGGAAGGAGATCAAAGCGGAGACGTCGACACTCAAAGACAACCAACCAACATAAATATATAAAAATATATAGATCACGTTTCCCCCGAACAATATCTCGGACAATCTGATAACGTCGGATTGACGCTCAAATAAATATAAAAATATTACAAATTGTGGCGAGATACCGGATTTTACGTTGAAATTCAAAACAACTTTTTCTCTGTTCCTTGTATTTTTAGCGGAGGCGAACTTTGTTTCGGTATTCTTTGTTGTGTTTGTCGATTATTTGAAATAGACCTGATAACAACAGAAGGCTTTGTTATGATATTATTTATAAGTAAATTTTCATCATGAAAATTAGAAGTCAACATAGATAAATAGGTACTACACTTGTAGGTACTTGTGTTCCATAGCCTATCTTTAATTAAACTCTTATAATATTAAGTAATGAGAACTAGCGCATTGAATGTAATCGCATATCATGTAATGTGACAGGCATTAGGAATATAATATTTGACCATTAAACTAAAAACCTAAACCTCAAGAACAAAATTCTTCCAAACCAAACATACATTGTACATGCTCGTATTACTTCCTAAACGCGTAGTGAATGCGATCCAACAAATCCTTTTGAGTTTAATCCTCTAGTTCAGGACGAGCCCTCCACATAAATAAATGAGTGTGAGGGCCCTCAGCGCCCCACGAGCCGTACACGAGCCAGTACTGCCACCGTCACCCCTCCGTCTAGACATCCACTCTACCTGACGACTGATGACTGAACCGCGAGGAGACAATCGAATAATTGAAACTATCGATACTTCTAGTAGCGGTCAGTCAGCGTCAGATAAAAGATAACCCTCCTCGGTACTGCTCACTTTGGTGTAGCCAACCAATGTACATTTTATCGTACAATCGATAATAATCACAAATTATTCAGTTGAATATGAAAGTTGATACTATTTCTCCAAACTAGGCACATTACCCGTAACTTTCAAGAATTTATTTTTTGTTTTCAATTTCTGAAGTTTCTGCCTGTTTATACAGAAAACTGCGGAATAAGACGTGATCCGTTTTTATTTAAATGTCGCACTGTAAACAAGTACACATATAATACTAATTGAAACTGATACAGGTAGAGCACCTCACTCACCCGGTGAGTGTATCAAACGAAACTAAATAAACAGCGGATCCTAATCACAAACTAGGTAATTGGCGGGCATTGTGTCAAAGTTAATATTTACAAAGTACAGATATTTGACCAAACGCTTACAAATACAAACAAACAAATAACAACTGAATATCTGTAATTGGAACACATTTTGAAATTCATTACGGGCTTCTGCGGAATTCAAAACTATTATTAGTGTTAGCTTTAAATACGAGTTTATTTTATTTAGTTTATTAGTTATCATACTTGTAGCTTTTCATTTTAAATATTCGGAATTCATAGCATGTTGTATATAAAGACAAGGCATTGGAATTTAAAATGTGTCGTATAAAAGGTTAATTTTTAATTAAGAAAAGTGGTCGTTTTCTCCCACATTAGTAGACATTAAGGTGTACAATGAATGTCTCCAATTAATTACAAACGCATGTCTAATTGAGTATCACATGAACCGAATTCCACCGCCCCCCTCCCTCCCCCCCCCCCTTCGGCACTGCACGAGCCGTGAACACAAACACCGGCTGAATAAGTTAAATGTTTGAAACACGTTCAGTTTACCCGTTAGAGGAAACAAACATCCATCACCTGGACCTTATCCCCGCGCCATAAAGGTGAGAATCGCTCGCATTCATCACGACGACGGATACGTAACGGGAATGAGTGTCCGAATGTTAGAAAAACTAATAAAACTAGATGTATCACAAAAAAGAGTTTGTTTTAACAAAAAAATCCTTTGGTTCGTGAATCATAGTGGGAACAGAACGGTTCGACTGAGAGTTTTGTTTTTGGTAGGAATATGGTAGGTAGGTACAAGGAATGTTATGCTATGTTAGTTCTAACAAGCTAAAACAAACTAAGCCGAATTCTTCAGAAAAAATATAGGAAATTATGAAAATGAGGCTTCAAAGTTTTTTTTATATTTTCACTACCCTATTACGCTACCTAATTATTTTTCCTACTCTACCTTGTAGAGTGGACATTATTTTTGTAAAAGGTATAAATATACATAATGTTATATTTCACTAATAAACCTTATTGTTAACGCGTCTGATCGATAAGTGTACGTATTTTAAGTAACGTAACCCGCGCGGCACTCGGTACAGCCGAATCACTCTCGTAAAATATTAAGTGCTTCTTTGGTATTCAATCAATCAAGTGCTTTTATATTGAAACCTGATTAAGTAATTTTTTTAATCATGAAAATGGCAACGTATTGACATATCCGGATAAAAAATTGCGTCATTTAAAAATGTTGTTTGTTTTTTCGAAGGTTGCAGAACATTTTCATTATTTGGAAAATCATAGTCTTCATTTTTTTTAACTAAATTGTAGTTGAATATGATTGTAACAAAATGCATCTCCAAAGAGCCAAAAGTACTTTGTCAACCTTAGACCGATAATATGACATTAGAAGGGCAAGAAAGAATGATCTTAAAGAATATCATTCCTATTAACGCTATCGAGCTCTATCTTCAGCTCTCTCTACTATGCCTTTTAATACAGGTTGTAAAAGTTTAAGTTTCTAAAAATCTCAATCCCACTGAATAGCATGTCAGTATCAGCGCGTTGTCTAGTACTATTGGAGGTATCACTTACTAACCTATAAACCGCTCCGTCGGCAGTATCCGAACCATTGTGATTGTGACGTGCGGACATTCTGCTCTCTCTAATACTTACACTCTGATATAAAAGGACGATAAAAGATTCTCATACTGCCTAGTTTTCAGTCAGAACTTAAACATTTTCCTAATATTTTTCTCTCAGATTACCGGAGGCACATCAGTGAGAGAGATCTTTTACCCTGTAGTAGAATTTTACACCTTTCCTTTTAGTATTCTAACACTATAAAAATCTTATTGGTTGTGATGTTGCGGGCTTTGCAGGAAAGTCGAGAGTATAGATAGTATAGTGTGATTGATGTGCGTAGTTTCTGATACCCTAGATACAAGTTTCGAACTTAGTTAGGGGTCAGTTATTATAATGAGATGATGTATTGAATGATTATGTTATGTAATGTATAGGTTACAGTACTGTTACGTACACAATAAAAACTATTATCTAAGTAAAAAAAATATCTATTAAAATAAATCCCCTCAATACATATTAAAACACTAACACAAATCATATATACACACCTAATAATAACATTATTTCTACAAACCAACTCCCACCGTTCCTTGCCTCGCGGGTGTCAGTATCCATCGCAGTATTGGTTCACTTTACGATTGCTATAAACTAAACAAGCACATTCAGGGCAGGTCGCCGGTGACGGGGACACTTCCTGATGCTCACTTTATGCCCATATTGACACTCATTGTGAGGGCGCTATTGAAAAGGGAGCTACTTACTATTGTCATAATTTTTCCACGATTATAATAAACTATTAACGACAGTTTTTTAGAGTACTACTATCTATGAGTTATTAATCTTTAATGATTTGTTTGTTGACCTAATTGGCATGGTGTTCACTATATTAGGCTGCAAAATAAAGGGTTGTGTCTTCAACTTTCGTTCAAGGAAAATTTGTGTGAACTACAATTGTATGAGTTGGGTTGGGTCTATAAGTAGTTTCTAATACCCAGAAATGAATAGAGTATCGAAGGTCAGTTGTTACATGAAAATGATATAGTGATTGATTGTTATGTTTGATCTGAATGAAAACATAAGGAAAAGAAGAAGCTATTTTCTAAGATAAACAGAAGTATGCAATGTGGAGCAAATTGAGTCACGATCGCGACCAATGGTGGAGCCGGGGGGGGGGGGGGGAGGTATATGGGAAAGTAATGCAATCAGTGTCTATGGCATATATAAACAATACTGATACTTATAATATACTAGCTGTGCCTCGCGGTTTCACTTGAATGACATTTTAGTATATGCACAAACGTTCCTCTTGAATTACTATATCTGTTGCTGAAAATTGCATTTAAATCGGTTGCGTTTTTATTTTATTTATTTAACACACAAAACACATTACAACCACCTAAGAACTAATATAGCTTAGTAAATAAATACAGATCTTGATTGCAACATAAAACATATGTGTGTACAGCTACTTTATATCATTTAAATTGTAACCGAGAGTGAACGTAAATAAAATTAAATATAAAAGTCAATATCTAAATATACTTACTTATAAAAACATAATGTTACTAACAATAAAAAGAAACAACGTTAAATCAAATTATATTTGTCTTGATGAGTATAAAATAGATTTGACATTAACAATGAATTTACTAAGTGTAGTCTCGAAAATATGTTATATGTTAGTATGCTAGCTCAAAGTTGTTTAAGTTGCTTAGTTTAAAAGACGTAAGCATACAAACAACGGGAGCGACTTAGTTTTAAACTATTTATATGTATTTCATCACAAAAGGGTTGTCAATAACGGCTATTATTAGTTTCCTATTCTATAATTTAGATTTAATAGCTTATACGGTGGGTCCATATTGGCTCACCTAAAGTTCTTTACCCGAAAATGTTTTTCCTAACTATTTGTAGTCCGAATGATCATTCTTCCTAAAAATTTTCATTCTAAAGTTTTAATTCATACTATTTGTAGTGCTACCGACGATGCTCATAACACTGATGTGTTCGAAAATTTTAATTACTAACATCATTAATGTAAACATATTTAAACTCCTACTGTTTTTTATCATAACGCTTTTATCCCTAAACATACTTACCATAATATTTTCACTCATGCTCAGAAAGAAACATTTACCAAGTGTAATAAAAAATATATGTGGGTAGAAGATGATATTTATAGTTTTAATGATTATTATACGACTCGTTTACGGTTATGCTTATGGCCTGGGAGTTTAACATAACCATAACTAAAGGACCAATTCGGTTCTGGAACTTGACTGAATGATTGGAGCAGGACTCTGGTTTTGCTCTCTCGGCTCGTGCGTTATATGTTATACCTACATGTTATGTAAAAACAAAGCTACGAAACATTTATGTATATAATATTTATTATAATAAATAAAAATAAATCTAAACAAAAAAGATATGACTTTGAATAATAGTATGAACGATGGTTATGTTGATAAAATATAGGAAAACAAATAAAAGTGTAAAAGATGTTTATTGCTACTGACTTTATGCAGTTGAATGTTTCGGAATTAAAACATTAGTGACAAAGATTTTAGGAGTTGCGATTGTTAGGATAAAAAATGTTAGGAAGAAAATTTTCGGATTTCCAATTATCGGAGTTGAAATTTTAGGTGAACTTTGGCGCACCCTTATACGGTTCTAGTAGGGCGAGTTGTTTTGATGTGTGGCCGTACCGTACCGTAATTATAACATAACATAACATAATCATTCACTACATCGTCTCATTATAGTAACTGACCCCTAACTAAGCTCGAAGCTTGTATCTAGAGTATCAGAAACTACGCACACACTCATTCACGCACGCAATTGTTTGTATATTTTAGGCGTATAGTATGTTCTATAATTAAACTGTTTAAAACATGGTTTCAACCACATATATGACGATATCATTACGTATTTAGCGTTCAAAAAGACAATTACTCAGACATTATGGAAGTTCTTAGATATACAGGATAATTTGTATGGGTACAAATCAGTGATGTCGAGATAACAGAGACTATCTGTTCCGAGTGAAACCAATTACAGCCGATAGAGATTAGACGCACGGTATTGGTACAACGCCGACCAACTAATCTCTATAACTATGCAATTAATTTAATTCCATAATCACAAGGGAATTGATTCAATTATTGTACGTTTAATTTAATATCTATTGATTTATTAGAAGGGTTATTATGGGAGCCGAAACTATATAATTTACGTGTCTGCCCGCGCCTGATAATACGAGTATAATCGGTGACTGATTTATTTGTAGAAGGAAATATTACGTGTATATTGCAATCCCACCAAAAACATTCTGTAAAAAACTAGCCAAGTCTCGATGGAGCTGCTTGTTTAACTCTAAAAAGTAATGAAATCTAGACAGACTCGTGCCAAGTCTAAGGTTCCTTACTGCGATTTCTTTATTATTATAGTTAATGTTGTGTGACTTGGCCGTTGAACATTGTTTAAAAGGTTAGTAGTGGGTACATGTCAATTTTGTTTACACGTAATGTTGTAACATTATTAAAATACGCAGCTTTATCAAGCCTACAATTGACTGGATATTGAATCAACATTTTTCAAATGGCCAAAATTTAGCAAATTTTCTATCGTCAATGGATAGGTTCTGGATTTTTTAAGATTGGTGCAATAGCGTCATGGAGCACCTAGTTTTGTACCCTTGTGTACATACATGTGTACCCTTCAACGGCCAAGTCACACAACATTAACTATAATAATAAAGAAATCGCAGTAAGGAACCTTAGACTTGGCACGAGTCTGTCTAGATTTCATTACTTTTTAGAGTTAAACAAGCAGCTCCATCGAGACTTGGCTAGTTTTTTACAGAATGTTTTTGGTGGGATTTCATTTCTTTTTGTTAAAACTTGTTTATATTGATTTATTTTATTAGATTTTCTTATTTGACACACTTATTTTTTAGGAGAAGTATTATATTATTAAGCGCCCCGCGGTTTCACCCGCGTAGTTCCCGTTCGCGTTTCCGTGGGAATTTCGGGATAAAAAGTATCTATACATAAATAGTTTTTAAGCTACCTCCCCACAAATTGTCAGCCAAATCAGTTCAGCTGTTCTAGAATTATAATTCCCGTTCCCATTCCCGTGGGAATTTCGGGATTAAAAGTTTTCTATGTGCTACTCCTGGTTCTAAGCTACCTCCCCACCAATTTTCAGCCAAATCAATTCAGCCGTTCTTGAGTAATAAATTCCCGTTCCCAACTCGTGGGATTTTCGGGATTAAAGTGTTCTATGTTCTTGTCCTGGTTCTAAGCTACCTCCTCACCAATTTTCAGCCAAATCAATTCAGCCGTTCTTGATTTTTAAATTCCCGTTCCCAATCCCGTGGGAATTTCGGGATTAAAAGTATCGTATGTCCTTTTCCTGGTTCTAAGCTACCTCCCCACCAATTTTCAGCCAAATCAATTCAGCCGTTCTTGATTTTTAAATTCCCGTTCCCAATCCCGTGGGAATTTCGGGATTAAAAGTATCCTATGTCCTTTTCCTGGTTTTAAGCTACCTCCCCACCAATTTTCAGCCAAATCAGTTCAGCCGTTCTTGATTTTTAAATTCCCGTTCCCAATCCCGTGGGAATTTCGGGATTAAAAGTATCCTATGTCCTTTTCCTGGTTCTAAGCTACCTCCCCACCAATTTTCAGCCAAATCAGTTCAGCCGTTCTTGAGTTACAATTCCCGTTCCCATTCCCGTATAATTCCCGTTCCCGTTCGATTATCCTAGTTTTTATAGTTTTCCCTTTATGTGGCCATTAAACCCTAACTCTGTACCAAATTTCAGCTCTCTAGGTTTATGGGAAGTACTAGTTCTATTTTGATGATCATGAGTGAGTGAGTGAGTGAGTGAGTGAGTGAGTGAGTGAGTGAGTGAGTGTCTAAAATGCGAAACTTTGCTTTCGCTTAACTAGGGAACTAAATGACCTACAGACTTGAAATTTTATTTTAAGTATGTGATAGTATAGCTTACTGGATGACGAAAATTTCAGCGTTCTGGGCTTATCCAGAGGTTCTCAAATAGGGGCCTGAAAATGCGACGAAAGGGTTCCTGTAAAGGATGGTACGGCAGTGTTTGCTTCGCGCTCGACTTGGCGGGGGGCACTGCCGTGCCCCCAGATAGTGCAACTCACGTTTTACAAAAGTATAGGTCTTTGAATCAATCGGAAAAGTCTGCGCTATTGTTGGTCCTAAAAAAACACAAGTGGGCTGGTAGCCTTACTATAAATATAATCTATACTAAAACCAATGAATAACAAGTTCCATAAATACATTAATACTATTTTTGTGAGCCCACCTATTATCAAAGGTCCAACAACACTACTTACCAACTAGATGGACGTTAACCCCTCAGTAACAATGTCCTATTCTGTGGCAAACTAAGTAAACATGCTTCACTAAAACGAGTGATCATTTAATTTATATCTCTGTAATCGTATCGAGGCGACGACCCTTGAATACTCCCCGAAGGGATTACAAGCGCACGTGACTCGAGTCGCAATACTTCACTTTGTACTCTCAGTCGTGTTTAAACCAGTTGTAGCGAGCGGCCGGACTACGGGCTTAGTGAGGCGCTGTGACGCACTCAAGTTACGAACAAGGAAATAGTAAATCGGAGATACTGAAAGAGTTTGAGGATCTAAAAGTGTAGGTAATTGTTTTGAAAGGCGATGTCTTATTTGTTCCTGAAGAATCCTTAAAGTTCTAATAAGTAAGACTATAGGCCGAATAAGGCAACGGTATGAGAGTGTGAATAACAATCCACCATCTCCCAATTAATGAACCACTTAGCATCCAATTGGGCAGATTATCGCCAAAACAGCAACGAAGCGGGTCCAATAAGAGGCGCCCATAATGAGTCCTGAGAGGCATCCATCACACAATCGGCGCTAATTGGGCGACACGAGAGCGCACTCCGCTCGCCGCTGATCAGCTATTTACCAAATCAGATAAAGTTTCCACTCTCTCCTCAAATATTTTCTACAAAATACCAACTTAATTATCCATGAAATCGGCGGTACACTGAATACACTTTTGATGTCGAGTGTACCGGCCCCTAGTTCGGTCGGGCTTTGTTCGCGATTGTACTTTGTTGGTAATTAGCTTGTGGTATGATTAGTGAGCTGCGTTAGTTCCAAGCGATTCTGTTTTTAATTACCTAAGGGAAAATATTGCTTTTACAATTGTGTTTTTATAATGATGAACGACGTTCATCTACATAATTTCCTGTGCCAGTTGTAGAGTGTGTCAGAAATAAAGTTCCTTGATTCCTTGGTGTAATAACAGACACGGTACTCACATTGGTCTCAATGTTCTTACTAAAACAACATCAATACGAACTACGAGTATATCGCGAGATATTGTACCTAAGGAAAACGCAGTAAGACAAACCTATTTATAACCCCCATTCATAAATACACCATAACAAAACAAGAGCCGTGCGTGTGTTCGTAAATAAACAAGTCAATAGTATGAGAGACACAAAGGTAAGATGGCCGCCGGTGATACCTCACATGTGGGTACATTGTGAGAACATTACTGGTAAACCAATATACATATACAACAAGATATTACGTAGTGTCTTTACGTGAAACCTGACGTACTTACAAATCTATATTTTTTAGGTTTATTGTCATTTTTGTATAGGTTTTTGTTGCTTTTTTGTATAATTTTTATCAATTCCCGTGCGGAGTAAATATTTGTGTGATCAATAAATGTATGTATATTTCACTTTGGGTATCACACATAATGTAAGGAAGTCCTTACATTATGTGTGATACCCAAAGTTTTTGATACCTTATTTAGAGGTAGTAAACCTATTGATATCTTTGATTTACACGAACACTACACATTGAAATAAAACACTTAAACGGATTTTTGTCGTGGTTATATTTTGTTTTACATTTTCTGACGTTTCGGTAATAAACCTAGTTAAGAGACGGTACTTTGTTTGCTTTTTTGAACGTGCTAATGCCGGGAACTAGTAACGCAATGTTCGTATTACATTATATCAGTTTATTGACTCAAAACGTAGTTGAAACCTTAGAGCACAGCTCTTTAATAATACAAATATCTCTTGAATCCACTCCCAACAATTTTGAAAATCATTTACATAGATTTAAAAAGTTTTATTCGTTTGAAACTTTGTTATACTAAATTGATAAAGTATAATCTTCAATTAGTTGGATCCGACTCGTCCTGAACCTAACCAAACAAATGATACCTATCCCTGTCGAGGACTCGAGTAATGTACCCATTATTAATATAACTTATAATAACGGTTCAACTTATTCATAATAGTTTGCGGCGGATTAAACTTAAATACAATATCTGAATATTCTTATCTATGAGGTATTATTAACTATTACAATATATTAACAAAGTTTCGACTCAGGTTGTTGATGGTTAATTAAGTCAATTATTTATACTTAAGTAAGGTGCTACGTTATATTGAATGGACTGCTCGGATGCTCAGTTTTATATTGAACTCTATTGCTTTGTAACTAGGATTATTTTAAGATTCTTAACGCAAGAGAAGGATTAAGATAATAATATTTTGTAATAAACTTCAGCAATTTCTATAGTGTCACTTACAATTTGTATAAGCACGATCAACCAATACCCGTATCCGTAGGTAAATATTGTTTTAAAAATGTACATAAAATAAACGTTTTCATTGGAAAACATTTTCCATGAAACCTTTGAATATTGAGCTAACAGACAAAGTGAGTGTTTGTTTACAAAGGGCAGTATCGTTCACACATCAATTTCAAAGTTGTTACTCGCACGAGCGGTCTTCAAATAAGACGAACCAATCTAAATAAGTGAAACCTCCTCGCTCGCGGTACACCCCCCCCCCCCTCCCGCCCGCTCGCTCCGCTCGCTCCCCCCTCCCGAGGCGGTCGCTCACAACACACACAATTTAATATCTATAAAAATCCCCTTTTCATTGCCTCTGAATCTGATGTAAACGGTCCCTTTGCTTCATTTACTTTGTATAATAAATGTACTAGATTTAAGTGGTTGTAAGAAAATATTTATTATTTTCTCCAACCATTATAGGGCGCGTACTAGCAATTTTAGGCTTCTGATTAACTAGCAATTTTAAAGTTGATAACTCCAAATCTTATTAAAGTTTATAACAAAGGATATTATCTCAAACGATATAGCTTAGCCCACACAAACTCAAACGGACTTCAAAATATAATATTTCTATTGATACACCAAGCTAAAACACAATATAACATTTATCTATTGATACATCAAACTAAAACGCTAGGAAGTGTATGAAGCACAATATAAAGAGGTAGAAAAATCAAATCTTGTTTGAGTTGTAGTGTCGAGTAGAATGTACGGTCGAGCTGTGTAAAGTGTTCGCGGTGCGGCGGCGGCGGGAAATAGTGCGATCGAGCGATAGCGGTTGGACCTTATCGCGCGATATCGTATCTATAGCGGGCACTGCACTGCAGGGCTGGCAGATAGGTTTTACCTTTAATATCTACATAGAAAATGAACGATGCATAGTTCTTTGTACTGCTTCTTGCATTATTGTACTACAGCTTAATACTCTTCTATTTCACTGATGATACAAGTTTAATCACTACATAGTATAAAAAAGTCGCTTTCTCTGTCCCTATGTCCCTTTTTATGCTTAGATCTTTAAAACTACGCAGTGGCGGATTTTGATGCGGTTTGTTTTAATAGAGAGTGATTCAGTGCGAAGGTTTTTATCATAGTTTTATACGCTTCACATTAACATTATAGACATTCATATAACGATTTAAATACATCGTACGTAATATAAAGTAATAAGGCAGCCCTGTGCACGAGGTAATTGTGCAAAGAGGCGTGCGGGGCACATTACGGACGTGACGCTGACGGGACGCGGGCGGGACGACACATCGTGACGACAACAGGTGGAGCTCATGGCGTCATCTCATCGGGTTTATTGTTATGTACCGCGTTTGGATAACGACATACTGATTATAATGTCATCAAGAGTGTGTCTCAAATACTTGGAGGGTGATTAAATATTTTGGACTGGTTTGTATAACAAAGTTTTCTTGTCGTTTTATGCATGTCTAGACCAGTCTAGTCAATATTTGCTTTGTATATTGTTGAAAATTATGTACTTTAAATGGAATTTCAAAAAATATATTCCTATAGCTTTAAAAAAAAAGACGCTCAGTGTTTTCGCGAAATGAAATCTTAATTCATTAAAACTCATTATCATAAAATACAGCTACCAAAATTTGTTTGCAAAAAGAAGAACCTAGCCTTTGTAAGTAAAGTTAAAATAATGTATTAATATTAAAAACGCGATAACACCACGTAATTCTATCTTCAAAAGATATTTACTAAATAAATTCGCCATCCGATTTCAACGAGAGTTTTTTACCAGGAATTATGTTTGAAAATAAGTAATGAATGATTCATTAAATCCGTGGGAGCCGTGAAAAGGAGCACGTTTGCATAACGACGTCGGAATCAACGGGAACAAAACACGGATAATCTTTTTAACAAAAAACTTGGAGATGTTGTTTGGGACTTGCGCGGCCGCCGGTCACACCGCGACACCGCGACCGATGTCAGTCGGGGTGACCTCAATCAGTTCATGAAACAACATGTATTAAAACATAATTAAGTTAAAATAAGTTGAATGTAGATTAATCAAAATATTACAATAAATAAATTGATTATTTTGACAAATTGATATCAGACTGTCAGTAATTTTGTTAAAACGAAATACCTACACCATTTTAAATTATTATTCTGATTATAGGACTTTGTGTCTTTTCTAGTATTCTTTAAAGTCTAGAATGTCTGTCACAAAGTAAAACCAACACCATTATTAAGTATAGTATATTTTAAGTATACTTTATTTTTATCCTTTTTGCCAAATTAATCCTTGAGCACTAGTTGGTATAAAAACAATTTAGAAAACGACCAGAGGATAGTAAACCTTTTAGCTCATCACAGTGGTTCACATCTCGCACTACCCAAACGCGTCTCATTACTTCCATCCACTCTCTAATGCTTTTATTACGCACATAATTCGCCCGAATTAAAGTTAGAAAATCGTTCCCATTAAGTTAAACATCGTCGTTAAAGCAATCCAAACTGGAAATTAATGTAATAACATTATACGAGTGGGGCGCGTCCTCGTGACTCGTGTGTGCTCCAACATAACGTGAACGTAAAATAACGCAATCAGCTCGTATCAAAAGGAACTCCACACAAACACCCCGAAGGCTTTATTTAGAAAGCTTTTAATGTGAAATAAAAATATATTTTGATGAGAACTCGTTCGGGATCAGGTACCGACCGATATTATAACCCGCGCTCCCTCCGCTGTGGAATCAAATAAATACTTGAACGCTAATCATTTCGGAATGTACGCTTTTAAAGGCTTATGATAATGAAATTTAATAAAACTTGCGCTAACGGAGCACGCTTCAAACAGAATAACAATTTTATGTTTCGTACCTTTTACTGCGGTAATCTATTTCTGACTCGTATTGTAAATGTTTTTATTATCGGAACATTAATTAAGTCATTTATAACGAAACTCACAAAATATGATCGAATAAAAATATAGGTAATACAGCAGTAATGTTGTAGTGGGCGCACCGCGCGCGTATGTTTTACGATCCGACCAACATATCTGTAAATATTTGGTCGGTTTTATTGGTGGATATCGAATAAACCTCCTGATAGGTTATCTATTGGTTAGTAAACTGGTATTACTTACGAGTTTATGGGTTCAACTGAGGTGGGGTCACTGAACATACGGGGCATGGGGTCATACGGGGAGACTTATAGACGTCATATCTTTAGTTGACATTGTAAAGTGAAGAGTTTGTTTGTTTGAACGCGCTAATTTCAGAAACTATTGGTCTCATATAAAAAAGTATTACAGTGCTAGATAGCCCATTTATCAAGGAAGGGTATAAGCTATAAAACATCTCGTGGCAACCAATACGAGCGGAGCTAACGCGAGTCAAACCTAGTGAAATCGCTTGTCCCTTATAAGACTTAACACAGAAGTTTGAAATTACTACGGAAAAATACAAAAACAATTTCACTTACAATTATTATTTAAATTATACCTTTTATACAGTTTGGGTTTTCCAAGAAACAGTTACCGACATTAAATGGGAGAAGACGTAAATGAATGTACATAATTAACTTTACTAATAAAATTTAATTAATTGTATAAAGTATTATTATTATAGAGGTTGCTTTCCTGACGGATTTCTTGAAATTGCTTGATATTTAATTTATAAAATATTATTTGTGCTCATTTAGAGTATAATAAAGACTTTTCATACAAATTCCTAGTAGTTTGAGCCTAACATTGATTAATCTGTTAGTCAGTGAGTTACAACAAGTTAGTTTACAAATTTTATGGACACACTTACGAAATGATTTACAATTCCATCATCATCAGCTGATATAATGTCCTCACCGAAGGTCTCGAGGGTACCCCGAATTAAACATAATTTATCACTTTAAAACAAACAAAAATGAAACAGCAACCAACCATTATTGATCCTACTTAAAATATCACAGTCACTTAATATCTGTGCAACATTAACTTTAATAGATAATAATTAACGATCGTATGAAGTGTTATTTATCACTTGTGTGTAATACGGTGCGTACATTACCGTGCTTCGTTTACATATTGAGTCGAGTTTATTTCCCAATAAAACACCGACGACGGAATATTTAATATTTTTACGATATCACCACTTTAACGTCGTGTTTACATTATAACTGAGGGATCAGCGTTCGGAGTTTGGACTAGCCATAAACATTTAATGTGCCCCGAAATACGTCACTTTATAATGTTAATGAAAAATGAAATTGAAAATGTTTTGTCGAGTCATTAACGTTTTATGTTGTTTTTGGTATTATTTTTAGCGAATTACAAGTATTTAGGTTAACGTTTTTATGAATGTCAGATTATTTTTCATGGTGTCTAATACCATATGTGATCGCATGGGTAACGCGCATTGAGTAGGCGGAGTGATTACGCGTTTTCGTCCTCACTGTTCTCATATCATAAGTGAGAGGAGGGAGACGCCTTTGCCCGGGAGTAGGATCTTACAGGCCGATTTTAATATTTACGTTAATCATCAATTTTCAAATGTTAATATTAGACCGCGTAGAAACAAATATATCTCTTTTCTGTAATTCATCTTAATATCCAATATTTTTTACCCGAGCATACATTATCATTATAATGAAGTCAAATAATTCGATCATTATTTCAGAAATATGAGATTATTCTGAAATAATGATAATATTTCTAGGATAATAAATTTATTTAATTTTGTTTAACAAATAACAACATACAATACGAATTTATATTCAAATAACAATTACAATTTATTATTTTCACAATTAATAGTAAATCCAAAATGAGTAATATACTAACCGCCGTCAATACTGTGATAAAAGGTTGAACCAATTTGTGAATATAGAATCAAGGTTCTCATTATAAGTTAATGTATTCGTGCATGTATTCATCGCACGAGATGTATCTATAGCGCATTGAATATTAACCGTTTCGCAAGGATCCTGTAACCGCGGCCTCAAATCTACATAATAGCTTCACATGTTAGCAAATAAGCTTCGCTCGTTTCGCTCGCTCCTCTTGGTACTTGGTTACGGTGAGCGCTACGACCGACCTCGTAGGCTAATCGTAGCCGGCCGTAGTACTTCGTAGCAACACTACGTCGTAGTTTCTTATTAAATTGTTTGACTTTAATTTTTGGTTATTTTTGTGTATATTATTTAGTTACTTTATAAAGTTAAATAAATTATGATAAAATAAATACGTTTGTTTGTAATGTGAACAAAGTCGCGTCACACAACAATTGTTCACTCAATAAAACGGAACAGGCCCAAGCAGTACACAGTTTCACGTTAAGTAACGAATACACTTACATTTATCAAACAAATCCATGATGAAAGCTCACCCTACTTTTTGTAAAAGCTTTTTGAATCCTCAGATTAAGCTCATTGATATATTAAACAGGTTGTCTTCAAACGCACATACGAGTTAAGCAATAATTATAATTTTGAAATGTTTTACTATTATTTTATAAAATAGCATGATTTTTTAAATAAACAAATAATGACATATTACGAATATTCAATATAACAATATGTGACAAGTACTATTAGGTTTATGGCTTTATATACAAGAGATACTAAACTCAAATAGCTGACAAAATAAAAAATGATAATCCAATTATAGTGAAAATATATATTGTTTAGATATTTCTATTCTTGAAATGTTATAAATAAGCACGGCTCAGACACTTAGCTCCAATTTATTAAATATTTTTCGTACTTTAATCAACACGCTGAAAAAACACAGACCGCTTTATTTATACTCCTATAACAAATAAATATTTCCAAATCCAAATATGAAATAAGAAAAAGCGTTATCACAATACAGTCATTCATTTTAAACCAAAAAAGTTTTAAACTAAAGCGCCCGCCATTGGACGCCACTGGGCGGGTAGTTCAGTACAGTCAGTGGTGGCGCGGATTATGAACGAAAAACCTATAATTGTAAAGCCTACAAAGCCTGAGTGAGCTTTTTGTGCGTCCTTCAGCGTGTACTCGGAGAGACCACGGACGGTTTACAATTATCTATATTTTAGAATATGATAATAGAATTTAAGAAATTTAGAGTTATTAATACATAGATTTAAGTTTTACTGATGTGAAGATTACATAAATTATTAAATTATAAAAAAATAATTTTCTTTAACCATAAATAAAAGAAGAATAACAAAAATAATAAATGAAAGTCGTAGTAAGGAAGTGAAACAGACTTCTGTGGATAAAAGCAAATGGAAGGAGTTGCACCTGTTACACCGACAAGACCACGCCACCCTTAAATTAAATAACAATAATTAATTTTATTATATTGTTTTCCTTTGTACTTATATTTATATTGAAAATCCTAAGAAAAAATATGAATGTGTATAATTATATTAAATGCAATGTTTACTGGATTAGGTTTAAAGACACAAATATAAAGGTATTATTCTATAATAGTATTTACGCGGGAGTCAAAGAATATCAGTTATTGATGAAACTAGTGTTCACAAATATTGTATTTCTATAACGATATATTTAGGAATAGAAAGTATCGAAATACATTTGTAGTATTAGTGAATTAACGATTATAGCATTGAAAGAAATCGGATATTATTACACACATACGTTTTTTTTTTAAAAATAAATAAATAGTAACATACTCTATTCACACTCCTGATTATTTCTCTTCCAGAAAGTTTTTGTTTAGTTCGTGAAATTTTCCGACGAATCGGTTGTCCATTTATAATTTGTTGTTTTAGTTTCTAAATATACAAATCTAAGAATAAATAATATTTATTTTAATTGATACATTTTACAATTATTTCGAGATGCCAATTTAATGGACACCAGACTCATCAACTGATATCTCGGGGTGATGGGCGCAGTACAGTGTTGTACACACTGTGTCTGTAACGGGAAGGCGTGTTGGTAACCATCAGGTCATCACCTCGATCGTATTGTCACTTTATCATATTATTAAAAAAGAAAACTGCCTCACTAGCTTGCATCAAGGCTATTAGTGCAATACCGTGGTCATTTTTTGGAGTAAGTACCACCGAAAGTATTTTGTCTCTCGTCCTACAGATGTGTGTGTGTCCGATAGCCGCGCGCCGCCCGCCGCCCGCCGCCGTGAGCACTGTATGAGCACGTTTTTCGTGTTCACTCGGACGTTAACGCTGTTCTGTATTGTTCATCGCAATCTGTTGCGGTCATCCTCATACACATTCAGGGGTTGGCAGATATTTATGATGTCATAGTGTTATGACTAGAGGTAATAATAGTCATATTTGATATTAGTCGCACGCTGTGCTCATTACTTGCGTGGGTTCGTTCGTGGGTCACTCACGTATTTCTATATTGTATATACACGCGAGATATTGGTGGATGCTTGCGTGGATTTGGCTGAATTGATTGCAATTGTTGTCTTTTAAAAAGAAAAAAATATATAAGAAAAGAGAAGATAAACGCCACCATCCGTTATCCAAACTGACTCTGACAAGATAGAAACAAAAACAGAGTACCGTTTATTGTAACAAATAAATATTTAAATCGACACGGTACTAACAACGGCTCACTCGGAACGAAACGAAACGTCAAACATCCGCCAACTCTGACTTATCTGAATAAATAATACCTAACCAACAAAGTGTTCCACAAAAAGATAACCTAATTCTTGACGGACGTAAAGCCAACGAGCAAATTTAGACAGACAGACAATTTCACTTTCGTTTGGAACACCTACAGAACCCTTGTCAAGGCGGCTGCTTCACGGCTCACTTGGTTTTTATTATTACCTCTCTCGTTGCGTGTTTCACTCGCTATTGGATCAACTATAAATTGCAACCGCAGCTCTGCTAAGTTACAACCTTGTCGCAGTGAATCACCGCATTAAGTCTTATGGAGATCGAAGGTGGAATGAGGATTTATACAGGCGGCAGAGAGTACGACAAAGCTCTTAGCTTATTGAAGCCAATCGACACTAGTGCTTCCGACGATTTATATGTAGTGTTGTGGAACTACCTAAATATACTACCTAAGTGCCTTAGCGAAAGCTGTGTTCAGGCTCGTCATCTTTATGACGTACATAACTATACTACAGCGATAGATAGTTTATTGTTTATATTAGTTCTTGCGCTAAATTTACTCAACATTTAAATGTTATAACATAATAATATTTCCTTACTTGTATATGATTATGGACAAGAGTAAACATAAAAAATACACTATTAATTCCAACGTGGCCATAACAGGGTGTGTAGAGTAACAACATTATATATCCAAGTGGTGTGGAGTGTCCAGATCTGGTGTCCGTAGAGCGGAGAGTGGTCTCGAGGGGACGCCGGGACACTCAGACCGGCTTGGGAGTGACCGCTAGAGAACTTATTATAGAGGTAAAGGAATCAGATTTTGGACATTGTATTGTTATAATATAAAAGTGATATAATTCAATGATTTATTTTTGGATATGGATGTATTGTGCACGTATAAAACATACTCTAATAGACCGATTGCTAATAGGGTGGTTTGAGTGTGGTCGATTCCTCACTTACTCCAACGATCAAATAGATAATCTCAATCATCGAGATTATCTTCAAACAATGCAACAGGTTCATGTCCTAAAGACACAATTGATAGAGACAAAAAATAAAATAGCTGCGTGAAACGTGTTTAGTTTCAATTTAAATAATGCCATGGTACTATTATCACTACTAGTATCAAACTAAACAACTTTTTTCCCACATTTCTCTAATTTATGTATTCTATGCGCGACAATACCAATGTCAAGCGTCCCATCTCACTCTGGGAGCTGCCCTCGCGCTCAAAAATAGCATGCGGACGAACTTATCTCTACGAAAGACCCGTTTGGGGCTCCCTCAGCGTAATAATAACGTGAAAACGCTTCAATAACAGGCGGTAAACTGGCCGGTGAATAGGCCGTGACCGCAAATTGAATGGCGCAGTCCCGTGGACGTCCCGCTCGTTGGGCCCCGGCGCAGTCCCGCTCCGTCACGCTGAGGGACACCCCTAATTGGATACGTACACTTCATTTGCTCACAATCTGTATCGTACACACTCATCTCGGGGGAACTCGTTACAGATACACCTTATTGAGGAAAACGACTCCGCGATTAAGGAGCTCTATTTACAGACTCAGACGGTATGTTTTCTGTGTTCAACTACTGACAGATACGACTTGATAACTTAATTACTTACTTAAATCATGTAGTATCTTTACTCATACAAAAAATGTATGTGTAGAGTAAACTATAATCCCACCAAAAACATTCTGTAAAAAACTAGCCAAGTCTCGATGGAGCTGCTTGTTTATCTCTAAAAAGTAATGAAATCTAGACAAACTCGTGCCAAGTCTAAGGTTCCTTACTGCGATTTCTTTATTATTATAGTTAATGTTGTGTGACCTGGCCGTTGAAGGGTACACATGTATACAAAGGTACAAAACTAGGTGCTCCATGACACCATTGCACCAATCTGTCGCCAGAACCGCTATCCATTGACGATAGAAAATTGCCACTTGGAAAACGTTGATTCAATATCCAGTCAATTGTAGGCTTGATGAAGCTGCGTATTTTAATAATGTAATACCATTACGTGTAAACAAAATTGACTTGTACCCACTACTAACATTTTAAACAATGTTCAACGGCCAAGTCACACAACATTAACTATAATAATAAAGAAATCGCAGTAAGGAACCTTAGACTTGGCACGAGTTTGTCTAGATTTCATTACTTTTTAGAGATAAACAAGCAGCTCCATCGAGACTTGGCTAGTTTTTTACAGAATGTTTTTGGTGGAATTTCATTTATTTTTGTTGAAACGTGTTTATATTGATTTATTTTATTAGATTTTCTTATTTGACACATTTTTTTTCTTTTTAGGAGTAGTATTTTATTATTAAACGCCCCGCGGTTTCAACCGCGTAGTTCCCGTTCGCGTTTCCGTGGGAATTTTGGGATGAAAAGTATTCTATGTGCTTCTCCAGGTTCTAAGCTACCTCTCCACCAATTTTCAGCCAAATCAATTCAGCCATTCTTGAGTTATAAATTCCCGTTCCCAATCCCGTGGGAATTTCGGGATTAAAAGTATTCTATGTTCTTTTCCTGGTTTTAAGCTACCTCTTCACCAATTTTCAGCCAAATCAGTTCAGTCGTTCTTGAGTTATAAATTCCCGTTCCCAATCCCGTGGGAATTTCGGGATTAAAAGTATTCTATGTTCTTCTAATAGTTTTAAGCTACCTCTCCACCAATTTTCAGCCAAATCAATTCAGCCGTTCTTGAGTTATAAATTCCCGTTCCCAATCCCGTGGGAATTTCGGGATTAAAAGTATTCTATGTTCTTTTCCTGGTTTTAAGCTACCTCTTCACCAATTTTCAGCCAAATCAGTTCAGTCGTTCTTGAGTTATAAATTCCCGTTCCCATTCCCGTGGGAATTTCGGAATTAAAAGTATTCTATGTTCTTCTAATAGTTTTAAGCTACCTCCCCACCAATTTTCAGCCAAATCAATTCAGCCGTTCTTGATTTTAAAATTCCCGATCCCAATCCCGTGGGAATTTCGGGATCAAAGGTATCCTATGTCCTTTTCCTGGTTCTAAGCTACGTCCTCACCAATTTTCAGCCAAATCAGTTCAGCCGTTCTTGAGTTACAATTCCCACTCCCGTTCCCGTATAATTCCCGTTCCCGTTCGATTATCCTAGTTTTTATAGTTTTCCCTTTATGTGGCCATTAAACCCTAACTCTGTACCAAATTTCAGCTCTCTAGGTTTATGGGAAGTACTAGTTCTATTTTGATGATCATGAGTGAGTGAGTGAGTGAGTGAGTGAGTGTCTGTCTAAAATGCGAAACTTTGCTTTCGCTTAACTTCGGAACTAAATGACCTACAGACTTGAAATTTTATTTTAAGTATGTGATTGTATAGCTTACTGGATGACGAAAATTTCAGCGTTCTGGGCTTATCCAGAGGTTGTCAAATAGGGGCCTGAAAATGCGGCGAAAGGGTTCCTGTAAAGGATGGTACGGCAGTGTTTGCTTCGCGCTCGACTTGGCGGGGGGCACTGCCGTGCCCCCAGATGATTCTTTATTTTTGTTCCAATTTTTCAATATAGGCGACTGTCACAAGGGTCTAATGTTTACCTATACATATATCTATGGAATTATGGAAAGGAGATTTAGCTCACTCTGTATTCAGTAGAAGAATCCCTTCACAAGAATATACAAAATGTATCCTAAAATCAGCGGTGCAGGTGACGTCACCCAGTTGCTCGTCGGGCGTGATGGCTGACTCGCGTCGATCGGAAATGTCTCGGCGACATCACCCTCCAATGAGAAAGTCGTGTCTCCGTTGTAAGCCTATTGTGTCACCGAGAAAGGATGTCTTAATACCGCGCGACGCTCGCTCCAACAACCCTCAATAATAACCAATGCCTATCATGTTACCTATTTATAGATAATGTTCAACTCTCGAACGTACTTTGGTCAAAATATAACGGTAAGTACATATGATAACTTTTTATATAAATGCATTACCTGGCCGGATTACGGATGTGCGTGAAGATGACTCTATCTAAGGTTTAGCCTAAAGTAGAGAGTTATTTACGTATTGTGGTAGATTCAGTGACCTTCATAAGTGCCTCATTGAGGCCTTAATTGAATAAATGATTTTTGATTTGATTTGAGTTGCAATTAGGTATTTTGATCTTATAAGTAAAATGGCGTCATATTACAACGTAGAGAGTCAAGTCACACATCCAGCGTCCGTAACGAAACGGCCATTATCTAATTAATTATTAAAGCAAACAACGTTAACCATTGGCATGTTAACGGACACAAATTAGGTCGGTAGTGGAGCGAATCAACATTAGGAATATGTAGTGCAGTAGATGCCGCAGCGGCATCAAATACGGGCTGAGCGCAAATACGGTTATTGACTGTTCGATCAGAACGTTGATTAATTTGGTCTCCAGCGTTGCGGTCGTATGTCGTGTTGACGTCGTCCCGCGCCCCCCCGCGCCCCGCGCCCCGCGCCCGTCTTCACGACGCACACGCCGCGGCCGCGCCTGCACGGCACACGTCAGGCACCACGACTGACGCCCCCACCAAACGTTTAATTAAACGAATATAATTGAATAGGAAATTGGATAATTTCGTATCAACAGATTCCGATGGAACAAATCCTCCTCGTTAAAGGAGTTTGTTTATTAAATTACATTCCTCGAGTCAAGGTGTGAGAAATAGGAGATTGTCTCACAAAAATAGGAATATTTGAATCGTCGGCCGCCGCCGCCCGCCCGAGGGGAGACAATTCATTAGCACAAAATTTATCGGCGTCCGTAATGAAAGCGCTCGCAAAGTATTTCTTTATTTAGCGATCGTTTATCAACGTCCGATAAATGCGATCGGATGAGGCGCCTCCGATGGGGAGGTTATCGGTAATATTCACAATTACCTTTCTTCTCACCTGAGGGGAACACTTGAGATTCAAAGAATATTTTTATCTTTTCCCTTCGCGCCCCACAGGCGGCGCGCGGCGGAAACAAAAAATAAAAATGAATGATTTGTCCGGCCAAGTTAAGCCTGTTTCTTTATTTTATAAGCTTTTTGGGACCATCCGTACATACTTACATAAGCATAATATGCACTGTATGTAAACCGTTTGATGAATAGTTTCTTTCGTTTTGTTTTATTCTGTGATCAAAGCGGAAGTTCGTCTAGATAATTAAGGACTAAAAAAGAAATTGTTAATTACGTTCTACTTCTAAGTTGTTAATAGTAATCCTATTCTGAATTAAAATTTTCAATTAAACAATTGGTCTAAATAATTTTATAACAACTTTTAGGTAACAAAGTTAGAGTAAGCGCCATTTTCCGTTCAATTTCCCAGAGGGTATGCTAACATTGATGTATCGAGCGTGTGACAGTTATTGCACGCACAGATTATATTTCAAGATGGCGGCCATATTTCACGGCGTCGCGCGATAATGGCGAATAACACAAAACGGGCGGAACATAAAAATAAATCTCGCAGATTATATCTGTTCATCGACTCGGTCTCTGATATTAAACTGTTTCATAGTCGCCCGCTAAGTGTTTACACCGGGTTTAATATCCCGGGAATTAATGGACACGCCATAACTCCGCGCTACATGTTGACTAATATTTTAACTAATGTCACCCCTGACATTCGGATTACAATGGCGCGCGATTTGTTAGGTGATGGATCACTGTTAATTATTTGTATTTGTTATGTGGATTGCTTCACTTGTAATGTAAATATAACTTCATTTATAATAATTGAGGACTAATCTCATTCAAGTTCAAAGTTGAGAAAAATATTTTGTTTTTCAGATTTGGCCCAATAAAGTACACATGAACGTTGAAGAGCTTACAGGTGCAAACTTAAAATAATTAATTAAGAAATCACTAGCTCATGTCTAATTTAGACATTCTAAGAAAACAATACGACGAAACTTCACAACAGGGACGTGTCTTCACACTTTGTAAATCTCCAACAATAGCTAACTGGGAATTCTTGGAAACTCCGTCTCAATTATTATCTGCTGTTACGGGCCACACCCTATATTACATTGTAACAGATACCTCCATTATTGATTGGTATGCATTGAACGCGCATGTTACGAGTACGCGAAGCCCCTTCATTTGTTTCAAGAACAATCGACAATGGTGCTAATTGCCTTCGCCGCCTCCCCGAGCTAATGACGCGGGATCAAGTAGTCAAACACTGTGATTTATGTTGTTGTCGGAACGTCATACGATATCAAATCGTGGTTTGTTTACTTCAATGTAATAAATAATATTGTTTTACAACACGCACGTTAGATACATTATACAAGCAAACATAATACATATTGATACACCACTATCCGTATACCACAATGCCTCCACTCTAGTAGTTCCATTACCGTGACTATAAGTAGTCTATTGAAGTGTCAAAGTCCACACGTGAATGGTCAAGCCGCAGCCCCCGGGAGTGTCATTAACCCGGTCTATATCCCACAAAGGTACCTCGGGCCCTTCACGTAAATAGGTCCGCGTCTCCTTCAAAAGGTATAGAGAGAGATGACTTACGGATCGCTTGTAATCGCCCGAACTATACTGTAACTCGATAGTCACGTGATACAGTAAGGGCTTATTATAAGGATATGTTTTAATGGAAGCGCAAAGGGTGTGATTAATAGTACCTCAATATGCATATCTTCGCTTGGCGTGTGTAAAACGCGGAGTGTAAAAAAAAAATCTGGCAGAAGTATGAGAATTCTCAGGTTACTAGACTAATAGGCTAATGATGCTGTTATTTTGCTATAGAATCATATTGACTTAAGGACGGTATGCTAATTTAGTTTGGCGCTGGAGGAATATCAATTTAGACCCCAACGCCGCGCCGGCACTCATGGAACTAGTTAAGCGGTTCACCGTTTACTTTCCATCCCGCAGTTGACAGGCATGGTGAGTTATGTCTTTCGATTGTTATAGATTAGAAGCGAAGCCTTTACACAGGAACGGGTCACTCGAGGTTAATTGAATAGAACTGTATAGAATATATGAAGTGAAGAATGAATTGTATTGAAAAAGCTTATGCTTACTAATACTTTAAAACGTCCGTCAAGTAGTCACTTATCTCGTCAAAGTCAGACAGGACGAGGTATTCCAAACATTGAGTGGTCTCGGTTTCGGGTCCGTTTGATGAAAATATTAAAATTCACAAATCTTCAGTCGGGATTGTTCAAAGGCGAATTTCTGTGAGAGTAGTCACCTTTTAAACTCGATCTAAGACCCACGTTAACTAAGTTTTTATCCCGAGTCGAGAGGAATCGTTAATCCTTCACCAACTTCGGACAAATAGTTTTATTTATTCACGCTTTGTATCCTTTGTGGAGTCTTTAGAATATACGTGGGTATTAATAATGGATTACAATTGTATCAAGTAACGTTAGGGTTACGTATCAAGTAAAACATTTGACTGAAATCAAATTAAAGCGGAAAGTGTGCGTTTGTTCATTAAAAAATTAGAAACTCAAACCTCGAGGCGGTGGAAGGTAACAGACAACAACAAAAGATCAAACAATTAAAACCAAGTCTTTTAAAAATGGTTTTTCGTATCATAAACGTACTAATAGAAATAACAAACATTTCCTTTTACTAAAATACAATTTTATAAGCATTCTTGGAATCGAAGCCGTCGGTGAAGTACAGGTTATTGGACTATCTCTCATTCACCCGAAATAGAACATCCCTAATTACGTCAACACACGCGTGAAATATTGAATTAATAAACAAACGTCTAAAGTTAAACAAAAGCTTGTTACGAAGTTAAATGTCAAAAATCTCTTCACAATTTAAGCGAGCACAATTTAAAATGAATTAACATTTCGAACCTGAGAGACAAAAATAGTTAAGGCGAGGGGATGATGTCGTAAAGAGGACCTTATCTCGAGGGGGGTAGGTGTCATTTTAATTGGTGTCGAGTCGAGTCGGCTGTTCGGTAAGTTTGCGGTTAGTGTTTTTGTTGTGTGTTATGCAGAAGATAAACGTGGCAAGTTAACCGATTAGGGGCGCGCGCGCAGTCCCCTTTTTATGTTAACAGCACAAACTTCCACTATGGATATGCCGCGAAAAATATACGAGAATGTGTATCGAAGTTTGCTCTTTACCTTTTTGCGTGGAAATTTATGTTTTGTTGAGAATATTGTGAAGCTTTTACAACAGTGTCGGGTTTAACGGGGTTCTGTGGATTTGTGTTCGTTTGGTGGTAGGGTACGTAATCTTGTTTGGAAGAGGCTTACGGCTGAACACGGGAAACTCTTTTATGTTAATAAATCGATAAACTGAAGTATCTGTAACTTAATACATTCAGAAACACAATGCCCCTCTGAAATTTGTAAAACCGCTTTATTTTGAATGTGCAAACATTAAGCGATTTTTAAATAAGTAAGAAGCAAAATTTAGTAAAGAAAAACAGAAAATAGTACATATAAGAAAAATCTTTACATAGGTACCTAATAGAAAAGCAAATAAAAGTATTTTCAAACTCAATCCCGAAAGCAAACAACCCGCCTATTGTGCCACCAATACTATAAAAAATAAATATTAGTTATGTTTGTCGTCCTCCAACAAACCGTTGGTATGGAACAATCAATCGTCCCCGATCACCTGAGCTCACGTAGAACCTTCGCCAATATCGTAAACCATGTCGCGTAACTACAAACACCAATTTCTTACAAAAGAAAATAACATCAAAAACATAGAACACATAAAAAACAAGAGGAAATATACGAGAAGTGAGTTTGTGAATGGTTCGGTAACGGAGTGCGAGCGGGTTACGGGCAGGACTCGGGGCACGTAGCCCGGTATTAAGAACACGCTTAGGAAGACGAGTGAAATTTAAAGATTCGAGAGTTAAAGAGTCGTATCAAAGGTTTGGCGGAGATGTATATAAAGAGTAGTTTGGGTCTGATTAACACGTTGAACGTGTCGTGATGTTATGTTACTCACCAAGAGTTCAACTTACTTTAATCTACAGCCAAGCATCTTTCTTAACTCCCTGCTTAACAAAATATGTCTTTATCTTTACACAGAAACATTTTTACCATAAAAAGGTCATTATTTTGAAACACCAACACAAAACTTATTATGTAATGGTACTTGTTTGCGATTACTAATTGGAGACCACTAGAGCTTATCATTAGTACACTCCTGACATGCCAGTACACCGAAATAATGAAGTTCACGACAGAATTGGGCGAGTAGTTAGTGCCGCGCGAGTCGGAACCGAGGGCGCGCTACATAAATCAAAGTGACATAATAAACGTCACGATAAGTGTGTATTTGTCGCGTCAAACGGTGGAAATGACGAGGAAGTGGCTTACAGGTGCCGCGCTACACGACATTAGCCCGTATTACCACGGCATAAAGTTGACGTGATTATGGCAAAGATTTAAGTGATTGATATGACTCGACGGTGTTACGATGCTGTTTTATGTAAGAAAATTTATTGCGGTTTCTTTTGTTTTTTATTATAATATATTTTACTTATTTCTGAAACATCATTCTAGCCAAAACAAATAAAACTACAATGTTAGCCACAGTGACACCGCAGTGACACTCAATTTAAAAAGGAATCAATCCGTTTGGACGCTGCACTATCTTCAAACGACAAACATCGCCTTTTCGCAAACTTCAACTACTGAGCCAGAATCTAAAATTCAACCTTATGGCTTTAAATATAAAGTTGACTCGATCAGCAAACGAAGTTGGTAAGTGTGTTATGTTTTGCCAACATAGCTTGCTGTCCTATTATGGGATTTAAAACCTTGTCCAATTGAGAATAAAGTCGAGGTGAGTGGCAAATAGTGTGAGCAAGTGTGTAATGTGAGCATAATTGTCTGTCAACCGCACAGATCTATTACTGAGTGGAGATGAACACACAGATTAGTTGGTCCAGCTCTGATTGAGGCGGGAGTGCCGTGATCTGGTTGTGGGAGACAGACGATTGTAGCTGTCACGTCTCATTTGAACGACAGGTCAAGTTTTGAAATTGTTTTTAAGTCTAAAAAACATGTAATGGAAAATCATTCATCCTTAAATAAATCATAGGTTCATGGTAACAGTATCAAAAAAATTAAAAACCATCAAATATTGAGGCATAGTCTGAGCGAAAATATTGAAAGCACTATAAAGTATTCAAGAAGGTTAGACCATCGAATGTTAAGATTGTAAAAGGGTTCAATATCTTTAATCATATTTCTATTGACACATCCGATAACAATGTTGACTCCGAATACCGAAATCGCTCTTTGAGTGAAAAGCAAATCTACTCAGCGTTGTAGCTCTTGTGTTTGTCGAGTGCTCCTTTGAAAGAGTTCGCTTCAATAAGTTTTCGTTATAATGTTATTTTAAGTAAATTGTAGTAAGGATATTCCTTTAATACAGACAGAGAATTACACAGAAATCCATCATAGGTCTTCTAATTGGTGGATGAAACGACAGAAATAAAAGTGTAGTACCTCATAAACCGGGTACAATTCATTAAAAGGAGCGCGTGGATAGTTAAGTAGCACTTGAGGACTTCTCATCGGAACACATTAGGCAGCATCCATTACGGATAGGTCTCGAGAAGGGCGCGCGCCCATTAAAGTAGGTATTAACTCGGGTAATAGGTTTTATCACGATAGTCTCGCACATGACGGCGCTGCCGACGCTCCGTTTGGCCGTGAGACGTGAGATGGGTTCACTAATACTCGGTGTTCAAATAATAAAGATTACCTCGGAATGAGGTATTACATTGATCTCTGCCGAAATGTGTCACTTCTTTTTTGAAACCTCTCTCCCTTGTCTAATTAATTGGGGTAGGTTTTTAACCAGAGCTGGCAGAATTACAGTATTTTGCTATGAAGTGACTGTGGCACAAATGCGTGTCACATAGTTTATTCCAATTACATATAAAATTTAATAAAAGTGTGTTTTAATTTGAATGACATATAATAAAAAACAATTCTTTCTATGTGAAATTCAGTATAATAAGCTGATAATATTCTTTTAAAACTATCCTTCTAAAACAAACGTCTATATTCATTCGTCTGGCAGCGCGTCAGCACTACCGCCCACGATGGCTGTAACGTCAAGTAAAACATTATGTAAATAACTTCATTTCATAGTGAACATCCCATATGGTACCAACCCTAGTGTATCACTATAATGTCCCGATATAGTCGTTGAGTGACGTCGCCGTTTCGTCACCCGTGACAGGCAATCTGTCCCCCGCAAACAATACCGCTCCAGTTTTTGAACTACACTCTATCATTGAGTATAGTTATGTGCCCTCCATTGGTAGCGGCGTTTCGTGTTCGATGTTCGTTTGTGGTTATTTTGGAATAATATTACTAGAGGTAGGCGTACTACCAAAATTACTACAATAACTCTTACAAGTATATGGCTTAGTCTCGTTGGAGGCCATATAAATGAGACGTATTATGTTCCGCAGCGGTCGAAACTCAAGCAATAAAATATAAATGTCTTTTTGTATAAATTTTAAAGGAATAAACCGCCCGAGAGTGTATAAAGCGGGCGCACCCGTACAATAAGCAGGAGTACAATCAGCGGAGTGATCCGACAGTAAGATTGTCCCAATATACTTTATTCCCGCATAAAGTCCCCAATAAGTCCCACTCAGATCCGGCCGCTATCGGACCTTCTATAAAACTTTTTATTGTTTAACTTTTGCCAATAAAACGTCACTTGTAGATCGAAGATATGGGAATCTGAATTTAATAAACTATTTCCCGAATAAACTATGTTATGAAACAATATGTGCGCCAGTTCTGATTGCCCATAAAACTGTTTCGGACGAACATGAGGAAAAGAATATTCTATTGTTTGATTTACATTTAGTATTGCTTATTGAACAGTTCGCTGTCAGACTTGATTTGTTTCTTTCAGAGAATATATCGACAAAGCGTAAAAAAGTAAATACTTTATTGTCGTTTTACATTGGGATTCTATTACATTCTATGATTTATCCAGGGAATTTGACTGTTGTTCTAGATTTGCTTTTCGTCTTTTCTTTTTTTTTGGTAAAGATGGAGATGGAATGCTATGAAGTATAGAGGCAATTAAAATGTTGCCATTTTAAGGTCTTTATGGCTTGAGTTTCCTAATCACAACAGAGTTTAAACCCTTTTTTTAAACTTTGATATTTTGAAAATAATATTATAATTATAGATTCTTAATATTAATTTATACGTTTTTAAGAAGTATTCAACTTCAAAATATTTGGCAGCTCAAATATTATTCAGTTGAAGCATCGATTACGATTCCACCAAGGTCGTTTCGCGAAGTCTTCCTATTGTTGTTGCCATAATACCTCTATAACCTATTTATCACAGTTTAAGCCCTCTATTGTACATGTGCATGGAGTATAAATAAATAATAATCCATTGAGACATGTCACAGAAGAGGCACAATAAGTAGATCCCCGCGGCTGTGTCACAGCCAGGCGAACAGACTCCGGCTACACCGATAGGGTTGTCACGCATTTACATAATTGAAATGCAAATTAATTGTTACACTGGCGTGGGTGGACTGGTCGGAAGCTCTACTAACATCCTATTGACGATGTTTCAATCCTCCTAATACTTCACGACGTCTATAAATAAAATTAATTAATGTTATTCAAATTCAGATATCAACAGCGTTAATTACGTCATGTGACACTCATTTTGGATTCTCTACATGTCTGAGGCTAAGTCTCGTGAATAGGTATGAAGATTAGGAGATAATTTCAGGTTTCAGGAGAAGTTCGAATGAAGTAGATTCCAAGTAAAACATTTAAGACATGTACATTCGTATCACATTATTAATTAGTATTCATCAGTGCTACTTACTTTACTGTGACTACGCTCAATATTGTCACAGTTGGCATTTTACACCAAAATAGCTACGTTATAACAATAACCAATAATAAATTAAACAAAAATCGTTTCATTACAGAAAATCAAATCAGATTACACAATGTAACCCACATTAAAAATAATCTTAAAGAAAATTATTACTTTTTATAAGTAAATCAAACGTCTTTCAAATAAAAGTTTGTGACAACCCTATAGTTAGCGGTCGGTGGTTGTTATTTCCGCGAGAGCGATTTATCGGCGAATGACGTCATGGCAGACTATTTTTTTTTTTTATTGTCAAGATGTCACTTTGAAAGACTTTTCAATTAATAAAAGTTTAGTCTTGTTTGACTAGAAAGCACTCATGGCACAGTGCTAGTCACGGTTACTTGTGATGAGATCGTTACAAGTAGAGATAACTTAGAGTTCTGAATAAGTGTCTCTGAAAATCTGATTAAAAATAAAAACCGACCCCAATTAGACATGGCATAAAGGTTTAGGCAGAAAAGAAGAATTCCGGTAAAACTAGATCGTGTCACTAATAATTTCGAAAATATCAATGATCCCTGAAAAACCTGGTGAAAACTAAATACCGACCCAAATTAGACTTAACCTAGTTTTAAAGGAATTGTTGTTCGTCTTTTGAACTTCTAAAAGAAGAACAACAATTCCTTTAAAACTAGTTCGTGTCACTAAAAGTATTTGGAAGATATCTATAGAAAATCAAGGTAAAACCAAGGTAGAGGCTTCATCACGTTCCTCCGTAAAACCGACACGGCTCGCGGTCCGTGTACATTGTACGACAACTTTGTGTGCGCAAGTGTTAACCACGCTTATTCACAACAATGAGTATCACCACCGTCCTAACTTCGCTACGCCCGGAGCGTGTATCACAAAGGTGCAATACCTACTGACATGATCTACATTCAGACCACCATAAGACTGATCAACCATCACTCTAATTTACACCTTATTATGAAGACTATAAGGTTGATTATGCTAAAACTTTTGACTGTATGATAAAACGTTTGTGTATCAAGTTACGTTGGTTTTGAAAGCTCGCTCCTCGCCAGCAATGTTTGCTCGGAACCTCTTCTGATGTAAGAATGACCTCAATAACCAGAGGATTTGTGGCCGGTGTGTACCCGCTTTAGATATTTAGTGCATAGACTGTGACTTCATAATGTGGATACATTAAGTTTTCATCAGGTTCTTAGTAGAGATGAAACGCAAGAATTAAAAATGTAGTTGGAAAATCTTAAATACTACTATACTTTTATTAAGATTTACTAAGAGACGTTAAAATAGTAAACCAAATATTGTATTTTTGAATAGTAAAATTTTACTTAAATTAACTCTTAGGTATAATTTAAAGGGAATCAAGTTCTTTTAAATAAATTTATTTTGTGTATCTTTGAAAGAATATTAAGAATTAGAATCTAATTCGTTACGTATTATGGCTTTGCTTTTAATGTTTATCTTTATAAGACTCTTTTCTGAGAAAACTTTATTTTAGAACAATAAGAAATGACATTGAATAATGCTCAGCTACCCAGATTTAATATTTACGATCCCAAGTTTAAGAAACGTACCTATCTTCTTTTTGTATAATTCTTTAATTATTACAAGCTGTCTCACAGGCCATCTTTATTCAGGTATGGCCTCAAAGAAGCACATATCAAAAGTCGATTGTGAATTATATCGACTGTGCGTTAGTGTGACACGAGTGTAATATCACAATACTCAATCGACGCCCGATCGGTGCAGGAGTAAGAACATTCTCTCCTCCACTCTATTATAAAGCTGTTAGGCGGTTGTTTACTGTATAGCGTCAATTTCCCTGTATTGAACGAATCCATTGCGAGCGGAGCGTAATCCCTCTTCGTTACAAAGGTCTCCTCTATCCGTCAAGTGGGACCCTAATTCTAGGACCTTGACAAAGTACTCCTTCAAGTACTCTCGGTTTCCGAGGCTTTCCTTTATTAATATAAATTCTGAAAATGTTTGCACAAGCTAAAAATACTAGTTTTAAACTAAAAACTAACAAAGCTAGTTATCATAAAAACAAAATGTTTCATAAACACTGTATGCAATAAAAACATTTATTTTTCTATCAAAAATAATATGCGTGAATAGAGTTTATAAAATACGGTACAAAAATAAAATGCAATCTATTGTTTGGGAAAGTTTGCAAAACGAAAAACCAGAACAGAAACGTTCGTCATAAATAAATAGGTGAACGGAGGACGGTAATAGAGCCGTACATAATGCGAGTGATAGACCAAGATTCCGAGGGCGCTCCTCAACCACTCGAGCCAAACAATTTTCTATTGAATGCGAGCCGATGAATGCCGGCTTTTATGCGAACCTCCCATTGAACAATGTCCGTGTGCCGCTGAATAATCGAGTGTGTACTCGTCACGCCCACACACAACAACATACGATACGAGTCGCACTTAGCCACCAGGTGAGCCACGCACACACCGACCGCCATATTGATTACAATCAACTGGAGGTTTTGGAAACTTACGAGTTGTTCACGCATTACCTGAAATAGGAAAACAGGATGGGTCCAACGGTATCTCAGTTTGTTTCACTGATTATGAATCTAGTTGATTAAGATGTTTGTTGTTTTGTCATAATTTCATCTATTGACAGAAATAATACAAAAATATCGTCACAAATATTATAAGATGAATTATTATTTGGCACAAATGTTGGACAGCAATAAATCTCATTGTTATTGTGTGCCGGTGTTCCTCAATGGAGTTTTGGCTGATACCCGTTATCACCAGCGCGCCGCGACAAAGGCGCGCTCGCTCCTGGCTCTCTTCCAACACCCAGTATTTAACTGAGTCAGCTCGTTATCTCGGATACTGCTCACAGTGGGACTGTATGGGGATCATGTTTAGACGTACTGTAACATAATTTCAAAGAAAATCTTCAGTATCTTTAAAAGGAAGAGTATAGCAGACATAAAGATTACCATAACAATATTATTCCTCATAACAATATTGTATGAATTGCCTCAAAACAACTCGAAGACAACACGACCGCCATAAAACAACAATTTCAATCATAAAATACTTCATAAAAGTGTCAAAATCGCGTGTACGGCGCGTAAAATTCATTGTACCGAGTCATTGAGGGTTCATAATAAAATTATTACTTTGGAAATTGTGAGATGCGACGTCAAACAATGACTGAGGCTGTAAACGTACTCCTCGGTAAACCCGTGAGGGGCTGGCGGCGCGGTGTCGACATTACGGAGAACGTTTGCGAGTAGGTACCGAACACAAGAGACCTTGCATTGCAAAAATAGAAAAGCAAATTCTTTTTTATCCGGCCCGGATTTGTGACGTCGACTTGTTTTGAATGAAACTTCTTTAGAAATTCTAAGTAATGTTAACATTAATTAACAATGTTCAGACTATTATAGAAGTTGTGAGATAGTAGAGAGTTGGTAGTTGATCTACTACCTACCTACTACAAAGAGAAAGAACCCACAAAAAAATCTTTCACTAATGGAAATTAGTTCAAGGTAACTTTTGATTGGGTAGCTGTATTTTACTTTCGATAGATTATGTCTTATTTGTGTCTTACTCTCATCCCAAAGACTTCATACCATGCGCGTAGTAAATATGCGCCATTTTCATCCTACTCTAGTCAAATAAGTCCAAACAAACCTAATATTTTCCCCCTTAACTTGCAGTGCTTTAGTGTAACGCTCTGCCGATCCCGACTCGCTCCTAGCCCCACTAGTTTCAACTAGTTCCTTATTAACATGTTGCTAGTTGCGACGAGACCAACTAACTACAAACAGACAAACAAAACTGCACAACTACTGTTATGTAAACCCTTTACGGAGATCTCGTTTGAGTACTTAGTGTCTACGAGTTCTATGACAGATAGTATAAAGGTTGGGGTTTGATTATGTTTTAAGGGTAACTTATATAATAAAAAGGCATATAAGTAGTAGATATGAATTGAAATCGTAAACTTTTCTTTGTTGTAATGTATAAAGTGTTAACTTAAATGCTTAATTTAATAAATGTTTATTTATCTGGTCAATCTCACCATTACCTACATTGTTTGGAGGGTAGTAGTCATCTTCCCCCACGGTGACTAGCCGGCTTGGGGTGCTTATTTTCAGTGTTGGGTTGTATAAAGAGTTTGTTTTAATTTTAATTTGGTTCCGGGTGCCTATGTCTTTTACTAGTTTTTTGGAGCGTCTGATACAGAAGATGACCTTCCTCGTGCTATATAATTTAGGATATTAGGTTTAATTATTTCTTTTGTTGCGTTAATAGGCGGGTTCCTTCCTGAAATGTTATTTGTGTTCGACTTCTTTTGTGATGACCCATTTGGTGATCCAGATTGATCTCTTTTCCTTTTTTCACGACCGGTTTCGTTAGGTTTCTTTACTACCAATTTGTCGTGTTTAAGGTATGCGATGTTTCCCTTCTTTCGTTCTTCTTCCATTTTCGGTTTAAGTTGTTTTCTCGTTTCAAGGACGCTTTTTGAATAATCTTCTTTTACGTTGATGCCTTGAGGGTGGTTATTTTTATTTTTTAGTTTAAGATGTTTTTTCCACGTAGTCGTAAAGGTCACTACAATCGGGCGGCTTTTAGTGGATGTCGCGCCTATTCTATAAATATTATTTATTTCTTGACAGTCCAGAGGGGTGCCTGCTTCTACAATAATTTTCTTTATGTATTCTACAAGATCTATTTCTCTTTGCCCATTTGCTTCGACACCGAAAAAGACTAAATTGTTCTTCCGTTTATCTTTATCCACGTACTGTAACTTTTGTTCTAGTTCAGAAATTTTTAATTTGAGATTGTTATTTTCTTCTATAAGCGATATTACCGAAGTGAGCAAAAACAAACGTAAAAAACCGTCAACAAGGCATCCATATTTATTACCTACATTAACAAAAGTTAAAGCAGATGATACGAAAATTGATTTTCTCCTTATTTAATAATATTTTGAGTATAAACTCATTAAAAGCTCCACACAAAATTCCCTTCCAAAACAATGTTCAAAGTGTCCCGATACTGTTATAAAATAGTCTAAATATCCTTTAAACGTCGTTCACAGTCCAATACACAACCATCGCTTGCAATATCGTATCAATCGACCTCTATTCCGGATAATACGTTTAAAAATCCTATTTAGCAACATATTGCTCGCTCATTGAAGCCATCACGTGAGCGCTGCGAGGCGAGCGAGCGATGAACATCGTCCTTTTAATTTCCTTATTATTACACACAATATTGTACAGGGTTGTTGAATGTAAAATTGACTCTATTTTCTGGTGAATAAGGTTGAAATTTGACGTGTCAGTATCGAAAGCGTTAAGGCAGAAACAGAAAGGTTAATGGTACTCGTTAGCAGGTTATTTTGCCATGTTGTTAGAAAGTTGTGAATATAATTGTGTTTTTGTTGTAAATAAATTGTCTTGATAATATTTTATTAGTTTTATAATAATGTGTTCGCTGATTTGAATATTTTCCTTTGATATGAAAATATATAGAAAGCTTTTTCTTCAATTCATCTCGGAACTATGATTTTTTCTATTTGATTGTTCCGTTTGTTTCACGCTTCAATGGCACAAAGCAAATTGAATGTCTCTATAATTATTCGAGATAGACAAAAAATATATTTTCTTGGCATACTGAATCAAACATCAATTCAACTATTATTATAGAAATTGATTTCATATCTGTTTTAGAGCAGTATGTTCATTTTTCATTAGTTTTCCAATAATTTAAATATTAGCCATATACTTATAGGTTATATTGTAATTTAACAAAGGAAAGGAGCATAAATAATATTAAAAAGCGAGCATTATGAAAATTCTTTCTTGGAAAATATCCGCGGCCTTAATTAATGTTGGGTTACAAAAAGTGACGTCATTAGTTGAGTAACTCGACACTGCGTCCTGCTTATAATGGGCCCAATCTAACGCCAATCTAGTTAAACGCGGAACTTTCTCAAGAATAACAAAACCCCCTAGATTTTTCGTTCTTAATGAGGCTGTTATCACGTACAACTTTTTGTTGCACCAAAAGATCTTATCTCCCAATTTATTGCTTCAAAATTTTCGCTTTTATAAATTCAGATTTAAGGGTGCTTATTCCGTGAAAGCTCTTTTGATAAATTTATGACTCGCTCTATATTTGATGTTGTTCGAGAAGGAATCTTTTATTAAGATAATAATTTGTCGGAGAAAACGTAACTTGGTAACTAACGGTAGTTATTGATTATCCCGTATTCTTATAACTCCAACTAATTGTGCTGAGAACAACTTTTAGTTGATGACACGTAATGAAGAAAGTTTAATTACGTCATAATTATTGGGTCTGTTCAAGTCTTCGACAAGGTAAGAAGATGTTTTACTTATATTTTCCTTCATAGAGTTCCTTTTTTCCGTGATTTGGTGGCATGTGTGAGAGATTGGTAAGCTGTGAGTTTTAGTACAGGTTTATCTCCAAACATGGCTCAAGTTTGAGATCACTATCGCAATAAGCAAGTGCAGTGATTCTATTCCTCCTTGCTGCAATAATGTAAGAGGTATTTCCCCTGCATCTTATAAGCTGGACCTCTACTTTTATTAATGGTATCATTCTTCTAAATTCAAATCACTTCAAATCGTAATCTTTGACTATCGAAGTCTAATATTTTGAATATGTATTGAATATAAAGCAATGATTAATTAACAAAAGCAATCAACATAGTCGATGCGCTGTGATTGTCGGTTGGCGTGATGTAGGAACATACGTATTACTGTACATGGACTGTGTGTATAAACACATAATGTAGATGTACATATAGCATCGTGTTTTACGATATTGGACATGTGCACATGATTGTGTGGAGAACACAATTTGCATTCATAAAGGTGAAGATATTGTTACGATCTGTCAGTGTGGATCTGGGTTTACTGCGGTATTATTGAGCGAGGTGTTTGATTATGAACCTTACTTTAATATTTCGTTTAAATATTCTAACTTTTTAAGTCAGTGTTTTATTAAAAAATAATGAAATTATTTAACGAAGTCTGTTTCTTCCCGTAAAGAGCTCTCATTCAGGCGACACTCTCAAAAGAACTCGCTCATCCAATTTCAGGGACAAAGGTTTTCAAAATTAGCCGAATTTCAATTCAATTCTCATTGGGTGTTCGACAATTTATCAAACGGAGTTTTATTATCACGATTTGAAGTTTATTTGGATGACGAAATCGACGAAATTTGATATTTACCGTCAATATTAAACAAGTTTATCACTTTATTTGAATTATTTTCATGTTTGATATTCCGGTGATTGGGATACTAGTATATTTGTTTGTTCAAATGTGTGTGCAAAGCTTTCCAATTTGGGTCCTTGAATCGTACTGAGCTACTTTGGTTATACTTACCAGCTGTCAGACCTTTAAAATGTCTAACTACTGTCATGTAAGATTAGATTATCGCGTGGTACGATGATGTCTACATTTATGTATCTGGTCGCAACATATCGACAGCGTGCCGCGGCCTCCCCCACCGCGACGGACACCAAACGATCTCACTCAATAATTAAAACAGAAAATATAAAAAAGTGAAAATAAAGCGTTTAAACAACAATTCGCCCTAATTGCATCACGGCGCGAGCCGAATTCTCATGAATTTTCGCTGACTTTTTTACGTTGTTTAATTTATTTTTTCTTGTCTCTGCTGTTTGTTGAATGGACATTTTAATTTAAATTTTTAAAGCTGACGAGGATATTCCGGTGAACCTACCGAAAGCTCGATAATAAAATAATCTGACACGGAAAATATAAGAGAGAAAAATTAACAAAATGCTAATGAAAATAATGAAATGCCCAATTTTTTTGTACCTTACTTCATATGAATTAATAATTTCCATTTCGAAAAATTTACTCATAATTATTACAAAAGATTTTTTCAAAGTAAAATATATTTTAAATAAAGGTATTTTGCAGAAATGCTATAATGACATCGGAAACGTGGCGTATATTTATTTTTACATTCGCAAACATTTTAAGCATATTTGCGAACCCTGATAAAAAAAGTTGAATATAAATATCGCGAGAGAAAGGTAAATAAACAAGGACCGATGAAAGGGCAGTGATTACAGTCTGTTTGTTAACGAATGCGCGGACACTTCCGCTCCAATTAAACATTGCCTTTTGTAACCAGCAGTGGGTGGGGGGCAATCGAAACACTCCATATTGCTGACTATGCGGGACGTTTTTATTTCATACTCTTCTTTTTTTATTAAGTAATCAATCATCTCTCATTACGAGCATTTTTAACTTGCCCGGTAAGTATGTCAATCTCAAGCTTCTTACAAGCGTTTGCCCTGTTAGTATGTATGGTATAGGAAGTATCTTGCAACTAGTAACTAAATAGATCGTTAAGATAGTGAACTAGCTTTTCATGCACCCAAACAATTTGAGTATCAAATTCGAGAAGATGGCTTGGATGACAAGATTATGAAAAACTCGTTAGGAATTAACACCGTTTAGCATAAAATATAGAACCTGAGATGTTAAAATTTGGGGAGTGACTTGTTGTTAAATTTAAGTACTTACGCATCGTAAATATGCAATGTAAAGTTCACTAATAAACAACATTCAAAAGTCAAGACACTTTTATTGCAAATAAAATTTAAATAAAATATCTAAACATAAATAACTCTTGTCATTGAACAACAATGTATTAGTTAAATTAAATGAACCAAACGAAAATTTAACGATGACCCAAACAATAACGTTTGTTACGTTAAACGCGAAACATGGAATATTATGTTCGCAATCATGAACATAACTACTGATTTGTGTACTAGAAACAATAGCCCCGCGTTTGACTGCAAAAAGGCTTTTACGACATATTCTACCAACATATAACTACCGATACCCACGCAATTTTCAACCTTATTACATACAAAATAGGCAATAGTAATTGGCACAGCTAACGTGGCCGGACATTAGTATCCCGGTTATATTGTTCGGGCCATGTGTCATGCTGATATATGACATAATGAGGACAGGAATTTAGTGATATAAAAAGGCCTAAAGACAGTATTTGGGGCCGGACATAATTTCATCCTTTAAGTATGTGTTATGAGACATACCGGGTTTTTATTAGGGACCCAATGTGCGTTATTTATGAAGCGGTCACATTACCTCTTAATCGTCTTTTGAATTATCTTCCTCGTTAACGTCATATGACCTACACTGATCGCTCTTAACTTGTTTATGAGTATATTGAGAAATAATAAACGACAGTTCTTGAGGAAATACATTAGATTAATGTTAACCACAATAAGTACCTCGTATAACACGGACGTCAAAGGAATGACTATTGTTATTGAATTATACAACTATTAATTAACGAAAGTGATTATAGATTTGTTTTTAAAAACAGTAATTTTTCTTTAAACTGAGTTTACCCTTCGCACAAGCAGACCTACTCACAAGCTCTACAAAAGCTCAAACAGAATTGTTTATCCTAAAGCATTTGTTGTACAAAAGACTTCAAATCTCACCTTATTACGATACCATTTTGGAACAACATTACACAATAACAATGCAAAAATGTAACATTGAAATGGTGTATAAATATAAAACAAGCAGTTAGAGTAACGCGGCGCGCGCTCGGGGCCAACAAACGGGCTCGCAAACGATACTGTTTCTATTTCTTTTGTGGTTCAAACCGTGTTCAAGTAATTTTATTCGGAGTGAATGGCCGTGTATTTACCAATTTAGTGGGCTTTAGAATTGGCAGCGGACTCAGTTGCGTGTATCAAGTATTCATTGAGGTGTGTCGGTGCTGACCTATATGTGCCTTTATTGTGCGACGATGGTACCTCCGCACGCCATTCTATGTAAAGGAACTGCACTTCGATATCCTAAAAAACAAACGTTCTTCCATGATTTCAAAACGTTGAAGCTAAAATATCAACACATTTATTTGGTTTTGAGTAATTTGCAGACTTAGGAATGTGACGTAGAGACATTAAAATATAAATACAGTTGACAGTGGCAGATCCATCAATAAATTAATATTGGAAGCGTGTCAGTGGGCCACTCCCGGCGCTACTCAAAACACAAATCCCGTTGAACCAATTCCCGGTGGTCCCCTAACTGGAACAATACACGTATGTTCTATTTTTTGAGCGACTTCATTCCGCGCCGACGGCACCGCACTGAATACTGCATTCCAAATGACACTGTTTTTACATGATTTGGGAAACAATGGATGGGACCTTTTGAAAAGTTGCGTCTTAGGTTGAAAATATAAATTTTATTACAGAGGATTTTCATGATTTATGTAAGTTTAATAAACATAAATGGATACGTATTATAGAAATGCTATCGCGAATTATTCTTCTAGTATTTTTTCCAAACATCGAGAATAGTATAATCAAATAATAATAATCCGAATTAAATAAGATAGAAAAAATATAGACATAAAATATTATAGACACAGCAAAAATACAAGAGATTTTGAAACTAAAATACGAATAACACCATAATATTGTTGTAAATCCAATCTAAACTTCAAACAAACATCACACATGCTGTGCTGATCCATGTTTGTCTGTTACCATTCCCAGTTAATTCCGTGTACTACGTCCCGATCATATTCGGTACAATATTTCATTTTTGAACGACACGATGACATCAGTTTGTTGATGCTCTTTGCATGATATACTGCACGAAATTGTTTTAGAAGAACAACTTTATGTATTGTTTGACCTGAACGTTGGAGTTAGTTCGAAAATAATGGCGAATATTTACAATTTATGGATAAGAAACGAAAGAAAAGTGTCAATATTGAGATCACTGCTGATATAGGCGGAAGAAAAAGATATATAAAAAAGACATATTGAGCGGACCCCATGTCAGGATGTCGATACGAATATTTAAAAGAAAACAGAAAAAATATTTCGTGTTTATTACAATACGTGATAAATATTACAGACGAAACGTACGCGCCGATTAAAGCTGACCGTGCCGGATATGAATAAGCGTCGCACAAACGTCGAATTTCCGGTTCGAAGCATCTTTTCCGGAATCCGGACGTGGGATCAAACGGCGGCGCGAAATCTGATAATCCCAAATATTCTTATTGATGAACGCAATACGACACCGGACAGCTCGCATTTCGGATTACAATCAACTTAGCTCCAAATGTGATCAATTTGGCATTTCAATTCACGCACGCGTTTGTCGAGTCATCCAATTTATATGAACATAATGTTTTGTCATCCCAAATAATTTTATTAAGTAATCGGAAAAGAGCAGTTCTTTAAGTAAATAGTTTCAGTATAAAACTGCTTATAAAATTATAATACTTTCGTAGAAATTGGGGTGAAGTGAGCATGATTGTTGGACCTGAGCTTATTTCAAAAAGTACTTTATGCGATAAAGGTATCCCGATACAGTGCCAAAAGTATCATTGTAAAAAAATCTGAAGCAAATAAAGTAAGCAAGCAGTTTGTTCAGTGTAAGTGTGCAAACACAAGACCGGATGAAAGAATAATGTTTTCCTTGGGGAGGGACGCGTCAATATTTGAAGGGGGTCGTGTGGGACAAGGGAGGCCACTCCACATTATACAGGGATTATCATTATTATACCAATTAATATAATACTGTTTGAAGAGCGGATGTCTTGATCCTATGCTAATGTGAAATTATTGTCAGATGTTCCAACAATTTCATTTATATCGCACACTATCTGTGCGCGCGGTGTAACTCGCGTTATCTCGGAAATAGTAGTTTCTAAGATTAGGGCTTTCAACCAAACTCTTCAGCTGTATAATATTAGTAAAGATTACTCCAAGTTTACCACCCAACATATAAAATATCTTTTAAAGAACCTACATTCATGTTTGTACAAAATCACTGCGACAAACTTTTCTCAATGTAGTAATATTTTGTTATTGAGTGTCTGAATATATCCCGAATATTTCTGGATTCTTTTGATTGCGGACCGGTGACCCATAAGGAGGGAAATAATTAAAGAGGATCGGGGAATACCTACACACGTAAATTACTTCCTAAAAGGGCCTCACCTCAAGAACCCTCTTGGAGGGTAAAAATATTATGACGGAAAAATATGTTTTGACTTTTATTTTTCTATATTCATGTAAAAGTGTAACAAATATTTAGGGCAATGTTTAGTGAATGTCTTTGAAATGAATAATCTTAATTATTTCTTCTTTTCTAATTCCATTTCAATTTCTTCAACAGTCTTGTTCCTAGTTTCCGGTAGAAGTACCAGGGCCACAGCGAATCCAAAGAGGTTAATCGCACCAAAACATAAGTATGACACGTGCGACCCAAACTGTGTGGTGATCGGGCCATATGCAAACACTTGAATAAATGCTAGGAGCCAGACATTTGTGATCAGCCAACCTATAAGTCTGGATCGAATCTGAAAGGATTAAAAAGAAATATTTTATACATATTTGTAAGCTTTCATAATCATTATGGAGCTGAAAAAATATTATTTTGTTCAGTTGAAAAGTTAAAATGATTCAGTTTGAGTTTCGATGAGAATGTTCAGAAACTTATCAAAATTTGAGCTTCGTTTGACACTCTTCCAATGATTTGGAAATTGTTCAGCTGACACGAATTGACAAGGATATTTTAAACTAATTCATAATATTTTTCTAAGTTAATGAATTTAACAATTATTTTCATGCACCAATTGAAAGGTTTGGGGGACACCTTTGCCCAGCAGAGGGTTAAAAAGGTTAAATAATAAAGGTAACTTGACTTACTTGAAAATTGAACATCTCAGCCATAATAACAAAGGGTAACGGTGAAGTGCCGGCGGCGTATGCGGTTACTCCCGCTACTAACACTGACACTGGTACCCACTGCGGTACAGCAATACCAGCACTTTGTACCAGCACTGTTGCACTCAGAGTGCAGAATGACAACATCAAAATAAATAACGTGGAGGACAGGATAACCTGGAAAATAATTTCAAACATGTTTTAATTGATTAATAAGAGCATTCAAGCTTCAAAAGCCCTATTGCTCAGTGTCCTGGCGATTGAAAGGTCGTGATTTGGATCCCCACTTTTACACTATTGACTTCAGCCTACAGACACAAATGTATTTCAATTAGTTGAAGAGGTTAATAAGTTAGTTAGTTGACATGCTACTCAAATTGCTAGTAAGCTTAGTACATATTTTATTTACCTTTCTTCCAAACCTGCCCACAAGTATCACAGACAAAATGGATCCAAAGATCATCGCCACGGGCACGCTCAAACTCAGCAAGTCTAATTTCGATGTCACTTTCAAATCCGTTAACATTAAAGATGTGAAGTTGATTATTGCAAATCCACCGTTTAATCCATGGACAGACATCAACATTAACATTATTAGAAATCCTTTCAACCAAGCTTTCTGTTTCACTGAAAAACAAGCCATAATGTTATAAATACAAGGTCTTCTTTGGAAAAATCATGTTAAAAGTTAACTTACATATGCCAAGAAATGAAACGTCGGGTATAGAATGAAACCTTTCATTTTCTTTGTTGATAATATCCATTTCATTTTGCACTATTTGACTATCTGCATTGAGTCCTCTTAACCATGCTATTGAAGTTCTTGCGTCCTAATATTGAAACACGTTAATTAAAACTATACCACACTAATTCTTACTTAACTTTCTATTGACCCTTACATTGGTTTTCCCAATCTTGACAAGAAAGGCGGGTGATTCAGGAGCTCTGATCATGAGTAGCGCTGCAAGGAAGGGTATCCATGTCACAATCCAGAGCACTGTGTTATAACTGAGCCACTGTCCCAGCGCGAACAATGCGAAGATTCCCAGGTTCTGTGCCATGATGAGCAACACTCCCAGTGTGCCCCGGGTCTTATCCTCGCTGATTTCCTTCACGTACATCGGTATCACATTGAAGCACCCGCCTCCCGCCAAGCCGCAGATTACTTGGGAGATCATCAGAAGGTATAAGTTCTCTGGCAAGAATTTCAATATCCAGCTAATCTGAAATGATATTCATTGTTAGTGAGTTCTAGGAGTTTAAACAGTAGTTGGAAACAATTCTATCCATTATTTAATTGAGTACTAAGTTTCGGCCTTGATGTAAATTTATACAGATTTATAAGAAAATACATAGAAACTAGACTAACACCTTGTAAAACAGAAACAACAATAATGCAGATCCTCCTTCCATATTTGTCAGCTGCCATAGAAAAGAGCGGTACTGTAAACATGGCCGATATGTTTGGAGAGCTCGCTAGCCATGACAGGTAGAGCTCGGATACCGCTGAACCAGTTGGAGATTGGTCTGACAGCAGTAGTGGTGCTAAAGGGGATATCCATCCTCTTTGGAGACCATATGTAAGTAAGGTCAAGTTTGCTGGAACAGGTCAAAAACTTGAATAAAAATTATATCACACAAAACATACTGTAACCTAGGTACTATAAGTTCAGCTTAAAGCAGATAAAGTAATTGTGTGATGCATATTTCAATTGAGACCAAAGGCATTTGTAATTATTCTGTCTTCCCATAAAATAAGTACCATTGGGTGTACACCATAAAACGATGTATTATAGATATATTTCACGTCACGCGTCACGCATCCATTTGTATGATTGTCTCACATCTAAAGTTTCCGCATTGTTGAAAAGATATACGGTGTCCCCACTCACCTAACACAGCCACCGCCCATTGTCGCACCACGTGACCTCGCTCGTGTTTACTCGGGTTTTTAAAACACAACACATTAGACAACACCACCATTGTTTGAACACAAAGTCAAACTAAATAATTTGTTTAACTCCTTATCGTAAGATGTTCTTCTGAGATAATTTTGGCGCTTGGAGATACTCGTAGACACAGATATAGTTCAACGTACATCTAATCATTGTTATCATAAATCAGCTGAATTGTTACCGCACATTAGAACTATAAAAATAGCCTTTTTACGTCGTTATTTACTTTGTTTCGGCGGAATGTCATGACTAGAGAGATAATAAAGTAGTTATCAGTTTTAAACAGACAATATACATATGAAATGAATCTCTGATAAACTTCACAATTATGTTACTGTCACAATAAAAATGATTGCGAAACCGTTTCAGCTTTTCTCCTTTTTCGCTTTGCTACAAAACTACTGAAGGAATCTGCACAAAAAGAGTGTTAGTGAAAACTGTTTACGTTCAGATAACATTAGTAGTTATTAATAACAATGGACTATGAACCTTTTTATCCCGATATTTACAGAATAAACCGAGTTTAGTTCAAGAATTAACTGTTCGATATTTCTATATCTCGTGTAAAATACGATCAAAATATAAATACGTTACTTGTACTATCTTATATGTTGTGAAATACGATCGAAATATAAAGACGTTATTAACTGTGTATTGTTCAACAAATGTTATCGTGAGGTAACACTATGAAACAAACTAATATTAAAACAAACATGACTATTATCTTTCTTCGTACCGTAGGGCTGGCACGCTATTTATAAATTATTACCTAGAATTTTTTTATTGATTAGATATTGAGTTACTAATTGGTCTGTGTGTTTATTATACTTGTGATTGTTTTTGTTAGACCTCGATTACTTTATTATACGTATCAAAGTAATCTTAATTAGGAGGATAATAAACTATTTTAGTACCTGTAGAAGAGAACTTTCACGGAAAAGTTGTATAATGAAGATCAGTCTAAGCACTAATGTAGACTCAGTTATAATCTATTTTGAAATGAAAATTTTGATTCAACTGGGATACAAATCCCAGTTACAAAACCATGTGAATGCTAATACAAGATCTTCAACAGCTGATTATTGGCCTCAGTCTCAATAGTTAGGTTGAGTTGCAGTGTTGCTATGGTCGGCCGTAGTTCATTTAAATTGTAAGTATATGTACATTTTCAGAATAAAAAATGTAAATTAAGTTCACACTGTAATTGACTTTTATTAATATTAAATAAATAAAGATAATGTCAGCCCTAACTGATAATAAAACAACGTGTCTTAAAATAAAATGACTCGCAGACACGATTTCTGTATACGTACCTATATTCTATAACATGTAAGTGACTCCTCATATTCAATAGGTATTCGCCGACATTCTCTATGAAGTAACAAACATGACTTATTTTTTTTATTAAAGTAATAAAGCACAGTAAACTGCGTAACGCTCGCTCACTTTCGGCGACTGACAGTCAATTTCATCTGACCACGGTTAAGTGTACAGTCAGCGTCAGATAATTCTTGGTAATGTTCACTTTGTAATTGCCAACCAAGGAAGGAACCTTTTATCTGAGGCTGACTGTACATAGAGACAGACAGCGAGGGATGACATTGTATTATATTAGTAGAGATTCAGATAACGAATTGTTAACAATCGCCCTTGATCTTGGCTCCAAATAAACACATTAAAACAACGTTTACGAGAAATTATTTAATAATTCAGATTGCTTATGTAACATTTTCCTGAAATTTTCCTTAGAACTCTGGTTGTAATAATCAATATCATAATTTTATTCAATTCCAAGAAACACCCCCCTTCGACCTATAAGCGTATAAGCGCCCTCATCGAAAGGCTAAAAATAAATAATGTACTCTCAAGTAGGTAGCTATGATACAATACCTACTGTACACTGAACAATTTAAAATGTAACATAACTCAGGCATGCAGCCGAATATCAATTAATGTTTTACACAGATTGCCGGCGTACCGCTATAAATCACACATTACGAGAGAGCTCTAAATCATGTCTAAATAACACTAACAATGGATGTGATATTGTTTTGTTGTTGACATTAGGATAATGTGTGTTGTTTATTATAAACATGTTCGTGTATTAACGAATCGCACACACACACACACACATAGACACACCCTTAAACCCACATACACTCACACACACACACATACACTCACACTCACAACATATTCCTGTAGGCGATTCCAATAAATATAACAACTGAAACCTTTTTCGATGAACCATCGCAGTAACAATTCGTCAATTTAACAATGCATCGCAGTATGAAGTTATCGATGAAAATTTTTTGAAGAAATACATAATTTTTTGATAAAACTCATGCACATATCCACACACAAATCACACATACTGTTACCTATTTACAATCTGAGAACTAATATTTGTTCATTGCACAAATATTTAAATATTTCACCTCAACCTCTTCACAAACAGAGAAAAAAAAACTCTCTTTTTCTGATATTGATTTCTCTTAAGTAATTTGTTACTTGTTATTAATATGGGGCACATTATTCAGCCGGAGAGGCGGTGACAGCCCCACAATATCGATGTAAATGACCGTTATATTAATGTTGTAACAACCGAAGCTTCCAAAGTAAACAGTGATCTCAATATACCTAGATTCTGACGGCAGAAGTCACCATGCAGGAATGGTAACTAGTAAGGTTGCAGGTTCTATTCCAGTGCTGGGGTGAATATGTCTGTGAACCACAAATGTTTATCTCGGTCTGGGTGTGTGTGAATTAGTGTGTGCGTAGTTTCTGATACCTTAGATGCAAATTACGAACTTAGTCAGTTACTATAAGATGATGTAGTGAATGATTATGTTATATATACTAATATTATAAAGCTGAAGAGTATGTTTGTTTGTTGGGTTGAACGCGCAAATTGCAGCAGCAACTGATCGGAATTGAAAAATCCTTTCAGTGTTAGATAGCTTTATTGAGGAAGGCTACAAGCTACAGGTATATATTAACACACTACGACCAATAGTCTCTACTATTTAAGAGAGCTAACGCAAATTAAACCGCGGGGCGCCGCTAGTGTTAAAATATACGTATTTTCTCGGAAACAATCGAGTCCAACATAGACAAGTTCCAAGTTTGTGCGCTGACATTCGATACCTCTGCCTTTTCCGATACTTGAGATGATCCGATCACTGGAGTACCTTAAAAGTTCATGTTTTACGATATTAATACTTTAAGTAACTTAGTTGTTCTTCTTAAATAATACATTATTTTGTATTCAATAATAAGAAATAAACTAGCCATAAAATATCAGGCAGGTCCGACTAATCGTAAAGACTTTCGATAATATTAGAACGATGACTGAGAACGATGGCAGAGTAAAAATGTGAACAGTATTTTCAGAAAAGAGAATTATATTATTGGACTCAAATATTTTTGTAAATACCTAAATATTCTTGTATTTAGAAGTAAATAACGTATAATTTAAATTCCAGACATACTTTACTATAAATATAATTTAATAAAATATTTACGAAAAGTACCTGAACTACTGAATAAACAAATTAAAACACAATAATCTAAGTGGAACATTCTAAATACGCATTAAAAGACGATGAAATAGAATTCAAAATCATTTGTAGAGTAGACATCAAAGAGGCACTTAGGAACGTTTAGGAGCTCACAGAATCAAAGTCAAAGTCAAAGTCAAAGTCAAAAATTCTTTATTCAGTTAAGACCTCAATGAGGCACTTATGAACGTCAGAATTGATTCTACCACCGATTCGGAATTACATCAGCCGAGAAGAATCGGCAAGAAACTCGGGCTGGTATTTTTTTTTAAATAAAATTAAATACAAATGTCACTTATAACTAATGTCAACAATAAAAAACATGTCAAAAGGTATATAAAAAAAAATCTATAAATATAGAAGTAAAATAATGATATAGGTCAAAAACTAAAAATAGCATACTGAGGTTGCGTGTGCAGAAATTTAATGCCAAACCTCCCGGTCATTAATGTAGTCAGTAACCTTATAGTATGCTTTGCTTATAAGAATGTTTTTAACGTGTGATCGGAACCTTCCATCAGTGAGCCCAGTCACTTCCCGGGGGATTTTATTATAAAATTGAATACATCTATAGATGAAGGACTTTTTAGTCCTAGCTAACCTACATCCTGAGATGGCGATTTTATGCCTATTCCTAGTATTAAAATTATGAAAATCGCCATTAACTTTAAAATTAATACGATGTTTCCGGGCATACAATATATTTTCAAAAATGTACAAAGAAGGAACAGTAAGAATCTGAAATGTTTTAAAACGTTCCCTTAATGACTCTTGCGACCCCAAATTATAAATAGCCCGAATTGCTCGTTTTTGTAATATAAATACTGAATCTAAATCCGCGGCACACCCCCATAGTAAAATGCCATAAGACAAAATACTGTGAAAGTAAGCAAAATAAACAATTCTTGCCGTTCCTACATCTGTTAGTTCCCTAATTTTACGAACAGCATACGCAGCAGAACTCAGCCTCCCTGAAAGACCGTCAATGTGGGATCCCCATTGTAACTTAGAATCTAACACTATTCCTAGAAACTTGGTACTACTTTCTATTTTAAGTTTCGTTCCTTCCAAAAAAACATTGGATTCAATGGCTCGGACATTGGGTAGCGAAAATTTAATACACTTAGTTTTAGACGCATTGAGGAGCAAATTATTGGCAGAAAACCAGTCCGAAACTAGAGCCAAACACCTATTTACTTCTACCAAATCCTTATCCTTCCTATTCACTTTAAATAACAAAGAAGTATCATCTGCGAATAAAACCATATTACATAGGTCATCCATCATATAAGGGAGGTCGTTAATATACGACAAGAACAGGAATGGACCTAAAATTGAGCCCTGCGGCACGCCCATTTCTAGCAATGATCCCTTTGATAAAACATCGTTGATCTTAACCTTCTGTTGCCGACCTCCTAGATACGATTTGACAAGACCTAGAGCAGGACCCCGAATACCATAACAGTCAAGTTTAGAAAGCAGCGTCGAGTGATCAACGCAGTCGAAAGCTTTCGAAAGGTCGCAAAATACACCTAGACCATCATGTGAATCTTCCCATGCGTCAAAGATGTGAGTCAAAAGTTTAGTCCCAGCGTCCGTAGTCGACTTGCCCTTCGTAAAACCAAACTGATTTTTATGTAGTATATTGTGGTCACTAAAGTGAGAAAGTAACTGGTCTAGTATGATCTTTTCGAAAATCTTGCTAAGAGCAGGAAGAACAGAAACCGGCCTATAATTATTGGGATCCTCCTTACAACCTGACTTAAAAATAGGAGTAATTCGACTCTGCTTCATCACATCAGGGAAAATACTATGATCTAGACACAGGTTCAATAACGCTGTGAGGTGAGGAGCTATGGTCTCAATAACAGAATTCAGTAACTTAACTGACATACCCCATAAATCTTCTGTGGACTTCATGTTAAGTGATCGAAAGGTTTTTATAACCTGAACTATGGAAACAGGCTTAAAAGTAAAACTGGGAATACTTTCTCTGAAGTTATTCCTAAGAAGTATCTCGGCTCTAGCCGTAGAAGACGTAAGGTTTTTAGTGGTTTCCTTAGGAATATTACTAAAGAAGTCTTCAAAATGATTAGCTACAGAGATTGGGTCCGTAATGGAAGAATGCTTAGTTTTCAATGTGAATGTAGTATCCCTCGGAGTAGTCCTACCAGTCGCTTTGTTGACGGTTTTCCAAACAGCTTTGATTTTATCATTAGATTGACGAATAAACCTACTAGTATGTTTGGCCTTAGCCAAAAGACAAACCCTTTTAAAAACCTTGGAATAGTTCCTAACATACTCATGGAAGGTTTCATCGCTGGTACACGACTTTCTAAAATACAGTTCAAACAAAACATCCCTGCTTTTCCTAATACCCTTAGTAGCCCAATCACTAAAACAAGACTTACCGCTTACCACAATATTTTTCCGAGGACAAATTTGATTAATGTTGCTGCTTATGACTGAAAAAATATGAGTACAAATATCATGCGGGTTATTTGAAGAGAACTGACTACAACCTAGGTCCAAATCTATCTGAAAGTCTAACTTTTGTAACCTATACTCAGAGAGAGGTCGATGATTAATAATAAAAGGCTTAGGTGTTAGTATTTTATTAATTTTAATATGTAAACCTAGATGATCTGACCTAACACCGCTGATACAACCCTTGTCGAGAATATTACAATTTGAAAATATGTTGTCAATGCATGTCTTCGTACAATAAGTGACTCGGGTAGGCTCACTGAAACAGAAGGTCAAACCAAACGATTCAAACAAGGAAACTAAATTTAACTTATCCGAAGAATCAACTAATAAATCTATATTAAAGTCCCCACATACTATAAGTGACTTTTTACTACTAGATAATTTACTCAACATCCCCTCCATGTTACACAAAAAAGCTAAAAAGTTAGATGAAGGAGGCCGATAAACACAAACTAAAACATAACCATCAATTTCTGCACAAGCTATCTCACAAGTGCGTTCAATAGAGCATTTTGTTATATCGAATAAAACTCTAAACTAGATCTTGTAAGTACGTAACGAGAGCACGTGTGTACGATATGTTTGAACTTGAATGGAAAACCACACAGAAGGCATACAACGCTGAGTTTGTAAAGAATATTTACTTAGAATTATACTATTGTAGATATAATACCACACGTTTTCTTCATATCGTGGGAATTCTAAGAAAAAATATGATATTCTCTAAGAATAGTTATTATCATTTGTTCCATATTTTTGTGTTATCGAAAAACAAAATATATAAAAACTTGTTTTAATTTTTTAATATTACTAAAACCAAATTCACAAATAAGCATTGTGTTTGTATACATAATTTTGTAAAACTTAAAATTAGTTTGTAATTATTGAATTTTTCATATAAATCATACGATGCAGTCAGATGACACGACTGTTTTAGTATTACTATATGTGTGTATATATGTAATAAATAAGATTATAAAGTAGATTTTTTCACAGGGCTGTCACGAAAGTATAGTTATTCAAAATCTTTATAAACATTAAATAATTTCGGCATGAAGATATGAATGCCTCGACGGTCGCCACAGCACGTGCCTGCGAAGTCTTAGGTTCAATTTCCAGACGAGTAATGTATGCCAGCTATTTTAAGTTTTAATTAATCTATATGTTTTGGTATGAACGTCCAGCAGATTAATTTATTGTTATATTGTCATCTTATTTAACTCAAGAATTATTCGTGCTAAGTTATAAGTAATGTTTGACAACCCTAATTAGGAATCTTAACATGAATGGTCGACATTGATACATAATTATAATGACTTTTGATACATCAAAACATACTCAGTCGTATTCGCTATATAATTAAAACATCTAGACGCAAAACGAACAAATTATTATATAAAATGTAATTAAATTATAGTTTAATCTGAACTTGATAAGAGAGAAAATGTAAATTCTACAAGTCATAATAACAATAGACATACAAGTACTAAGTACAGACAGTTTACTGTAAATCTGTTACATAGTGTCGGAAGTGGTGTAAGAAATTAAGGTGTAACAAAATGATAGTGAAATCTAAGGACACGTCTAAAGGACATACTTACACACAATGGATTTATGCTATATTAGGTAAGTAGTGCGAATATACTAGTGATAGTGCAACATGAATGAAATTTCATTATATTTTGGCATGCCAAATTAGATCAAATTGTTTCGTAATTAATATAGAGCTATTATAATTTAAACTGACTCCATATTGATTAATATATCATGTTACATTATGATCCTGTTTTATCCAAATTAAAAGCATACTCGGTATTTAAAAGTCTACATAAAGTTACGTAAAGTTACATAAATATCTGTACGCCTTTTCAAAAAACTAAATTTGCATGTTTCCAGCTAACGTCACAGTATTCTCCTACGGCCTCCAATGTGGTTGGATATCGGCGATGGCCCCGGTCCTACAGTCCGTGGATTCCCCGACCATAGTCCCTCTCACTGACCCTGAGTTGTCCCTACTCGCCAGCGCCCCTAGCTTCGCGGCTATGATGAGTGTTACACCATTCGCTTTCATAGCTGATAGATTCGGCAGAAAGAAATGCATCATGCTACTTGGTCTGCTACAAACTGTAAGATTTGTGTATTATGTCCATGAAGATATTTGTTTCGTTGTCCATAATATCATATGTGAAGTCTTATGTAAGTACTCATTGTATCTAAGAAGGTCCAACTAACTAGTTACGTTACCAATTACCGCAGCAGCGCGCCACAACGCTCATTTTAAAACTAAATCTTAATTATCTTTCATTTTTAATGGGCCATTAAACGCGGTGTTTTGTTAAGAAATAAATTAAGATTTTATTATTTTACAGATTTCCTGGGCGGTGAAGCTTATTACGTCAAATTTAATATGGCTCATTTTTTCCCAAATTTGTTCTGGGATAGCGGGGGGCTCGTGTTTTAATATAATACCGATGTACGTGAAGGAGATCAGTGATGTGAAGACACGTGGTCCGCTGGGAGTGATACTTGTCTTGGCACAGAGTCTGGGTATCCTCACCATGTACGGTCTGGGAGGGTCGTTCAGCTACTACACGGTGCTGTGGGCCGTCTCCTGGATATCACCAGTCACATTGTTACTGACTACCAGAGCGCCAGAGTCACCCGCGTATCTGTACAAGATTGGTAAACTTGATGTAAGACTTGATTTAGTAGAAAGTACAGCTGGAATAGACTTGATGTAACTGTTTTCAAATTACTCGAATTTGCATAATAGACAGGTGTTGCTTACGCCACGCGCCGTTGCTTAAGTTACTATTTAATGAAAAGCTCCACCACGACTCAACGGCAAATAACTTGCCTTGCGTGTCCCTACACCTGCACACGCGAGGACCTTTACAAGGCCATATATCGGTGGCCGAGTTCTGGCCCTCAAAAATATGAGTCGACACGCAAAGAAGAAGAATGAAAAGCTCATTTTAACTAATCATCTTTATTTTATTTCAGGATGCAGCGTTAACTATAGCGTTTCTGCGAGGCGTCGACGTACACGACAAAAACGTGCAAAGTGAAATCGAGTCAATCAAATCTGAAGACGACAAATTCAAATCTATTCCCAGAATTTCCTTTTTTGGAATATGTAAGCATTTTCTTAGGTCTTAATTTAAGAAGATATGCCTAAAAAGGTGAATCTGCCAAATAACAAATGAATTGTTTCAGTCAAAGAGCGAGCGTGGCGCAACGGATTTGTCTTCATGATCCTAATAATGATGACGCACGAGCTGAACGGAGCGTTCTGTATCTTGACATACGCATCCATTATACTTTTAAAAGCAGGAGTTACAATAAATGCGGAACTTTTGAGTTTATGCATACCAACCTGCATGATCTTCGGTACTCTTCTGTCAATGACTTGCGTGGAACGCCTTGGGAGGAAAGTGAGAGAATTATTATCAACTTACGGCGTCCAGCGTTTCATTCATCCACGCTGTTTCAGCGTATTTTATGGGGGAAATTTGGGATAAAAAGTAGGCTGCGATTCCCCAAACCCTATTTTATCTATGTAAAAAACCTCATAAGCGTGTAAGCGTATCAGACAGACAGGCAGTCAGTAACTTTATTTTTATATTAGAAGGGTTTTATAGTAATCTCTTGGGGTAAAACTCTTGAATTTTCTTGGAGCTATTATACCATGTAAGTATTATTATTATCTTTTTGTAGGCTATATTAGCAGGCGGCTTTGGAATATGCATGCTCTCGTTCTGTGGCCTGTCTGCTATCCTCATCGCTCAGGATAAGGGCGTCGTGGTGCCGCAATGGGCGCCATTGATGGTAATTTTGGTGATTATGGGAGCATACGCGGCTGGCGTCTCGCCCATGCCAGTGGTTATCATGTCTGAAATGTTTAACTTTCAAGTGAGTGTATCAAAAATAGTAGATTATAAAACATGTTTATGGTTAACATTTGGTATTTTTCTAAGATTCAAAGATTGCCAAACAAAAGGTGCGTGTTGGTGCAAGCTATTGTGATTCACACATATTTACTTTGGTCTGGGCCTGTTATTGGTCAGTTGCTATATGAAGATGAGGAAGCGACGAATTAAATAATTTTTGTTGTTACATTTACTTTAAATATCGCAAGCAATTCTTTAACAATATCAATCCAAATTTCAGATACGAGGCAAAGTATTGGGGTGTCTAGTGACATCAGCATACGTATCGTCGTTCATACAAATATTTGCATACGAGCCGATCACGAGTAACTTCGGGGCTCACGTGTCATTCCTGTGCTTCGCTGCAGTCAACCTGTTTGGTTTCGTATGCACGATAGGATTCCTACCTGAGACTAAGGGAAAGTCAGTCGAACAAATCGAAATCGAATTGGAGAAAAAGTTTAGAAATAAATAAAATTTGTAAAATACGGTTGTTTTGTTTTATTTTATATCGTTTTTCAATAAAAGTTGTATAAATCTGAAAAGGGAAAAACCTCATAAATTGATAGTTACCCCAAAAGTTTTCCTGTTTATTGCTGAATGATATCTATCTTTTTATTGAAAGGTAGATATAAACATAAACTAATGGGCTAGCTATTAAGAATCAAGTTTGTTGATTATCTCCTCTTCTACAAAATATAAAAAATAAGTCACACCTACAATATAGGAGATATTTTTTCGATATTTTTAGTCGAGGATTTCGACTTTAACAAGTACGTACGAACATCCTGTTTGTTAAATAATTATATAGCAGATATTGTTTCGGGGTAGTAGGATATTAAAAGGAGAAGGATGAAGTTTGGGTTCCGGACTTCAGTAGGCTCTCACAGTATATCGAATTTTATTACTACTAGGAAGTGTGGTGTAGAGATGTTTACTGAGAATAGTGGCTGTCCTTACGTAGGCCATGTCAGCCACGTAAGCCTTATCAACCAAGTCAGCAATGTCAGCCACGTCAGCAATTTCAGCCACGTCTGTATTGTCAGCCACTTCAACAATTTCAGCCACGTCTGTAATGTCAGCCACGTCAGCAAAGTCAGCCACGTTAGCAATGTCAACCACGTTGGCCACGCGTCTTTATAATAATAATATTTAGTCACATAGATACAACTGTATGTTTATGTGTTTTTATTATATAATAATTGTTATAATGTTGACATCACAAACAAGATATTCAAGTTTGAACAAAAAGCGCTTTAATACCTCGTCAACATCGCCACGTCACTCAATAAACTTCGTATATCACGCGATTGATAATTAACTATATAAATACTGACAAAGATAACGGTATTAAAACTATATAATTTTGCAGAGTGCACCATTTACATTATTTATAAATCAAGATGTAAATATAAATATTGGTTTGTTAAATATGGATTCGGTAGGGCTGGCGGGCAATGAAAATAACAACGGAATTACGTCATGTAAATATAATAAATATTCAGAGATTTTTGTTTATCACCACTGCGACGTTCAAGCTACTACTGCGCTCTTTAAATTGAGTTCCGCAAAAGACACACATTAACCTAAAGGACAGGAATGTATCTATGTATTTGTTGAACCGAAACCCATACTAGCTTCTCTGATACAGTAAAAATTGTCTCTAGATTTGGAGTTCTCTTATGTAACCAAATAAGATCAACGTTACCATGTTTTCAAAGCTCATGTGTTTTCACATTAAGCACAGAGTAGAGATATCGCCACGTGGACGTCCCCATGTCTACTTAATAATTTTATTAAAATAGACTTCTATTATAGAAAGTACCAACCCTAATATATGTCATAATGATGCTATCAGTCTCTATATTAAATTGTAACTTTTAATTACCAAAACTATCACATTGCAACAGTTACGTGTGATCGTCGGCATATGTAAAAAAGGCAGAATTGTATTTAAAAAATGAAAAATTCATTTTAATATTCTGTTATTGGGCACTAGACGAGAACGCTCTCGAAACAGGCGCAGTAAAATTTAATTTTATATTTTTAATTGGAACAATATTTTAAGGCTTACAAGATGACAGTTAAAAATAATGAATCGCCGAAAGGACATTCGTACAGGCAGTGGATATATGCTATATCGGGTAAGACAACATGTTTATTTTAAGTTCCTAAGAGTATTTTCTTTACCGAAAAATAAAACGCTTTGCAGTAAAACTATTAAGAGTTCACTAGAGAACCATTTATTCGAACAATATCATTAGAACGTGAACAAAACCTAATTTAAAAATCAGGCTAAGAACATGACGGATCACGCGTATTGTAGAGTTCTGAAATATCAACTTCTTTTAAGTCTATTTAAGTTTTTTTTATTTCTTTTGAAATATTTCATATTTGATGCTATACTTTAATAAGGATTGATAGTTTAACATACTCCCCAAAACATAGCCACCCATCAAAAATATAAGTTTTCAATTCATTCCAGCCAATGTCGCCATGTACTCTTACGGCCTCCAATGTGGATGGATATCCTCCGTGACCCCAGTTCTACAGTCTGTCTACACCCCAACTGACGCGCCGCTCACAGACTCAGAGATATCTTTGCTAGCCAGTGCAATCAGCTTCGCGGCTGTCTTCAGCGTTTCAATGTTCGCTATTCTATCGGATAGAATCGGAAGGAAATATTGTATAATGCTTATTGGGGCTCTTCAAACTGTAATTTTATTACAATACTAGCAGCGTCCCATGTTAACACCAATTTCGCGGAATTTTTTGGACAAAAAATATTCTATGTGTTGATTTTGGCTATAACAACGTCTGCACCATATTCTACATAGATTCCGTAGATTTTACGTGAAAGAGTAACTAACATCCTTATATCCAACAACATGTCTATACAAAATTGGCATCACTAATAAGGCATTACACTTCTAGTAAAATATTTTGTATTCGTTTGCAGATATCCTGGATACTAAAACTTGCTTCAGCAAATACTATCTGCCTCATTATATCACAAATGTGTTCTGGCAGTGCGGGAGGAGGCTGCTTCAACATAATTCCTATGTACGTTAAAGAAATCAGTGAGAGCAGGATTCGCGGCACGCTGGGCGCAGTCCTCACCATGGCTCAGACCCTCGGTATACTCACCATGTATGCACTGGGGAGCTCACTTGACTACTACACAGTGCTGTGGACCGTCTCACTGATACCACCAGTCGCTGTGCTGTTTATGTCGAGAGCTCCCGAATCGCCTGCTTATCTGGTCAAGATTGGAAAAAATGATGTGAGTCATTGAAAATTATTGTTATATGAATATGAATATGTTTAAATAAAAAATACTTTAAATTTCATAGGAATACTACTTCTTCTTCTTCTTATTAGGAATACTATTAAAAAATCACTACATTTATATTATTTTTTTGCAACGATTAACTCACAAACACAAAGGGAATCCAATTTCAACAAAAGATTGAAGTAAAAATATGTAAGTACATAAAATATATCAAATGAAGAAAAAGAGTCATTAAAAATAAGAATAACAAGTTTTCGCCCTCGACTGTGCTTGACGATAAGATACTTAATTTTAAAACAATGTTTCTCGAACGAATGAGGAAAAAATCTTTATAGATTATGAAGATGTCTTCGGTTGAGTCCTTTTGACAAAGAGAATTATCGTGGCAAATTGGTTCCTCGCCGTAATTTCGCGGAGCCTCCTTATATTTTCCATTTCGTAATTTGAAACATTCACCCTGATTCCAGATCATTGAAACAAAATTCAATAAAAACATTTATTCAATTCGATCAACAGGATGCGGCGTCGACTATAGCGTTTCTGAGAGGCGTCGACGTACACGACAAAAACGTGCAAAGTGAAATCGAGTCAATCAAATCTGAAGACGACAAATTCAAATCTATTCCCAACGTTTCTTTTGTTGGAATTTGTAAGTGTTTACGTTTGTTCGAGGTCCTTTGAAGTGACGTCATTGTGATAAATGTTTGCAAATGAAATGTTTTAGTCAGAGAGCGAGCGTGGCGCAAGGGGTTCGTGTTCATGGAGCTCGTGATGATGGCGCACGGACTTAACGGAGCGTTCAGCATCGTCACATACGCGTACATTATACTTATAAAGGCGGGCGTCACGATCAGTCCCGAGTTGCTGAGTCTGTGTATACCCTCCTTTATGATATTTGGCACTCTCCTATCTATGATCTACGTTGAACGCCTCGGGAGAAGGGTAAATAAACGTCTTTAAGATACATAATTTTTAGGAGTATGATTTGAAACATTTAGTAACAGCAATTTCAAAGTAAAGTTTGATAGTTTTATGCTATAAAAAATAATTAAATTTAATGTAACTTAAGATAATTCTAAGGTCAACATATCAGTAAGTATGTTCTATTTTTTCAGGCAATATTAGCCGGATCATTTGGGTTGTCAGCGATATCGTTTTGCGGTTTGTTCACAATGCTGGTGGTCCCGGGAGAGGTGCCGCAGTGGGTGCCACTACTTGCCATAGTGCTGGTGGCGATGTCATATGCCGCCGGGATCTCGCCAATGCCTTTCATCATCATGTCGGAGATGTTCAACTTTCAGGTGAGTACCGAGCGTAATATCTTCTCTACACTATTCACAGGAAAATCCAAATGATTCATGATTTTCCATTCCTGAGTATTAGGTGATCAGGTAATTGTAGCATTTCTAACTAATTTATTAAATCAATGAAAATGAATCTATGTTTTGTTAACAATACTCGTGTAAATTCAGCATAATGCCACATATCGTCATTTAAGACATTTAACAGTAAAGCCTTCCAGCTAATAATGACAATAATTTGACCTTCATTCATGTTCCAGATCCGAGGTAAAGTCATGGGATGCCTAGTGACCACAGGCTGGTTGTCCTCATTCGTACAGTTACTATCATTTGGACCAATCACCAGTACCTTTGGGGCTCACATGTCATTCCTTTGCTTTGCTGCAATCAACCTCATTGGTCTGGTATTCGTCTTGGTACTACTGCCAGAGACTAAAGGGAAGTCGGTTGAGGAAATTGAAATTGAATTGGAGAAGAAATTAAACTGACTTAATTATTGCTTGGTTTTTTTTTTGGAGTGGAATGGTGGTCGCAATACTTTTGATGAGAGATAGTGGATGGATAGTGAGGCCAAAGACAGGTTGAGTAAAATAAGAGATTATTTCAGCAGCTCAGCAGTGACTACAAACAAAAACACATTCAAAGCGCAGCAAAAAAACATATTTTATAGAAATAATAAACACGTCCTTAGATTCATGTTTAACAGTGAATGTTAGAAAACTTTATCCAACACCAAATAACAATAAGAAAAGCCCAAAAACTAGAGTCGTAAAACGTGTCCCAGCGACAGTTCGCAACAGATAACCCGTGAAACATTCCACAAAAATATTAAATATCATTCGCGACGGAGTTCTTTATATTTTCTTTGAAAATAATCTGTAAAAGAAATTAAGTTTGTTCTCGGAGGGTCTCGGTATTACTGCGCTATTTACAAGGCAATCTACATAAATTTGGGGTAACCTCCGCGGGAGCGCGCGCTTGATAACGCCAACATTCATCTTTTGAAGACAGTACACTTGACGGTACTAAACTTGGGAAAATTCTTTATTAAACTTATTGTCCTAAGATATACGCCAGGTTTGCGAACATTTGCAATAAGGAAAATACATTGAAATAACGTTTAATTTTTTACAATAATATTTTCGTACTGAAATTGGACTCGGGATATCTTATTTGAAATGGTTTTATATGAATTCAACGTTTGCAAACGTTGAATTCATATAAAACCAGTGCCATAATATTTAACTTCACCATCATTTACTCGAAGTTATTTATTTGAAGCGTGGTGATTACGCTCTACTGTGCTAATATTTATCAGTGACCCTTTTGCACAGTGGAAATTTATACGTTACTTAAATATCGATTTATATCAAAGTGCTTAGTACAAAATATTCGCGGAAAGACTATCTACATAGAATGAAACCATGATTATTTGATAATAAACACAAAGAGTGTACGAACAATCTTTATTCAGTAGGCGGAGCCCAACAATCAATTATATATTCAAATTCCACCACAAAGAGGAACATGGAAGTCATAACAAATGCATGGCCGACACAAAAGAGAACACGCTGTATCAGGTGTCCCAATGTTTGCAAGTCGAATACTTCCCCAAAGGACCATCATACAACAACCCGCAATGAGCTAACGGAAATTCAACCTTATACTCATGTACATAAAATATAATACTGCTTTTAGAGTCGCAATAAATTGACGCAGAATTGAATTTTAAAATAGAGTTTTGTGAGGAAGACTACTTATTGGTTTACTGTTCTATCTCACGGACAAGCGATTTAAAGTTAGCTGCGTTGGAAAGTTTTATTCGTATAATGGTGACCAGTATAAAAGTATCCAATACTCACTGCGGGTATAAGAAATTATAAAGTTTTTAATTTATCTGTGAGGCTAGCGCGTCACAGCGTGTTTGCAAAGCTGGAGATCTATTTGATAAAATATATAACTAGATATAAAGTAAAGTTAAATTATCGTTTCATTAGTGCTGGATTTGGAATGGTAAGTACAAAGCTGAATTATCAATACTAACTCAATATTTGACACACTGACATGTCCAAATAAAATTATCTCTCGACAATTTAATAGAGTAACAAAAAGATAAATATTGCGCACAAAAGGTACACGCAAAATAAAAATGTAAAATGTTTACCACCGTGTTGTATAATTGAGTTACGTTTCCAATGCACTCGGTATTTTCGCACAAAATATCAAACAAATGGATTTTGTTTCTGTTCATAAAAATAATGGTATTGGTATTGTACTAGAAGGCAGGTCTCGGCAGAACTCTAGGTGAGGCATTATAATTCACTTGGAATATTCTGAATCAAAAAATATCCGGTCACAAATCACACATCGACATTTAGTCCCAAGCTAAGCAAAGCTTGTACGCTGGATTAGAATGGCTACTTAGGATACTTATTTTTTGTAAAAACATACTTAGAATAGATAAAAAAACACTAATGCCAAAACAGACAGACATAGTCATAATAGTCAATGGGCATGCACACAAATGTATATCTTGAGCGGGAATATAACCAGTAACCTTCGATATAGCAGGCAGAGCTACAACCAACTACACCACTCGGTCGTCATTGTAACAAAAATGTAATTCACAGAACCTTTTATTAAATTAAATATCAGAATATTACATTCAAAACGTGTTCCAAACTTTCCAACATTTGAATCGGAGCTGGACAAAAAGTAGAGCAGACAATAAACGGGGAAGATAACCGGTTATCTTTTGTAGTTTATTTTTAAATGTTGCTATTTTTGTGGGTATATTTTTGGTAGATATTAGTGGATGTTTCATATGAGTATCTATTTCATTGGCATTGTATGTCTATTGGTACAGTATGACAATTCCGTCTCCGAAAATAAAAACACTTCAAGCACTTTCCACCGAAATTATTCCACTTTTCAAATGGTATTTTTAGTAGTGCTGTCGGAAAGAATCTGCCACAAATAACAAGCTTCATTTTTAATTAACTTAAATAAACAAAGGGAGTTAATGTTCGGTCTAGGTTTTTGAAATAAATTTTCTTTCCCTTATCCAACAAAGTTCTTAAAACCGATAGAACGAGATCCTATCGCTACACCAACATGGAACTCACTCTACTATAAGTGTGATACTGCAGGTAATAGGGCTTGTTCCCATGTATCGGCCTGCTCCCGATATTCCCGTGAATGCCTAATGGGCGGAAACCTCCGGGAGTCGAGCTCGACAACAGGGACTGTTCACCTCATCAAATTGTCGATCAGATTATATTTGAGGCTCATTTCAGTGTAAAATTCGTTTTACCTTGTCACATTGAGTTTCAGAAAACGTGATACTCTTGAACAACAACAATCAATTTTGAACCTTGTTGTTTTAGACATAGAGTTGGAATTTCAATGAGTTTATTTGGAACAGATTTGTGGCATAGACAAACGGTCATTGCAGCATTGTTGGAAAAGTTGGTCAATTTTGGTAAAGTATTTTTTTATGCTGTTTTCAATTGAATAATAAATTTTTATTCATGTTATGAGGTCGGGGATGTCTTTTATTTTTTCGACACTGAAAACTTTAAGATAATAGGACGCTTATGTGTTATTCTTACCGATTTTACTCAAATTATTTAAAACCGGGAAATGCCTATTTAAGAAGTTACCGACGAACAGGAAAAAAACGGGGCACGAGGATATATATTTGGAATAATCTATGATGACGTCTTTCATATCATTAGATATTTATTTTATAGTTTGCAAGTATTATTACGATCTATGGTAGACCATTTATAACAAACTCAATTTAAGTAACCCTCAAAAAATACCCCTAACGAGATTTAATGTCAATAAAGGATCATTTCGAGATCACGTTACATAATACGGGTATATGTTACCGGCGGGAAATTCAATATTCCTACCGACGACCCGTGTCCGAGTCGAACCCGGATCGGTCACGTGACCGCTACGGGACTAATGACAACCTATTTAATGACTCTTACATTCAATTATGTCACATACTATTAGGGTTTTCTTGAAACTAATGAGAATAATGTTTTTTCATTCAATCTTTATAACAAAATCTAAGTTCGATAAAACAAAGGTGTTAAGTTTGTTGAGGTAATTTTAATGGATATCAGTTGCTGGACACGTCACGTCAGTTGATGGACCTTGTTAAGACTTCGGAATTTAAAAAAGGATGTTTCGTACAGTATATCACTTACATTAACAACATTTATTTATTCAAATAGAATAATAAAAAGAATTCCATCTGCCAGTTATTTTTTACAGTCACAAAATACTCGTAACCTAACATATTGTGTGTGACGCCCACTCAGACGGACTCTCGCGCTGCAAAACCTCCCATAGGGGATGAAAACACGACAAAACAACGTTTGCAACCACACGGAAATAAACAATTATTAAAACCTTCACAATAGCGTAGCTAACAACAGTATTTTGTAAATAGTTTAACAAACAAACCGTTCCGTAATACATGTAATATTCGCAGCGAATATTCCGTATGAATAATTCAAAGACGCGAGTGTTGTATTAGATTTCTGCTTTCATGTCGTAATCAAACGTTTCTAGTGCGCTTATTGAAGTGTACACACCGCGACACAATGTGACGCCGTGTTACATGCGACGCGACGCTTACAAGTTATAACTTCATTGTTAACTGTCTAGCGCAGTGCATCGAAGGGATGCACCACGCCCAGAACTTGACAACTTGTAGAATCTGGATTTTTAATAGCAGCTCTGAATATTTGTTCCCATGAGCACCTGCAATTCAAAAAAAACAATGGAGGAACAGGACGAGCAGAACTAGAGAAAAAGTTTGGACCCGAACCTCTTATTTTTCATCTCAACACCTATCGTGTGAAACGCAGCAGCTTTTTCTACTACTACTTTACGGCAATATTCTAGGGTACTTCCCCGGTGGAGACAGACCGTGTTCGAACTGCAGGCTGTGTCACCGCTGCAGTACTTGTAGTACGGTTAGAGCAAAACTGAAAATGTCCTACACCACAATTACGTAGCGTACAATACTCTTAGTTCTAAATTGCGGTACTACAAACCGTGTCTCAGTGTGTACCAGACCTTAATCGGCAGGAGTAGCTGTGCGCTCAAATAATTCAATACAATACAAGACTATGTAATTGTCTTTGAGCGCGTGATTTGAAACAGTAACATGTTTGTTTATTGTATAATTACGGATGTTCGCGAATGTTCCATTTGTAATTTATTTGTACGTCGAATAATCTAATTATTCCTTTGAAATAATTCATAGAATTTCGTAACCAGATATTGAAATACCTTTTACGCGTAATTGGATTTAACTTTCACATGTAGAATTATCAAAATTCATCTGAAATTGTGTTTTAATTAACAAATTACTTTATGGAGTTAGGAACATTATAACAGCGTAAAATAGCTAAGACTTTCATTCAGTTTTTGGTATCAGCGTCCAGATAGAAGGACAGAAAGTCACTCAAAAGCAACCCCCGTCCTTTCAATGCGCTTGCAGATACTAAAAACTCCTCCAATATATGTACCTCATATTCATTATTCACAAAATAAAAGCAGATACATACTTACATGTATACCGAATTAAAATTAATATGTAATAATGGGATTTCTGTTGAACTCATTTACAGGTTTTGTGTAGAAGTATCGGGAATATTGTGTTATAATGTGTCTGGTTTTATTGCATTTATTTTATACTTTTAAACACATTTCATATTATATTTTCCTTTCTATTGGGTATGAATACGTGTTTATCATCTTTTTCATCACTTTTTATCGATAAACTTATTATAAAGAGCAAATTATAATACTCTAATGCAACTCACGTTACGTAATATATTCGTATCACAACTCCGTCGTACACGTTTTTCTATCTGGCACAAAGTTTAAAAACATATTCAAAGTTTCATTGTCATAAGCCCCGACTTAATGCAATTACTTATTCAGTTTCACTTAACTTCAATACTCGGAGATATAGTTAAGCCAACTTAAATGCAAGATACGACGTAAAAAGTTGGAGTACGGCGACAAATAAATTGATTCAAGGTACTGAACTAATGAGTAATCCATTAAGCAACTTATCTCGCGGCGGTGGCGAAGTGTTAACTAAATAAAAGTATCTGAGATCGGTCGCGGTCGTGATCGCGTCTGCGTCTATTTGTTACCGAACATTAATCCTCTTAACGCCGTCACAGAGCGGGTCTGGGAGACATCGGCTCTATCACGACAACTTCTTAATAAATAAGTCAACACGAAGCAAAATAGGGGTCTAGTAAACCAATTTCCTGATATCACTAATGGTGATAGTAGTTGAGCATAACAAGATTAAGTAGACTTCGACATCTTGTAGCTTCTTTTGATTTCATGAATGTTTCCGTGGTTCGGAATATAAACCGTTGTGTAAAGTCATGGTTGTTGCCTTCATAATTCTTAAACTTAGTATCACTCAGTTTTCAGTTGGATAAATACTTCACTCATACACCTACTTACCTTGCACTAATTAATTCTGCTGTCTCTCATAATTTCAGAACTTACCAAAGTGCTCCGTAGACGAACTAGTTCATAATATTTCGTCTATCCGTGTGTGTGCGCTCTAAGTTGGACGGTTATTGAGTTTGTTCTGCTAATTATATCTCAAAGTAAGCGAAGGTGCAACTTCTGTGCACTTTCATTACCGGGGCGGGCGCAGACGGCGCGCGACGGGAAACATTTTACGACTCTTTGGGAAAAATTGTGTCCAAACTATTAAATTTTATACCAAAAGTTTCCTCTTAATTGATATTAATATAGTTTTTGTTTGACATCTAAAACACTTGCGACGCAGACTACTATAACTTTAGAGAGAGTACTTCGTAAAGTGAATACCTCGCAGGACTTCTTATAAAAGTGAACACTTAGCAAATACACCTTTCTCATCTCTCGCACACCTTGCAATGATAACGTGTGCAAAAAAGTTGTTAACATAGTTTTTCAAACATATATTTTTTCTCCGTCTTTTTCTCTTGACCTTCTTCAACTAGCTGTCCCATCCAACTGTCTATAAAGTTATCAAATTAATAATAACATATCTCAAACATCACTGTGACGCAAGTGCCCTTAAACTATAATAAACTTTAAATTTTAAGAATTTTGTTATTGAATTCTTAGTAAAATTAACTTTGTATGTTTAGTAAATATTATGAGCACTTATAAGTTAATCACTACGTATGAAAACTTGTATATTAGATTAAAAACTTTTATTTTTAACGTCAAAATTTCAAGTATAATTACTCATAAAATCTCGCGTAGGAAACTTTAACAAATATCACACATGATACCATATTCATTTTAAAACTACGACATTTGTGATACCCTTTTTACTTTTGAAAATAAAACCATAACATATGGCTTCAAGTCAAACGTTATATAAGAAGAATTTCAAACTACAGTGATCAAAATCATGCTTTTTTTATTTAAAGCGGCTTGTATGTATGTAATTATTTATAAGTTTTATCCAAACTTCATTAACTTATACTTGAAATCTGAAACTAATCCAAACAAAGCCTTATTCTCGAAACAGATTTGGAACACCCTCAATAACCGGTTTTAATTTGAATCCATAAGTTTGCGGTTAGATTTAACGGGCTGTTAACTTTCAATTTACCTGTTGTGGTTAATTACTGTTAATTAAACGTATATCGGGGTATCTGGACACTTTAATAGCGCTTTGATTTTAACGAGTTCAACCCTGGTATTGAATTTTCAGCGAGGAATTAACGTACAAGAATGGGTATACGATTACAGGTTTAAGCAATTATGTAACTTATAATGTTTTGAAAAAGCTATCTTGTAATTTTCATATTCCAATATACTAAATCAAGTTTCTAAAAATCTAATCCAATTTAACTATATCTTTAGATTTAAAGTTTTCGTCTAAAAAGACTATGAATATGTAGAAATAGAAAATATTTTCAAATGATTAACGTACGTTATGAATTCTGATTTAAATAATAATAGAGACAATAATTATTATAATATCGTAATTTGAGATTCACTGAGCAAGTAAGGTCGTGACACTCGGCGAGAAGCCTTACAGCGGCTAACCTCTGGCATCGTATCGATTGTGACAACCCTATAGAATGCGGATACAATTCCCGCATGGACCGGGAACGGGAAGTATCGGGTTACGGGAAGGTACCAAATAATACGGGAAGGGCAAGCTTTGGGGTTACCTACTCGTGTCTTAGCGGGTAATTAATATGGGATTAAGTTTGAGACGAGTTTCAAGGTATTGATTTCTTTGATTTACACGAACGCTACACATCGAAATAAAAGGCTCAAAATATACGGCTGTATTTTCAGGATACCTACAGCTGTGACCTTTAAATGTGTCTAAATACAGCCAGTTTCCGGTCACACAAAAATAGAAAAAATCCCTTTTAAATGTAAAAATAGATCAGTTCTAATGGAGTTGCGTATGTATTGCGGTCCAACAGGTAGGCACTTAAACACAAAAATACTTGAACCTAAAACGCGTAACACATGTTTTTTGATACATAAATAAATGAACACCGTTTGACGATTCAACTCGCTCCGTCTCGCGTCTCATCTCAGATGCCTCACTTATTATTCACCGCTCGTCTATCATTATCGTTTCATACCGAACCGCGCTGTATTCATATACGTTTCTTGAAATTTCTTTCTCGTGTATAAATCTTATGCGGTTCGCAATAAGGTTTAATTTGGTGTAATAATTCGTGTGTGTCATAAACATGGAATGTTCTAGAATGTAAATTAAACGCTGCAATTACTGCGTCTCGTGCATTCTCGGGGCTCCATTGTGGGGGATGGATGGTCTTACTTCACGGTACAGACTTACTAGTACTAGTGCTTGGTACGGGGCTGTTTGTTATGCCTACCCTGGGTTGAATATATTAGTATAAATTGAATTTGTAGTTAGGCAAAGGCATGCCTTATGATTATGGTCAGAAACGCAGCAAGTCTATTGATAAACCTTAAAGTTCCGTTTTCTAAAAATGACACATTATATTACACTAGTATCTAATAACACACACAACTATTTAAAAAAACTATTCGGAATTGACGACACTAAATGACGCAACAAACACTTTCTCACATATACAATAATAGATAGAAAGGAGGGTAGCTCTATTTTTGTCCATAATCGTTACCTAAAATAGATACTAAAGAAATTCTTTGAGCCGCAGAAAATATGAAATTGTCGCACATCGAGGTCGTTCCTACAATAAACCTTCATGTGGAAAGCGAAGTAATGAGTTATTATAACACTGGCATTTAGTATTAGGTACCCAACTACAGTTGACTAATACATTATCACCATTAGACTCTTTTTTAAAGCAAATTATGAGGTTTTGTCAATATCTTATGTGATAAAAACTCCAATTCATAGAAGATGAACTCTACTTATCCCAGATAGCTTTCCATTATGCAAATTGGTTCCTTGTAATAACTATTATGATGTATGTACAAATGGTACATGCTAATTACAAACTAACTTATAGAGTGTTTCCAGTTTCAGACACAGGTATTCTGAAATGTGCATTCAAAACTACTCTAACTTAGCTATGTAACCATTAGCATAGGTGAGTTTTTCATTTTATCCCTAACAAATATAATACCCAGCAAGATATCAGGATTACAATTGCAATCCACTCAGACAGAATATCGATAAAGCTAATACCAGTGTAGCAATACAATACGAGAACATAAATGTTGTAAAATCTGATTCCAAGTTGTATCGAACAAAGCCCCTTGTTCCGCATCAATCAGATGGCATGGGGGCTCGGCTAGATTCATTAATAGTTGGTATGGAGTGCTGTATCGACTCCAACCATTTCATCTAACTTTCTCCCTGCACATGCATAACAAACTTTGTATACAAATTGAGGGTATGATTTGAAACTAAGGGTAGGATTTATCTGCAAGCTTTGATTTTCTAGGATAGCGGATCATAATTATAGGGACTGTAAGTACGAACGCAAAAATATGCCCGTCTTTTTACAGTGCTCTTCTTTTTTTAAACAGACGTCAAATGCTTCACCGCTATTAATTAGCTGTCATGCAAATGGCGGTATCACCGCTTTTTGACATTGCGGTGTCAATTACCACCCTCTAGGAAACCGCGCCATTTTTTTACATTGACATTTTTTAGTGACGTCATTCACGGTCGCTATATGACGCCATCGCGTTCTTCGAAACCAGAGCTTAACCTTTTAAAAACAACAAATTTCAAAATAAACAAACAAAAAAATAAAAAAATCTATTTTTACCATAATCCCCTGTAATCCGGGGTGTGGGGTGTGGGTCGAAGGACTTACAACTTTCGTTGCTATAAAATATTTAATCGCAAAGTTAAAACGTATCTATGAAATATTTGATTTACCGAAACGGACCGTTTTTGCTATTTTTAGTTTAAGGTATTATAATTTATAAGTAGGATTTTGTTTGAATAAGTAATGTTTATGATTTACGTTTTAAATCTAAACTTTTAAACTTTTTAGACTATTAAGGTATAAAATTGAAATTGAAAATGTTTATTTATTTTATTTCGTGCATATATTGTGACACTTTTATGTGGATATGTTTTTGCAAATAGACCTTTGAAGTTTGAGTCCTTTTTGCGTGCTGCACTTTTTCAGTTAAACCTACTAAACAACTATTAGACTCATGAGAGAGATTCAACTCTCTTCCGTGCTTTGCAGCGTATAACAGGTGTTACTCCCGCCAACTGCATCTATTGAAAACAGTTTCATTCACAAACTGTGCAATACAATATCAGCTTTATTGTATGGTATGATCTTACTTAACAAGCAATGAAATTCAGCTATATGAGTATACCATTTCACTCCACACAACAATAAATTACAAAACACTTCGTGTAAATATTGAAAGCAATGAGTTGTGTTTGAGCTCCGCACTGCCCGGATTGGATTTCAAAGTGTATGCTATCAGCGACACTGTGTGACATATGCTCGTGGACTTTTTATAAATAGCTTCATGGTTGAAGACCTGCATTATATATTAATATCGTCAGTCGTAAATAAATATTTGTAATAGTCTTTAAAACACTTTTTTTATACCTACCTATTAAAAGGCTATAATCAGTCAAGTTGAAAGAATTTAGAATTTAGAGAAGTCTAGATTTTACTATTTAATCCACTAACTAATACGGAATTTGCTTTCGTCGATTTTTAATTACGTATCAAAGAAGACAATCTTAAGTGTTATGATAATAAAGACATCTTATGATAGATACAATAAGGTTAACAAAGGATGACCCACTGAAGCCCATAGTCCGTAATTGACGGATCGCTTACCGCACACGTCTCCACGACTCTGGTTATAAATGATTGAATGCATTTAACCCTTTGCACTGTAGATTTGGCCTAAATTAACTAATGTGTCAAAACTTTGGGGCTTAAATGTTTATGATTGATACATTATAATGTTGTTAGGTAATGACTGTCATCAATCTATCATATTTTAGGCATATAATGAAAATTATTTTGTCCAAGGTCTAATTTAATCCAGCTATACAGGGTGTCCGGGCATCGATGTCGGATACTTTAAGGGGGTAAAATATGGTATTTTATATCGACAAATCACGGTTCCAATTTTCTCTAGCTACCTCTATTACAAAATGGCAGCCATTTTGTTTTTTTTTTCAAGATTTCAAGAGAAGTTAATAATGTAGGGCCTACATTATTAACTTTCAAATGAGACATCTTTCATCTTCCTAGGACGTTTACATGGATAGCAATGACTAAATCAGTACCAGCACCCGCGCGTCGAGTTGAAAAAAAAACAAAATGGCTGCCATTTTGTAATGGAGGTAGCTAGAGAAAATTGGAACCGTGATTTGTCGATAAAAAATACCATATTTTACCCCCTTAAAGTATCCGACATCGATGCCCGGATACCCTGTATATCGGTGTACTGTAAAAAGTCAGTCCTTAAGACTTTCACTAGGAAGAAAGAAGATATTAATATCGCCCGCTTATCAAGTGCGTTATGGTAATCTTAAATCAGATTCAAATGAGAGCCCAAAGCGGGTACAAATGCTATTGGAATTGGGCGGTCGAGAACTTTTATCAATAACTCTATGATTTTACATATAAGATATTACCAACACTAATGAAACCGTATCCTGCAGTGACTTAACAACTTACGAGTGTACAACTTGTTTAGTTCCAAGTTGTGAGCGTGCGGCCGTCCGCTGTCCAGAATCCACTAATACTTCCACTAATACACTCGACCCGCTTCACCCAAATTTAATTTAACAAATATAAATTTTAAATGCGGTCCATACTTCAACAACACTCGAACAAAAGGGTCCGGAAGGCCTTCGCGGGACTTCTGAATTCTTGTATGGTTAGCAACACAAACCGTTTAGCGTTTACAACCAATATTATTCAGTAAAATTATTGAACACAAATTTTATTAAACCCATTTATTCTTTGCTTAATTAAGCATAAAATTACTTAACAAAGTTATATCAGAAAGTTTATCAAAAAGTAATTTTCGAATTTGGATGTAAAGGAATTTTCCTACGAACGGTACAAATAGTTTGATCCAATTATAGTAGTTTGTAAGCGATCGAGAGCGAGTTGGCGCGAGACGACAACTTGCCTCATTATCCCCAAGTTGGTGCGACACAATTAAACAATGAAGGCTCTGGATCGGCTCACAGCCGTCCGTGCCATCGTTATCGGAAACCAATACAAAGTAGCCCCGATTTGTAGACTCGTCATTTCGGATCCTACACGAGTGGACCGGGGGCTTACACGACACTTGGACAATTATGTCGAGAGAAAAGGGATTCATTGTTGTTTAAGTATACAAATGATTGCTATTTTCTGATTCTTAACTAGGTTCATTACTCACGCATCCACACCTACACACACACACATCACATTAATATTTAGATTTACCTTACACTGGAATCGAACCCAAGATCTTCCGTTAGGCAGTCGGATAATGCTGAGTATTCTCATTTCATTAGTAAATAAGCTGACTTAATCACAATACACTCCTAATTTAAGGACACTCCGTCTTAAAGACGGTTAATTCAGTGCCTCTCCCGAGCCTTTGATTGATACGGTTTCAAGCCTTTGTGGGGGACTAAAGAGGAAGGGAGAGGGTTGCAATAGGAGGCGTTTATGTAGGGGGAGTATAATTGCAGTAGAGGCCGTAATAACTGTGTAGTAATCTGTGGCGGAGGCCGTAGTAGCTATTTAGTAATCTGTGGTGGAGGCCGTAGTGGCTATTGAATAATCTGTGGCGGAGGCCGAGACGATCACCGGCCGACGTTCATTTGTCAATAGACACCCACCAAAAACATTCTGTAAAAAAAACTAGCCAAGTCTCGATGGAGCTGCTTGTTTAACTCTAAAAAGTAATGAAATCTAGACAGACTCGTGCCAAGTCTAAGGTTCCTTACTGCGATTTCTTTATTATTATAGTTAATGTTGTGTGACTTGGCCGTTGAACATTGTTTAAAAGGTTAGTAGTGGGTACATGTCAATTTTGTTTACACGTAATGTTATAACATTATTAAAATACGCAGCTTTATCAAGCCTACAATTGACTGGATATTGAATCAACATTTTTCAAGTGGCTATAATTAAGCAAATTTTCTATCGTCAATGGATAGGTTCTGGATTTTTTAAGATTGGTACAATAGCGTCATGGAGCACCTAGTTTTGTACCCTTGTGTACATACATGTGTACCCTTCAACGGCCAAGTCACACAACATTAACTATAATAATAAAGAAATCGCAGTAAGGAACCTTAGACTTGGCACGAGTCTGTCTAGATTTCATTACTTTTTAGAGTTAAACAAGCAGCTCCATCGAGACTTGGCTAGTTTTTTTTACAGAATGTTTTTGGTGGGATTTCATTTCTTTTTGTTAAAACTTGTTTATATTGATTTATTTTATTAGATTTTCTTATTTGACACACTTATTTTTTGGGAGTAGTATTATATTATTAAGCGCCCCGCGGTTTCACCCGCGTAGTTCCCGTTCGCGTTTCCGTGGGAATTTCGGGATAAAAAGGATCTATACATAAATAGTTTTAAGCTACCTCCCCACAAATTGTCAGCCAAATCAGTTCAGCTGTTCTAGAATTATAATTCCTGTTCCCATTCCCGTGGGAATTTCGGGATTAAAAGTATTCTATGTGCTTCTCCTGGTTCTAAGCTACCTCCCCACCAATTTTCAGCCAAATCAGTTCAGCCGTTCTTGAGTAATAAATTCCCGTTCCCATTCCCGTGGGATTTTCGGGATTAAAGTGTTCTATGTTCTTGTCCTGGTTCTAAGCTACCTCCCCACCAATTTTCAGCCAAATCAATTCAGCCGTTCTTGATTTTTAAATTCCCGTTCCCAATCCCGTGGGAATTTCGGGATTAAAGGTATCCTATGTCCTTTTCCTGGTTTTAAGCTACCTCCCCACCAATTTTCAGCCAAATCAATTCAGCCGTTCTTGATTTTTAAATTCCCGTTCCCAATCCCGTGGGAATTTCGGGATTAAAAGTATCCTATGTCCTTTTCCTGGTTTTAAGCTACCTCCCCACCAATTTTCAGCCAAATCAATTCAGCTGTTCTTGATTTTTTAATTCCCGTTCCCAATCCCGTGGGAATTTCGGGATTAAAAGTATCCTATGTCCTTTTCCTGGTTTTAAGCTACCTCCCCATCAATTTTCAGCCAAATCAGTTCAGCCGTTCTTGAGTTACAATTCCCGTTCTCATTCCCGTATAATTCCCGTTCCCGTTCGATTATCCTAGTTTTTATAGTTTTCCCTTTATGTGGCCATTAAACCCTAACTCTGTACCAAATTTCAGCTCTCTAGGTTTATGGGAAGTACTAGTTCTATTTTGATGATCATGAGTGAGTGAGTGAGTGAGTGAGTGAGTGTCTAAAATGCGAAACTTTGCTTTCGCATAACTTGGGAACTAAATGACCTACAGACTTGAAATTTTATTTTAAGTATGTGATTGTATAGCTTACTGGATGACGAAAATTTCAGCGTTCTGGGCTTATCCAGAGGTTGTCAAATAGGGGTCTGAAAATGCGGCGAAAGGGTTCCTGTAAAGGATGGTACGGCAGTGTTTGCTTCGCGCTCGACTTGGCGGGGGGCACTGCCGTGCCCCCAGATAGTGACCGAGTTTATAGCAGGTTTGGGGTCGCGTGTGCAACGATAATAATAGTATTGGTTTGGTCTAGTGTTTATAACTAAGTAATGTATGTATTAATAGATTTGGCGCGTACTAGCGTTTGGTTTTGGATCAAACGATGTAGTTAAATAGATAATTTCTTTGTAAAATGTAGATACCATAGACGTAAAAAAATAACAGGATCTGCGTTAAACGTTATTAACTTTGTCTACTACATTATTAATCATACAATAGACAAACCTTATTTATCTATGCCCTACACGCACGTGCGACCGAGATTTTCTATTAACAAAAAGCGTGTTCGCATATTGTAAAAAGCGCGTACATTATAAATATCCCGGCCGTTAGCAAGTTAAATATGTCGTTTGAATCAGAGGCTCGGTGGTGCTCCTGAATTATTCATGTGAACGCGCCCTTATGTCGTCAATTAAGCGTCCGACCGACCCGCCACCTGTGCATGCACCCTTACCTTACTATCCAATACAAAATTAGACTCGATTTTGGAAAGTGCTCTCATAAATACATTGTTTGCGACATTTAAAGGTTAGGTTGGGGTAGTTTTAAAATAGAGGATTAATAGGTTTTTACAACAGTTTTGGGATATAGGTAGGTACATTTATTTATGGTAAATATGATGATGAAAATATTTTTTTGCTGTGGAATTTGACATTTAGGTTTAGAATTTAAAGGATGAACACAATTCAATTGTTTGTTATAGAATTATGTCATTTGTTAACCGATTTGGATTATTCCTTTTTGTTTGATTAGTCATTCTTCAGCGTAGTTCAATGATTTAAGCTGTGCTGATAATTCGAGTTCCTTTATAACATTGTCACAACAGAACGTTCTAGCTTTAATAAACTACATATTTCATCACATATCTATACATATTTGCAGCCACATATTATCGACATTTCAGCCGGAGAACTAACATTGGTATTAACTGTCTGATCCTCTAAACCCAAAGGACTGATTGCGAAGCGCTCATAGTTCAGTACTTACGACAGATTTATTGAGATTTGGTTACCAAGTTAACTGTGATTACTACTTGGATTGGAACGACGAGTATCTTAATATCTCTACTGTATAAGTACTATTTAAACTATTATAAAACTAAGTCGCATCTCACTATCTGTCCATAACACAAGTTCATAAAACTTCGCAGCGAATTTTCTTTGTTATTTAGTACTAGCTGTGCCGTGCGGTTTCACCCGCGTAGTTCATGATCCCGTGGGAATTTCAGGATAAAACGTAGCCTATATTCTTTCCCGGACCATAAGCTACCCCTGTACCAAATTTCAAGTCAATCGGTTTAGTAGTTTAGCCGTGAAAAGGTAACAGATAGACAGAGTTACTTTCGCATTTATAATACTAGCTGTGCCCCGCGGTTTTACCCGCGTGGAACCTTATCCCGTGGGAATTTTGGGATAAAAAGTATCCTATGTGTTATTCTTAGGTATGAGGAACATCTGTACCAAATTTCATTAAAATCCATTCAGTAGTTTTTGCGTGAAAGAGGAACAAACATCCATACATCCATACATAAAAACTTTCGCATTTATAATATTAGTAGGATTAGTAGGGATTCTACGTAAAGAATTATAATCAATGGGAAGTATAAGAAGGAAGTTTATTTTATACGATAGCATAGTAAGTTGTAGTTAATGCAAAGAATAGTTAGTATGAGGTAAACATCAAAATTCAATTGCCGAATATCCGTTTGCGCAATATAGAACGGTTGCATTTGGGCTTTGGCTTACTTTTTTATATTCCTTATTTCTACTACAATGTTTTTCAAAGTGTACCTTAATTTCACCTAAGGGAAATTTCGCTTGTTGAAGAGTCCTTTAATATAATAAGAATACAAATACGAAATCAATATCTTTTGATCGGCTTAGAAACTATTCAACTACGAAAAGAAAAGCAACGCGGTTCAAACGATAAGTAACAATATTCAAAGGAGCTTAGTATATTCAAACTTGAGTAGTCTCGTATGAGACTGGATATTATAACAATATTTTCATGAATTTTCCATCGTAGCGATATTAAAGTAACGTTGATGCCTTCACGAACTAATACAAGAATCGTACAGTCATGGTAAGAAAAGATTCGTTGCCTTAAGATCTACTTTTGTTTGCTCAGTATGACTGATAATCTGTTTTACTAATTGTAAATGACATATTGTATCACAAGACGTAGAAAAAAAATCACACTATTTTGAACCTAGTTGTCATACTATATTAGGATAACTTTATTTTAGTTATCCGTTTAGTGTTTAGTTTTAAAAGGTATTAAGAGATTACGACATACCTTTGTATCACGGAATAACAAACTATCTCTCTCTTTCTCTCTCTCGATCTCTCTCTCTTTGTATGTATTCCTTTGAATAAATTTAAATCCTGACCGTAGATTTTGTGTACCGTGACTGTACATGTTGCTCTACAATAATAAGCTTAACATGTTGCGGTGTGACGTCATGTTTGAACTAACAGATGCACTCACGTACTTAGTATAGTGCATTAGGTAGTGCGGTGTTTGTGTGGTAGTGTGCACTTAAATTATATTTTAGTCTAATAACTTACAGTTAGGTAGAAGTTTTTGCAAGTAATATACTGAGTCTTACGGTTTTATCGATGTATTTTTGTTTCTACTGTCTTGATAACAAACATACATACTGAATATTTTATTTATAATCAAATAACTTACTATATCATCTTCATAATAATATGTACTTATTACAATACAACAAGTATCAAGTACACTTACGTTCCCAAAGTTTTCACAAGTTAAAATATTCCACATCCAACCGAAACCACGAGTGGAAATTTTGTTATTGTAATAGATACCTTTTACATAATATTTCTACATTTCACCAGAACAACGAATCCTTAGAAATAAGCAAATTAAAACAAAATTTGCGAGAAAAATAAATTATAAACAATTTGTATGATTTCATGCGTATCAAATTGTTAGTTAAGTTCATTGTATGGACGTCGTCTAGACCGTCGTATTTAGACGTTTCGTCGTATCTAGACGTCTTTAGATATGTATGTAAACAAAAACACAAGTTGTAATTACACGAGTCAGTTCACTTTTAATTTTGTTGGTAAATGTCATCATCGTTTAATGTAACGAGCGAACGTAGAGATGTACTCGCTTTACACAAAGTACAAGTATTTTGTAAACGTTTGTAGTAAATCATTTAAGATTATTAACCTGTTTATTGACCTCAGGTGTCTAAGAGTTAAATGTAATAAAAAAATGGTGCTTAATTTTTGATATGTAACTTAAGATTTATTTATTTATTTAAACACATAAATTTATGATTAACTAAGTCGAACTCATTAGGTCAGAATAAAGAAAATAACATTTTAGAAAATCGGGATATTTAGGTCCGCGAGAAGCCGCGATCTGTTTGTTTAAATAAAAGCCACTGGAATTCCTAGAAAGTTCATGCCACCAATAAATCTAAATTTAAAATAGAATTAAAGACATTGTTAACAAAATACTAATGCTCGTCTTATTTCCACTTAAAATAAGATTAGTTTTAACATTTCAAACATCTCATGATGAATGAGTATTAATCACCACCCCCCAACACTAACCGCTCCACACTCAAACAAAACTCACCGTAAAGCACTAAAACAAACACAGATTTGTAATCGACTATTGTTATTGTGACGGCCAATTATCTCGGTATAACTCCCTTGACTTGTTTTGTGGAAAAATAATCCGTATTGTGACAGGGAATGAGACTAGATTGGCGTGCGCGGGCTTGTTATTACTGGGACAAAGGGTCCAAGTAATGAACTGGTCTGTTTAATAGCTAAAGCGCTCGGAGTGTGGCCGACGAGTAGTATCGTTTATCACGACACTTGTTCATTGATGCCGCTGATTCGTAAGCGGTGGTCTTTAGAAAGACAATTAACTAAACTGAAGTCATCCTTCGAACTTTGATACAAATGGTTATTTGTTTTCGTTGTTCGTCACTCATTTCCCGTTTAACAAATTCTGTATTCTCGCCACATTCCGACGTTATATTATGGTAATGTGAGTGACGTCATAAAATATCGTATAACCCTTATAAAATTAAAGTTGACGGCCGCCAGTGGCTCACTGTAAACCGACCATAAAAACACGTGAATATGTTGTCACAGTACGTTTATCGTATTCAGAATAATATTTGTACTTGTACTTTTAGCGTCAATTTTCTACAATTAAAATAATTTGGGTAATTTTTGTGCGAGGCGCTATTTTTTTTTTTTTTTGGTTAAGCTAACTGCTATGCTGATGACTTAATTACCCTATATAATGTACATAATTCGAACACATGCCAGTCTTACAAAATATACTATTAAAAATTTGAAACATAAATCTAGCCATTGACTTCGATTAGCTTTAAATCCCGTCGGACAGAGCATCTGAAACCGAGCGCGGAACGTAAATCCGTCCTCTGACATCTGATGCTTTAGAAATGGATGAAAGTAAACGATTGGACCGGTCCAACTGCATCCGCCATTACGACGCGACTCACATACCGCACATTTGTACCTACTACATGTATGTATGGATGTTACTCGTATGTATGTACGATTGTACGTACAGTCATGGTAGGAAAAAGTTCGTCCTTAAAATCTATTTATCGTTTGCTTACTTTGACTGATAAACTGTTTCACTTATTATGACGTTGAGTAGCTAGACGTACTTCAAAAATGTTACACAATTTTGAACCTAGATGTTATACTATGTCAGTAGAAATTTGTATGCAGTTGTATGTTTAGTGTTTAATTTCAAAAGGTGGTAAAAAATTACGGCACAATAAAGGAATAAATTTGAAAACTGACGAAGGCTTTATTACCGTGACTTTACTATACGTACTAAATATCTACGAATGTACGAATTGAATGTATGAATGGAAACACGCTTTACTAGATGACCTATAAATCTTTGTGGGCAATGTTAAGTTTCAACTAGACATTGACATAAAATATGTGGTTGCCAAATAGTTGTAGAAGATATTGCTGGGAGGTTGATTTAAGACCAAATGATAGACATTTAAGCTACTGAAAGAATCGTCTTATTCTTTGCCATTTCCCAAGGTTTGTTAGATTAACCCTCCTAGTTCTACCGAAACAATAATGTGACAATGTTCAATGTTTTGTCTGAAACAATTCCATAGAAAAATTGTAAAAACATCGACACCAAAAATCAATACCGATGCTTAACTGATGTCAAAATAACTCGATGACAAAACAATCTTTGTTAAACCCAACAAATGACGAAATTACATAAAACTCCAAACTGTTCGAAAGTCGACCTCTTTGGAACTCAATACGGACGACGCGACAAAGCGGCAAACTTTGTGATGTTAACAATATTTGAAATGGGCGATGTTTAATCAAGTTAATTGCGGTATTGAATCTAAGTGCGTCTAATGGAATCCCGATAATTATCCGTGTGGAGGCGGGTGGAGGCGTCCATCGATCATTTAGCGGCGCCGACGCTGTACAGGACATTACCTGGATTAATGGGCGCGTTAGTGAGCGATTAGCGCGACACACTCGCACATGGGCCCGCTGTCACTTCTTCATTCACATCATTTGTTAACTGACCCCAGATTACGGAACAGACCCATTCTGGCAGTTGGAGGTCGCTCTTATTTATATATGATACTTGCTGTGCCCCATGGTTTCAGTCGCCTTAATCGAGTATGTCGGAGTAAAAGGTAAGTTACTTGTTTTTATACATACTAAACTAACGTTAATACAATTAAATCAGTGCAGTCGTACTGGAGTTCTAAATGGTAAAAATAATCTAATGTTTTGAGTGTTAATGATTACTAGTTGTGACCCGCGTTGTGTTAGCTCCAATAGACCGTATCATCATATCATATTGCCTCTAGTTCCTTGACAAAAGAACTATGTGTGTAATAAAATATTTATTGTAATTCGAATCAGTCGTTTCAGAATTAGTGCGTTCAGCCAAACAAATAAAGTATTTAGCTTTATTATATTTATATATTATATCAATAAAACTAATTGTGTTTACGTATAGACGAAGAAAAAAGCTCAATTCTTCAATTCGTTATTGCCTAATCAGAAAAAGCGGTTACTTTACTTTTTTTCCCACTAGAATAGTAATGGCGAAATACGCCATTTTGCTGTTACGAATTTACTTAATCATGATTGTATTAAAACTTTCTTTGTCTTAATGTAGATTAACATTAAACTTTACCTTGTTTTTATATAACTAGCAATTACTTTTTTAGTCTAGATTTGGATAAAAGTAACGAAGGCTATCAAGGGCCAGTTGCTATGTGAAGATTATTGATCGATTCATTAATGGTTTTAAAACGCACACCACCAGTGTCTTGTTACACTTGAGATGTACTCGTATATTAGACAGAAAACAAGTAGACTTCGATGTTACTGCACACATTTTTTCTTGAGTAAAGAGCAAATTTGAAATTATTGGAAATGCAGGTAAGAGAAAGTTGGTAGAGCACCAACTATACGACGATTGTATTGTAATGTGGGGAGGTAAGAAAGCTATATTATAAAGCTAATGACTGATTTTATTTATCAAGTGAGTCATAAGCAACATGTAAACCTACTCTTAAGTTTTAATGTAATTTTCACTGGTCGTCCTTAAATAAATAAACTTCAGTCGATCGATTTATATCTTATTTCTGTAAAATGTCTATCTAGAGTTCATTATTGAAATTGAACATGTACCTCTCTGTACCCCGCTTCCCCGGGGTACAGCGAGAACAAGCCAATTCCCGCGCGGTGCAGATACCCACTGTTTGAGTAACAATACACCGCAAGCCTCAGAGGCCAATATTCAATGTATTACGTTCGTGACGTGACTAGTTAATTCTCTCAACATCGGTTCGCTGCATAATTAACGCCGTACCCCTTATTACGGGGCAGGAGAGTCGATAATGGTATAGCAGTGCGTGTTCGAGCCCAAGTGGTAGCAATCCGCAGTTTATTGAACTAAACTCCAAACTGTTTATAACGAGAGCAGTCACGCGACCGCGTGTGTTGCCCTACTCTACTACACTACTCTGTACACCATACATACACCTACGTATACACACGTCGCCCTATTGTTGTACACCATAGTACACCCTCGCTTCGTACCTCGATCGGCTGAAAACGATTACTCAAATTAACCATTTATGTTCACCACTTTAGAACGTAAATAGGAATTATAAGGTAATGGAGACCCACAAACAAAATATTATTTCGTTATTCTAACATTAAGTAATTACCTTATACTGTCAGAATTGTTGACTAGACTTTTGGTTATTTAAGATGTTCAGAGCTAACGGCGTTTTTATAAGAACTTGTAAGAAATTGTGAAAATAAAACTATAATTGTGGGCTTGAGGGCTGTTGGGTAAGTTTATGGAACAGAGATTAGGTTTTAAGATAAGGTCGTTATGGAACTATTAATTGTGAGTTTTTTGGCTGAATACGAAATATTTTAAGGCGAAGTTAGAACTTGAGACTGGCCGATTCCAGATTTAATTCGTGGATCAAACAAAAAAAATACTTTTTTGGAAAAAAATGTCTCAATAGTATTTTTTTTTGTTTGCTGTGTTTAGTTTTCGTTTTAGCATGGGTTTGAAATCACCAACACGCATCGGACAAGAGTAGTAACCCTTATTCCTCCTTATTAACCGACTTCCAAAAAAACAGGAGGAGGTTCTCTATTCGACGCGTATGTTTTTTTTTTTTTTTTGTGTGTTTGTTACGCGATTTCTTTGTGATCATGAATGGAGCATTTTAAAATTCTTGTTTCATTAGAAAGCGGATATTCGCGAAGTGGTCCCATGTCAAGGAAATCAGGATCTGATGATGGGATCCAGGAAAAATCGAGGAAAAACCCGCAACAATGTAGGCTGGGGTGTCGATTGACATTATTAAAAGTAAAACTACCTGTGACCCGTGGTTTTGCTCGCGATATTCTTGATACCATAAGAATTTCTGGATGAAATTTTTTTGGCTGTATTCTTTCGTATTTAAATCAAATGCTGTTCACAATTCATGGGTTTTAGATATAAAAATGTCCTGTTTTTTAATTCGTTAACACAGACTGAAATAAACACGAACCTACAACATTTTTTTAAAAAAAAAATTTATACTATTATAGGTACCTATTACACATACAGTGGTGGTCATATAATTAAGAACGCTTATTGAACGTGACGATTTTTTCAAAATAGCATGTATAACTAATTGTATGTATTTTTTTTTATTTCTTTTGATACCGTAAAACATTTCAATAGTATCGACACATCAATTAATACACACGATTGGCTAATAAATAAAAAGATATACTTTATACATTAGATCTAAACCTAATATTACTACGTACTGGCTGGTCACATAATTAAGAACGCTGAATTGTTAACTTTTTTATTCAAGTTTACATAAAGAAAACTCCATAGCTTTATGGTTGTAAGTCACTAAACGTATAATTTAGATCCCATTTAGTACTTTAAAGTTCCTGAAAGTGATTGTTTTATATGAATTCATATGGAGAAGAATAAAAGTTTTGACTAATCTACAAGGTAGATAATAAAAAATCTTCGTGAGAAGAATTGGTCGAACAAAACGATAGCTGTCACTTTACAATGGTCAAAAACGATATTTTCCCACGCTGTGAAGTATTTTGCCACATATCAGACTTACTTTAAATGGTTGGTGTGTGTTGAGTACCTAGAAAGTCATCGCGTTAAGATGATCGAAAATATTCGTTTGGCAAAAGAAATTAATTTGAAATGGTCTAATGTGCTGAGAAATTAATATTTTGGGAGAAACAACTCCTCCAACAATCTCGGCACTTGCTATACGAAGGTTTTTGGTACAAAGAAAGCTGCATGGAAGAATAACGAGGAAGGTACCCATCATGCAACGATGCCAAAGGCAATACCGTCAGGCCCTTACAAGAAGGTGTGAAAACTGGATAGTAAGACAGCGGAAAATGATATTTTTTCTGATGAGACAAGTATAAATTAGAATGTTACCTGGTGGAAAACGTCGTTTACAACATATTCCGAATACATTATTCGACCATAAGTGCACAAAAGTGACATTAGAGCATGATAGAGAAATATGTCATTTTTTGATGCTACTTTGAATCCTCTATGCTTTGAATACGGCGTTGAAGCTGTGAAGCTGACACAAAAAAACATAGATCAATTCCAGGACAAAAAATATACTGGAAAAGCTATGTTATCCTGCTGAAAATGTGGCTTCAGGTTGACAATTTAAACATTTCAGCACGACAATGATCCAATAAGGCGCACCGTTAAGGAATATCTCATATTGCAATAATTTTCTTTCTTAAATTGGTCAGCTAACAGCCTATAACTAAACCCAATCGATCTTTGATGCGACGCCAAGAGAACAGTTTTAAATGGACAATATGGAAATTTAAAGAGAGCTATAATGATGTTTTCTCAAAAGAATGGAACTCTATTTCTCTTACGAAATGTCAAAAATTGATAGAGTCAATGCTTCGCCGCCCAGTATAGGTAAATCAGTAATAAAAGTCATAAACATGCTGCCAATTAGTAATTTCTGTTAAATTGCATTAAATTGATATTGTATTTTCACAATAAGATTAATTATTTAATCTCAGTTTTATATAAAATAGCTTTTGAACAGTTTAATAAATCGTTCTTAATTATATGGCCAGCTTCATTAGTACTTAAATTCGTTACAATAGAGAACTAATGAAATTTGTAAAAAAGATAGAGAACCATTAAGTTCCATATTCCTAATCCCATATGCCCCATTCATGTGGCTATCTCATTACATAAAAAGTTACTTCCAAAAGCAATACATAACTACACAAGAAATGATTTAGACAAAAAATATCTGGAATTTCAAACCGTTCTTAATTATGTGACCACCACTGTATATCTTCAGAGCGTTTTCATAAAACTTTTCGTAAAAAAAAATATTTAGATATTACAAACAAACACTGCACCAGATTATATTGTATATATTATTTTTATTAATAAATAGACAGTATAAACGTCATCCTCTATTTTCGTTTTTATTTTGACTTTGGTTAATTTTCTAAAAAGTTCTTATACCTTTGTGGTTATAAAGAAGTTTTATAATAAAATGATGGTTTAATTGGGATGATGAAGTTAAAAAGAAGTAATAAAATGCAGGGTTGTGTTAGATTATGAATCATGAGTAACATCAGCTCATGGGACAGGATTCAAGCGGTACCCGATGAGGTTGAACTACTCGACACTTATAGAGCAGCGAAAAAATCCCTGCAAGAAGCTATTGCCCTCGCAACTCTCGCGGCAATCTTGGGAAACGACCTCTCCTTGCCAAATGTAGTCTCTGCTATGGTGAGCGAGGAGAGGTCTTGGATTGAGTGCGAAGCCCTCTCCACTAATACTATCCGCAGCAGAAGGTTGGGCAGACGGAAGCGGGACTACCACTTTGTCCTGCGACCGCCATACGCCCGACCTGCGGCAGTGATCCCCGGGGGGAGATCCACTGCCGCCATATAGGCCTCGAGGTGGCGCGCGGTACTTTCGGAAGGGGGTAACTCAACATCTGTCACCTAGAGCTACATTCTAGCTCGGAGGAGAAACCCTTAACAGGGTAGAGGCGCGTCCGGGATCGTAGTAGCGTGCAGCCGCGTTTCTTCTGGTTTCGGCCATAAGCGCAGAGGTGGCACACCAAGGGGTTTTAGTCGGTAAACGCGTCGCCGCTCTATCTTTGCGGCGCGGAGTCCGACATACCCCGTCTTTCCCCTGGACAGAGGAAAGACGTACAGTCTTCCTCCCACAAAAAAAGGATTCAAGTGATCCACGAGTCAAAAGCTCTTCTGGAGGAAAATTTAAGCGTCTTTTGTAGAAGGAGACTTGCTTCCCACTAAAAAGTTTAAAATAAGGTTAATTTAAAAAAATAAAAAACCGACTTCAGCACTAAAAAGTAAGAAAATAATTTAAAATAAACGATATTATTAATACATATTTACAATTTATAATTAGTTACTTTTGAAGTCGGTGACAGCCAAAGCCTTCATTAATATTGTAGGCGCGTCTCGTGCTATCTTATAAGAAGAAAAAACTATCCTGGGCTGGCACTGACTCCAAAAGTTACTAATTATAAATTGTAAATATGTATTAATAATATCGTTTATTTTAAATTATTTTCTTACTTTTTAGTGCTGAAGTCGGTTTTTTATTTTTTTAAATTAACCTTATTTTACTTAATATCATCTATGAGAGAGAAGCATTTGCCCTATATGATATTTTACAGACCAATACTATACTTTACTTTTGATCAAAGCAAAAGTCAACTGCACCAGAGAGCGATGCATCTTAGGACAACAAAACCAAAAACAAATGAAACGGACTCTCGCCCCGAGTGTACCGTGCGGTGTACACTCGCGTACACTGATGTACGGTGTACAAGGTACTGTCGCAAACAACTGCGCTTTGAAATATGAACTACATTTGTTTATTCGGTTAATTCAAATATGTGACTAATAAAATAAGTAATATTCGTCCAAGTAGAGAGATGGCTTTGTATGGACATCGTTGAATTCTAAAAATCACATTCATTAATATATTCTTAAAACTAACGCAGAATGAATTTAAAAAAACGAATACATAAACTGGGTTCTGTTCACTTGAAAATTATAAGGAAAACGTGAGAAAAAATCCATAACTAGTTTCTTTTAATAAAACCTTTTTTCTCGTCATTGCATTAGGTCACAGGTGTTATCGAATCTGACCTTACCCTCAAAACGTGTGATTTATCGTAGCAACCGCGACACATCCGCTCGCTACGAGGTGCTATATCATCGCTACGGTGCTACGGTCCGTAGCGACGGAACCTCTTCGTAGTCCGACCCCTCGTCCGATCTCTCTCGAACGTTATTTATGTGATGGAATGTTGGTCAAAGTGGAATGTAAGTTGCAGTATTACTCTAGTTACTTTGTTGCAATTAAATAGAGTTACTGTTTGTATATTTCACATAATAGTGGAAAATAAATTAAGTATTTAGTTAAAAAGGAAGAAAGTTTTCTTATACCAAACCTTTTACTATGATTAAAAAAAACGTTTTTATTAATCATTCTTATGATCCAAAAGCCATACTGCCAAACACGGAATTGCGGGTCAATAATAATGTGTTTATCATAATCTGAGTGTATGAATGTGTTTGTGCATCATTTGTGTTACTATAGATACAGATTAATAAACCTAGTTATAGATCAGTTACTACAATAAGATGGAATTGTGATTGACTGAATTTGTCTGTAAGTCGTCCTACTGATACTGTTTCCACTGTGGCCCCATTCCTAGATAGGGCGCGTCAGTCGGTAGCGAGCATGAATCACACAGTGTTTAGACACGCGCCGCTACCGACCGGGACTTCAGCGGATTTTTAAGCGGAATCTGCATTCTTTGGAAGCGGACTTAGTGCTCACTTACTGAATGGAAATCGGACGTTTAGGAAACGGTTACGATTTATGTTGCGATTTTTAAATATGGTTGTACCTGAGTTGGTTTAGTTTGGAATAAGTATGATTTTTTGTAGAAAATATAGGAGAATCGACCACTTGTATTGAAACTAGCAGTGCTCCGCGGTGTCACTCGCGTTTTGTTCTTTATAAGCGTATGATTTCGTCATTTTATTGTAATTCGTTCAGTGAGCCTTGTATTGATTTTTAAGTACTTTAATATAAAGATAACTAAACAATGTAGTTGTTTTTCATTAACACAACTTTTACAACATTTAATGCTATAAAAACATAAATTAGAAAGAAAACCCATTTAAAACACCATTTTCCGATTAATTCCAGAACAACTATAAACTAGAAGAACAAAATTAAAAACTGGAATCCTCTTTCCTTCTACAACATTGTAAAATCAATTACATTTCCTATTACTTAGTGACTTAGGAGTTGTTTTTCAACTGAATTATTCTTATTGTCGAGGTTACTAAGTAGAAGTAGGATAAAAGCAATAGTTACAACGTGTTTTCGTAATAATTATGCTTGTAAACTCTGTATTTTTCATCAATTTCTTGTAAGGTACAATAAAAATGATCTCTCTCTAATATTTTTATTATCAAAAAGTTAAATCACGTTTAACATAACATAATCATTCACTACATCATCTCATTATAGTAAATGACCCCTAACTCAGTTCGAAACTTGTATCTAGGGTATCAGAAACTACGCACACTAATTCACACACACACACCCAGACCGAGACAAAATTTGTGGTTCACACAAATATTCACCCCGCACGGGAATCGAACCCGCAACCTTACCTTTAAACCTTGTTTAACTTCGCTATTTTATAGTTTAACCTAATAATACACTACTCATACAATACATTATTATTTATGACTACATCCCCGTCACGTCATTTCTCGTGAAGCCCAAGATATAAAGCCGTGCGCACACGGGCGGTCGGGCGGCGGCGGCGGGCGGCAGGCGGCGGGCGGCGCGCGATGCAATATAACACGCGCCGCACAAAAGATGCCAACAGATTGTTGTTACATTGTTTGACACGAACAGAGAGGTCTGTCAGCTTTGTGGTACACTACTGTAAAGGATTCGCATTTTATATTAAAAGAAGTGGCTGGGTTTTGTTTACTAGAAATATTTTATTAAAATGGTTTTATTTAGTTAAATTGTGTGAACATTGTAGTGATGAATATTGTTGCAGTTTTAATGTTTCACATCTCTTCCGTATTTTTACACGTCATAACAACAAAATCTTGAGGCCAATTTGGTGCAAAACTTATTTAACTAACTTTCCGCTCGCAGCTTCTCGAACTATTTTCTAAATATCGATTTCTAAACTCATCATAGTGCTGCATAAACGCAACTCGTAATATAATTTAACTCTTGCCTCAGATACTCACCAATATTTTAAAGTATACAATATGCACAGACACGAGAGCAACAAACAGCGTCAAAGATTAATCCACAAATAAAAACATGAAACAATAAATGCGAATCAAAAGTAAATATTCGTTATCAAAACAAGCGATCACATAAAACAAATTCACCAAAAAACAATATGGGAACAGCACTTTGTGCCGGTCGTACCTACACACGTAACGGGGCCTCTAAATCATGTTTGAAACACGGCGATGTAAGCGTCAATAAACCGAACGCGGAATCACGCAGATGAAATTATTGAAAACATATCGCGTTTTTCTCGGTAAGCGATTTATGATAGACGCGAGCGTAACAAATACGTAACATGTGACGCGCCCTTTATGTGATCAATTCGTGGAAATAAAACTGCTCCTTTGATGGATTATTTGGTTTGTGTAGGAAACTATTAATGGCGGGCTGGTTCCGTATTATGTGTTATTGTAACTGTTTTTGATATTGAACTTATAAGAAGTTCCGATCTTTAATTCTTAGAAGAATGAAGGTTTGAATTTCAAATGTAATGTGAGTAGCCATTTCGCGGAGTCTAACTTGCGTTAATATTTTAGTTGGATTGTTCTGTTTTAAGAAATACTTACAGATTTTTCATAAAATATTATATTTGTTTTAAAATGCACGTAAATACTTATGTTTTATACAAGTAAAATACATATTCCTTTCATGAATTTCGTTGAACGTTAATATTTGCAAAATATTAAAAGTACCGCATATTAATAAGGAATGAATTTCACATAAAATAAAATACCGAAATGTAAAACGGTACCAAAAGCGGTATTTTTAGTAACGTTTTAAACGTCCGATTGTTACCGTTCGGTTAAAATTAAAGATTCAGCCCCCCTAGACAAGTGGCAATTACATTAGACGTATAGAACAGAAAGTTCGTTTTTATGAATGAAATTGATATTTGCTTACGACTTGTAATTTTGCCGCGTTACGAAACGTGAAGTTGGAAGACAAGTGGTCATTTATCTATTCGTCGGATTTCGTCGCAAGGAAACTTCAAGGAAATGCCACAGTAGTACATTTTTCATTCAAAATGGTGAATGATTGATTTGTTTGATTCAAATTGTTCACGTTTATGTCAATATTAATTTCAAAAAATATAATTATTAACATTTATTTTCCGTTTTATTGCTATTGATATTAATATTAAAGATTAAATTGTAGTTCATAGTAAAACCACAGATAATATTATACTAGTAAAATCAAAGTTCATAATTTGAATTGCACAAAGTTTATAAAATGTACAAAAAATTTAGTTTTTTAATAGATTATAATAGTAATAAATACTTGAATAATTATTTGACAGAATAAAAATAAATTTTAAAGTTAAATAAATTATGAACAAAATGTTTATTATTCCATGGCACAGAGATACTTTGTGTAATGTGTTCTGTGGCGAACTGGCGAACGCTCCAAATATGCCAAATCCTCGCCCCGTGGCGCAATAGGTTGTCAATTGGTAGCCAAGTGTACAAAAACATAATGAACGCATAGTCTATTCGTTTAAAGGTAAAAGTCAGTGGTCTTGTCTAACGGTTTTATTGTTAGATACTTTGATTATATACTTGTCTAGATGCAAAATTGGCCGTACTAAAACGGGTCAAATAAAGTCTACTCTACTCTAAATATTTGGTAGACTCACTTCTTGTTTACATCAGTGTTATTTGAATGACTTATGGATAACGCTCACGAAAAATAATTATTTATGCCGGTTTGCGCTGTTAAATTATGTTATATTAGTTCAATTGAAGTTTATTTATTTTCTATTACAAATTACTATTTTACTTTATTTAATTAGGTATATTGACATTGACATAATACCTAATACAATAATAAACGAGCCGTACTCACACATATCCCGCAATTTGAGGACAATTATAACGCGTCGTTTGTTGGCATTACTCTATCTAGACAAATATATAATCAAAGGTTAGACATCATGTTATTAGAATTTATTATTTTCAAGAGCCAAAAGATGGCGTTGTAAAAAAAGGATGGTGTGATTTGACCATAGAGGTATTATACATTGTATTATATTAGGGATTTGACGCCAGCAAAAGCCATAAGAAAAACGAAACTTCAATGAAATAAATTATGTTTTACAACTTTAGAACTTAAAGAATATTATATACTTACTTAAATACTTAGAGTAAATATAAATACATAATAATTAAGGCATTAGGTAGATAGTTGCAGTTAAAACATGTTGCTAGCCTAGATTTTTAAAGATAATGTACACAGTTTTTATCATAATAAAGAATTAAATTACTTTGTTTGTTTATTTTTAATATTTATCAAAAACTAGAAGGTCAAAATACGAACACATAACATTCTTTTAATCGAAATTATATTATTTATTAGTTAATATCAAGATTCATGCAAACATTACTACAAAATTTGCAAATAAAGTATCGTCGCGGTTTTAGCGTTTCTCTCTTCTTAAGTTTTCTGCATGGTCCTAGCATGCGCTAAAATTCATACGCTCGCGGCCCGAAAACGTTTGTCAAACTGCCACTTGGCTGCCAATTTGTAATTTCTATTCACAAGCAAATGTCAAACTCATTTCATTTACTAACTTGCTATGTCAGTTGGAACGTTTTGTACTGTTTGACAATTGTAAAAAATGACGTGCACCAACGAAATCAAAGAAGTTAGCGCTGTTCTAGAGACGACGTTCGTTTGTGGAGAAAAGGAATAGACTGGGAGCGTTTGCCACTTGTCTAGGGGGGCAGATAATACTGTGTACTGCGAATGTGAACGTAACCGATACTCTACTATTTAAATATCACTAAAATAGCGGTTTTATTTATTGAATATGTATTTTAAAATATACACAAAATATTTGTATCGTATTTACATTTGGTATGTGGAACTTATTAATATTTGTGACTTGTATTTATGTTATGAAGAAATAAAAACGAAATAATTATTTTAGTAGCAATCTGTCCTGGATTCACGCTGTTGTAAATTCTACACAAAAATAAACTATCTAAATCGGGTAAAAACTGTCTATTCCAAGTTTATTCGAACCGGTAATAAGGAACATCTGTATCAAATTTCACTAATCGATCCAGTAGTTTTTACCAATTATTTTATATCGAATGTTCAGTAGGGTAAAACCAGGATAGATGGCCTACTTTTTGATGGACTTACTTTAGTCAACTTACAATAGTAACTATATTCTCCACAAAATAAACATAAATAAATATCCATAATAAAGATATTACATGAACGTTGTTGAGCGGATAACGCGAGCCGCCCGGTGTATCGCGGCGGGCGCGGGCGGCCGATGCACGCCAACTTCATACAATATTTAGTTTAATACCGCACCAGCCGTTATTATAAAATAATGCACCGACATGATAGGGCTCAGCTTTAGGGTATCACTACACTGAGAAGCTATAAATATTTACTGATAGCGACGCAGCTTTTAATTCCTTGAACGTTCCCGTACTTCAGATCACGCTAACCTATCGTCATTGTTAGTGGAAGACGAGACGAATAGTCTTCTATTGGTTTGAGCAAAAAAAGTCGCAATTAACACGAACTGAGACAGTTGTCCTTTCACAAGTACAAACTAAAAACTACTTCCAACAAGCAATCAAAGTCTCTAAGAGAATAAAAACAAAGATACGATTAATTTTAAATCATAATATACTTTGCGTAGCAAAAGTTTTCAATATCAGTAGCACGTGCTAGCAGATCTCCCGCTAGTGTGGTCCGGCCGCGAGCCTCTAACACCGCGACTCCCGTGTACCGAGCTAAAGCTAATTATACAACTTTACGGAATATTACATCTGCTAATAACTGGCTCTAACTTGTTGCCTCAAATATAACCAACTTTCCGTACGAGATATTTGAGATATGCCCGCCATTACCGCGCTCCCTCGGCTTTATGTGAAATGGAATTGGGAGGTTTCCGCTTTAATGTACAACGGGCTTATGGTGCGTCAATATTGAATTTAGGAAATTAATTTGGAAAAATATTAAGAGAGTAATGTAGATTTGAAGTAAAACTACTTAAAGGAGTAAAGTGGTTTTAATTATTGATGAGTTTATTCTGTTGAAAGCTACGGTTTAAAGCAGTTTTGTCTGTAGTATTAGTGTCGGGATCTTGCTCTCAACTTATGGTGGTAGAAACCGTGACTATCACAGTTCGAATATGGGCTGGCTCTATCGGGAAAGTAACACACTCCACACACGCAGGCTACTGGAACTGGACTGCGAAGACTATTGCGATGGATCACGAAATTTTCGTCAGATGACCCGACCTGGCCCGTTGTACTCTACATTGTGAAAAATGCACATTCAATTTGATTTATCTATACTAATATTATAAAGAGGAAAGATTTGTTTGTTGGTTTGTTTGTAATGAATAGGATCCGAAACTACTGGACTGATTTCAAACATTCTTTCACTAATGGAAAGCTAATTTATCAGTGCGTGACATAGGCTATATTTTATCCCCGTAATCCCACGGGAACGGAAACTACGCGGGTGAAACCGCGGGGAGCTACTAGTTAATATAATAAATTCAAAAACATTTTGTTAAGGGTATATTTAATTATACTTTACACCAAAGAAAGCAGATGCGAGAGAAAGACCCTTCCAGAGAGTTCGATACGGCGCTGAATGGTAAACAATGTGGAGATATCGAGGCGCGCGTACTATTATTGGATGTTGTTTCATTAGAGCGGCAGATAATGGCGCAGGAAGACGAAGCGGGCGGCGCGCGTCTCGCCGGGAAACAACGCGCTTCCGAACGCTCCCTCTGTGCCCGCCATAATACAACCCACAATGCATTTATGTATCTTTTACTTCAACATTTTTATACGTAAATATTGTTTGTTTGGATTATATGCGGAGAATCAGGAATTGATAGGAGTTTCTGAGTCATCCAAAGGGTTTTATTTACCTATTTAGAAAAAAAACTAGTTGTTTAAAATCCCGTAAGTTAGTGTGTGACATCTATAGAAACCGTATTCAGCTGTTTTATTACCCGAAAATTCGGCTAGAGACGAAATTCAAACACTTGTGACAAAAGGAACACGACTGTATGAGAATCAAAAATAAAACACGTGAGTCAATAAACAACTCACACTGACCGAGATCACGTGACCCTCCTCTGGGAAATGTAAGACTGTTAAAAACAAAGTAGTGGAAATAAAACTTTAGTTTGAAAGTCAATAAAAAATAAATCAGCTTTTTTATGAAAAGTTAGGGCATTATGCCTTTTCCTTATATCATCAGTGAAAGAGAGGCGTTTGCCCTGAACTGGAATATTTTACTTTACTTAGGGCCTATTTCACCATTTTCAAGTAAAGTTCCGAGTACTTACTCACAAGGTTTGTCTTTGTCAATTGATATAAATTAAGAAAGAGACAAAACTAACTTTACTTGTGAGTAACTTTACTTGAATGTCGTGAAATTTTGGTGAGTAACGTTACTTGAATGTCGGCTCTTAACTTTTTTAATAAATTGTGGTGAATAAGTAAAGTCTCGTCAAAAAAATCAAATAAAATTGTCCTCAAAAATATCCTTAACGCTCTCGACCGCGACAAAGACTTGTTAAAATGAACATTATTTATTTATTATGTTTAGATTTCATCAAATTTTGAAGTTTGAGTGGCCGAGACCGGCCGCGGAGCGCTCTGAATATTAGATATGGACAACAATGAAGATATTCTTTGGGAAAAGTTTTTCACAATAACTTGCTCAAATTGACAAATAGAACGTAAAGAAGTGTGGCATGTAATTGGTTAGGTTTAACTAAACTTCTGTCTGCTTTTAATATTGTTAGGTTAGTTGGGTTTGCGGTTTCACTTGCCTTGATATTTTAGTATTTACAAAAGTAGGTATATAATAAAAACTCCTTTGGATTTTTTCATCGTTAATGATCTAAACTTACATTAACAGACAATGTGTAACGTACTTTATTTTATACTATGTGAACAGTTATGTAATTTGTTACCAAATTTTTTTGATGAAACCAATACAAAAAATGATCAATTTGAAACGTTCCTATTTTCAAATTGAACATTTTTGTATTGATTTTAAAGTGCATCAATCTATAACTGTATTTAATAAGAACTATGTAACGGCCGCTAATACAAACAAATGAGACACGTCCCGCGCGCGACGCCGCGAGCGCCATCTATTATGGAAATTAAATTTAATGTCTAATAATTATTGTATGCGCTTGGGCCACTGCCAAAACTGGCTACGGCGATACTTTACATAAACTATGTACAACTATTTATATTCTAATGCCTTCGTGTTGTGCTAACTCTAATTTACTTAATTTGTATCGCTTAAACGTGTTCAATACCTTAAAATGCAACAAACATTTAACTTTCAGCAACTAATTAACATATTTTTGTGAAAAAGGACTGCGAGAACAGAAGCAAGTACTGTTAGTTATCACAAACGCTCACAACTCGTAGCTGAGTCGCGACACCCAATTATCCAAACAGCGAAAATAGCGAGAAACTCTTTGAAAATACGCTCCTAATTCCGAATACAAAGTTCTTTATGTTATCGTGTGTCTCGGCCGCTCCGGAAAATATAGGTTATCTGCGATCAGTTGAGCGCGCCCGTGATATCGGCCCCCTCCCCCGCGCGCCCCCCGGGAGGGCGCGGGGGTGTCCGGGCGGTACCAGCGCACTCCTGGGCCCACGACCCACGGCCGACTAGACGACCGGGAAATCATAATTTATCTGGCGATCGCGCGATCCATTAACATTATCCGCTGATCGGCTCCGACAAATAACCGATAATTCGAGAAATCACTCCGAAACAACATTAGTTTTTCCGTTTTATTAAACTTGGGTCCGGGCGAGCGCCCGCCGTCCTCCCTCTCGGATAATAATCTGTCGTCCTCCCGATACGTATAAACAGGTTAATAAGGAAAAGGTTCACGTCCAATAATATATCAACGGGAGGTGATTGTGCCGCGGACCCGGATACAGGTATTATTATTATTTATATCAAACTACCTCGGTTAATCCTAATCTAATCGAGAAATATGGAAATAATATTTTTACGAGAGCTCGGGGGAATCGCCGGATTAACGTTAACGAAAATAAATAATTCGGCTGACGAAAGTAATGCTAATCCCCGAATAGATGACAGATCGTTCCGCGGGAAGTCGTCGTTTGTCCAAAGTCCCGGTCCCGCGGGATACAGACATGACAGATGGCCCGCTCTGACACCGGGGCGCAGGCACACGGAGAAACACTAGCTCTCATTACTGGAAACTTGCAGGCGTACGGACTACTAATTATGTTTTATTGACCTGTAGTATTTTTTCTAAACACAGTTTCCTTTGAAAGTCCTTTTTAGCTATTGTGCGCCGTTGACTGTTTTATTCTAAAACGACCTAATTATGAATTAACAATCGAAATATAATTTCAATAATTTAAATGAAATATTCCGAGTAATCGGTCTTTGAAATATTTCATATTATGTCCAACCGCCGACTATTCAGCTAATATGATTACCGTTTTAAATATAAACTGCAATAAACATTTCATCGGCTGACATTACGCATTGAAAATTAATTGAAATATTTAACTAATTGGGGTGTAATTTAATAACTCAATTAAAATATCGGTATAGTAATAGTCAACTGAAGTATTAATTAGTTAAATTGATGATGACGAAGAGATTCATCAGTCAAATATCGACATAATAATATGAACGAAACAACGAGGAAGAATCTGACTAACATTGATTAATATAGTTAGAAAAGACTTAGAAAGTAATGATAATGACCAAACTATGATCAATAACCTCATCCTGAGGGAGTAGGATTGGGAAAACCGACCTCAAACAAGCACGGAATACTGCCAGAAGAAAATGACGTGTCAAAGTAATACCGATACTAACAAACGTAAATCATTTGATTACCAACATTTCAAATTAAAAACACCTTTACAAGACCAACACAAAATGCAGCGCGTAATGTGATGTATGAGGTCAGCATCGCGCGGACCGGAGCGGAGTCACCGTGAAACAGCTTAATTGCCGCCGGCTAAAGCGCTATTGTTGCTACTTGTGCACCTTTCACAAATATAAAATTATTACCATCCTTCCCCCTCGCCCCAACCCCCCGCAATCCTAAACAATGCTCCCATACCGGACTTAAAACGTTAATTAATTCACTCGCCCCAATTTCATAGAGCTTAAATGATATCCTGACAAAGCTTCGTAAAATGATGATAGATATTCGAGTTTAATGTTAAATGGTGTGTTTAATAATAACACCGACCGCTGCCATGTTGCGCGCCGACCTCCAGTTAGTGTATAATCAAATCATAATAATTGTATTAATATGCCCAAATAACGATGATGGATGTTTGGTTAACAAGACGTGGCTTACGGTTTTATCTAGATGAATCTTTGGTTGGCTTGAGGGAAAATGGAAAATATGCGCTTTACTTTAAAAATATCTACAAATATTGACTTAATTCACTTTAATAACACTTGTATAAATAGAATAATATCTTAACGTTGTATTTCAGAGTTGCGACCCTTGTCGACTTCACCGGTACAATTTTCTTGTAGATTTTCCGACATTTACTCTTACTCAATCTTTTTCCTGATGATTAACACAAAAAATATTAGATGCAGCAGATAAATAAATGCATACATTAGCTAAATAATCCAATTTATTTAAAAATAGATTGTAGTTAAGTAATACTGTATACTTTCAATAGCCTCTATTCTTCCGTATTAAAACGTATGAGGGCTAGTGTAACTCCAAACAACATAATTTATGTAAAAAGTTTTTAAGCTTTATTAGTTTGGACAATCATTTGAATGTTTAATAGGTACCATGTTTAGTTGACCGTAACAACTACATAGCTTTTATACTGTCTACTCAACGAGTAATTGAAACATAATTGTGATATTCAATTTAATCTTTTCTTACGTTATCAGTACGTACCGATTTTGCTCGAACCCCTCGACTAGTTTCAGCCCAAATCGGTACCTACAGCGTTTCGTTTTCGTTTAAAAAAAGTAAAGTAAAATCTAAAAAAAAACTAAGAAAATAAATAAGAAACACATGAAGTGGGTAAAATCAAAGTAGAACACCCGGAAAAGACGATAGTTTAGTTTTAAAATGTTTTAAAAGTACGTTGTATTTGAAGGGTGCGTCACAATAAAGGATACAAAGTAAATGTGAGCCTGAGTTGTACCTACATTGTGAGGAGGGAGTTGGAAAGTGAATTGTTGAGTTCGTTTGTTCCTCTTCCTTCAGTGTCTTTGTTTAGGGAACTTCCTTTATGTGCAAAACAAATACATTTCAAATAATATTTAACGACATTTGTCTTCACTAAATAATACAATGTTTACGTTAAACTTGCTAGCAGTAAAACATTTGTACAACGCGTGTACGTATGTATACATTTTGTATATTAATTATGGTAAATACTAAAAAAAAAATGTCTTTAGCAATTACATATTGTACAGACTAGGTGTCAAATTGCGATTCTTTGCCATCAAGACAGCGGAGGCATTTTTAGACTAAATAAACTCAAACTCAAACTCAAATTATCTTTATTATCAAGGATTGATACAATCACTTATAATCGTCAAAACTTAAACTAAATTGATTTGATTGTTAGTTCACTACGCGCCCACTACTGAAAAGAACTAGTCAGTAATATCAGTCAATAATAACTTCTTTTAAACCTACCAAAGCCTGGTCTGTGGGTCGGCTTCTACTTTAATCAGATTTAACTGAATGACATTATTTTGTGTGCAGCGACTGCCATCACGCTGCCGCAACTCAAAATGCGATATGACATTTTTGGAACTTATAGCAAAAATCACATTCTCAATTTATCAACCTTTCGTTTTGAACGTACACAATTCGTATGTGCATCGCTAATATCCAAGACTAATATACATGTATTTATGCATAAATGATTGAACTTTCATTGATGTTATACACGAGATGTTTTCCATTCAAGGTAACGGGGTTAACAACTTCGAGTAGAATAAGTTTGAATAAACATTATATATCATCTCTAAACACCCACAGCAATGTTTTCATAGCAAATAGAATGTAATCTATGTATAACTGGTTCCTAGTTGTGTGCTGTGGTTTCCCTCGGGATAACCACCACTGCTCCTCTCTGATTAGTCTTAAGTGTAATGTTATACTTTCTTTCTTTTTTCACAATATAATACATCCTACTAATATTATAACGCCGAATGTTTGTGAGTGTGGATGTTTAGATGTATGGATGTGTGGATGGTTGTTCCTCTTTCACGCAAAAACTACTGAATGGATTTTAATGAATCAGATGTTCCTCATACCTAGGAATAACACTTAGGATACTTTTATTCCACGCGGGTAAAACCGCGGGGCACAGCTAGTATTGTTATATTCAAACCAGTAGTTCCTGAGATTACCGCGTCCAAACAAACAAACTCTTCATCTTCACAATATTAGTACAGACACACATATTTGTACTCATTTAATAAACCAAATTTTAATTAGAACGAGCTCGTGACTATAGCTATCGTTTATTCAGCAATTCTCTGGTTGCAACATGTCTGATAATAATTAACTAAGCGGCCGTGTCGGTTCGACAAACACTACTTAACCAGTGATACGTTCATATAACTATATACATAATAATAGATATGTCTCACTGAGCTCGTAAACAGTAATCAACAATACATTATATACAATAATGTAGTATTGGCGAGGTTTATGGGGTCACAGACTGATGTCAGTACAACTATAATGTAGATAAATAATATAATAGATTGTTAACCTTCGCACGGCAATAATGAAACATACTTTATTATGAGATTTTAGTGGTATAGGTAATCTGTGAAGGACAAGATTAGTTTGCAAATCCGGATCAAAACCGGGGCAAAATTTTGTTCAAATTGTAAATCAAAATTCGGATCTAAATCCAGATCAATGTTTGAATCAAATTCCGGACCAATATTTGCATCAAAATCTAGATCTAAATCCATTACAATGTATTCGACTATCGAAATTTCCATTAAAATCCGAATCGAAATTAGGATCAATCTCTGAATTTAAATCCGGATCAAATCCTGAATAACGTAACTATTTGTTGGTGTCCGAATAAATGTTTCTTTCTTTTACTCGTAGTATCAGGCACAGAATTCAAAATTTTGGGTGTCAGACTGATTTGGTCAGGTGTTAGACCGTTTTCCCCCTCGGTGCGGGGCCGCATCAGGAGAGGAGTGTCGGTATCACGATGCGCCGCTCTCCCTATCTGTCGCGGCCCCGGCGTGGCCGGCACCGCTTGATGCCGGACTCGGAGGGGTTGCCGGGGAACACCATCATCGGCGGCCGTCAAGGCCCGCCTCTCCGTGTGTTCCTCTGACCAGCAGAGGACACCATGGATTTGAGGCGGGTGGCGGGTGGTGAAGCGGGTAATGATGTGGTGTGGCAGAGGGCCGTACACCGTGCTGCTTCCCGCACTACCAGAGCGAACTGGGAGGGGTTCGCTGGAGGGGGCCTGCGGGTCATTCGCCTGGGCGTCGCAGTAGAATAACATCTGATCCTGCGGCACCCGCTTAGAGGTGCGGAGGGAATGCGCTGAGTTTTTAGTGGGTAGCTGGCCCTTCTGACGGGGAGAGCCCCACATAACCCCGGGAGTCCGCCTCCATTACTCGACTCCGGGGTATGCAATGCATTTTTAAAGGTGTTAGACCGATTTGGTCGGGTGTCTGAACAATGTAATCGGGTGTCAGACCAATGTGTGTCAAACGTATGTGGTTGGTTGTCAGCCGAAAATTTGGATCAAAATCCGGATCAATATTTTCATAATGATAATAAGGACAAAATCTTCAAGAAGTTAATGAGTACAAGTTTCTTGGATTGATAGTAGATCAGCATTGTAATTGGAAGTCGCACATCAATCATGTTTGCTCTAAGTTACAACGATTTGTATATGCACTGAAAAGATTACGAAACATCTCTGATGAAAAGACTGCTCTCACTGCATACCACGGTTATGTAGCGTCCCTCCTAAGATATGGACTTTTACTCTGGGGCAACTCCACTAACATTAAGCAAGCATTTATAGCTCAAAAAAGTGTGTAAGAGCTGTAAGCGGAATAGGACCTTTAGACTCATGTAGACCAATGTTCAAAAAGTTAAAATTACAAACACTTACTGGGCTCTACATTATGCAGGTGTGTACTTTTGTAAAAGAGCATCCTAATTGTTTTAAAAATATATCGGAGGACAAATATTTTAAAGGTACTTGTAGAGACCCAACACGCCTAGCAATGATAAAATGTCATACCGCCTTATGTCACAAAAACTGTAATGTAATGATTATTAAAATATTTAATAAACTACCAATCGGCATAAGAGAGTTGCCTCTTAAACATTTTAAAATAAAATTACACAAATGGCTGATGGAAAAATGTTTTTATAATATAAAAGACTATTTTGAATATAAAAATTAATTTGACATGTATAATATTGTTTTAATTTTGAAAATGACATTAATGTGAATTAAAATTATGATACCATTGTTATTTTGTAATGATTGATTGTATACGAGTAGTAGTATTTATTTAAAATTAAATTTCAATTAAAATATTTGTATATCAGACTTGGCGAGGCATGCTGTACCGTCTATAACTATAAGAACTTGTTACTTGTTCACCATGCTTCAAACAAATAAATAATTTAATTTCATTTCATTTCATTTCATAAAAATACTAATCAATTTTAAGATAAATTCTTAAGTAAAACTCCGGATCAATCGTTGGATCAACATTAAGATTAAAATTTGGATCAAAACCCGGATCAATACTAGGATCAAAATTTGAATCAAAACCTGGGTAAATATTTGAATCAAAATCTGGATCAATATTTAGATCAAAATCCAGATCAATATTTTCATAAAAATCCGGTTCAATATTTGGATCGAATTCTGGATCAAAATTTGGATCAAAACCCGGATACATTTTTTAGTAAAAATCCGGATCAATCTTTGGATCAACATTAAGATCAAATTCTGGATCAAACTACGGAACAATCTTTAGATTAACATTAAGATCAAAATTTGGATCAAATCCCGGACCAAAATTTGGATCAAAATTCGGATCAAATTCGGATCAAAAACCGGATCAATATCCGGATCAAAATATGGATAAAAATATGGGTAAAATTTGGGTCAAATACTGTATCAAAATCCGTATCAAAATTTGGATCAATATCCAGATCAAAATCCAAATAAAAATTTGGAACTAAACCCGGATCAATATTTGGATCAAAATCCGGATCAACATTGAGATCATAATTTTGGATCAAAACCCGGATCAATACTTGGATCAAAATCTGGGTAAATATTTGGGTCCAATTCTGTATCAAAATCCGGATCAATATTTGGATCCAAATCCGGATCAATATTTGGATCAAATTCTGGATCAAAATCCGGATCAAAATTTGGATCAATATCCAGATCAAAATTTGGATCAAAATCCGGGTCAAAATCCGGATCAATATTTGAATCAACTTTAAGATCAAAATTTGGATCATAACTCGAATCAATATTTGGATCAAAATCCGGATCAAAATTTAGATCAAAATCCGGGTCAATATTTAGATCAACATTAAGATCAAAATTTGGAACTAAACCCGGATCAATATTTGGATCAAAATCCGGATCAAAATTTGGCTCAAAATCCGGATCAATATATAGATCAACATTAAGATCGAAATTTGGAACCAAACCCGGATCAATATGTGGTTCAAAATCTGGATCAACTCAAAGATCAAAATTTTGGATCAAACCAGGATCAACATTTGGATCAAAATCCGGATCAAAATTTAGATCAATATTTGGATCAAAATCCGGATCAACATAAAGATCAAATTTTTTTTGGATCAATATTTGGATCAAAATCCGGATCAAAATTTGGATCAAAATTAAAGTCATAATCCGGATCAAAATTCGGATCAAAATCCGGATCAACATTTGAATAAAAATCCGGATCAACATAGAGATCAATTTTTTTTTGGATCAACATCCGGATCAAAATTTAGGTCATAATCCGGATCAAAACTCGGATCAAAATTTAGCTCAAAATACGGATCATCATTTGGATCAAAATCCGGATAAAAATTTGGATCAAAATCTGGATCACATTCGGCTCAAAATCCGAATCAAAATTTGGATAAAAATCCGGATCAACATAAAGATCAATTTTTTTTGATCAATATCCGGATCAATATCCGATCAAAATTTTAATCAAAATCCGGATCAAAATCCGGATCAAAATTAGGATCAAAATCTGGATAAACATTTGGATCAAAATCCGGATCAAAATTTAGATCAATATTTGGATCAAAATCCGGATCAACATAAAGATCAAAATCCGGATAGAAATTTGGATCAATATTTGGATCAAAATGCGAATCAAAATTTGGATCAAAATTTAAGTCATATTCCGGATCAAAATCCGGATAAAAATTTGGCTAAAAATCCGGATCTATATTTGGATCAAAACCCGGATCAATACATGGATCAAAATCGGGATCAACATAAAGATAAAAATTTTTTTGGATCAATATCCGGTAAAAATTTTGATCAAAATCCGGATCAATATTTGGATCAAAATCCGAATCAAAATTTGGATCAAAATTTAAGTCATATTCCGGATCAAAATTCGGATCAAAATCCGGATCAAAATTTGAATCAAATCCGGATCAATATTTAAGTCATAATCCGGTTCAAAATTTGGATCAATATTAAGATCAAAATTTTTTTGGATCAAAATCCGGATCAATATTTTAAATCAAAATCCGAATCAAAATTTGGATCAAAATTTAAGTCATATTCCGGATCAAAATTCGGATCAAAATCCGGATCAAAATTTGGATCAAATCCGGATCAATATTTAAGTCATAATCCGGTTCAAAATTTGGATCAATATTAAGATCAAAATTTTTTTGGATCAAAATCCGGATCAAAATCTGGATCAAAATCCGGATCAAAATCCGGATCAAAATCCGGATCAATATTTAAATCAAAATCCGAATCAAAATTTTGAACAAAATTTAAGTCATATTCCGGATCAAAATTCGGATCAAAATCCGGATCAAAATTTGGATCAAATCCGGATCAATATTTAAGTCATAATCCGGTTCAAAATTTGGATCAATATTAAGATCAAAATTTTTTTGGATCAATATCCGGATCAAAATCCGGATCAAAATTTGGATCAAAATCCGGATCAAAATCCGGATGAAAATTTGGATCAACATCCGGATCAACATTTGGATCAAAATCCGGATCAAAATTTGAATCAAAATCAGGATCAATATTCGGCTCAAAATCCGGATCAAAATATGGATCAAAATCCGGATAAAAATTTGGCTAAAAATCCGGATCAATATTTGGATCAAAACCCGGATCAATATGGATGGAAATGGATCAAAATCGGAATCAACATAAAGATAAAAAAATTTTTGGATCAATATCCGGTAAAAATTTTGATCAAAATCCGGATCAATATTTGGATCAAAACCCGGATCAATATGGATGGAAATGGATCAAAATCGGAATCAACATAAAGATAAAAAATTTTTTGGATCAATATCCGGTAAAAATTTTGATCAAAATCCGGATCAATATTTGGATCAAAACCCGGATCATTATTTTGATCAATATTAAGATCAAAATTTAGATCAGAATCGGGATCAATACTTGGATCAAAATCCGAATCAAAATTTGTATCAAAATTTAAGTCATAATCCGGATTAAACTTCGGATCAAAATCTGGATCAAAATTAAAGTCATAATTGCCAAGGATATTGGGCAAAACGTCCCAAGTGTTGTAGCACTTCGTGTGATACATCATTCGATAGGTATCGTTAAGAAGAACAAATGACTCTACGGGAGTGAAGCCGAATTCCCCGGCAGAAAAAAGTTACAGCCATTTAAAAAAAAAATATGCCTACTTTATGCAAGGAGTTCCAAGTGATGTAGCACTTAGTGTGGTATATCATTCGATAGGTATCGTTAAGAAAAACAAATGACTCTACGGGAGTGAAGCCGAATTCCTCAGCAGAAAAAAGTTACAGCCATTTAAAAAAATGTATATGGCTACTTTATGCAAGGAGTTCTAAGTGCTGTAGCACTTTGTGTGATACATCATTCGATAACTATCGTTAAGAGGAACAAATGACTCTACGGAAGTGAAGCCGAATTCCCCGGCAGAAAAAAGTTACAGCCATTTAAAAAAAAAAAATGCCTACTTTATGCAAGGAGTTCCAAGTGCTGTAGCACTTAGTGTGATACATCATTCGATAACTATCGTTAAGAGGAACAAATGACTCTACGGAAGTGAAGCCGAATTCCCCGGCAGAAAAAAGTTACAGCCATTTAAAAAAAAAATATGCCTACTTTATGCAAGGAGTTTCAAGTGCTGTAGCACTTAGTGTGGTATATCATTCGATAGGTATCGTTAAGAAAAACAAATGACTCTACGGGAGTGAAGCCGAATTCCTCGGCAGAAAAAAGTTACAGCCATTTAAAAAAATGTATATGGCTACTTTATGCAAGGAGTTCTAAGTGCTGTAGCACTTAGTGTGGTACATCATTCGATAACTATCGTTAAGAGGAACAAATGACTCTACGGGAGTGAAGCCGAATTCCCCGGCAGAAAAAAGTTATAGCCATTTAAAAAAATGTATATGGCTACTTTATGCAAAGAGTTCTAAGTGCTGTAGCACTTAGTGTGGTACATCATTCGATAGCTATCGTTAAGAGGAACAAATGATTCTACGGGAGTGAAGCCGAATTCCCCGGCAGAAATAAGTTACAGTCATTTTAAAAAAATGTATATGGCTACTTTATGCAAAGAGTTCTAAGTGCTGTAGCACTTAGTGTGGTACATCATTCGATAGCTATCGTTAAGAGGAACAAATGATTCTACGGGAGTGAAGCCGAATTCCCCGGCAGAAATAAGTTACAGTCATTTTAAAAAAAAACTCAAATAGCTAGCTCCTTGCATAAAGTAGGCATATAAATATTTTTAAATGGCTGTAACTTTTTTCTGCCGAGGAATTCGGCTTCACTCCCATAGAGTCATTTGTTCCTCTTAACGATAGTTATCGAATGATGTACCACACTAAGTGCTACAGCACTTAGAACTCCTTGCATAAAGTAGCCATATACATTTTTTTAAATGGCTGTAACTTTTTTCTGCCGAGGAATTCGGCTTCACTCCCGTAGAGTCATTTGTTTTTCTTAACGATACCTATCGAATGATATACCACACTAAGTGCTACAGCACTTAGAACTCCTTGCATAAAGTAGCCATATATTTTTTTTTTAAATGGCTGTAACTTTTTTCTGCCGGGGAATTCGGCTTCACTCCCGTAGAGTCATTTGTTCCTCTTAACGATAGTTATCGAATGATGTACCACACTAAGTGCTACAGCACTTAGAACTCCTTGCATAAAGTAGCCATATACATTTTTTTAAATGGCTGTAACTTTTTTCTGCCGAGGAATTCGGCTTCACTCCCGTAGAGTCATTTGTTCCTCTTAACGATAGCTATCGAATGATGTATCACACTAAGTGCTACAGCACTTGGGACACACTCCATACAAATTTGCCCATTGTCCTTTAAGTCATAATCCGGATTAAACTTCGGATCAAAATCTGGATCAAAATTAAAGTCATAATCCGGATCAAAATTCGGATCAAAATCCGGATCAACATTTGGATAAAAATCTGGATCAATATTTGGATCAAAATCCGGATCAACATTTAAATCAATATTTGGATCAAAATCCGGATCAACATAAAGATCAAATTTTTTTTGGATCAACATCCGGATCAACATTTGGATCAAAATTTAGGTCATAATCCGGATCAAAACTCGGATCAAAATTTGGCTCAAAATACGGATCAACATTTGGATCAAAATCCGGATCAAAATTTGGATCAAAATTAAAGTCATAATCTCGATCAATATTTGGATCAAAATCCAAATTAACATAAAGATCAAATTTTTTTTGGATCAATTTCCGGATCAAAATTTGGATCAAAAATTCGGATCAATATTTGGATCAATTTTAAGATCCATATTTGGATCAAAATCCGGATCAAAATTTAGATCAATATTTGGATCAAAATCCGGATCAACATAAAGATCAATTTTTTTTGGATCAAATCCGGATCAATATTTAAGTCACAATCCGGTTCAAAATTTGGATCAATATTAAGATCAAAATTTTTTTGGATCAATATCCGGATCAAAATTTGGATCAAAAATTCGGGTCAATTTTATGATCAATTATTTGGATCAAAATCCGGATCAACATAAAGATCAAATTCTTGAAAAATTTGGTTCAAAATGCGGATCAATATTTGAATCAAAATCCGAATCAAAATCAGGATCAATATTTGGATCAAAATCCGGGTCAAAAATAGGATCAAAATCCGGATAAAAATTCGGCTCAAAATCCGGATCCAAATATGGATCAAAATCCGGATAAAAATTTGGCTAAAATCCGGATCAATATTTGGATCAAAACCCGGATCAATACATGGATCTAAATCGGGATCAACATAAAGATAAAAAATTTTTTGGATCAATATCTGGTAAAAATTTTGATCAAAATCCGGATCAATATTTGGATCAAAATCCGGATCATTATTTAGATCAATATTAAGATCATAATATGGATCAAAATCGGGATCAATACTTGGATCAAAATCCGAATCAAAATTTGTATCAAAATTTAAGTCATAATCCGGATTAAAATTCGGATCAAAATCTGGATCAAAATTTGGATCAAAATTAAAGTCATAATCCGGATCAAAATTCGGATCAAAATCCGGATCAACATTTGGATAAAAATCCGGATCAAAATTTGGATCAATATTTGGATCAAAATCCGGATCAACATTTAAATCAATATTTGGATCAAAATCCGGATCAACATAAAGATCAATTTTTTTTTGGATCAACATCCGGATCAACATTTGGATCAAAATTTAGGTTATAATCCGGATCAAAACTCTGATCAAAATTTGGCTCAAAATACGGATCAACATTTGGATCAAAATCCGGTTCAAAATTTGGATCAAAACCGGGATCAACATAGAGATAAAAATTTTTTTGGATCAATATCCGGTAAAAATTTTGATCAAAATCCGGATCAATATTTGGATCAAAATCCGGATCATTATTTAGATCAATATTAAGATCAAAATTTGGATCAAAATCGGGATCAATACATGGATCAAAATCCGAATCAAAATTTGTATCAAAATTTAAGTCATAATCCGGATTAAACTTCGGATCAAAATCTGGATCAAAATTAAAGTCATAATCCGGATCAAAATTCGGATCAAAATCCGGATCAACATTTGGATAAAAATCTGGATCAATATTTGGATCAAAATCCGGATCAACATTTAAATCAATATTTGGATCAAAATACGGATCAACATAAAGATCAAATTTTTTTTGGATCAACATCCGGATCAACATTTGGATCAAAATTTAGGTCATAATCCGGATCAAAACTCGGATCAAAATTTGGCTCAAAATACGGATCAACATTTGGATCAAAATCCGGATCAAAATTTGGATCAAAATTAAAGTCATAATCTCGATCAATATTTGGATCAAAATCCAAATTAACATAAAGATCAAATTTTTTTTGGATCAATTTCCGGATCAAAATTTGGATCAAAAATTCGGATCAATATTTGGATCAATTTTAAGATCCATATTTGGATCAAAATCCGGATCAAAATTTAGATCAATATTTGGATCAAAATCCGGATCAACATAAAGATCAATTTTTTTTGGATCAAATCCGGATCAATATTTAAGTCACAATCCGGTTCAAAATTTGGATCAATATTAAGATCAAAATTTTTTTGGATCAATATCCGGATCAAAATTTGGATCAAAAATTCGGGTCAATTTTATGATCAATTATTTGGATCAAAATCCGGATCAACATAAAGATCAAATTCTTGAAAAATTTGGTTCAAAATGCGGATCAATATTTGAATCAAAATCCGAATCAAAATCAGGATCAATATTTGGATCAAAATCCGGGTCAAAAATAGGATCAAAATCCGGATAAAAATTCGGCTCAAAATCCGGATCCAAATATGGATCAAAATCCGGATAAAAATTTGGCTAAAATCCGGATCAATATTTGGATCAAAACCCGGATCAATACATGGATCTAAATCGGGATCAACATAAAGATAAAAAATTTTTTGGATCAATATCTGGTAAAAATTTTGATCAAAATCCGGATCAATATTTGGATCAAAATCCGGATCATTATTTAGATCAATATTAAGATCATAATATGGATCAAAATCGGGATCAATACTTGGATCAAAATCCGAATCAAAATTTGTATCAAAATTTAAGTCATAATCCGGATTAAAATTCGGATCAAAATCTGGATCAAAATTTGGATCAAAATTAAAGTCATAATCCGGATCAAAATTCGGATCAAAATCCGGATCAACATTTGGATAAAAATCCGGATCAAAATTTGGATCAATGTTTGGATCAAAATCCGGATCAACATTTAAATCAATATTTGGATCAAAATCCGGATCAACATAAAGATCAATTTTTTTTTGGATCAACATCCGGATCAACATTTGGATCAAAATTTAGGTTATAATCCGGATCAAAACTCTGATCAAAATTTGGCTCAAAATACGGATCAACATTTGGATCAAAATCCGGTTTAAAATTTGGATCAAAATCGGGATCAACATAGAGATAAAAATTTTTTTGGATCAATATCCGGTAAAAATTTTGATCAAAATCCGGATCAATATTTGGATCAAAATCCGGATCATTATTTAGATCAATATTAAGATCAAAATTTGGATCAAAATCGGGGTCAATACTTGGATCAAAATCCGAATCAAAATTTGTATCAAAATTTAAGTCATAATCCGGATTAAAATTCGGATCAAAATCTGGATCAAAATTAAAGTCATAATCTGGATCAATATTTGGATCAAAATCCAGATCAACATAAAGATCAAATTTTTTTTGGATCAATATCCGGATCAAAATTTGGATCAAAAATTCGGATCAATATTTGGATCAAAATCCGGATCAACATAAAGATCAAATTTTTTTAGATCAATATCCGGATCAAAATCCGGATCAACATTTAAATCTATATTTGGATCAAAATCCGGTTCAACATAAAGATCAATTTTTTTGGATCAATATCCGGATCAAAATCCAGATCAAAATTTGGATCAAAATCCGGATCAACATAAAGATCAAAATCCGGATAGAAATTTGGATCAAAATCCGGATCAATATTTGAATCAAATTCCGGATCAACATAAATATCAATTTTTTTTTTATCAATATCCGGATCAAAATTTGGCTCAAAATCCAGATGAAAATTTGGATCAACATCCGGATCAACATTTGGATCAAAATTTAAGTCATAATCCGGATCAAAACTCGGATCAAAATCCAGATCAATATTTGGGTCAAAATCCGGATCAAAATAAAGATCAAATTTTTTGGATCAACATCCGGATCATAATCCGGATCAAAATTTGGATCAAAATCCGGATCCACATTTAGATCATAATTTGGATCAAAATCCGGATCAACATTAAGATCAATTTTATTTTGGATCAATATCCGGATCAACATTTAGATCATAATTTGGATCAAAATCCGGATCAACATAAAGATCAAATTTTTTTGGATCAATATCCGTATCAATATTTAAATCAAAATCCGAATCAAAATTTGGAACAAAATTTAATTGGTTCATATTCAACATTGCCAATATCACCTATATGCAGATGATACCCAGCTTTACTACTCATTTGATAGTAAAAACACTGCAGAGGCTATCGCGAAAATAAATAATGATCTGAGCCGCATTACAGACTGGTCAAAGAAAAATTATCTTGTCCTCAACCCGAAAAAATCTCAGGTATTGACACTAGGTACTAAATCTCAAATAAAACAAGTGCAAATGTGTAATGACAAAATCAAAATTAATAATATCGTTCTCGAACAAGTTACAGCGGCACGAAATTTAGGAGTCATTATAGATGGGGAACAGAAATACACAGAACATGTTAACACCAAATTCGAAACGCATTTTTTAGGTTAAAAGCATTATATAAAATTAGATCTTACATAAAATTAGAGTTACGACTTCTTTTGACAGACCTATTAGTTCTTTCACAGTTTAACTATTGTAGTTCGGTTTATGGTCCAAGAAAATAGCAATCCCACCAAAAACATTCTGTAAAAAACTAGCCAAGTCTCGATGGAGCTGCTTGTTTAACTCTAAAAAGTAATGAAATCTAGACAGACTCGTGCCAAGTCTAAGGTTCCTTACTGCGATTTCTTTATTATTGTAGTTAATGTTGTGTGACTTGGCCGTTGAACATTGTTTAAAACGTTAGTAGTGGGTACACGTCAATTTTTTTTTACACGTAATGTTATAACATTATTAAAATACGCAGCTTTATCAAGCCTACAATTGACTGGATATTGAATCAACATTTTTCAAGTGGCTATAATTAAGCTAATTTTCTATCGTCAATGGATAGGTTCTGGATTTTTTAAGATTGGTGCAATAGCGTCATGGAGCACCTAGTTTTGTACCCTTGTGTACATACATGTGTACCCTTCAACGGCCAAGTCACACAACATTAACTATAATAATAAAGAAATCGCAGTAAGGAACCTTAGACTTGGCACGAGTCTGTCTAGATTTCATTACTTTTTAGAGATAAACAAGCAGCTCCATCGAGACTTGGCTAGTTTTTTACAGAATGTTTTTGGTGGGATTTCATTTCTTTTTGTTAAAACTTGTTTATATTGATTTATTTTATTAGATTATCTTATTTGACACACTTATTTTTTAGGAGTAGTATTATATTATTAAGTGCCACGCGGTTTCACCCGCGTAGTTCTCTTTCACGTTTCCGTAGGAATTTCGGGATAAAAAGTATCTATAGATAAATAGTTTTAAGCTACCTCCCCACAAGTTGTCAGCCAAATCAGTTCAGCTGTTCTAGAATTATAATTCCCGTTCCCATTCCCGTGGGAATTTCGGGATTAAAAGTATTCTATGTGCTTCTCCTGGTTCTAAGCTACCTCCCCACCAATTTTCAGCCAAATCAATTCAGCCGTTCTTGAGTAATAAATTCCCGTTCCCAATCCCGTGGGAATTTCGGGATTAAAAGTATTCTATGTTCTTGTCTTGGTTCTAAGCTACCTCCCCACCAATTTTCAGCCAAATCAATTCAGCCGTTCTTGATTTTTAAATTCCCGTTCCCAATCGCGTGGGAATTTCGGGATTAAAAGTATCCTATGTCCTTTTCCTGGTTCTAAGCTACCTCCCCACCAATTTTCAGCCAAATCAGTTCAGCCGTTCTTGGGTTGCAATTCCCGTTCCCATTCCCGTATAATTCCCGTTCCCGTTCGATTATCCTAGTTTTTATAGTTTTCCCTTTATGTGGCCATTAAACCCTAACTCTGTACCAAATTTCAGCTCTCTAGGTTTATGGGAAGTACTAGTTCTATTTTGATGATCATGAGTGAGTGAGTGTCTGTCATAAATACGAAACTTTGCTTTCGCTTAACTTGGGAACTAAATGACCTACAGACTTGAAATTTTATTTTAAGTATGTGATTGTATAGCTTACTGGATGACGAAAATTTCAGCGTTCTGGGCTTATCCAGAGGTTGTCAAATAGGGGCCTGAAAATGCGGCGAAATGGTTCCTGTAAAGGATGGTACGGCAGTGTTTGCTTCGCGCTCGTCTTGGCGGGGGGCACTGCCGTGCCCCCAGATACAGAGAGATCAATTCAGAGAGTGCAAAACGCTTGTGTTCGTTATTGTTTCAATGTGCCTAGGAGGGCTTACATAACTCCTTATCTGAATGAAAAAGGAATTCTCAATATGAATGCTCGAAGACACCTACATTATGCCTGTCTGGTTCATAAAGTGATCTGGAATAAAAAACCCGAATATCTTTTCGAGAAGATCATCTGGACCTCACACTCATCTTTTAAAATACAACGATCTAGGATGCAAAATTTACTGAAGATACCATTTCACAAAACGTCACGTTATAAAGGATGCTTCAAGTTTACCGCAGCCAAAATATGGAATAACCTTCCGCCACCGATGAGAAACAAAATAAGCACCTACAGTTTTAAAGTTAAATACACGAAGGCTTTGCTCAGACGACAAGTGGCTGCGGAGAATCTTAAGCATGCTTACCAAAAAACATTAAACCTTAGAGATTATTTTTTGTGAAACAACAATCCCCCTATTGAGCCATGGTTTATTTATTTAACACTTTTATACACATACATGCACATATACATACACACACACCCTTCTCTCTCTCTCTCTCTCTCACACACACACACACACATACGCACCCACCTTCTACACATTTTATCAGAGAAGAATATTATCTATGTTAATTGTGTTTTAGTATGATTTTGGTACCTACCTATGTTAAACATTTTTCATTTTTTTTTTATTTTTTTTATTTATATAGTTTTTTTTTTGTAAGAAATGTAGAAATTCAACGTTTGGAGTGGCGCGGCGGAAAAATGTCTAACTCCCGCCTTTTTACTTAGGGAGAAGGTGGCAGCTGAAAACCAGCGCTGTCCAGTACCCTGTACTGGTACAGCTACAGCTGAGCTGACCACCTGTTGTCAAAATTATAATTTTAAGTATTTATAATTTCCTCTTGTATTTCTTTTTTTTTGACAATAAACGTCTTTTTTTTTTAAGTCATATTCCGGATCGAAATACGGATCAAAATTTGGATCAAATCCGGATCAATATTTAAGTCATAATCCGGTTCAAAATTTGGATCAATATTAAGATCAAAATTTTTTTGGATCAATATCCGGATCAAAATTTGGATCAAAATCCGGATCAAAATTTGGCTCAAAATCCGGATGAAAATTTGGATCAACATCCGGATCAACATTTGGATCAAAATTTGGATTAAAATTTAAGTCACATAATCCGGATCAAAACTCAGATCAAAATCCGGATCAACATTTGGATCAAAATCCGGATCAATATTCGGATCAAAATCCGGATCAACATAAAGATCAATTTTTTTTATCAATATCCGGATCAAAATTTGGATCAAAATCCGGATCAAAATTTGGATCAATATTTGAATCAAAATCCGGATCAACATAAAGAACAATTTTTTTTTTGATCAATATCTGGATCAAAATCCGGATCAAAATTTGGATCAAAATCCGGATCATTATTTGGATCAAAATCCGGATCAATATTTGGATCAAAATCCGAATCAAAATTTGGATCAAAATTTAAGTCATATTCCGGATCAAAATCCGGATCAAAATTTGGATCAAATCCGGATCAATATTTAAGTCATAATCCGGTTCAAAATTTGGATCAATATTAAGATCAAATTTTTTTTGGATCAATATCCGGATCAAAATTTGGATCAAAAATTCAGGTCTATTTTAAGATCAAAATCCGGATCAACATAAAGATCAATTTTTTGAAAAATTTGGTTCAAAATGCGGATCAATATTTGAATCAAAATCCGAATCAAAATTTGAATCAAAATCAGGATCAATATTTGGATGAAAATCCGGATCAATACATGGATCAAAATCGGGATCAACATAAAGATAAAAAATTTTTTGGATCAATATCTGGTAAAAATTTTGATCAAAATCCGGATCAATATTTGGATCAAAATCCGGATCATTATTTAGATCAATATTAAGATCAAAATTTGGATCAAAATCGGGATCAATACTTGGATCAAAATCCGAATCAAAATTTGTATCAAAATTTAAGTCATAATCCGGATTAAAATTGGGATCAAAATCTGGATCAAAATTTGGATCAAAATCCGGATCAATATTTAAGTCATAATCCGGATCAAAATTTGGATCAATATCCGGATCAATATTTGGATCAATATTAAGATCAAAATTTGGATCAAAATCGGGATCAATATAAAGATCAAATTTTTTTTTTATCAATATCCGGATCAAATTTTGATCAAAATCCGGATCAATACTTGGATCAAAATCCGAATCAAAATTTGTATCAAAATTTAAGTCATAATCCGGATCAAAATCCGAATCAAAATTTGTATCAAAATTTAAGTCATAATCCGGATTAAAATTCGGATCAAAATCTGGATCAAAATTTGGATCAATATTTGGATCAATATTAAGATCAAAATTTGGATCAAAATCGGGATCAATATAAAGAAAAAATTTTTTTGGATCAATATCCGGATCAAAATTTGGATCAAAAATTCGGATCAATATTTGGATCAATTTTAAGATCAATATTTGGATCAAAACCCGGATCAATACATGGATCAAAATTCGGCTCAAAATCCGGATCAAAATTTGGATCAATATCCGGATCAAAATTTTGATTAAAATCCGGATCAATATTTGGATCAAAATCCGGATCAAAATTTAGATCAATATTTGGATCAAAATCCGGATCAACATAAAGATCAAATTTTTTTGGATCAATATCCGGATCAAAATTTGGATCAAAATCCGGATCAAAATTTGGATCAAAATCCGGATTAATATTTGGATCAACATTAAAATCAAATTTGGATCATAATCCTGATCAAAAGTTTGATTAAAATCTGATTGTGTGATTGGACCAGACAACTACCTTATGATATATAACATAGTAAGTACTACCTATGTAGATTCTGTACAACAATAACACAAGATATCACTTATCTTTCAATATCTGTTTCTTTGACGAATATTTTGTATTGTATACCTTCGCCTGACATAGAATTTTTAAAATGGTATTAGTCACAAAATAGAGAACGGATGTCCTTGACTGACTGAATCTGTGGATTCCCTCTTTTCCGAACCTTTATCCCATGTCTATTTGGTGTCGGGTTTTAGTTTAACCAGATTTGGCGGAATGTCAGTATTTTACGTGAAGCGACTGCCATCAGATCTTCACAACCCAGAGGGTTATACGATATTTTTTGGTTAAATCAAATGTTAGACTTTTGAGGGCTCTAACTACCCGTAACGACTGTCGATGATGTTAGTACGACAGCCGAGACAGACGGCTTTACGTGCCCTCCGAAGCACGACTGAATCTGATTATTTATCGGATTATTTATTATTGATAATTTAGAAACCTGGCTCTTGTTAGGCAGTTTGTCGATGTAACATTTAAGTTTTTTTTTATAATTAATGTATAAGTTTGTTCTATCTAGCACCTAACCGATGGAAAATAAAGTTTCAAACTAGTTCAAGCTTTCAAGATGTAGTTTTCCGTCAGTGTTTTCAGTAGTATTTCTCATTAATAAATATGAATTATGTATCGGTTCAGAATTCCGTGCGCCGTAAACATTTCGCGAAGTGATTTCAAATCTTTCCGGAGCGGATATGAATTTCTTCCCAAAGTTTACATTCTCTCAAATCCTATTCGTTTAATCTTAAATTGTGACTTTCGAATGTAGGGTTCAGAACATACGGTATTCGTTTGACATCAATCCTTTCTGACTTCCATCCTGCACGACAAAATTTAATATGGAAAAATAATAGAAGGCTACTCGCTTTATTAAGAAAATAATTAAAATACTCGTAGTAACCAATAAAATATAGATAGGAATATTATATTTGCTAAAAAGGATTTAATTATTATCAATTTTTATACTAAGACTACACACAGAATTTCAACGTGTTATCCTAACATTAAAAGCTTTATAAATAGGAGATTTCAAAAGATTTCTTTGAGAGGTTTTAATTAAAATTTATATGAATGTTCTTTTATAAATCTAGTATATTTAATAGGTAGAGATGAAGTATTTTATGAGCGAAATACACGCGTTCTATACACACACGTGCCTGACATACATACAATAATAAACTAACGAGTATGCATCATGACAAGAATGTGTTGTGACAAAAACGAATTAGGTTACGTAATGAAGATGATAACAAATTAATTCAAATCAGACGTCTTTTTTGCGTGACTTAAGTATAAACATGAATTACGATTATTTTTTTATAGCATTTCATCCTCTCGACACTTAAATACTGAGCTGAGACAAACCCTGAACCATGCCAAACCATAGTGCTGCTTTAAACCAATCGAATTGCCAAGTTAGACACTAAATTAAATAACTACGAGTTGATAATAAGTTCTTTGCAGTTGCAAAGAAGTTCTTGATTAACGTAAACGCAACAAACTGTTCGTAATTAATAGACAACTTCTAAACCATAATCTTCAATAACTAGTTCAAAAAGCAACAATATTTCACGATTATGCAAATGGCGGGCGTCGACAGCGGCACGCGTCGTACGCTCCGCATGCGACACGACCGCTCTCATAATCCCGCCACTGACTCGACCAATCTACAACAGCTTACCAACTTTTCTCATTCAGACGGCATTGTGTTTCGTATTTTAAATACGATATCGTCTCGCATCTCGCGGCTGATCCATAAAACATTCCTTGCAAAACTTTACGAACGGAATCGCGCCCGATACGTAGAGATGTGAAATATTGATGCCAGTTTTATCGATACGATTTTTTTGCCGGTTTTATGAGAGTTCGGCGGTACATGTTGCTTTATAGAGATGGTGGGGTCGGAATCAATCGCCACTGATATCGGAGTAACATGCGTTATTTATGTACCTACTTGTTTTACCTTTAGTACGCGGGTTGATTTAACGAAGTTTTAGACGTATAAAGTAAGTACATCTAACTTTCTTCGAGTCCAAGTTCATATTTCTCGAGTTATTATTTCTATATTTTCTCTGCGTTATTAAACAACGATAAGAAATATCTTCTTCTGAACTTCTGTATTACCTATTCCTTATTGAACTGGGGTCGGATTTAGTTTCTCGATCTTTTTATTGATGCCCTAACATTCTTGACCTGTCTTTTTTATCGATACCTAAATACTATCGATACCACCGATAAACCTGCGTAATGTTACGCCCGTTTCGGTATTCGTTTGTCACCTTTCCCGGCGTTATGAATAAATTATTAGGAACATCCTCTATCCGCGTCTACTATTGTTCCAACTTTTCAATATAAAACTTTATTATTTCATTTTCTTTGATCTTCGTATCGATACATGTCAGACAAATTTTTCTTTGGAAATATTTCAAATATTTGAAAGGTGTGTGAATTATCACCTGTCACGTTCTTATGTAATGTGAAAATGAAGTATATTACAAAATGTGATCTAAGGGATGTTTGTTCACGTGTGAATTTAATGAGAGACGGGAATCAGTTATTGGAAAATGTTTTTAAATATGACGTTACAATAAAAATGAAATTTTATACAGATTTTCTTTTAAGTTTTCTATAATAAAACATTTTACGGACATTAAAGAATGTATTATTTATAAAAAATACTTTTGTACCTATTCAAATATCCCATCACCAACAAACATAAATATAAATCCACAAACACAAAATAAATCATTCACAAAACCAGTGTTTGTTAAATAGAATTCAAACAGCCAATATCGGAACCGATACGAAATACTTACTTAGGGGAGTCAATAAAACCGAGGGGTTTCGAGTAAACTTTGACATAAGACGTCACGGGATCCCGGGGTCCCGCGGGAACGGAGTGAAACGAAGGATGTATCCCGGAGCCAACTGGACACATCAACTCTGGAGCGAACGAAAGTGACCATCTCCCGCGGGAACTCCGCTGTCCAATTTGAATATGACCCCATAAACAACATTACTTCGAGTTTACCGTAACCGGGAATAAAAACAACAATAACTCAATCCCGCTCGCGTCAAAACGGGTTTAGTTAAATCAAAGGTTATGCAAAGCAATCCATCATGCAAAGATTACCGTTTGATCCGAAGAAATATTAAATTTATATTGCTTTACTATAATATTTCACTGTTATTGTTTGAAGGCTTACTGCACAATGCTAGCCAAAGATATCTTGCGAACTGTCTTTATGCTATGTAGCGCAATGACTACTTTGATGATTACTATTTTGTATCAAAAGAATTTTTTTCTTAAAACAGAACGCACTTCAGGCTGGTAATCACAGTTAAAAAGTCCTCTTTGAGCCAGCTACAAACTCTGTCTAGCTTATAGTTTTATGAACATTAATGAAGTAGATACTTACTTTGTAGCTATGACAAGTGTTTGATTTAATTGTATCCTAACAAAAGTAAAAATAGAAAAATTATGGAACCACAGATAACACGGATTTTCTCGACAAGGGAAGTAACACAAAACAAATTATCAATTTATAATATAGTCTATAAAAGTAGCTTATGCGTTTAGCAAGGTGAGTGAGTGATACAGAGCATTACATCATACGTCCAGCGTTTGCTTCTGATAACCGGTAATCTATTGAAAACTGGCCACTTTTCTGTCTCTCTCTCTCTTCCTCTACTCTCCTTAGTAATAGATATCTGTGTAAGGAGTTTACTTGTAAAGATTAATCCATATTTAAACCTAATAAACGAGTGACAACACCATAAGTAAATCGTGTAAAATCGGAATCTAATTCGTGTAAAATAGGTGAAATAAAAGGTAGTTAATGAGGAGCATTGTTCCGTAATCTGTTCCGTGGATAGTCCGCGCCCAGATTTACCTCCTCCATGGCCCATTACGGAGATTACCCCACGAGTTATGGCCGCTTTATTTACTACTTACTGTGAAGGCTGCCTAAATAAACGACAACGAAACAGTTATGGAAGGTAACTTTGATAACTCTTTTGAAACTTTTCGCGGACTCAATTCGTAGTTTATTAAAATACAAGTCACTATCGCGTATGAAAACATTTAGTATTATTTAGGGTCACATTAAGACTTCTATAATAAATTTTAACACGATTGTAGTAGAAAAAAACTAATTACACGAAGAAAGTTAACGGCTTAAATGTAGACATGTTGAGACGTCTTGCAATCCAAATATTTACAATTTGATTTGATTCATTTATGGATATCGAAACGGCTATAGATTTAGCTCGTCTTGTTATGACTAAATATACAAAGAACACCTCCGTTTAATAAAATTTGATGGTAGCACTAAAGATGGAGCAATCGAAATCAGAAGAGACTTTAAATGTAATTTTACGATAACAAATATTTTATTTAAACTGGATCCGGTACGTTTTATGTTCGCGAAAGAATTTAACTTTATCTCCGAACGTCTTATTTTCATATCTTATTTAAGGAGTTATATGTGTAGGAGGGCTTATGTATGTATCTTCGGATTGAACGTTAATATCTAGAGTATTTGTATGTGAATGTTAGGTATTTTATACGATCTTTTAGTATTTTCAGAAAGTACATTAGGTATTTATGGAAAGGTGTAAGGTATACCTGAGTTCTAATGTTTGTACTTTCTTATTGTTAAATTAAGATCTTTCGTAAACCATCTGACATTAACAAGTGCTCCTTCGAGGCAGAAAATTAATAAATATCCTGACAGATCAGATCACTCATCGCTAACTAGTACCAAATTATCTTTTTGTAAATAGGTACATACTATAGTAAGAAAACTGACACTAAAATAAAAAAACTGATGTTAAGTTACAAAAACTACTACCTATTGGTTCACCCATACAAGACCCCAGCAAAAAATTAGGCCCAATTTATTTAATCCTATAAATTAAACCCTAAAAACCGCGCTCCGTTTCCTGATTTACGAGACCAAGTTTAAAATAGGTAAACAAAAAAGGCCTAAATGTAAAACCCTAAAGATCGCGTCCCTTACTCGATCATGATTAAAAAAACAAAATTGCTTTTTGCTTGTAATTCCGATAGGTTTAGTAATAGATTGCAATGTTTTTTGGCATCCGGCTTATGTTCTCCGACAACATTTTTTGTGTAAAGATCCCGAGTAAAGCTGGGATCAGCTCTGTGTGCGCCTTAATTTATATTTTGGTTGTTTTAGGATACGTTGGATCTTAGATATTGTAATGAAATATTTTATACTTAATATTCATTCATATTTTATTTACTAAATAAAAAAAAATATTTTTGCGATAACGTTTTCATGAATGAGCTATTGTTTTAATACTCAAGTACATTAAAGATAGAAGTACATATTGAAAATAGCAAAGCTCGAATCAGGTATCAAACCCACCCTTAGCTAGCCTACGACGACGAAAAATACATGCTAATACAGACAGCCGAATATTATGTAAAAGAAACATTATAAATTCAAGTACTAACCCAGCTGCTATAAAGGTGAATCCACATTTTTATCCCACGAATGTTACATTAGTGTCTAAACGCAGATAAAGGTGCGGATTAGATGATTCGCTTTCCGACGTGCAACAAATCTCGCGGTGATTGTATTAAACACTTTGTACTTATGCCTTATTATATGTGTTGTGTATTTGTTTTATGTGATTTATAGGGCTGGCAGTGTTAAGAAATATGAAAGTGATTTCTTTGTTCCAAATTAATTTATTTATATAACTATGACGAACCTTGGAATTGTTTTAAACCAACCGAGATTCCAATTTTAATTATTTTGTACGGGCTATGCGTATGCATCGATTTAAGTCGAATCTCACGACCAGTTTCAGCCACATACGGAGCTAACTATTTCACATTTCAACTGTTAAAAATCTGAAATGCTAGATTGGTTTTATGGCTGCCATTCAGCATGGTCTTACATTCAAACCTAGCTTAAATGAAAACGAATGTACATATTATCAGAGAACCTAATTGCGCGAAACACTAAAAAAATAAAACCTATATAGTCAACAGACTTTCTATCCTTCACCAAGCATGAATGTCTGAATTATTTTTGCGGGATTAGAATTGCAAATGGTGACAGCCCTACAGTCTCATTACGTGGCATTAAGGCGATGACTCGACTTGATGAGCTTCTTTATACCCCCCCCCCCCCTTACTTTTCCTCCTCCCCTCTTCCCACTTTTTCCTTTTCTCCTTTCAGCGTGCAACACAGTCGTCCTCCGAAACGTCATTGTCATCTCAAGTCTGCAGCTAATTATTTTTTTAAAGAGTTCGCTATAATTAAAATTTTGTGACGTATTTTAATTAAAATGTTCTAGGTTGTCAGTTTTGTAGAGAGAACGTGTGGGACAAGATATAAACAAGGAGGAGCTGATGGGACAAACTTGTTAGTAGGAAAGCAAAAAGGAAATCATGTCCGGTTTAGATGTTTTTATCTGGCTTTTATTTGAAAGTTTTATGAAATAAGTGATATTACTAACACGTTTTTAGCCGCATTAATCCTTATACCGCGAGTTTTTTATTTTTTTGTCAACCTATAGTGTCCCACTGCTGGGCAAAGGTCTCCCCCAAACATTTCCAACCATCCCTATCCTTCGCAGTGTCCCACCAGCTACTGTCGAAGGTGGTAAGATGATCCCGCCAGCGCTTTCTCGGCCGACCCCGACGACGATTTTTTAGAAAAAAAATATCCTATACGTTAGTTCTGGTTATACGTATCATATGTACCAATCAACTGCGTATTTTATACGTAAAAGACTAACATTCATACAAACTTTTTCATTTATAATATTAGTAGAAATATGTGTCGTTTGAAGATTTAACGCAAAACTTTAGTTTGACTGTAAATCTTGAGTAAAAAATCAAACATGTCACGTTAACGTTTTGTGGATAACAGACAGCAGTCATAATCGTAGAATAGAGTTAGCTTATAAACGAATAAGTAATGACAGACAGAACTGGTGTCTTTGGAATATAGAGATATAATAAAACACGAAGACATTCCTCACTGTCCCCGTTATATTAAACGACATTTTAAACCTATTTATAAATTCAAGAATTCATAGAACGAAGGCGCATTGCGGCGACTACTGTGACACTTGGGGTTGACGCACATCTATACAAAAAATAGGCGTTAAGATAACTTTGATACAAAAATAGAATTAAATAATTAACATGATCAATAAGATTCTTTAGTTTCTACTTCAATAAGGTAGAATGATCTAGGTTTTGGTAAACAGACGTTTGAAACTTAAAAGCAACTTTATTATAGATCACATCGTCATAAAAAAATGATTTATTTTATGCGTAATAAACAATTTTCTTAAAAATAAACACACAAAACATCACACAAAAATAGCGACCCTTTTCTTATGTCAGAACCTAAAAATAATTCACAAAAACATGACATATTATTCAACTAATGACGTATTGAGTTGCACGCGCGGTATGTACGCCGACCTTTAACCCATAGTATAAAATGTTGGTGAAATCGCGTGATACAGACCAACTGTTTGTTATGTTAATGTTAGTTTTTCAATTGGAATGCAAATCTATTATTATAATAGCACAATAATGGTTCATGACGTGGCAAACGACACGACTTAATGAAACACATTACCTTTGAAATCTGTTATTAGAGTTTGATTTATATTCCGATACGATTTTTGTGATAGCAGTTTTGAACTGCAATCTTAGATGCAGATATAACTAAATAACTCAACAATAAATGACTCTACCATACAACTCATCACACGTTCATCCTTCTGGTTTATCTGACATATGTGTCAAAAATATGTGGGGAAAAGATCTTTTTTCCCAGCTAAGTACGAAAATATATTTCGAGTAAATACTTAGGTACAGCATAGCGTGGGACACTCCCCAACTAGATTGACACACGACCTAATAAAGGTCGCGCTTAGTCGTTGGATTCAGAGCGTGTATGATCGGTCGCTGTGGAAGTTGAAGGACTACGGTCACTTGGTCAGTAATGAACGACAAATTGCGCATGAGATAATGACTTAGGATTAAGATTTTCAGTAGTTTTGCACAATTGATTTTATAATATATTTCAAGTGCCTGTACCCTGCGTATTTTATATAAAAAGTCACGTTTCAAATCACTTAGGATTTTTAGTATAAAAAATGTCTGCCAACGTGTATTTCATGCTGATTAATTAGAACGTGATAAGCGTAACAAACAAAATCATATCTGTCTTTATGAGTTTGGATAAAATAATTTATTCAGATCAAAAAAGGATCAGTTTATACAACAAAAATCCAACAAAGGATTTAAATAATTAATAACCATGTTCTAAAGTTTGGGACTTGAACATCTACATTATACATTCATCTAGAGGCAATGTTACAGTCTAAAATCAATACGCGAACACAAAATAGTCGAAGTATATTTTTCTAATAAAACAAAATATGCTAAAAATGTTTTTATTTATTAAAAATTGATTTTCAATTTTATGTTTTATGTGTAGTATATGGGCCAGACAGAACTACTATAATATAACTCGTAGTAATTGTTATTAATAGTAGGGTAGGGATTGAGGAACCTATGTAAAACCAAAGAAAAAAAGTTGGAAAGTATTTTAAGTACTTTATTTTCTAACATTTTAATTAAACTGTACTAAAATTGACCAAACCTTCTCAACATAATATTAAACATAAAATTACGCAAGATATTCCAAATGAAATAGCTGTTGTCGAGTGTCCATTACAACGATAATATTATTGAGAGGATTACAGGCTACGGGCGATGTCCGACCGAGTGATTGTTTCACAATTATTATTTTAGGGTGAGACAGTATTTATAGTCACTGAGAAGTGTTGACATTTTGTACAGAGAATTGAACAGAACGTTTAATATTATGATAATTTATGTTAATAATAAGAATTTATAACGGTATTCTTGTTGTGAAAATATTTTAAGGCTGTTGCTAGACGTCCGTCGTCCAGTAATTCGGACGACTAAAATAATTTTATTCGTCCGAATTACTGGACGACTAGACACTTCGATATTTTAAAGCTTTTATAATTATGATTTTGTTCTTGTACTGTAATCTGTACTATACAATCAAGTTGTGATAAACTCACAGCTATGCTCCATTTAACTTAATTTTCCATATGAAAGCCGTATTGAAATCCGATCTGGTGCAAAGTTCAAATGTTCAGAGGCTTAGAGGGACAGATGGTAGACGACTTTAGTATGTAAATATAGTATGTAAATATGATACATTTTGTTCAACACCAAAATTAATTTAAAATTCAAATAAAATGCACATAGTAGAGATGTGGTAGAGTCTCATCAGGCGTGGACTAAAGACGTCACAGCCGGCTGTGTGCATTTGTTAAAACAGTTCAAAACATGACAAAACAGAGAACCAAAACATGGAGACATGTCTGCGCTCGGACGAACACATTGGCCACTGTCATACTACAACTTACATGTGTATGGTTTTAGTAGTTTTATATCAGTAATGTTACTAGCAAGATTACATTTTAAAACTTAGTAATGAATTCAATCATTACTGCTTGGTAGCAGAATGATAACAGACAGTACTGATAAAAGATTCCAAGTTACAAGTCTACATAGAGCAATGAAACTCTATTACAAGTACCTATAACTACGGACACACATAGAATAAAGATAATAGGTACAGCAGATGAAGCTACGTTATTTATTTATTTATTTCTTGCTTATACATGTTGTTATACAAGTAGGTGACTTAATGTATATAATACAGAGGTTAGTATCAACATGCACCCTGTAAGGGCACAGCATAAGAATTATTTATACAATTATAATAATATTGTATACAAAAACAAGTTAAAAAAAGATAATTTTCTTCGTTATAAAATTATCATTAACTAATAGTATAACAAAAAGAAGATACTTAATTAAAAAGAAAACAAATAGTATTTGGATACTTAGTTAACAAAATACATATTACATATTAAGAACGGTGGGATATTTAAAGTAATTATAACAAATATTTCAATCAAATTGTTCAGTATTACATAACACAAGCAATATAAAACTTTATCGAGGAAAAATAAATTTAAAACGTGACGCTCGCTGTCGCAAAGTTTGACATGTACGTCACAAACAACTTCACAATACTTTTATTTAACTTTGTATGGAAAGTTACAGTATTTGAATACAGCACGAAGCCTTGCTTTGGCTGGCTTTGACACACTTGTAGTAAAAAATATGAACAGGTTGTGCCTTTATAAACATCATACGATGATGAGGTTATATTCTGAGAATAATTAACACGAGTTTGGCTTAAAAATAAGCATCTATTTTAATAGGATGGCTTATTCCACTCAACCCCAAAACAATTGCTTTCGCATTATTTCTATCCATACATTCATTCCACTATTACCCCAAAGTGTTCATAAGGACCAAAATTTAATAAAAAATATTTCCATACTTCAATTCCACTTACACCCCAAAAAATTCTGGTAGAGTCAACAGAAAAATTAAATAAAACACGAATATAATTATAACTAGCTTTTGCCTGCGACTTCGTTTGTGTGGAATAATTAAGAACTTTGGGATAACGCTAAATTTTACCAAGAATATCGCAAGCAAAACCGCGGGTTGCAGCTAGTTTTACTTTTAATAAAGTCAATCGACACCAGCCGCCTACAATATTCAAATCGCGTATCAAACACACAAAAAAATAAAAAAACATACAGGTCGAATAGAGAACCTCTTCCTGTTTTTGGAAGTCGGTTAAATAAAGTGGATCAAATTACAACTTCAAACCAGAATGGTGATAGTTTTTGCAAATAGTACAATACTTAAATATCTCAGAATTTATCTACAGTAAATTTAACTTACAAAAATATAAAATCACAGCTTTAGATTAGATTTTTTTATAGTGGATTAATTCTGAAAAAAAAAATCACATCTTCAGATTAGAATATAAAATCACAACTTCTGACATCATTTTTGTGGAAAACTCATTAGCTTAAAATTTACAATCACTCTAAAAAAATTACTTTTCTTTACAGCGCGATTGCATTGTGATAGTCGTGTCGTGGTCTAGTATTTCTTTTATCGCTTTAAAGGTGTTTGTTTTTGTTGACACTACTAAAAATAAGTAAGGTAAGAGGATAAAAAATATTACGATTTTAAATCTTTCCTAAAAACGTCTTGGGGTAGTAGTGGAAATATTTTTGGGGTTGAGTGGCATAAGCCAATAGGATGAGTGTCATATTAATGAGACTGCATGTGTCATCGAATGACTTGTTCTTTTATTTTCTAAAATTAAAAATATCTATCTACCCCGGGTTCAATTTCCGTACGAGGTAAATATTTGTGTTGGTGTGCGTAGTTACTCAAACTCTAGATACAGGTTTAAACCTATTTTTATAGTAAATGAAACGCTAACTATAACAGTATGGAGATGACCTATATGATATCTTAAATCGTAGAATTGTTTTTGGTACCATTAATTTTTGCCCAAAACACTATAAATTAGGTAAAAGAACAGCCCTACCATATTAAAATAATAGTTAATTAATCTTTACAAACATAATATCCGTTAAATTTGACAGTTCGACGGGAATTTCCTCTATCGGTCCAATGGGTTTAATTTATATCACCTACACGAAGGGTGCGGTCACACAGTAATGTTAGGTTAGTTATAACTTATAGTATTACATAATTCGCGATATTACATTGATTACAATTATTTAATTTTAGATATTCGAGAGGATTGTACTGTACACTGATTTACTAGCTTTTTAACTTTTCCCGCTGTAAAGACATAATGTTGCATACCACCGTAAGCCGAGAACGCGAGGACTCTCGGTGGTTATGTGGGGCTCTCCTAGCCAGAAGGGCTGGGCCTACCCATTAAAAACACAGCGACTTCGTGCCGTTGTAACCTAGTAACAGGAGAAATAACATATTCATAAGCTATAACCAAAGAAAATTGACGGTAAATACCCATGTTACTAACCTAACCTAACCAAAGAAAATTTACAATAAATACCCATGTTACAAGTGTGTGTAATAATATCAAACAGCGCTCCATTGTGACTGCACCCTTACAAGAGTAGTACTGTGAACTTTACAGGAATTTTAATTAATCATTCCCGTTATATTTTATATTTAAAATAGACGGAAGAGATTTCGGTCGCGTCTATAATTAACTGCTTGATGATTTCTACTTTTAATATTAACGCGGGATGAATTTGTTTTCATTTTAAAAGATAATTAAAAAGAGTTTTGGTATTAGCTTTTGTAATGGAAACCGATGGTTGGGGAAGAATATTATTGAAAAGTTAATGTTCTGTTGAGCCTGGAATGCGGTACATTTTGTTTTAAATATGAAACTATCATTTTAAAAGAAAACCGCTACATAGTGTTAGTAACAAACTTTATTACGACATTTATGCCGTAAAGTTATTTGTATAGAAAAAATGATAGGTATAACAACGTAATTGCGAAACATCTTTAAAATTGTTTCAGTAGATCATACAATTACTTATAGCTACGTGTAAATATCCCGTAAAAAGATATTAATTATAAACAATGACGTACGTTACAGGGCGTCTGCTCCACTCTCAAAGCCGCTCGTTTCATGTTGCCCCCTTGTTGCGACTCGAGCGACTTGTTTGGGGGGCCCAGTTATAGAGCTGGCAAGTCTCCATCCGCCACTTCGTACATGTTTATAGCATTGTATCGGCGGGTGTCATAGTCCCCATAGTTCCCCAATATCCAGTCCATTAAACATCCCATTCCCATAACCCAGTCGTAGTTTTCCATATATTTGCAATAGTCCCAGCAGAACCGGGGACTGTCCTTGGATGCATTTTATAGTGTTATACAGGGATAGTCGCCGGATTGTGCATCCTTTACACAAGATTAAATATGTCAAAGGGCTTCCGTGTGTTGGCTTTGGCCCCATACTAGCCTTCCAAAAGACCGGGACTCCTTAATAGTCCCGTGAATGGAAAAGACATAACAAATAAAAAAATCACAAAATTGTTTTCTACGTCCTTTACATTTTTCAGATAGATTTAAATACTCTCATAATATCACGGAGCTAGTACATACTTTTATACTCCTTTTTAATTCCTCAAACTCGGCTCGACATTTCCTTTTTGAAGTGGTTAAACGAGTACAACCTAAATGCACCGCTAAAGGCAGTACTCGGAGTGTGTTGTGATGTTTGCAAACCGCTTTCAGTTGAAGATCCCACTACAATATATAATTCACTTCACGATGTTGGAGGCAGACGAAAATCTGATTTAATTGTTAATAGGAAGCACTTGACTTGTTGGCTTGTAGTCAGAGTTGTTATAAAATGTTTATGTTTATTTTTAACCCCCGACGCAAAAAGAGGGGTGTTATAAGTTTGACGTGTCTCTCTGTGTGTGTGTGTGTGTGTGTGTGCGTATCTGTCTGTCTGTGGCATCATAGCTCCCGAACGGATGAACCGATTTCAATTTAGTTTTTTTTTTATTAAAGGGGACTTACGTGCGACATGTTTGATGAAAATCGGTTAACCCGTTTAAAAGTTATGGGGGTTCGAAAGTAATTGTGTTGGGGGATTTTTAATTTATAGGTAATTTATTTTAAGTTGTTTAGAAATATTGTAATTTTACATTAATAAAACTGTTATTTACTTAAAATTAAGAGTGATTTATTGAGTCACAACAAACGTTAAACTATTTCGTTGCTGACTGAAGCTTAATTTATATTCGTGTCAGTTAGTCCGCACCACAGGACACATTGGATGAGATATTTTCGTGTTCCAACCAATTAAATTAATGTAAAACATAAAAAAGCAAGTAAGAGATAGGTGGCGACTGATCTTCTACTTCCTGAGATAAAAAAATGGAACAGCTGATGTTCAGTAAATATGTACTTATGTAGTAGTATGTACGATAAGAGACTCTATCGTTATTCATTTTAAATATTTTTATTTATATATTCATATTTTTTAAATAAGATATTACACATAAGTTATTTAAATCATCGTAAAGAATGTTCTCTGAAAATTCGTAAAAAAGCTAGAACAAAATCAGTTTTTAATCCATAATTTTTATGCAGAGAAAATCTGGATGTAATTTTAATCTTCGTCGTTTACAGTCAAAAACCAACGTTATTACTTAAAACTTGATGAGAAAACAAACGAAAAATAGGTTCAGTTGAACATAAAACGTTTTAGAAACGTTTTAATATTCAGGAATATGAATAAAAGTCTTTGTGCGGGGTCAGTGGCGCACGAAATAGTGCACAATGTTCCGTTTCAAATGGGATTATTGAATCTAGTGCTCAGTGCAGGGGAACGGCCGCCCGCGCCGCCCTCCACCACGGGCCGTGGGTACTGGATAAGTATTCATATTTAAAGGTATTTTTGAGTTATGGTTACATGGTTATATAATAAAAGGTATAAACAACTAAGTATCGGCTTGTACGCAGCAAATTAAAGAGCTATTCTCACACTGATGATATCTGGTAAGGTCAGCGTCAGATAAAAAGTACCTGTCTTGGTTGGCAATACCAAAGTGAACATTCCAAGGGGGGTGCTTATTACCTTATTACCTTAGCATATCACCACGCTAGGTGTTCTCAAATTAAATAACATTTAGCTAATCAAGTTATGTGTATTTTGTTCAAGGCGGATGATCAAAGTTCTTTTAAGCAATTCTTCGTATTACCGTTAATACATTAGTAATTGTACTCGTACTAAAACCAAATTGTTGTAATAAATTCAAAGTGAAACCGATACAAAGTTAAGTTCTAATTGGCTCAATACCGAATAATTTATTACGAATAGGTAACGTTTAATGATTATGAATTGGTTCGAGTCTTGCCCTTTCAGTATCGGAGCTTAAAATTATGGCCTCACTAGCTGTACAATGTGACTTTACTTGACAATGATCTGTATCTAATTTCGTTTGAATTTGGTCTCGTAGTTTTTGAGTGGTTTGTGTATAAACACACGCACGTGGACAGACAAATAAAATCTAAGAACTATTGATTTTCAATGGTTTTTACGGTGTACTGACATCGACTTATTAGTACTTAGAATATAATAAAACATCATCATAATCATAGCTTGCATCATTGACAGTCGTTACGGGTAAAAACGTCGGGAATAACCCTCAAAAGTTCGAAAGAAGTAGTAAAGTTTAAGTAAAGAACAATATTATTTTCAAACAAACAAATGTCCTTATTCCTATATAGAGAACTAAGAAGGTACCTATTTGATTATTGTGCGTTATTGAAATTCCCCGATACGTAAATACCGGCCTTATTTAGCGTGATTGTGCCAAATATTGAATAATGGTATTTACTTTATGACTGTTGAGTGTGCGTAAATATCAACAGTGTTTGTTGATTACATATACAGTAATATGAAATTAAATATTCATAATTGTGATTAAAATAAGATATTTTACTGTTACTCGTATTGAACTTACTTAGTTAAATTATTGACTTTACACAAAATCTTAAAAACTAACAGATTAGAACATATTTTTAATAGTCTAAGAATGAATAGGGTAAACGTTACCGACTGGTCTATCAATTCTCAACTCAAGCCACTGAACGGACTGCAATGAAATTTGAAGACAAAGTTGTTATGCGTAGGTTTAACAAAAAAAAACCGGCCAAGTGCGAGTCGGACTCGCGCACCGAGGGTTCCGTACAAACCTGCAAGGTTTACAAAGTTCGTTCATCTTAAAATTTTAAGCTTTTCGGAATTTTTCTGTTACCTGTGCTGTAAGCTATTGCTTCTTACCAAATTTCGAGATTCTATGTCAACGGGAAGTGGTCTTTAGGTTTTAATTCCCTTGCGTGTAGTTGCGAGTTTCAAAATATGCGGTATCAATGGTTGTACTTTTGCGTTTTGCGTTTTTGCGTTGACTTAGAATTTTTTTTTTCACGGGTTAAAGGCAATTAGATCTAAGTATTTGATATGAATTTGAACTTGATAGCTCTACGCGTTCATGAGGAAAAAAGTAATAAGTTTATATTTATTAAAAAATATATATTTTGTAATGTAACTAAAAATTTAAGGTTTTCGGAATTTTTCCTTTATGTGTGCTATAAAACGTTGCTTCATGCCAAATTTCAAGATTCTAGGTCGACTGGAAGTACCCTTTAGGTTTTGATTCCCTTGCGAGTACTTGCGAGTTTCAAAATATGCAGCTTAAATTGCTGTTTCTTTTGATTGCGTTGACATAGAAGTTTGATTTTGTTACAGCTTAAAGGTATTATAGACCTGAGTATTTGGTATGAATTTCAATTTAATACCTCTACGCGTTTATGAGGAAATGGGTAGTAAGGTTAAAATTATTAAAAAAAAATATATTATGTGATGTAACTAAAAATTTATGGTTTTCGTAATTTTTCCTTTATCTATGCTATAAGACGTTGCTTCGTACCAAATTTCAAGATTCTGAGTTCACGGGAAGCACCCTGTAGGTTTTGATTCCCTTGCAAGTGTCGAAAATTTGCGGCATAAACGGCTGTATCTTTTGATTGCGTTGGCTTAGAAGTTTGATTTTTTCACAGCTTCAAGGGACAGTAGACCTGAGTAATTGATATAAATTTCAGCTTCATACCTCCACGCGTTCCTGAGAAAAAGGGTCTTGACAGACGGACGGACGGACGGACAGACGGACAACAAAGTGATCCTATAAGGGTTCCGTTTTTTCCTTTTGAGGTACGGAACCCTAAAAAACGTACATTAAACAATGTTCTTATTTATCCTAAACTTACACTTTAGGAGAAAGGATTTAAAAAGGCGGAAGTTAAGCTTTGCCGGCATAATTTATTTAAAAATATAATTAAACTCGCTTAAAAAGCCGTTCATAAATAAATAACTTCTCACTACAGATGCAGCAATAAAGCGCTTTCATAAATAAAAATTATAAAGTTCTTAAACAAAACTTTGAATTTGGAAGGCCCATGATGGCCGTAAAGTGAATGGGGGTGGGATGACGTCATTTGTCAGTGCGTCCGTCACATCTGTTAATTAGAGCGAAGGGACTGTCGGACACTTTTAGTACGTCATGTGAAGCTGACCTTAGAGTCAATGGGGATATCAAATCTTTATAATGAAGGTCTCAGGTTGTTAACGACTGTTTTGGTTGGGTAGCTATTTTTAGTTGATAACTGGCTGTTCTATATTAGTTATTTAGTCATTTTTTATTGCAGTGGTTATAATGTTCATATCTATGTTCTTTTTACGAAACTAAAATGTATTCTTTTTATTTATTGTACGACACTAAGTTAAGCCGTTCAAACCCAAATTAGAGAGATCTTATAACGGAAGGGAAATTGTCGTTTACAATATTTATAGTAAATACAATTTATTTATCAATCGTGACATAATACAATTAATTCTTGAAACCAAAGAGTGTTGTGCCGCACACTTTTCTATATTTTGTCTACCAGTACATATCCAAGATTTTCTAACATCTGAATACAAGGAAAGCAAAGCATGCAAAAAACACACAATTATTACGACCGATTCCTTTCTACACAGATATTGTATCGTACAAATTCCATTTAGAGAACACACTATACAATAAATTATTCAGTTCCTTTGAACGAGCACGGGCCATAAACAAAGAGATCCACGCTTCTTGCCAATGGTTGCTAATATCAAAGGGAACAAGAAAACACCCGAATAAAATCACAAACGAACAGAGACCAAGCAGTATTCCCGATAAAAAACTGCCCTAAGTCTGCCCTAAAAAGGATTTATGGACACATTTGAAACGGCCATGTATTTCTGAATAGTTGTTTACCTCCGAAAGGGTCCATAAGGTGGATTGAATATATTTTATGAGCCGCGAACGCTTTTTACGCACACTCAAACGTATACGGACTTACTTTCTGTTTGTTTTACGAAATATTCAAGTTGTTTTAGTCAATGATTTCTATACAATAATAAGTTTTCCTCATCATCAGCTCATATACATATTACATGTCACCACCGAGGGGCTCAAGCCTATCCTGAATTAGGGCGATTAGAGCATAATAATTGTAATAATTAATTTTATTAAAATTATATCAATCAATTATCGCCATTATAGCTTTTGAATTAGAGCACAATTTAAATAACTCCAATTAACAGCAGTTAATTAGCCAAAGCGGGTATCAGTTAGTAATGTAGATAATTATAGCGCCTTCAGTGTCCGTGACCCAGTTGTCCCGGATTTTGGTGAATTTCTAACGGGATATTTGGGAACAAGGACCTACCGCACGCTAGCTGGTTCATAGACCGAGTTAAAGGGAGTATGTTGTTCTATTTGATTGGTAACTACAAAATAGTCTTAGTTTAGGTCTCTAAGAAGTTTATAAGAAAATAAAAAAAAAACAAATTGTTAAATTAATAAATTGTCAAAATTTAAATTGTTTTTAAAAGAAATTGTCGTAAATAAATGGCAAATAAAAAATAATTTAAGTTGAAGAAGAAGTTTTGATCTCAAAGAAGCTCTTGTGACTATTAAAAACAAAGAAAACTTAAATGAAGTTAATAAGTAACACTAAAGCATTAAATATTTAAAGAACACTTTACAGCAGGGATGTGCCTTCATTCCGTAAACACTTTGAATTTAATATTCGGAAATGACATCAACTGAGAAGAATCAACTAGTTTGGGGTAACATTTATTTATATCTTTTTTTTTTTCAATAAAATTTAGCCGTCTGGAAGTTAGTGAACAGACAATATCAACAATAAGTCATTGCGCTTTAGTATTTCAGAAGTTATTATTAGCCACGTGGTTAAAAATGTAAAAAAAAAGGTAGCACTCCGGGAGTGCCGGCAGAAGTGAAAACTTCAATATTAACGTTGTGTTTAATTATAAGTATAAAAGTACTATCATTTATGAGGTAGAATACAATGTTTGTTTCTTACTTCAGTTATCATAAACGTCACGTGATGCTGATCTTACGCTTTTTCGATCAGCATCACGTGACCCTGACGCGAGTTTGAAAGTTTTTACCCATACAAAAAAAGTGCTCAGCGCCGCTAAAGAAGTTTTCACTTCAAAAAAAACACATTTGCTTGTCTCAAATCAGATTAGTAGCTTTGCTATAGTAAAATCTTGTACATATCACAAAATATTATATGATAAAATCATAATCCCTAATTAATATTATAAATGCGAAAGTAACTCTGTCTGTCTGTCTGTCTGTTTGTCTGTCTGTCTGTCTGTCTGTCTGTCTGTCTGTCTGTCTGTCTGTCTGTCTATCTGTCTGTCTGTCTGTCTGTCTGTTACCTTTTCAAGGTTAAACTACTGAACCGATTGACTTGAAATTTGGTACAGGGGTAGCTTATGGTCCGGGAAAGGAGACAGGATACTTTTTATTCCGAAATTCCTATGGGAACATGAACTACGCGGGTGAAACCGCTGCTAGTGATTGTATAAATTCATTAATAACTCATTACTGGTTAAATTTAAAAGGATTTAAATGTTGTAGATTATTAAAACCGCAGATACAGTAATTTATTGATACAAATTGTGGAGTAATGTGATATCGGAACCCACTCACGTTCAATACGATCAAACATTTAATATTGAAACAAATTATTGCGTTGTACTGGTTTATTGAAATTATTTGTATGTACATATTTTAATTTTAATTATTTAATATTGGGGCAGAACATTTTCATGGTTTAATGATAGTTGATAATGAGATAACGGTTGCATTAATATTCCTTTAAGTACAGCGATGGCTTTAAATTCTTAGCTTATAAAATGGAATAAAAAAAATATCCAAATTATTTACCTATTAAAGACATGACACGAACAAAAATTTCGAAAACCGAAAAATGCCTAACAGTAATTAAATAGTGCTAGTTGCTACTACGAGTATACTAGTTATTTCGTATTAATATATGTTTCATATAAAACGTAATTCATGACCAATGAATTTCTATAAGAAGAACCAACTTTTAGCATCGAACAGCGCAGTCTGTGAACTTGTTGTTAACGCACGCCACAGACGGAGACCACCACAGACTCAGCAATAGTTTGGATATAGTTTCGGTTTATCATAATACCGGGTGAATTTAGTCGGACACTCAACTATTAGCCACGGACCAACTTGTACGGAATACTTGCAATTTAAATTAATTCCAGTGAAGGTCTGTAGGATGAGGTCTTGTACTGCAAAGGAGTTTCTCAGTGGAATCTGGAGATATTAGTATAGTTAGGAGGAGCAGAAACGTAATCATTACACTTGCCAAGTAAATGGAATTGGTTGGAGATAAAATAAGTAAAAAAAATGATAACTGCCTGCAGTAGTACAGAAATGGACATCTCAAAATTATTTATTCTTAAAGAAGTCACTGTTTAAATTTCTCAATGATAACTTTTGTGTTAAGAACGCAAAGCTAAAGTCCGCTCCTTACAAAACTATGTCATAAAATTTTTATAAACCACATTATTCAAAAAAAATCTTGTTCAAATCAAATTGTGAAAACCTGGAAGCTAGTGGGTTCTGATAGCGAGTGTTGGGTAAATTAAAGGTGTCACTACAGGTTAGGGAAAACCAGAGAAATACGGTTCAACACTGAATCAACATTTCAATGGTGTAAAGGACTTATATTATAGTAATAGTATTGTATCTTTTTTATTAAGTAACTCTAAATATATTTTATTGAATTTTATGTTTTTAGGCAAGTTTGTCGTACTAACACCATATACAGTATTTACGGGCAGTCAAAGCCACCGAGATACTGTTACTTGGCTGGTCCAAATTTTCATAACATCCTCTGACCAAGACCAAATTAAATTACCTACATTCCGACAAATCTTTAGAAGGATCAGTCGATGCAGATATAAAATTTTATGAAATAAAACATTATTAAAACCATGGATCTTTAAAATTGCAAAATGATTACGAAATTTAAACAATAAATACGGTTCCGTGAAATTGTTTTGTAATAGATTTCATTATCTGCGATGGAATGTGGATAATGTGACGTAGAATTTGATTAAATTTCGGGTTTACAGAATATTATGTATTAAAGCTCAATTGATTATATTGAATTGGGGTTTAATATTGTTAAACATCTTTATAGTAAGAGATATTAAGATCCTATTTCAGAGTGCCCACCCTGAAGTAGAGCCCTTCGAAGGATAAATTGAGATATGATTTTAAGAAAAATATTACCTACAAGCTGCATATTAAAGAAACGTCTTAGAAATGTACATTGAAAATTAGTTACATTTTAGTTTATCTACATAGAAATTATTCATAATGTTGGATAATTTCAAAATACCGCAGGGATTCAGATTTATCTACCTTATATTACGAAAATTATACTTATGAAAACAATGGTCTTTTATGTCCATAATACTGTGAGGTGTTTCCAAAATGGCGACCCAAATTGTCTTGGAGGTTGTTGAGCGCCCAGTGGCCGGTGAACACGCATCCATTGTTATATTTTGTACAAAATTATCAACACGACAATGATATCCTCCAAAATTATTTAATTTGACCACATTATAAAGGTTTCCTGGGATTTTCCGGTGCAAAGTGTTTTTGTTATTTTTCTCGTCGACATTTTTAGATTGTCGAGATTGTGTTATTGTTGTAGTCTTTTGCTACGTTTCGCTGTGGTAGTGCTTTATCTAAATTCATTTTTTGAGTAAAATATAAACCGAAGTTGGTATAAAGATTTTTTCTGTCAATAAACATCAATTGAGTATTTGAAAAAAAAATCTTTTTGTGTTAAATGGAAAGATCATATAAAAGTTTTATAACAAACTATGTTTGTTTTTTGATTCTTTGCAATAATTAAAAAGTTACATTAAATTAAAAAAATGAATTAAAATCCAGTACCGAGAACACGCCGATAGCTGTCTGTGACGTCATAATGTTAGTTTTGATTATTGTCGCGAACGCTGTACCATAGATTACTAAATAGTTACTACGCTGTACTATAACATTATGACGTCACAAACATGACAACCAATTGTGGCGCGTTTACAGTCACGTGATTTTTATTTAAATTTTATCAATTTTTAATTGATTCTAATTAGTTTAAAAAAACCTTATTAAAGTTTTTAACATTGAATATCGATATAATTAAATATAAAGTATAGAAATTCATTAAAAAAAACAGTAGTTATTTTTTTTTCAAATACTCAATTAACATATATTTTTTTTTTCGCCTTTTACTTGCCTTTTTCCCAAGTTAAGTGAATTCGACACGATATTGCCAACTGTGTCAACTCTACATTCACTCAAGCTCATGTCTCCTTTCACACTTCCATACATGAATCAACTGAGCAAACATCCAGTATCCATTAACGAGATTTCATTAATAAATTAAAATATGTACACCCTCGTTACAGCTGTAGGTCGAAGTGAGTCGAGTTCTCTCAATTCTAATTCATGACATTATTAGTCAAATCAAATGTGGTGAGGGGCGCGAGTTAATACAAATTCATTACAATATCTCCGTGTGCAAAGTGATGGCGCCATTAATATGAACAAATTGGGGTCTGAGCAAAGATTTGAGCAATTTCGGTCAATTTAATTATCAGGAAATCCAGGGCCGATGGGCCGCGGACGTTTTATTACTCCGATATTAAAGGATTTCGTCCCCAAAAAATTTAATAGCATGTGGAACGTACCGAAATTATATTTGAGTTTAACCTTTTTGGTATTCTTTTTTCATGTAAGATATTTTTCGTTAATACGCTTCGATTTTGTAACCGATATTTACTTTTATTCTATGTTGAATATATCTCGAGATAAGTGATATAGAACGAAGACTCGAAGTCGAAATACTTACTGCTTGTAGGAGTTTCTTACGATTAATACCTACATACTTTTAATGATTCGTTTCAACATTATTAATGATCAATGACATTGTTAACAAATATTCTGGTTATTTCGAACCAATGTTCTCTGCGGCAATCAGCAAAATATAAATCAGATTTTTGTGCAAAAGTTACATACAATAAAAACGTTGTTATTTATTTGAATTGATAGAAAACTATAAACAGAAAAACTAACTTTTTTGCGGTGTACTGAAGCAAAGTGTGTTTGAACATGCGAACGGCGAATCAGCAAATATTTATTTTATAACATGAAATAAAACAAAGTAATTGGAATATGACGTCAACCATTCTACGAGTATGTGAAGCCTTGTTAAAGAGTAGTATTTTAACATAGTTGAAACTTACTTTATAATTTAAATTATGTTATTTTTTATTTAACTTTATACGGTGATTAGTACTAGGAGCATGAATATAAAATAAGCACCGTACACACACAATACATAGGTGAGCAAATAATAAAGATTTCCAAGATCAAAGAATTAGCATTTCGTCTGTAGACACAAATCCCGAGACGTCTTCAGAAGGCAGCAACATTACCTCTAATAGAGTATTGTAATAAAAGTATAAATAAATATCCATCTATATTTTAATTGAATACCTTATTAACGTCCCTACTTTATAACATCTCCATAAATGAATAAATGTGTTAAGTATATAAAGCATACTTATACCATTTAAGACACTCTAATTTATATGGACCAATAAACTGCGGGTTGACGTCACCTATTAAGTACCAATGTAGTCGTGTAACTATATATAAAACTGATAAAATGTTAATTAAAACCATTCCCTTAAAATATTCAACGCCTTTTTATTATTCAATACCAGATTTGCATTTTAATCAAATCTTTATTCGGTAAATGGGAGAATCTCCAATTTTACAATACGTTAACAGTACTAAAAGAAAATCTGATTATTACGCTTTTTTAATAAGTTAAATGGAGCGAGCAATATTGAATCATGGTTTCTCGGCGTTATTTGATAGTGGTTTGAAATAAATGGTTTGATGCGGTTAAATGTAACCTTTTTGGTATTAAACGGTTTTCTGAAACTAGCTAGTTATAATCATAACTTTTACTCGCTAGTTTCTTTTTCATATTTTTAAGAACTTTTTATATTACGTACCTTATGAATTTGTATTTCTATGCTGAGCTTGTTTTTTTTAAGTGTACATAAAGCTTGTACTAATTCTGGAATATAAGAGGTGTCGTTTCATTCTCCCAAGAACGCATTTTTATCTTAGTGCATACCAAGTTTTAAATTCACACTAGAATAAACCACTTAGAATTTACACGTACTTGATTCAAACAAACTAACAGTAAAGTTCAATAAAAGCAATAATTAAAGGTTCCGAATTCGGGCGAACGTTGGCGAAAATTTCCGAAATATCCTCTTTTGTTCCGACGTTTATTACCGCTGTATTGCGCGCGATAAAAATTTATTCGCAGTAAAATATGGAAATCGGTACAGACACGGATTGCTGCCGTTTGATGAGAAACTATAAATTTAGTTCGGTTCCCGTTTTTGGGCCGTTTAAAGTTACCGCTTTATTTGTACGTATATTTATGTGTATATTAAAAAAAAGAGTAAAGTAAAAAGAGTAAGATTTGGCACAATGACCTCTCTCTCAGTGATGATACAAGATAAACCAGTGATGAGACATAGATGTAATCAACGCACTTGCCTAATACATGTTGGTGATTTCGAACCCGATTTCCATTTCGGCGACCCCATGCATACATTGAAATTTTATAATAACATATGATATTAAAATTGAAATTTTAGTTGTGTTTAGTTCCTGATAACAGTGGTACAGGTAATGGATCTAGTTTTTTTCTTGAACCAGTACCTCCACCATCTAAGTCCGTCCCTGCAACCACAGAGTTGTAAATCGTACAGACGCGGCACAGTTATAAACTGTAAAACGTTTTACGTGGGAACGGAGTGCGAACATCACGCACGTCACCACCACTATATCTTCAAGGAGTTGTCGCCATTTTAACACCGTATCCCTCCCATTTATAAACGTATTACAAACCTCCAATAGCTTTATTACCTGTCCCGCTTTTACGACGCACTTATCAGGTGTGAGAAAGAGATAAAATATTTTACTGACGTATTCTGTTTTACTGCGTTGAATATTTCGTGTGTGATTTGGACGATACATACACTGTTTCAGTTGCTTGGTGAAGGGATTAACAATCACTGTATTATGTTAGAGGAACTAACTCCTAGCTTTCGAATAAGACACTCTACCACTTGCTTGGTAAAGGAATTAACAATCACAGTATCATCTTGCATCAACTGACCCAAAACTAGGTTTAGCACTACTATCAGTGTCTTCATTTATACACACCCAGACCAATATGAACATTTGTGAATCATACAGACTACTTCGCATTGGAATTGAACCCGCAACCTTATGCTAGTCAACCTGGCATGGTGACTATTGCACCATCTTAATGACGGTTATGACCAAAGTTCATTTACGTTCAACTTGACCTTAACTCACCCCTTTTAAAATCCATTTCAAATATTCATTTACTCAACAAGAGAAATAATTCAAACGTAATTAAGCCCATACTTTAAGTAACAACTAAAGTGATCTCAATTATTTATCAATTAGTGTTTACTCGAGTTGAATCCCGAGAATCCAATCAAGAAATAAAATTAAACTTGAAACTTAATTAAAGAAAAGTAGAAACAGTCGAGTGAGGAACGTTTTTTCTTGTTGAAATGCAGTTCTAGCGAACAGAGTTACACTTCGACGGTAGTTCACTTGAAGTAACTAAAACACTCACAACTTACTTAATATAACTTCACTCGTCCACTTTGAGGGGAAATTTGAAAGTTTGTTTTGTTATTATGGGATTCTTTTATCATCGTTTTCTTTGGGACATTCTCTGATTTGTAAACAGATGTGTTTGTATTATAATTTTTTCATAAAAATGTTCTTTGAAAGCGTTGTTATGAGGAACTCTACAGCTTGAATACTTGCAAAAGTACGTTAGTTTAAGTAACATCATATGTAATGGTATAAAATCGTTGTTTTGTGTAACTATTTCAACACGAACGTCTTCAAAAACTTGTAACAGATTCTATAAGTACTGTTTTTACTAAGGAAAATATCAATAAATTATAACATTTCAGATTAAATGCATAATACTTAACTAGCACAAATTATTCACATTAAACTCAGATTAACAGAACTAAAAACCTTTCTATTCTGAGACGGAAAAGATAAAAATCATAAAGAAAAGCAAACTGAATAAAAAATACATTGAAATTACCTGCTTTATACTTCGCGAGGTAATATTTCAGCTGATATTATTCACACAAGAAATGTTATTATTTCAGAGCAAGGAGCATTCATCTGGTGCATAACCATTAATATCCTGTCGCATCTAGCCGTCTCTTTCTTTCTCTTTACTAAAATATCTCTTGTCTCTTTGACTTGTTTATCCTATTTTGATTTTGAATCGAAATTTTGATTGTAAAGCTTCCTGATTTTAATAGTTTTTCAAACTAAATAACTCTGAAAAACTTCGTAATTAAACTAAGAAGTTTGTTTGTTAATAAATAGGTACTTATCTAAGTTTTAAGTGTGGTTAAACTAAATAGAGTAATTTTCTGAGAGATAATAGTGGAATTACAATTTGGCAATTTTAATTTTATTAATCCAGATTAATAAAACTCAAACAAAGCATTCATTAACAGCAACGCTTACAAAAGGAAACTTAAAATTTAATTAATAAATAAATTACTTTAAATTATGCTGATTACAAATATCGCAATGCGCAGATCGAAGCAATTTAAAGCCTATTTAAATCCAGTTTTTCTCGTTTTATAACTTTAACAATATGAATATTCTTATAAGTTCATTTGTATTTCAAAGAACAATCTTCTTATTGTATTGTACTTGTGAACGGACAGTCCTCCGTAACTAAAGCTCTTTAGTTTGGTGCCTATTAGCGCGGAGCAATATTACAGTTTATGCTGTTAGACTTTTGAGGGCTCCAATTACCCGAAGATAGAACGACAACTGACTAAGCAATAAGAACCTGAGGTCACGGGTTCAATACCTGGGTCAAGAGATACATAATATGTTTGTTATATGCCATTTTCGAAACAATTTCCAGTATTAAAATCATAATGTTAAACAACCCACATTGGGCAAACGTGGTGATTACGTCTAGTCGTCTCCTCACTGCACCAATATTATCAGACAGAAAGGCCTATTCCTTGCAGTGGGATCTAACAAGCTGGTACTTCAAACTAACTAGGCCCATAATCTACTTAAAAACACATGAAAACAAGTCATCCCTTTCAATATTAATAGTAGGAGGACGGTCAAAATCAACGCAACACTAAAATTTAAATTCACGCAACTTTATAAAGCCAGTATTAATTTATTCTTGCTGCTTCAGGGGTTCATTCCTACTAATATATTCAAAGTTTACCGTAGTCTTTTTGGTTATGATAATAAGGTCGAGTTTCCCGCGGCGCGGGAGGTTCCGTATCTTCCTAATGAGGTGCTTATATTCTGAGCCTAAGAGTGCTCTTGAGGCCTTATACTATATAATTCGCTTTTTGTTAATAAACTCCACACTATACGCGGTTTAGTTTCGTTTTACGTACAGCTTTTGAAGAATAATTGGGAAGGATTTTGTTTGTTTATTTATTGGTTTGATTTTGTTCTTTCATAGGTTTTCGATTGAAAACTATTCAAATCACATGGCAGGAAAGACGTGAATTCGCGGGGTTCACCTGTGTAGATTAATAAGCTGTCCTTACAAAGCTGTTCACGGCGCCAAATACTTCACAAATGAGTATTTATAGAATCGCGGGCCCACGCGGGTGAGGAATCCGTTCGCGGGGCAAATTCCTGCTCTACGGTTCCAATCTTCGAAAAAAAACGTCCATATTGAAACCCATAGATTTATAATTCCATCTTTTTGGAAACCATTTGCAATCCATTTCATTAACTCCAAACATTTTCCTCCGATTTCAGTACAAACACAAAAAGGCAATGAATAGCTGAAGATCCATTGAAATTTAAACAGATGGAAAAATCTCCATGACTGTTATGTGACATCAATTTTAACAAGACTGAGTTTGAGAAATCTCAAATAAAAAGTTTTCGCTTCGCTTTCACGCAATCTTTGTGATGTCGCAATTTAAAAGCGATACTACTTTTTGAGATCATATTTTACTGGGAGTTTATTTGTTAATACATACTATATGCAAGAAACAAAATATAAGGAAAAAGACACGTTGGAAGGAGATAATCTTGGCTGAGGATCATCCGGGAGTAGAGGCGTATTATCCCCTTCAAACAACTCTCCTGTTTCACTATGGATAAGGGAGAGTACAAAAAACCTAAAACACAAGTTTTTTTTTACTCATTTTTCTTTTATAGGGAGCAAATGAGCCAATTACCTGAAGGTTAGCAACTATACACGCCCAGACACAGAAATCCCTTTTTCAAACTGAAAAATAACAGTTTCCTGCTGCATCATTGAAAGAATATATACTCCAGCCCGTTCGCTTCTCCCTTACACCACAACCAGCGAGTCCATTTGCATAAGATGACTTCTCGCTGTGAGAAGAAGCTTTTAGGAACGGACGCGAGTGTTTGTTCGTCTCGGAGGCATTAATGATATTAAAATATACGATCCGCAGTACTCGCTACTCGCTACTGTTAGTTGCTTTCATTGGGACAAAGGTTGACTACGTTTTGACACTACCTTTAGACATGGTGGAGGTTTGTTTGATGTTTATGAGAGATGTATCTGGAGTTTCAAGGTAAGGTGGGCTGAATTATTAGATGCATTATTGTGTAAGGTCTAAGAATGGATTGTCAATGAGTTTGTTAAATCAAATTCACAAAATCACACCTCGGTTTAAAACCTTCGACACAAACAATTATTTCTTTAAGAAACATCGAAAGGAATTACTTTTTCTAACAACAAAAACTAAATGAAAATTAGTTCAGCCCTTGGTGGCCACAGACATAAATTAAAACTTAAACTAACCCTCTGAATCAGTTTAAAGACTGCAGGTACAATAAAATATCAAACAAAAAACGAAGAAATGATTTAATTTTAGAGTTGTATCAGAGTGAGTGACACCTGTTAAGTAGAGGGGTGTTCCCACGAGCTCCGAACAATCATTAAGTATTATTTACAATGTTTACTTAAAACGACTCTTTTTCACGGAATTTTGTTTCTTTGAAAGTTTGGCAACTTCCAACAATTGTTTTGTTATACTCGTAAAATAACTGCTGGAAAAGTTGTGGCATTCATGTAGAGCCTGTTCTTGAAACCTCCTTATTTATATAGATTTTATATTTATACACCCCTATTTTGAAATTACGGCACTTATTAAAAACAGAATATCTGTAGCAGTAACTGAATCCATATATCCAATAAAAATATCAAAAATAATAGTCGATTACTTATCTTTAAAAAATATTATATAAATGTCCTAAATAGATGACCGCGCTCAGCTGTGTATCGCAGCGTTCGCCTATTGTTCGGTGTAGAATGACAATAAAATTCGGCGGGATTTTGAAAAACTTTGACTTATCATAGCTTTTTAAATAAAAGCAAAAGAAAAAAACTAACTTCACTATTATATTGTCACCCGTCGTTTACATTAGCTGTGATATTAAGTATCTCGAATTCAAAATAGAGGTGTATAGGAGTTTCTTTGGCTTATCAAGTCAGAGGCTTCAGTAAATACAGGCTCGTTACGTTACGAAGAAGATGACAACGTTATAGAGAGAAATGTAATTATATTCATGAAATATATTTACGTACCAAATGAAATGCATATTTGTTTATTAGTATCAAAATGGGCACAACACAGCCCAAGCTTCTAACTCATGATCGTACCACAATACCCTACTATACACTGCTATACTATTGAAGTATAGTGCCGAATACTTGAGTAACATTGTGAAAGAAAATCTAATCTCGTAAAGGACCTTTCACACGAGGGATCAAACACTGGGAATGAGGTATCGGCCCAAGTTTTCTCATCAAATCTTGACACAACTTCTGTTCGGGAGTTTGAAGCCTATCTTAGTTCTGAACTGGAACCTACTCAATATAAACACATTTGGTACGTTTTTCTCGGTTTCTTTGTAGTTTTTTAAAGGGGTAAAGTTTGGAAAGATTTTATAAAATACTTAGTTTAGACGATTATTAATTTTTAACTAGCTGTGTCCCGCCATTTAACCAGCTTTTAAGAAATGGTTAAGTAAAGCATAGCTTATAAGAGTATTAGGTATCCTATTATGATTTTGCGTATATTAATTTAAGTTTTCTATACCATAGATAATATATAATAATAATAATATTGATGCGGACGAAGTTATCAAGACGAACAACTACCGGAAGTACATCCTAAAGGACGGTACGGTCGACATCTGTCGGGCATGCCGCCGTCCTGGCGAGTCACTTAGGCATGTTATTTCTGGTTGTTCTCATCTTGCTAACGGAGAGTATTTGCATAGACATAACCTAGTAGCCAGAATCATCCATCAGCAACTTGCTCTTCGACATGGTCTTGTAGATTCTGAGGTTCCGTACTATAAGTATGTACCGGCGTCGGTTCTTGAAAACGGTCATTCCATTCTCTATTGGGACCGGTCTATCATCACAGATAGGACTATTGTTGCCAATAAGCCTGACATTGTGCTGGTAGACCGGGTAGCAAGACGAGCAATACTTGTTGACATCACTGTTCCACATGACGAGAATCTCGTGAAAGCTGAAAAGGATAAGCTAAGTAAATACTTAGACTTATCTCACGAGATTACCGCCATGTGGGACGTTGATTCAACAATTATTGTACCGATAGTTGTGAGTGCGAATGGTCTGATAGCAAAAAGCCTCGACCAACATCTTAAGAGGCTTTCGCTCGACGGTTGGATCAAGGGGCAGATACAGAAGGCAGTGATTTTGGACACGGCACGTATCGTGAGGAGGTTCCTGTCTCTGCAGCCCTAACCACCGGTAGTTTGGGCCCTGCCCCGCTACTGGCGGCCTTCTATTTTTTAAGTTTTTATTGTATATTTTGTTTTTATTTTTTATAAATGTATATTGTAAAAACTTAAAAAAATAAGATAATAAATGTATATATGAATAATATTGAAAGATTTGTTTCTTTGTAACGAATAGGCTCCGAAACAACTGAACCAATTTCAACAAATTATTCTTAAATACATATTTTTATAATATTTGTCTACATCGTACATCAAACATATTTCTAACGTAATTCACTATCTAAATGTGATTTTCCTCTGAATACTGGATTCAAGTTAAATCAACAGTAACCGCTGCACGGTTCTAGTTCTCTTCAATATTTCCAAGGGTTGTTTTCACAAAAGTCCGATGACTTGGGGAATATTTTATTCCGAGAATAAACTCGGTTTGTTCTATCTAATTAAAATTATGTAAAGTCATGCGTCTCTCTACTTATACAAATTTATTCGTCAAATAACATTAAATTCTTAGGAATATTTCCAAATTACATATGCTTAAGTGTTATATTACTTGTAAGTATTAGGATTATCTCTTTCAGGAATTTAGTTTTAAACATAACCATATCTAATTTACTATGTTTTCATTTTCGTTTTTATTTGTTTTTGAACTTATGTTTTATCAATTCAAAAACTCAATTCCACTTTTAAAACCATGGTTATTCAGTTAGCTCGGACACAAACAGCGAAAGTTTTATTACAAAGCTAATTATTCAGCATAAAAGTGTTGTCACAAGAAAAACTTTTGTAATATTTATAGTTGAAAACTAAAGAGCTAACAAATGGGTCGACGTTAACACATAATAAAATAAAAAGTTAAAATAAAATTGTAGCGGAATAGTGCATAGTTCCATTAGCGCGGGTTGCCGCCGGCGCTCGGCACAAACCCGCCGCTTGTTACGTGGCCACACACCGATGCTTTGATATTAACCTGAGGGTGGGCCAAGTTATAAACGTAGCGGGTTTTATGTAAACTGCATTTTAAACTTTGTCATTGGAAATATTTAACAAAATACAAAGTCAAGTAAAATTATAATTTTGTTACTTGTTGTTTCATGTCTGCTCATCTAAAAAAAATTCGAGTGCCTTATAAACTCAGACAAAACACAAGACCTGTTACAATTAAACTGAAAAAAGTTCCAAAGCGATTCCTTTATTCACACATTCGATTACTAGTTTTTTTTTCTAGTAAGTACATGATTGTATAAGCGCATTGTGATTTTTTTAAATTAAATCTTTAACTGTGTGTGTGTAGTGCAACGACCACGCCATGCAATTATATTTTATGAGCACCACTATAATCTTTTAAAACAGAAACAACAAAAATAAAACATTATTGTTTATTATTTAAAATGTTTAAACTATGAACATAAAGAGAATAAACATGTCCCTTGCATAAAGTAACAATTGAAGCCTCGGGCGATACCACTAAAGAGTTACAAAATAGTGCATATAAATCCATTAACACGCCCCGGGGCGCTACACGTACATCCTCGCTAGTTACCGGGCCACACACGAACATTACTTGGTTGTGGTACAATGTAGAAAAGACAGCGATTTGATATAGTGAACATGATTGTTTTATTGTGTGAAATGAAATTAAATATTTTATGTTCTAAATGATTTTCATAATAAACTAGTTAACTGTTAACTGCAGTTATTGTTACTCCTAAATTATATCCCGTATTGTTTTTAGGTTCCCAATTTCCCATTTTTTTTCTAAATACTCTAATATCAAGTGTTACTGAAGCCATATAAACTTATTGCAAATAAATCAGCATTATAACTCCTATTCCCGACATTTTTTTTTGCATTGAATATTTGATATCTGATATCGCGTCAGTACCTACCAGAGACCACAACCGAAACAGGCAAGAGAACAGTTTCGGTTTACCAAAAGTTATCCGGGCGGCGCGGGCGTGCACATTGCGCAGTTCAAACTTTATCCACTTATTGGTGCCGCTTGGAGAGACCTATCTCAATACAATACGATACGATACGACACGCGACACACTACAAAATACGCATCGTAGTAGGATTATTTCTTTAGTTTTGTGAACAAAGGGTTAGTAAGCTTAGAGTCACGGCCAATATGACTGTACTGCAGTAGCTCTACCATGAGTTTGCATGCCTAGCGTCTGGGTAAATTATTTGTATGAAATATTGTACAGTCCCCTAGGAAGCAAATCATTTTCTCACTGATATGGAAGAGAGAGAGAAAGAGAAAGACGATATATTGCAACTCTTACAATTCTTAATCGTGAAAGGAATAACGTAAAAGGTGGTACTTACTGAGTAAAATATTGGTTAGAGACGCTCTGGTTCCAGCCATGTGCACTACTGATAATAGCAGGACGAAAGTACTCTTATATACTCGTAAATTGTGTAGATGATTTCAAACCAATCCAACTTTGAAAAATTGCCTGGGAAAGTAAAATACTGCTAAAAATATATGTAAAGAGAAAAGAGTTTTAATTATTCAAAAATGGAAAATTAATTTCATCCGAGTAATATTATATAGCGCCATATTATTAACGCGGGTGATCCCTAGGGCCAAATATAAAAATTAACTAATAGAAAATACATGAAGGTACAAATTGGAAGGTACATTTTCGCTGTTATAAAGACTTATTGTATTTAAATATATATTTAGGTTAAGCGTTTATGCTCTTAATAATAACTCGTCCTTACTAATATTATAAATACGAAAGTAACTCTGTCGTTTGATTTCTTTGATTTACACAAACACTACGTCAGAAAATGTAAATCAAAATATAACCACGACAAAAATCCTTTAAAGTAGTTTTATTTCAGTAACTCTGTATGTCTGTCTGTCCGTCTGTTACCTTATCACGACTAAACCTTACTGAACCGATTGATTTGTAATTTGGTACAGAGGGATCGGGAACTATGCAGGTAAAACCGCGGGGCACAGCTGGTTAATGATAAGTCGAAAGGGTAAGATTGTTATATTTTAAAAAGTTACTCAGGAGCACAATTTTAGCCAAATAGTACGTAGATTCTAATTAAAATGTAACGAAAACAAACTGTAAAACGGATTCAGCAGAAACTAATAAATGTAAGATTTTAAAGGAATGTTCCAGAAGCTTATCGAAGTAAATTCCTGGTTTATTAAATTAGATCGTTACCGAGTTAATGTTATTTTAACACATCTAAATATATTATAATGGCGTCGTAAAGTGGAATGCTTGAATTTGTGACACGTATTATAATCCTTTGAAATATGTGCTTTTAATTTGGTCTCATCGGGGATTATTTGAACAGGAATTTAAATAAACTATTTTAAATGGTTGTAAAGAATAATAGTTATTTATGGTACAAGCGAGGTATGTTAAGTAAGAGGGTCTGAAGATAGCCGAGGATAGTAATCATCATTACACGCGTGTACAATACAAGGTTTTTCAACACATTTGCGAAGAAATTATCATTTTTGCTAATAAATAATTAGTTTTTCTATTCGCGCGCATCCAACACAACAATGGTGATCGGCCAAAGACTAAAAGTATATACTTATTAAAAAAATATCGAATGAATGGAATCGACCATAGACCTACCAAAAGTATAAGGCAACATAGTTGAAGTTTGTTTTTAAAATGTATGGACACATTTTTTAGGTATCGAAACTTTTTTAAAAACAAAGCAATTTAAAAAAACAATCTATAACTCACTAGTGAATAAAACGTGTCATTATTCAACTGTTTTTGCACAAATAAGAGCCCCTTTATGAGCAAGTATGTTGAAAAAGATATTAAAATTTTTTCACGTTGAATTATTTTTTATCTATAACTACACACATCAAAAGTGTCTAGGGATCAAGCATTTTTATGCGGATTTCTTGAGATTGAGATGTGGCTTTGTAATAAATTTATGATTTTATAAATTTATATGGATCCTTTTTGGTGCATTTCATAATTTGAATCAGGAACTGTGAATCAAATTCGAGTAAAAGATGAAAATCAGCTGTCAATATTTTCCCTATAAAAACATACAACGCATTGAAGACATTATTAGTGCTACTGTTTCCCTACTACTGATTAAAACCAACGTTATTATGGAGCGGCGACGTCATTTAAGCAGGGAAGAAATGCTCAGAGCCGTGGGAATGATAGAAGCTGGTTCCCGGCAACGTACTGTGGCTTTAGCTCTGAATACAAGTCAGAGTGTTATCAGTCGACTTTGGACACGTTACCGAAGCACTGGTACCGTGGCTGAGCGCCATGGAGGACGGTATCGCTGCACCACACGGAGACAAGACCGATACATTCAAATCTTAACTCGAAGAGCTCCAACAATAACCGCCATGATGTTAGCCGTGCGGCTTCATCACTCTTCAGGGAACTTAATTAGCGACCAAACAGTCAGAAACCGCTTGCATGAAGTGAACCTTCATTCCCGAAGACCGCTACGGGTACCACCTATAGCAATGCACAATCGTAGGATTCGATATCAATGGGCTCTTGAACACAGAAATTGGGCAGAAGAACAATGGCGTTTCGTGTGCTTTTCTGATGAGTCTCGTTTTGGTATGAGACCGGATACAAGACGTATACGACACTGGAGAACCCCTGGACGCCAACAGCGATTAAAATCCTGCCAGGAAGTCCATCCTTATAGTGGTGGAACCATCATGGTATGGGCGGGTATTTGGATCGGCGGAAGAACTGAGTTGATTTGGATCAGAGGCAACCTCAACGCTCAAATTTATGCTGAGACGATTGTATCAGACGTCATCGTTCCTCTACAAGTGCAAATCGGTCCCTTATTTCAGTTAATGCATGATAATGCACGACCGCACACCGCAAGAGTTGTAAGACAGACTCTCGCCGCAGCTAACATCAATGTCCTGCCCTGGCCTGCTCAGTCGCCAGACTTGAACCCGATTGAGCATGCATGGGATATGCTACAGAGAAGAGCTCTGCCGAATATGGAGGGTATCCAGTCGCAAGAAGACCTTTTTTTGTTGTTGCAACGAACATGGGCGGCCATTCCACAGCGTGATTTGGATGAACTCATTTTGAGTATGCCAAACCGATGTTCTTGTGTTGTTAGTGTTCGCGGTAGAAACACGGATTATTAATTGTTTAAGTTACCCAATAAAATTTTAAAGAAAACTGTTATTTCAGTCTTTTTTTCGAACTTTTATGTTAGTGGTTCAAATGTCAAAAATCCCTTTATTAGGAAAATGGCAAATTTCTTTATTAATGCAAAGGTGACTTGGTTTATCGTTACTGTGACAAACGAAAACACTTTATTTGATGAATCCTTAAAGAAAATTTTAATTAATATCAATCAGGAGAAAAGTTATTGCAAAAATATATGTTGATCCCTAGACACTTTTGATGTGTGTAGTTGGATCTTGCAGTCTTATCTACAGATCAGGGAGTCACCTTAGGACTTCCGTACTTTTCTTTTCTCTATTATGGTCTTATCCGAAAAAAAGTACTCAGGGTATTTTCACATTTACATATGTATTTCACACTCAGATTGTAAAACAATTGCATTAATTTTGACCTAACCTGAATAGGTGAAAAATTGTATGTAACGTACAGGTACATACCTATAATCTTACTTTATGACAAGTATCAAGGAATTAACAAAATATATCAACTGTGGTAACATATACATTTATAGGAACTGCGTAAAGAGTAATCTCATATTAGGGCGAGCAAAGTAAATTCTAAAATACGCTTTAAAAGTTAAGTAGATATACTAAAAGTTGTGTTGTAAGTTATATTTGATGCCAAACATTTTTGAGCGTAAACTTTTCGTCTTCAATAAACAAACTATTTTATGTTTCTTTGAGGATACTTTCCACAAGAATTTTCAAACTTTTCAACAAGATACATCAAATATTTGTTTTGTAATAGCCATATTCTTGAGACTAACATTTTTAATTTTAAAAGACATGGATACACTTTTAGAGTTCTTGTTGTGTAAGGACTTTCTTAAAAGAAGTAGTTATTAAAAATATATGTGGGGTGGAGTGATATTTCTATACATTTTTACTTTACATTCAACATGAGACAATCTGTTTTTCTGAAAAATCAACTGTAAGTAGGGATGGGTATAAATACTGTCAAAAAATGGACAAACATAGGCTGTACAACATCACGATACCATCAGGAACTATAGTATTTGATTCTAGTGAAAACGGGACACTTTTAGCACACTGCAACGTAAAAGCAGTCAAGAATTTTGTAATTTAAACAAACGCTCCATCTTAGGATGATAATATTGATGATGGCTTTCCATCAGGCGAGTTACAGTGATGTGAATCCTTGCCTATTCTAACTTAAAAAATATACGGTCAAGAATAGCTTACATTAATACAATATTATTATAAACAAACTATAACACGTCATTACCAAACAACTGTTGTCCGAATGTGTTGTGGGCGGTCGGTGAAGTTTCAACCTATCTCAGTATTTCACAGCGTTCTTGTGTTGCACTCGACGCTGAACGTCTAATGAAACCTCGGCCGACGGTCTACAACACTGATTGCTGTTTCAACGGGATTAGAAAAACTAATGGGTTATATTTCGTTACAGTTTGTTGTTATTAGAATTGGTTTTGTTGGTTAACAACCCTTTTTTGATGGGAGGTAGATAAGTAGCTGTAATAATTGATGATGAGTGAGAATTAATTATTTCATAAACTAATAATACAATAGTCACCATATGTGTTATTGTGTATGTCACTGGCTTAAAAAATAATCTTTCGATATAAAAATTGCTTAACGCCAATCAGAAGGTACCAGTTAGCCTTAGGTGCGAAAGATCACAGATTCGCATTCCACTTGTATTACGGCATTTGTGTAATGACAAACATTTGTGCTTGGGTGTGTATATTAATGTGTAATTTAAGAATATCATAATCATAACGTAGTCCACACTATACAGAATTATGGAAATATCTCTGTGATATAATATTATTAATCGTTAAAATTGTTATTTCAATATTCAAACTGAAAATGTCATATTTGTTGTCAATTACAAAACATTTCGAAATACCAGTTCCTCGTATAGATTAAACACAAAATATTTTAATATAAATACATTTTATTTTTCATATTTTCATGCCTCAAAAATCATAATATGCATGTATGTTAAATTCTACTTTACACATTGATATACATACGTAATATACATATAGTTAGTTATTCGGAATTTTTGATGAATGCTCTCCAGTTCCAATAACTCAAGCCCATTTTACGGTACAGTGACGAATTTAAATTTTTCGTACTGTTATGGTTGGCAGTTTTTTGTAAGTTCGCTTTTACGCAGTTTTTTGTTATTATTAAAATGAACTTATTTGTATTGTTGTAGTGTGTGCGTAGTTTCTGATACCCTAGATACAAGTTTCGAACTTAATTAGGGGTAAGTTGCTATAATGATGATGTAGTGAATGATTATGTTTAAGCCTGAAATACTGAAGGTCCTGAATTCGATTCCTGGATCAATGCTCGTTTGATATCTATGGAAGATTCCTCTGCTGATTCCTCTGCACTATACTAATAATTATATCACTAGTGAAAAAGAGTGGCTCTTATTAACTTATATCTGTAAGAAAAATGTTTACTTAAAATATATTTTTAATAATAATTACATAAAATGTTGTATGTTTCTTGACAACCCTAACTGCCATTCCTAACTGGTAATTATTATTATATTGACATGAACATTGTCATTTCTGGTTTTGGTATTTCGATATTCCGATATTTCATTTCGTTTCTCAATTTATTTCAATATTCTTTCTTTATTTTTAGTTCGAAAGTCAACTGGAATTTGGACGCGAATTACTGAAATTATCTTCTAATTTTATATTTTTACTTGACAGAGTTAATTAGAATTAATAATTGATGTTTTTTTTTAATATAAAAGCCTTTTTATCTAAGATTAATTTTAAAATTGCTAAAATGAGTTTGTTTATTACACGTTCCCATCTTAACGGGATTATAATTATAGTGGTTAGTTTTACATTCTTTCACGTAGCAATAGTTTAACGGGTCTTCATGGGTTAACACGGATTATTATGAATATGACATAGCGCTAGAATTCAGGCCGGAAATCACATAAAAGTATGTTTAACAACTCTATCAATTAATACTCGTATGTCTATTTCATATTGACGACCTCGATGGCAGAGTGGTCACCATGCCGGACTGCCATCCGTAAGGTTGCGGGTTCGATTCCCGTGCGAGGTGAATATTTGTGTGAACCACAAATGTTTGTCTCTCTGGGTGTGTGTGTGAATGAGTGTGTGTGTAGTTTCTGATACCCTAGATACAAGCTTCGGGCTTAGTTAGGGGTCAGATACTATAATGAGATGATGTAGTAAATGATTATGTTATGTTATATTATATTTACTTTCTGGATTTTATTTCGTTTATCATCCTTCTCTTGCCTTTATCCAAACGACAGAGAGATACACGTTATTTAGTTATAAGCAAATGAATATGAAATAACTGTTCAATAAATATGCAGCCGAGTTATTATCGATACGAAGTGAGGCCCTATAACTAACTGCGAGTGCGGTAGAGTAGGCCGGCGGACGGAAATGAGTCAGCTGGTAGAGCGCGCGCGGATATTGGATCGTCTGCTCTACGTAGAGTGTATGTAGAGCACCGGGACACCGCGCCGCTCTCCTGATAACGGGATACACTTACGTAGAGCAACTACTGTATGGAGTTTTATATATAGAAGTCTTAGTATATTTCAATTGAATATGAAATGAATCACATAACATAACATAACATAATCATTCACTACATCATCTCATTATAGTAACTGGCCCCTAACTAAGTTCGAAACTTGTATCTAGGGTATCAGAAACTACGCACACACTCATTCACACACACACCCAGACCGAGACAAACATTTGTGGTTCACACAAATATTCACCCCGCGCGGGAATCGAACCCGCAACCTTACGGATGGCAGTCCGGCATGGTGACCACTCTGCCATCGAGGTCGTCAAAATATTACCTATATCTTCCTCTTATAGTAGAAATCTTGCACGATTTGGTCTGAGATAGAATTACCGCATTGGCAGATATACTGCTATCAAACAGTAGTACGAAAACATATCTGTCGTCAAGTTTGAAGAGAAATGTTGTCATTGAAATTATTGAGCACACGAGGATGGTAAATTACTGTACACCCCTTCTCCGTTAAAAAAGGTATACCTACACACATTTTTTGTCAAACCAATTTTTAATGTTTTGAGATTTATAACCACCACAATAAATATTGTTAAATTCAAAACAGCCACGTCTTTACTGAAAAACTTTTCTTTAATGTACTACAACACTAATTTTAGCACTTAGATTTCATATTACTTAAACTAATTTATCAAAATTAACGTTTTTATTAACGAAGTTAGTTGAAAGCAATAACAGTTATTTCCATTTGTGTATGTAGACTTTAATGAAACTTTTTGAAACATTGAGAGCAATTTATCATTTCCATTAAACGATTTGAATGTTGATGGCGTCATTAAAAGTTTACTCTTCAATTAAACGATAGTTTAATGTTATTCGAGTTGGGAGTTTAGTTTTATAACAGAAACTGTTTAAAGAATACCAATAGACACATTTTATTCAACTAATTGCTTCAAGTTTTTATATCAATCATGTTTAAGTTGGTTTTATAATGATTTATTTAGTTAGTTATTCTATTGTTTTGCTTAATTTAATGTTATTTATTGGGTTAGTAATCAAACGGTCTGTAAAATGCCGCTGGAAGACAAAACCACTGATGTTATTAGTAAATTGTAGTTCAGAAGAATAAGCATACATAATCGCCGTACTTAACACATTGCGTGCAAATTATCTCAAATCAAAGTTATGTTTGAGAGTTTGAAAAACAGAAATATGCATCGTTCGACCCAGGAATTGGGTCCTGGACCTCAGGCTTAGCAAGCAGGTGCTCAAGTGCCTATTATATGTTTATACGTAAAACTTATGAAGCTTTAGTCATTATTAAGAACTATGTTGAAATAAAAAGTCGCTTTATTTTATTCAAGAATTTCATCTTCAATTTATCAATCAAATAGAAACTGTTATTTTACGTTTATATTGAACAAATAGTTTGACTAAACTGTTTCCAATAAAAGTTTTTCAAACTAAGGTAGTTAAAACTAGGTCTTTGAATTTTTATGTTCGAAAGTTTTTGAAACTTCACCCTAAAGGTGGGCACTAAAGTTTTTAACCTAGCTAATAAAAAAACAATCAGACAGACTTCGTTTTATATACAGACTGTAACAACTACACTAAAATAACTCATAAACGGTATAAATCAAAATGTTAAAGAAGTTCGAATTGAAAATATTAACTTTAAGACTACGAGTTGTTTGGGCATAACTTTCAAAATGTTTGTGTGGTTTTGTTATTTCGTAAACTTTGTAATATTAAAGATACTTTTAATATTTATTAAGCTGTTTGGTATCCTCATTTTAGAGAAACTTTTTGCAATAATATATAAATTCTAGCTATTTTTGGTTTAACCAAAGAATGTTGTATCTTTATCTGGGTTGTAAAGTGAAGAGCTGATGGAAGTCACCGTACTCGGGTAAAACTGCGGAGCGCAGCACTTAAATAACGTTTATTTGTCTCGTATTTCCATTATTGACTTTTTTTAAACTTTCAGATTACCTATTAAGTATGTTGCAAGAATTCTCAACCCAAGTATCTCTCAAGTAGAACATGTCATTCTCTAGCCAATAGGAAATTTTGGTGCTAACTTTTGATTGTGATTTTTCGATTGCGCACTTCACATACTAAATACTCATAATAACTTATTTATTCCTAAATAGTTCTTTATTCAATAAATCGGATTAAATATATCTAAAACGTAAACTGATTTAGTTAAACCGAGCTACTTACTATTCTGTCCGTTGTCCTCAAGCGCTGGCGAGAATTTAATTCAAAACTATCTATAGAAATGATAATAAATATATCTTTTCAAGTAATTATTCATAAATCGAGGCTACACTATAAACTACAGTCTCGGCTATTCTTTTAAGAGGAAAAAGTATTCACCGCTCCATTTTATAAAGGTAGATTTCAGTATAACTTAAAATTATTTAAATTAAATCTTATAAAAGACATTGATGTTAGAAACCAGAACAAAATATTTTATATACAGGGTGTCCGGGCATCGATGTCGGATACTTTAAGGGGGTAAAATATGGTATTTTTTATCGACAAATCACGATTCCAATTTTCTCTAGCTACCTCCATTACAAAATGGCAGCCATTTTGTTTTTTTCAACTCGTCGCGCGGGTGCTTGTACTGATTTAGTCATTGCTATCCATGTAAACGTCTTAGGAAGATGAAAGATGTCTCATTTGAAAGTAAATAATGTAGGGTATTATTGAATGTAAGATTTTATTCCATATCTTAATTATAAAATAACAAAAAATCATTACAAAAATAAAAATCAATATTTTTTTATAGATTTTTTCTGCATTTTTTTAATTTTTGTTAAAATTTGACCCATTAACCTACGTTTTTCATCTTGTTTTTTAATAGTACAGAATATTTACTTTAAAAAGAATCATACATCTTATAGGTTTATGTATGATAGTTCTAAAGTTACGATGGTTTGAATATGATCCTTAGCCAAGAAAATCGTCTCGTATTTGCGAGGAGTGCTCGACGTGCTCGCCCATGGGACTGCGTTGTTGGGATTATATGACTTGGACTATTATTTAGTCCGTCTAAGTGAAGGTAATTGATGAAAAAATGGTACATTTTATTCCACATCTTTATCAAAAAAATAACAAAAGAGAATGATAAAAACAAAAACAATTATGTGTTTTCGTATTTTTTTTTAGATTATTTGTCGTATTCTTAAAAAATGACCATTAAGCTACTTTTTTCTTTGTTTTTGATAGTACAGCATATTTACATAGGGTATCTATGATAGTTCAAAAGGTTAGACAGTTTGAATATGACCCTTAGCCATACAGTCCCACGGACGAGTAATCCTGAGAATGCGAGGCGATATTCACAGTTAAGGGTCATATTCAAACCTCCGTAACTTTGGAACTATCATACATAGGGCTAAAAAATGCATGGCTTATTTATGAGTAAATATCCTGTACTTAATAAACAACAAAAAAAAATTAGCCTAATGGGTCAGTTTTTAAGAAAAAGACAAATAATCTAAAAAATATACGAAAACACATAATGGTTTTTGTTTTTATCATCCTCTTTTGTTATTTTTTGATAAAGATGTGGATCTATTCCACATCTTGTGACTTGTTACTTAATTATTCATAATTCCCATTTAAAGTTTAACTATTAACAATCAAAATTTTCCGGGAGCCCGATCCAGATTTCAGTATTTTAGTAGAAAAAATAAACGCAATACTATCAATCTATGATGAAATCTTAAAGAATACTTCTTGAGTGAAATATGTGTCACGATTCTTTACACAAAAGCTCAAATGCTGGATCAATATTAGTGCATTCTTCTCAACGGCTTCACCTATTGACAGTTAGGACGTACCTAACTATAATGCAATATTTTATTTAACTAAATGAATCAACATAATAAAACCAAATATCGAGGGTGATGCTGTATGCCCCGCACACACGCTCGCTCGAGGCACCGGTCAGCTGTACCCAGCGCGCCGCTTACTGCACCAATATTGATTATCCTTTGTTCCACAAACGAGTAATTCAATGGCATTGTTCAGCTTTAAAAAGTCCAACTGTACACGTGCCTTCAGAATAATGAAGCCGCAGAAAAGCCCAATGCGGCAAAATAAAACAAATAAATCTTTATTAACTCGGTGTCCTAATTCATGAGTCATAATTATGAGTAATTATCCAATTTATAAACAAGACTCATTTCTCTTTGCGTTACGTTAACTGCGACCGTTTCCACAGACGCGTTGTAACTGTGTTGTCATTTTTCTTCATTTTGTAAATTAACGTTTGTAAAATATAAACTCTAATATGACAAAAACACCATGACAAAAGTTTTCTACTAAAGTTGTAAGAAATGACGTTTAAAACTTTGGCATAACGTTAACCTAGTCATAGTATTAAACTACGAGTATACGAAATGGCAAAATAATCACTCTCCACGACGTTATTACCGGACCGACAAACACCCGTTTCCTCCTCCAATGGAAACAAACTCATTCATTACGAAACATTACTTTTCCTTAACAGAGTAATATTTAAAATTAAACAACTTTCATCTTCGTCCAATTTCGACTAAAAGCTTGTAAAAACCATGTTGTAGTATTTACAACACCGACCGGGGACAGTTTAAACTGTCTCCTACTACTAAAGTACTAAAACTAGAAGGCTGTTTGTCACTAAACGAGTTACAAGAGTTATTTTGTACTAAATGCTAGTTTATTTTAGAAATTAATTCAAGTTTATAGTGGATTTATTTTGTAAAGGTTAGCGTCCAGAAATAGAAAGGTCTCCGGTTTCATTCATCACATCCGTACGAGTACATTAGGATCTGTCCTGTTTCGTGGTCAATTTTAGATCCAATCCGTGTATAGTTCAATTCAAAATAACTTATTCGGTTTGTACAGTTTCAATGTATTCACTTACAAAACAAAGCATTTGCATTTTTTTATATTCAATAGCTAACTGATTAATTATTTGTCAACTAACTAAAATGGATTTAGAATAGAAAGCAAATGATTTTTTGCGAGATGCTTTCAATTAGCAACTTTTAATACTTAAGCACTTTTTAATTTAAATTCTGTTTTCTAAGATTATATAAAAATTAGTGAGCATCTAAGACTAAAAAACAGTAGAAAATGGAAACTTTTTATTCAAGTGCAATTCTAAAAAAGTTTCAAACAAAGATGTTGGAAAAACAGAAGTCCGAAGTTCGGTAGAGGTCGGTAGATGGCGCTGCCATGTAAACATTGAACTCGTATTTTAAAAATTGTTAAAAATAGATAATGGACATAAACAGTGAAACAAATGATTGAAATCGGTAGTGAACTTAATGATAAACGTGTGAAAGTATTAGTGACGGAAACATCCAGTGAATAGTGTTAAAAAATAGCAAATTAATATTTTCATCGTAAATACATCATCACATTGAAACGGACAGAATAATATTGAAAATACAATAACCCAGTGAAAAATTATAACTGTTTTATCATACTAGTATACCAGTGGTGTGTGATTATTCGATAATAACTGATAGTGTTTAACGTTTATTTGCAAATGAAACATTTTAATTGTTAAATCAACCGCCATTTCAATGTTTTCAAATTTTAGTACTGCTACTCACCAAAAGATGGCGCAGAAAACAGTGTAAATTAGTTCCAGAAAATAAACCTGATTATAGGGGTCGCACTAGTACCGTATTGATTACCATCTCTACTAGTCGGTAGATGGCGTTGGTAGTACTTTAATTATCACAATAATATCGTTTTGAATCATGAGTACTACTCAGAAGTGCGCCGGCTGCCGAAGTCAATTACCAAAAAGGGATTACCTGCAATGTATGAACTGCAGAGGAAAGTATGATTTGGACTGTGCAAATGTAACATATAACTTTTTTAATTTAATGCAGAAGAAGGATAAATGGAAGTGTCCAGAGTGCCATAGCAAGCAGCCTAAAACGGGCAATATAAACACCCCTTTACGTGATGCGGGCCTACACGTCGGAATGCCACAGGACATGTCCAATCCAAGATGCAGCCCAGAGCCAGACACCGATCTCAATGTTACACAAAGAGTGAAAAAACGGACACCTCCGGAATCTGTAGGAACTGATAGCCAGTCAGCCGAATGTTTCCGTGACGTTATGCTGGAAGAACTCAAAGCACATATGACAGAACTCTTCAACAGTAACATCGGGGGCTTACGCGAGGCTATTACGAGTTTGACTAATACCATATCGGCTCAGAACTCGAGAATTGAACATTTAGAGGCTCGTCTACTTACTTTAGAGAACACCAAGAGTACAGAGCAAAAAGAAATATCCAAGCTCTATGAGACAATTACTCAACTCCAACAAGAAGTATCAGACCGGGATCAATCTGCACTCGCGAATGACATTGAAATATCAGGATGCCCAGAGGTGGCAAATGAAAATAGTACGCACCTTATACTAACGGTTGCGCAAAAAATAGGTGTTAAGTTGGAAGAACATGATATTGTTAGCGTAGAACGTGTAGGGCGTAAACCCATGGAAACTGAGGATGGTGGGAACAGACCACGGCCGCTCGTGGTGCGATTGACGCGGCGCGGGCCACGTGACTCACTGCTCCGGGCCGCGCGTGTGCGCCGGGGCCTCGACACTGCTGGTCTGCAGCTGCCCGGCCCCGATACACGGCTTTACATCAACGAAAGGCTTACAAAATTCAACCGTCACCTTTTTCAACGAGCTAGAGTGTTAGCAAGAGAACTTAATTACAAGTATACCTGGACACGTAACGGTGGGATATATGTTCGTCTAGCTCACGGGAAAGAATGTCATAGACTGCGATCTGAGGGTGATTTGCAGAAGGTTTTTGGAAAGTCCTAATTTTTGATCTCAAAGCATGGCGCATTATCACTAAAATGTTATTATTATTGTTTATTTTATTCAAGGTTAATGTCAATGTTGTCTATTTTAAATGTTTATTTGTACCTTTTTATGTTATTAGAGTATGTAATTTTGAGTCCGTTAATTATTTAAAGTTTTGCTCTTTTTTTGTGTATTGTTTAACTTACAATTTATTTATATGTACGACATGTAAAGTCAAATTTGTATCTCTCTTATTTTTGTATCGAAGCTTATTGTGTATTCTGCAACGTTTAATGATTTTTACTCCTATGTTTTTGCCTGAAGTACTTTGTAGACTCTTGCTCACTATTTATATTTGGACTATCCAACTCCACTCACTACCTTCTATGTGTTCACTATATATTTTTCTGATATACATTAAATGACTCGTGTTAAAAGTATCAATTTGAAAATGGGACTTCTCAACGTAAGGTCATTAAATACTGGACAGGAGGACCTTATTGCGTCTGTTAATAATTATGAGATTGATATATTGGCACTAAATGAGACGTGGCTTAGGGAGGGCGAAGAGAGTCGTGCACCAAAGATACCAGGTTATCAGTTTAAGCATCGGAGCCGACAGATTGAAGCTAGAGGAGGAGGGGTAGGTTTCTACGTCAGGAAAGAACTGCGAGCCCGAGTAAAACAACATCCGGATTCGTCTTTAGAACAGTTGTGGCTAGAGATCAAGATTGCAGGTAGGGGACGAATCGCCCTGGGTACGGCATACAGACCAGAGAGTGTATCACTTGCGACGGCCATAGACGCTCTGAATGAATCGGTAAGTCATTTCAGTACTTATGATTTTATTTATATACTGTCCGATTTAAATGTCAATATGTTAGATTCCTCCCAGACTAAGTCAAAAGAAATTTCAACATTTTTGAGGCAACGTGGACTCGATCAACTCGTAAAAGAACCCACTCGAATTACAAACACCTCTACCACGTTGCTGGATCTAATTATTACTGATAAACCTGAGACTTGCTCTGAAGTTGTCGTATATCATAATCCAGGACTGAGTGATCACGCTCTAGTAACGGGTGTACTTAGTTTTAAAAGAGCTAGGCGAGAAACAAAATATATTTATAAGCGATTCCTGAAGAATATAAATATAACAGCATTTGATAGTGATCTGAATAATCTACCTTGGAACACAATAACTCGCGAGACAGATATTAACAAGAAAGTGGAACTTTTTAACCAATTACTCTTATCACTTTTTGATAAACATGCACCTCTTCAACGTGTGAGAATCAAGGAACAGTCTAAGCCGTGGTTAACTGACACCATACAACTAATGATGCGATTACGTGACTCGGCATTGGGTAGAGCGCACAAAACTGGGAAGAGTGAGCATAAAGAGTATTATCAGCAGTTAAGGAATCTAGTCTCGAGTGCTCTAGAAAGAGAGCGAGTTGCTTATTTCACTCACTATGTAAATAATAATAAAAATAACACCACTTTGTTGTGGAAACACTTTAAACAGGTTTCACCTGTGGGTAAGGCAGCCTGTGAAATGTCAACAATTCCTAGACACTTGCAAAGTCCGGAATGTATGAATAATTATTTTATAGAAACAAGAGGAATTGACAATGTAGATGATGGTACAATGCAGTTTTTCATACAGAATACATTTTCTAATGCGGTGTTTACGATGTGTCCGACTACAGAAACTGAGGTATCAAAAATCATTCAAAACATAAAGACAAACGCGGCCGGACACGATTCGATATCTATTACAATGTTAAGAATGACCCTTCTTGTAACGTTACCTATATTAACACATTTAGTGAACGAATCTATTAAGGCTAGCCAGTTTCCAGACTCGTGGAAAATTGCCAGAGTAAAACCATTGCCAAAAGGTACTAAAGTAGAGACGTATAAAGATTTAAGGCCAATTAGTATCTTGCCTGTACTATCTAAAATAATAGAACGGTGGGTATGCAAGCAGCTTATAGAATTCCTGGAATCAAAAGGGATCTTACCCGCTAACCAGTCTGGTTTTCGGAGTGGTTTCAGCACTGAAACTGCCCTTGCGCATGTTACAGATGAAATCCTAGACAATGCTGACAAAGGGAAAGGCAGTATTCTGGCATTACTTGATTTTTCTCGGGCTTTTGATTTCATCAACATAGAACTTCTGTTGGCAAAAATGCATTATTATGGGATCTCAAAATCAAGTTGTGAATGGTTCAGATCATTCTTGAAAAACCGCCAACAATACGTCGAAATAGAAAACGAGCAAGGAGACATCGTCAGATCCTCAACTCTCACGCTAAATAAAGGAACTCCGCAGGGATCGGTAATAAGCCCAATACTGTTTATTTTGTTCACGGCAGATTTGCCAAATATATTGAAACACTGTAAATGTCATTTATACGCCGATGACACACAAATTTATAAATCTTTTAAACCCATAGATTCAAAAGCAGGGATACAGGAAATAAACTGTGATCTGGACAGGATATACGACTGGGCGAAAAGAAACGCATTATCTTTAAATGCTAGCAAATCCAAATATATGGTTATGGGAACTAAAGGACAGTGTAAGAAAATAGTGGAACAAAATCCAAAAATTTATGTTGGAAATGAAGCAATTCAAAGAGTGGCAAATGCTAGAAACCTCGGTCTTGTAATGGATAGCCAGCTAAGATTCGAAGAACACGTCAACAACAAAATTAGAAGTGCATTTTATCGACTTAAGGTTCTGTATGGAGTCAGAAAGTATCTATCAGAACACGTCAGAAAGATCTTGGTAGACTCATTGGTGTTGTCACTGTTTAATTATTGTGACAGCGTCTACGGCCCCAGAATTTATGAAAAGTCAGCGAAGGCTATTCAACGAGTACAAAATGCATGCATTCGTTTTTGCTTCAAAGTTCCAAAAAGGGCTCACGTAACACCTTTCTTAAATGAGCATAACATTTTAAAGATGAAATATCGAAGGCAGGTTCATCTGACATGTCTGGTTCATAAAACTATAATGAAGAAAAGACCGAAATACCTATACGAGAAACTTGTTTGGATTAGAGATACTCATAACGTTAATTCGCGTCGTAGTCAGTCAAATCTCCTCGCAATCCCGAGTCACAGAACAACAGGATATAAAGGTAGTTTCAAATACTCCGCGACTAAAATTTGGAACAACCTCCCACCACCTCTACGTAGAGATGTGTCCCAACACTATGTCAAATTACAGAGTAAAATTTTATTATTCCAAATTCAAAAAACTAGTGGAGTAGGATAGAACATATATTTTATAAGCATTATTTGTTATTTTTTCCTCCCAGTTTAATTCTCTAAAGTAGGTATTAATTTTTCCAATAAGGCTAATGTGCTCAGTTTTATTACTACATAACATTTTTTTTTTTTCTTATTTTAATTTTGTCATTTGTTTTGTTTTATGTTCATTGTGTTTTGTTTACATCTATTAAGTATATTTGTTTAGAGAATCTGACCCTCAAGTAAAATAGTTTGTTTGAATGTTATTTTGAGGAAGGGGCAGACTGAAAACCAGTGCGGTGGGGTGTCACGACCCCATAGCGTATACTGAGTCTGTCCTCTACACCATTATTACTGTAGTTTTAAGTTGTTTATTTTTTTATTTTGTTTAATTAGATCATAAGTAATTTCTTTTTTTTTTGTATTTTTCTTTTATGTATTGTGGTGTAGAAATAAATGGTTTAAATGGTTTAAATGGTTTAAGTTTGAAGTTGGAAGCTTATGAGAAGGTTTAAAACAAGTAACTTCTGAGAAGGGAAAAATGGTGTTAATGAATTTGTTTACATTTCTGGAGACAACATTATTTAGAAGGAACATTGTTATTGTAACTTTTGTGAGAATTAGAATGGAAGGTGTCACGGCACGAGGGAAAGGACTTGTTGTTTGATGGCACTTGATGTTTTACTTGATTGTTTTATATAATGTTATGATAAAAATGATTTAGTCTTTATTGTGTATTTAAGTGATACTTGAGTTCTTACTTAATTGTGACGACTTGCGTTATAGACCGTCTGATACTAACCCACCAATACGACGAGTATAATTCCGGTAGGCTCACTTTGAGGACAAAACGCTATGAAATCTGGATTTACTGAAAAATTCTGCCTTAGAAAAATCTGTTTAAATGTAAGCTTATAGCAAGGATTGGTTTACTACAGACAAGCATACAAAATAAGCAGGTATGTGTTTCGACTTGAGCATGCACATAAACATCTTCACTTGTAAAATAACACACACGGTGCGTTCAAAAACAAACTAATTTGTTAATACCTAATGCATAATTAAAGTAAGTAATACATTTTATAATAATACTTTAATTCTTTAAGCCAACATTAGTTGTAGATGTTGCAGCATTAGTGCCGTTTGCGCTAAACGTCCTCCCGGCTGTAAGTGCTATTTGTATCGGCTTATCTCATTTATAGCCGGTCCGCTAACAGCCCCACTGTAACAGACTAGAGGTAAACTAATGGTTTATATTAAAATAAACGGTACTCTAGTACCGGAACTGTGAGGTGGAAATTGTAGGTAATTAGATAGGTGATTTTACTGTTTTTCTTGCTGGTTTTATTAAAATTCTGACACCTTGCATAATTTAGTAACACTAAAAACTTAAACCATACCATGCGGATTTTTTAAGTTGAAAACTTTATGCTTATCATATAAATAGGTATATGAAAATTTAAGAAAATCTTTGATAACTGTACGGTCAGCGTCAAATAAAAGGTACCCTTGGTTAGCAATACCAAAATGAGCATTACCAGGCGGTTACCTTTTTCTGACGCTGACTTTACTCTTGCGAAGATAGTTTAAAATCAACATATACATAACTAACAATCTGCGGAATGGCATTAAATTTCGTGGCAACGATATTTAAACTTTCACTTCAACTAAAGTAACTATAATACAGAGTACGTAACAACAGCAATAGAATTTGATTGTGGCGCGTCGACAATGACGGCGGGAAAACAACATAACCGAACAAGTACAATGAAAACTTGTTAACTTGAACGTATGGAACTTTAAGTAAGTTCTTACCGCGGAGACATTTAATAAGTACTTACTTAGTTACTGAGGAGACATACGTAAAGCCTCAGACAGGTGGGCAAACGAACCGAGTTAATAGTCTTTAACAGTCTAACAGAACTCGGAACTGAGTTATTAGTTTAGTTCTAAACCTCATTGTGTGTGTTTGTTTGTACTTTGAACGCTAAAATGTTGCGTATTGCGGTAACTTTGCTTGTCAGTCGTGTTGCCACTGTTTGGAAAGCGATGCTCGAAATAGAATGCTTTGGAACTATTTGGGTGCTAGTTATTTGTTATAATATTCTTAGTATAAATTTAGAACTTACAGTGACGGTGGTTTGATCTTTGGGATCAAACATGTAGTAGCATGTTTAGATAGAGAAGAGAGAGATTAGAGAAGAAACATCTGCGCCATTTTTCACTTAAATCGGTTTAATAGTTTCAAAGCACATACAATGCAAGTACAAAATCAAATCTTTCCCCATCACTACATAGTATAAAACAAAGTTGTTCTTTCTCTGTCCCTATGTATGCTTAGATCTTTAAAACTACGCAACGGATTTTGATGTGGTTTATTTTAATAGATAGTGATTCAGAGTTTTTAGCATAATTTTATCCCCATATTCTTGCGGGAACGAGAACTACGCGGGTGAAACCGCGGAGCACCGCTAGTTATAATATAATATAATAGACTTACAAAGAACAAAAATAAAATGTAAAAACTACGCTTTGAATTTCTTTGCGAATTAAATCTGCTAGCATATTTTGTTATAATTTTATTCAGATTTTTTGTACGGCTTTGAAAATCTTTCTGTGAAAAAGCTGGAAATGGAAAATGCATGCAAAAATGTACTTTGCAAAAAGAATAACAAATCCGATGAACATAGTTTTCGCATTGATTTATAACGTTACTCTAGATTAATATGTACCTACGACGGGGGGTGAACCTCGGACCATGTGGAGCGGCTATTCACAGGCACCCAGTGGATTGAATAATTGCTCACTGGACATTATACAACATATATCTATAATAATAACGTTTCTAATTCGCTTAGTTAATCATCCTTTAGTAGTATAGTTACCTTAATTAATATTAAACTATCAGCTCCTGCGGCTTTATTTATTCGTAAGTATAAATCTGAGGTAATTTTGGGATAAAATATAACCTTTACGTTCTGCTTGTATTATAAAGAGGACAGTTTTCCTCATTTAAAATTGTCTTAAGGTAGTTCTTTTTGCGTGCTGTGATATTCTTGTCACACTTGTGAGAGCTCTCAGTACCCGTAATAAATATCTACGATGTTAAAAGGACAGCGATTAACCTTTGTTTTTTCCTAGTAATCAAAAACATCTGTACCCAATGTCACCTAAATCAGTTTAAAAGCTTTTACGTGAAAGACTTACAAATTATTCATACAAGCTCACAAGCACATTTACGATGTAACCAATTATAAATCACATTATTTTTTTTAATTTGAAACTGTCAAAGTGTGATGAACTCAGTTAAAAAGGGAAATTTCCTATTTAACGTAACCCTTAATAAAGGAACGAGGAGAAAATTCAAAACAAATTAAAAGCCATAACTCACTGTGTCACGACAATAAACCAAAGAATCCCAAACATATTAAATTCGGAACACATTATAAATCCCAATTTCTTTATTATCACCATAAAAATAACGAAGAAAAATATAATTTCTATTGGTCGGAAGGGGAGGGGACCTCGACCTCTATTATAAAGGGCTCGTTAACCTTTTTTGGGGACATAAAGGGAATTTATGATTTTAATATTAGTCCAGCGGCGGGCGGCTGATGTACTGATTACAATGTAATGACGTCACAATACCACTCTAAACAAACAATGACGCGATTATGGTTCACTTTTATTTTTATTTTCGACGTTTTGTTGCTAAATTTGTTGCGGGATCAAAAAGTTTTGGTAAGTGGTGTATTACCGGGGTACACAAAATCACACTTAACGTTGTCGTACTGTCAATAAGCAAACTCTTAAGATTTGGAGAAACTTATGAATTTCTTAACACCATAGTATGGATTTCGGAATTGTTATTTCACGGAAAGAAAAGAAGGAAAAATACGAGAGGCACCACGGCATATGGCACGCCACTTAAAAAAACGTAGGTTACGTAATTCACAACGCAGCTTCTACGTTACTTTACAATTCATCCCTTTACAGCTTTTTCTTCGCAGATTTGGATTCGAAACAAAATATAAAGTCAAGAAATACCTTTTCCGCAAAAATAATACTCGAAATCAAGCATCAACTAACCCATTAGCGACCCTCGTTGCCCTCCGGCTGAGCGGCTCACATAAGCCGGTGATATTATCCTCATTGTCTAGAAAACATTTAAACCATTCTCATATCTCCATACAACCGGTTTCAAAGGGGAAAAATCCCGAAACACGATAAATATAGAAGAAGGTGGACGACCCACTTTCCAAATTGCAGGCTATTATGTAAATGCACTTATACTCGTATCCCCCTCCGACTTACGAAGGCTGGTGTTACGGAAAAAATATGTTTAGACGCCATACGTTATGCCGTAGGCGTAGTGAGCGCTGTAACTATTACGAGAAAATTTGTTTTTAGACAAAAGCGCTATTCTTGCAGTAAGGAAATGCGGAGTTAAAAATAATAGGTCGTACGTTATCGATGTTGTTTTGTGTAGGAAACGGTGAAATATGTACCGCGGAGGAGGAAAGTGCTTATTGTTTTATCAGTTATTTTATGAAGCTAGTTCTGGGTTAGTTTTTATGGAGCATATACCACAGTACAACGCGCGCCGTATTCTTTTGACTAGTTTTATTTACTTACTTGGTCTTGTTTCGTAGCATTGCGGTATTAAATTAAATATTACTGTTGTAGTTTTTATATAATAGTTCTCAGAATCAAAAGAAACTAAAAAATTTAAAGATTAAAAAATTAAGAAATCTTGGTTTTGACAAAGTTTGACGATTAGTTAGCTAAGATAGCTAACTAATCAGTCATAAGTTAACAACTAGTGAAATCTTAACTTAAATAACTGCTCAAAATGATAAATCACATTGATCTCTTACCTTAAACATTATTAAAAATCAAAATATACTACAAAAAGTCTTTCATTTCACGTATACAACAATACTGAAGGCCAACATTTCACTTTATCTGGGCGTGTTGCAGACGCCGGCGCTCGCCGTGATTTCCATCCTCACTTCTTTATTATTTATCACTGGAACATTCTTTGTTGTTCCCTCTCACTATTTATATACCTTTCCGAAACATTTATAATATTATTTTCCGTTTAATTTACTCCGCATTTTTGTGCCGGAGTCTCTTTGCTTGGTGACATTATATAGGTATTTATTTCGTGTTTATTGGCTGTATATTTTAATTCTAATAACGTTTTTGTTACACGGTGGTAACATATTCTTTTTTCTTGTTTATGTAGACTAGAATGTGAAACTATCTTTTACATTTTAGTCCTCATTTAACAAAATCTTCAGTATGAAAGAGAGACACTTTCCATGCTGTGGATTTCACCAGGAATAGAAAAATCCTTAATAGAAAACGTAGATCTTACAGGTCAATAGTAAGACAATTGTATTGTTAATATAGTAAAAAGGTAACTCATGCTAAAAATTCGTGAATACATTTAAGTTTCATTTTTCATTACAAACACAGATCAGGGAGTCACTTTATGACTTCCATCCTCTTATCTCTATGATTACAAATGACTGTACAGAATTTAAGGGTATCACAATTAAGCACCTATAACTTTTAAAATGATGTAAGTAGCTACATTTGATGTCAATTCTTGTATCTTAAACTTAAGATAGCTACAGTCCAACAGTATCACTCCCTCTAGAGCACAACCCATACTACTACCTAAATCAAGCAGTCAGAAAACAGAGGGTACATTATTTTCTTTGCACTTTGTCCACTCCACACAAACACAACGTTACGCCGCGTCCGAGTTCGTGAACAATGAGTTTACAACAATGAATACACAACTTCTCGGGTGGAACATACCCGACACCTACAGGTGCTAACTTATCCTTGTGTACGGGACAAGGGATAGGCGAATCGATGTGGCAATATTGGAGAAATATATAAAGAAATTGGTCCTTATGTTTTTTCCGTGCTACGGAGGGCACGTAAAGCTGTCGATCCCGGTGGTAGTACTAACATCATCGACAGTCGTTACGGGTAGTTAGAGCCCTCAAAAGTCTAACATTTGGTTTAACCAAAAAATGTCGTATAGCCCTGGATTGTGAAGGTGTGATGGCAGTCGCTTCACGTAAAATACTGACATTCCGCTAAATCTGGTTAAACTGAAAGCCGACCCCAAATAGACATGGGATAAAGGTTCGGAAAAGCAGAAAGTCCTTATGTTTTAGCAACTAGACTACTTAGTTTGGGACCTTTGCGCGTACTGTGATTTTACCTACTAGACAACAATACTTTTGAATGCTTTTACGTCTGATATAGGTTTAAAACGCACAGACGTATCACACATATAAAATTACAGTTTTCTAGAGGCAACATAACTCATGTAACAAAACCGCAGTAGGCTTAAAAAATAAATAAAAGTACGATCTGTATATTCCAATTCATAATTACAAAAGCCTCTTTGTCTGTAGCCGCAAATATTACTTGATACAATATATCTCTATAATCACATTCTTATTAAAAGAATATCTCAAAAATAAAACACAATCTCTCCCTTCTCACAGCATAAAGAGGAGCTTTAAAAACGTGAGTAAAAGAGCTTAACTTCAACCGCAGACATTGTGAAGGCTCGGTACCGGCCGCGTCGCTTCCGGCAACCAACGAACAAACAAACACACAGGCGGGTATTCAATACACCTTCACAGCGCAGCGAATGGCTTTGTTTCAAACCCGTATTTATTAGTTGTAACGCGAGGATTGAATACTGTACGATACGGATCCAAGTTTTAATATAAAAAGTTCTAGATGCGCAGTTGTTTTTAAAGTGGATTTGAATTATGAATTGTGTTTTGTTTATAAATAATGTTTTTGTGATGCGATTGACGATATAGTGGTTATTTTAGTACTGTATGTTATGTAGTTTTAAGTTTGGCATATCATAAATACTTAAAATTAAGGTGATTTTTATTTTTAAACTGTAACCTTTTTCTGCACCCCTGAGAACATGCATTGATAGAGAACATGAAATTGAACAATGTTTTTCCGTGAATCACGTGACAGCGTATCGAACAGAAATCGGAATAACTTTTTTAATATTGATTAAGATATTTACAATACTATCATATATGTCTACAATCCCCAATTATATTAAAAGCCATTCAAACAATATTTTACGCAACTTCAAGTTAAAAACTAAGTCTAACACTCATTAAACTCACAGCTATACATCACCATTAAACTCCATAACATTTTATTATTAAAGTTACATCACGCACTGTCATAATTTCAAAGAATTTTCCATTTCAATTCATTTCCACCCCTCAATATCACTTGTTATCCCTAACAATGGTACGCAGGGGTTGTTAAACGCACCCCATTGCATCCCTCTCGTCATAATGCGTTCCGATTGTCCATTTCACGCTTATAAAACAATGGCAAGGGTTGTCTCGTGTTTAGAATATCATTATTGCAGCAATCATACGGTTCAGGTGGTCGATGGCTCCGGTACGAAAGGGTTTAAGTGGGAAAATAGATATTTTGTCGTATGAAAGATAAACCTAAATTAGTTTGGATAGAAAATCCACATATATTTAACATTATAATCGAAAAACGGTTCAATCGTTTGGTTAATTATTTTTGTAGTTTTTTTTTTATTTGTGTCAGAAACTAAATATTTTTTAGGAATATTTCTATATTTTTTAGAAGATATAGAAGCTGAATAGAAAAATTACCTTAATATATGTTTAACAGGAAATAAATAGAGATTATTCCTTTAAAAGAAATTAATTACATTAAAATATACCGACAAATTATCATGTCGTTTCATTAAATTCGTATTTTGTAACCGCAGACAAAGATGGCGCTCACAAAGAAATCTTTCCAAATGGATAAAAAAGTAATTTATCGTGTGATCCACAAAATTAAACAACAATAAGAGTTTACGAGTTGTTTTTATTCGGAACAGACCGACATTTTTATATCTAAGGATAATTTACTTTATGAAATTTTACTTCCAAACTTTGAGTGGCGTTTGATGAGGTATTTAACAAGACTTAAGTATTTTTTTAACAATTTGTTTCTTAATTAACAAGTTTTTAATTATTTGTTAACGTTGAAACGGGAATCTGTCCAAGTTTGTTATTTAAAACTCGGTTAATATTGTTTTTTTAAGGAAGGAGGTAATCCTTTGAGATTATTTTGTTTAATAATACGAAAATCAATAGAACATTTATTTATTTATATAAAATATAAAAACAAAAGTTAAATTTTCTTTAAAATCGACAACAGCCTTAATCTCTATACTTATCGAAGCACAAAATCACGTTCTTGACGGATTTATGGGTAGACGTGATGACGTGACGGGGTGCAGGAGAGAGCTACAACTCACCCGATGAACATATTTTGTGTTTTTTATATATTTTAGTAGAGAGAAGGTCGTGTATAATAAGATTAATAGGTAAATATCAGGGTTTGCATACACTTATGAAACATCACCATCTAGTCCTATGCAGAGCATGTACTAGACACTCAGACCAAGACAACCAGACATGTTATAATTAATTAATTAAGCATTCACTACAAAATGATTCACTACATCATCTTAATATAGTAACTGACCCCTAACTATAAGTTCGAAACTTGTATCTAGGGTATCAGAAACTACATACACACCCAGACCAAGACAAACATTGGTGATTCACACAAATATTCACCCCGCACGGGAATCGAACCCGCAACCGTACGGATGGCAATCCGGCATGGTGACCACTCCGCCATCGAGGTCGTCATATGCCGTCATGTTCACATTTTTTTTTTGTTTTGAACGGGAATCATACAAAATATCCTCATAAATTTTAACCGACTGCAATAGAAGAGAGGTTATAATATTCTAATTATTCTTATTTTAATATATCACTTGTACCACTTCATCTGTAATCAAACAAAGCAAACAAATAGTAATCCATATCGAGGTGATCACAGCAATGGCCGCCGGCCTGATCCGTCGACGTCCACAGATATACAAATAATTCACAGGAGACTTGTTACACTCGATAAACGTACCTATTTGTTTGTATTTTTGGACAAATACCGTTTGAATCCGGCAGGATTGTTACAAGAATTGACTTCCACTAAAATATTTATGGTTTTCAGTTTTTTTCGGTTTTGTAAGGAAATAAGAGGAAATCTTGTAGTTATTGAGTGTAAATATATATGTACTTAGCTATATCATTATTATTATTTATTTATTATATTTGATTCACAAAACAAATCACATTTATATGACTACAACACATAAAAACAAAGGTATATCGGGCAGTAGAACTTCAAATCCGACTAAAAGTTTAAGAAATTGTTGAAACCTAATAAATAGCTCTTAACTAAAATATCTAAAAGCACTTGCCTACCAAACTTGAGGTTCTTAATTCAATATTTGAGATCACTAATACCAAGCATTGTGATGACGTCTATTCGTTTTTACGTCTTGTACTATCATGTACTGAAAAAGCCTCCCTCTTTTGCTCAGCACTGGAATCTCACACGCTTATAATTTATGAAACCTTAAATGGTATTTTTCCTTTCATAATAAAGTAGATAAATAATAATAAAGTCGATGTTCTAGATAAGATATTTTAAGAGAAAAAACGAACTCCAAATAAATATAACAGGTTTTTATCATACACGTACCACATAAAGTAGGTAGGATATCGTAAAAAGAAAATAATTCACGTTTCATACATTTTTATTCTTATTTTTTGTGCCGTATCTCATTTGTGTCGGGTCTACTCGTTTATTTCGCTGGGCCATCTATCGAGGGTTGTCGACGTGCCCAAAATTGTTCGGCCAAATAATACAAGCACACCCGAATTAAACAGTCGTTACAACAGTTTCAACATTAATTGGCGTTGTTCTTTGGAATTTGTTGGAATGTTTACAATAATTTTATTTAAAACGTAACGCTGCTGGTAGAAATTTAACCATTATATCGTTCATGTAAAAGAGTAGAGTGCAGTTATTCGAAATACAGTGTAAAGCATACGTTCTACAAAATGAGGGGTTTATAAGAATTGAAGAAATAATCAGCCTGATTATCGTTCCTGCAAAAAGTATTTGTAAACAAGCATCTTTAAAAGACATATTAAATCGTTTGAGCAAATTTTACCTAATTATTTTATATTCATGTTTTAAATACCTTAGTTTCCAGTTGAGGTCAAACTGCACTTCTACCCACACAAACCACAACCTAAATAACTCAACTTACAAAAAACTTGACCCATTTGTAAAGTAGGAGAGCAGAGTATTAAACGTAAATCGTTGGAGATATCTCATGAATTTAATAACAAAAGTCGTGCCCACAAAGCGCAATCCCATTGAGAATAACAAAGTCAAAACAAAACGAACCTGAAACATTATTTGACCGCAAATAAATACGAAATACGTTTTAAGAGGAGCATTGCTAATTGTATCGTTCGGACTTGGCTCACAACTTTTAATTAATATAGAATTCCCGGGTCTGTCTGTCCGTGCAATCCTTTCAGGGGACGTTCGCAGGCACCGCCTTTTATTTGTTTGTTTGTTGGTTTTATTTCCTGGTTTCATCACTTTCTCTTGCACTTGGATGGTGTTTCAAGATGGTTTTGTTGGTTAAGTTGGCGTCAGCTTCTGCTCGCCAAGTTTTTATTAATGTTTGTGCATTTTGCTTTTCCATTTAAGTTTTTGAATTTAAACTAATTATATTTTATACATGGTGATTTTGAGTAATTACTTTGCTACTTACTAATAAATACTCTTTTCAACACACTTGCTCATAAAGGGGCTCTTATTTGTGCAAAAACAGTTGAATAATGACACGTTTTATTCACTAGTGAGTTATAGATTGCTTTTTTAAATTGCTTTCATTTTAAAAACAAACTTCAACTATGTTTCCTTACTTTTGGCAGGTCTATGGTCGATTCCATTCATTCATTCATTCGTTTTTTTTTAATAAGTATATTCTTTTAGTCTTTGGCCGATCACCATTGCTGTGTTGGATGCGCGCGAATAGAAAAACTGTTTATTTATTAGCGAAAAATGATAATTTCTTCGCAAATGTGTTGAAAAACGTTGTATGGTACACGCGTGTATTGATGATTACTATCCTCGGCTATCTTCAGACCCTCGCCTGACGGCTCGGGCCTCAATAGCGCCTCGGAAGTAATCACCAACTTACCTCGCTTAAACCATAAATAACTATTTTTTCTAGACTGACTATAAGTAGACTTTTCTATTCTAAATTATATCGAAAACAAAATTAAATGGTGCCAAACTCTCTTTGATCATTGGATATTTTTGTATCATTGTTTACCCAGACCTACTTACAAAGCGCTAAGTAAGATGTAAAAACAAGATACAAATGTAAAAATACGAGAATATAACAAAACGAAAAACAAGAAAGTGTCACGTGAAAATAGAAATGGTACGTACTCGTAAATAAAGTAACCGAAACAGGCCTAATTCATATTAAGACACGTCTTTAGTTAAAAGGAAAACAGGGAACAAATGTAACAACATTACCAAGTTCGCTAATATCTCATTTAACTTGTCGCTGGCTTGCTTCCAGTAAATCACTTAGAATTATATAGACAACATCACCAGACTACTTAATTACCTACTTGTACAACACCGAGACAACTCTTTATGATGATTACTTAGGTATCCTTTAGTTGGTAACAAACATAAGAACATTATGAGCACAATAATTAGGTACAACTGATGATAAGTACTTTATTTTGAGAACACCATGTTCTTAAATTGATAGCGGGCTGCTTTGCTAAGTAAGTATGTAGTCAGAGTCACCTCGTCGTTCGTAGCTTTTGCGTAGGCAGTTTTCTACAAAGACTTCTTCAATAGGTATATTTATCTAAAACTAGTAGCTCAAGCTATTCATACAGAGAATAAAAGCTGTAGAACTCTAACCGCTCGTCTCTCTTCTCGCTTTTTCTTTCAAAAAAGCACTTCTGAATTCTGAGGTTTACATGGATGGCGGAAGTCACTTACCTAACATTAGGTATTGAGATGCTCGTAATACACCTAAAACCTAGTTCTTCAAAGCTGTTACAACTTGTAGAACCCACTAAGTATTTAATTATATGTGTGTCCGTACTGTCCGTATATCCAGGTCACAAGACGTTTGCCTAGTATTGCCCTTTTTCGGCCGTCGAGATAGTCCGCTTATAATTTATAGCCAACTGGTAGAGCGCTATAAATAACGACCTCGTGCAGATAATTCATTCGGAGCACCGACTGGGTGAATATTAAAAACCGTTTTTATAACCAACACCTAATAAATAAACGCGGAATTGTTTTGGGATAATATTGGATACGCTAATTTTGGGAATATAAATTGGACCCCGGAAATATGATGGTTTATATTGAGGCTGTTACGTTTAGAGGAAAATGGGGTTGAGATGCTCGCTTTTACTTTCATGTTTTCGGTTATTTTGGTGCTTTAGTAATAAATAGGTTAGCTTTTTTTGTGTTATAACTTTTAGAAGAGCAATTTGTGTAGCTGCATATATTTACGAAAGCGTTTCTAGCGATTAGCTTATGCATTTATGTACACAGATAATTTCTAAGTACTCTTTGAGATATTATATCTTTATACAAATATATTTTATATAAAATAACATATTTCCTGTACTTAGAAGAATTCAGTCGCCCAGGCACTATGGATTGATTACATAAACAATAGCAACCATTTCGCACGATTTTTGTAACATGACTCCAACATTTAGTAGGTACGCATTTTATTCTAAGAACTACACACCAATTACTACTCAGTATCACCCTCTACTACCAAAATATTATGATTAACGGGATATTTACCATCTATATCTGTAGATATAACGTTAATCATAACAAATTGAGTGTTAATAACCATGATAACTATAAAAACTATGGATACTACTACTAACTCCATAACTACTCATTGCTACAAATGTTGTGTACATCTATAATCTACATGTGTATTAGAACTTTGTCTACTATATCCTCTGTAACCTATCAATGCTCAATATACATGTTGTTGATGTTCCTAAAATAAATAAATAAATAAACTACGAAGACGACACAAATTAACAAACAAAAACACCTCTTAAAAAACATACATAAAACTTGTAAAATGTATGTTAAGTGTTGAACGTGTGTTGAACAATGTAATAAGTCAATAGTGAGTGAATAATAAGCGTGTCTGTGTTGTGTACACAATATTGACTGCGTTGATTGACGGGCGCTTCGCAAGGAATTATAATGTGAACGGTTTATTAACGTGACGTATTTATTATCTGGCGACAAGAGTGCGATGCGTTATGGCTGCGGAAATTGTGTAAAGAGGTTCTTTTTTGAAGGCGTATTTATGTGGAGATGTTGGTTGTATTGGTTATCTTTAAAATGTACTTATTAGCTTGGGTTGTTGTTATTAGCTAAATATTAATTTTATTCACCTCTTAGATAAGAGTGACTGTTTAGTTTAGTAAATGTTAAATTAGAGTTTTTATTGAGTTAAATTAGGATTTAAAAAAAGAGGTTTTTCTATAACCTTAGAAACTAAGTTGGCATTGAGAAAAAAATCCACCCCTAAAAGCAAAAATATATAGCATGCTTAAATTGAAAAAATATTTTGAATATACTTTGCTTCAGTACTAAAAGGCTATTTTTTAATATCCTTTATAAATAAATTAAAGGATAGTTTCTTAAAACGCCAATATAAATGTTCCACTACCTCACAATTTATTCCATGAATTAGTTCCAGCTACATATTTCTTGTACTCTAAGTACAACCATTTTGAGAGCAGACATAAATACGTAGAACACATAAATATTGATACGAGGCGAATTTCTCAGCAGCCAGTGATAAAATACATCGTTTCCTTGAGAACGAATCATTAACCAACGGAGCCAAACCGTACAAAGACGGGGGAATAAACAGGTCCGATCTGTACGACCTAGATTTGTTCAAGTACCTACCTTTACAATGTAATGGGATCAATCGGACTTGCTTTTAGATATTGTCGAAGTTTATTGTATGGACTACGATTTTCTTTTTCATTCAATCGATTCATAGTGGCTTTTGATTGGGATCTTTTCTCATATTGATCTACATTAATATGCTAGGATAATAGGATAAAAATAAACATTTAAAATACATAAGTACCAATTTTTTCGACAGAGAAGCTATATTCAAAGTCAATTTAGTTAACAGGCGTTCAGTTTGACAATAACTGAAGAAAATCATTATTCATGTGAAGATAGATAGATAGAAGGCATTTGAATCGATCTGCGAACAAAACATAAAAGTGGAGGGTGCGTGTGCCAGACTTGATAAATTCACCCGACAGCCGACCCAGAAAGAGGTTTTATGAGGAAAGAACATCAATCTTACATTTTACAACTTCTACCTTCCCGCTTTATTTATTTGAAGAAACAGTCGGGAAGGATAATTAAGTCGAATTAAGGCTTGTTCATTTTCTTTTTCTCGTACTTTTTTAAGATAAAACGTGATTTTTGTCAGAGAAAACTTGTGATAAATGTTTGGAGAACGAGCGGGTCTCTTACAGAGATATTAACTCAAGGCCCCTTTTAATTTAACACAAAAAAGTTACAATTATAATTGAAGTTGAGACGAGAAACTTGAAAATGGATCGTAATTTATTTTTGGTGACTATTGCAAGACTTGAAAGTTTTAGAAATAAAGACTTCTTAACTCTAGATTAAGCTTAACGAACTGTGATACGAGCAAAAGGTTTTAAGATTCTTAAATGTTCAAGATCAAATCAAAGGCTATGGATTAATTTTGAGTCTAACGTCAAATTAAGCGTCAATATTTTATATGAAAAGCTCTATGTGTTGTTGCGATAGATGATTTAAAATAAACCAAATGAGAAAATACATAGTTATTACCAACTTCTCTATAAATAAAGCTTTTAATACACATTCCGTTAAAAAGGTCGGTCAAGGTCACAAACAACTCAACGTGATATTACCTATATTTGTCATTGAACTTTGAACCTTAATCCTTGGCAATTAGTTTCTTTCTAAGATTAACTTTTAATCCAGTGACTTAATAGTTACGGTTGGATAAAAGGGATTATTTGAGATTTTATATCAAAGCTATAAAACGTGATTACTTTGTTGTTATTTAAAATTAGTTTTTCTAGCAATTAGCAGTAAAAGGAAGGTTCGTTTGTTTTTATTTCATTATTGTTTAGGAAACTAAATATTTGAAGTAATTAGGTATAATAATGTAGTCCGGCCGGGTCTCCATTGTGATACCTACAGACCACAACCACAAACATTTGTATTAACTTGTTTTCAAATTAACTTGATAATGTACTCGGTTTGTTTAGGTAGTTTTCTATATTGGGCTGGTTTTTGTTCGTATTGTATTTTATTCAAATGTCTTTTAGAGGGATTGATGATTGAAATAGCAAAGTAAGATAGCGCTCTTTTCAGCTCGGTAACATCTTGCAAGATAATTTTGTACAGCCACTCCATTTTTTGATTTTTAACTTTGACAACCCAAGTAGCAGTGTGCTCGCCATTTGAGACTGCCAAAAAAGGGGTTGCAGGTTCGATTTCCGCGCGGGATACATTTTTGTGTGAGCCACAAATATTTACCGCAATCTAGGTGTGTGTATGAATGAGTGTAGTGCGTACGTGCGGACATATTGACTTAAGTGTCGGTTACCACTTGAATCACTTAGACGTCCAATAATCCCGCTTAATTTTCTCTAGTTGACTATCGATGGTTGTTAGCGGTAATTGATGTGTTGACATTTTCATCGTTAAGGATAAAGTACATTAATCAACATGCTGCGGTTTAAAACGAGGCGACTGCAATAAAGTGATGAAGAATATTCTCCCTAACAGTCAAAACATAAACATTCCGAAGTTAAATTAAGAGTTATCTATGATTATGAGGTGATCACAGCTAAGTGACGAATATTGTCTATATCCTTAACCATTGATAATAATCAAAACATTAACTTTCTAAACATAAACTCTCTCTATCCGTACTCTCTACCACTATTCTTGACAACTCCAAACTAGTCCGCTCCATGTACTCGTATGTCCCCGGTAGTACACTACACGTGTCCGACCCTCACTCTTTTACTTTACAACATCCGTAAAGCTAATGTAAAAGGGTTACGTCGCGGTTTTAGGGAGCAAACAACCCTCATAGGTTTGTACATTCGCCTTTCAGAGACTGTTTGTATTATTATAGTGCTGTTAATGTGGTGTAGTTTCTGATAGGAGAGGTGATAGAGTTAGGTAGGGGTTAATTAGTGTGATTGCTTTTGATTTGTCTATTACACAGCAAATCTTTAAAAACCATTTCAACCTTTACATACTTAATTCTTATATTTTTTGCTTAAACTTATCGGACTTTATATTTGACTTGCGGTTTCACTCGCGTAAAAACTCTCGTATTAGAAGGAAAACAACATAAAATAATTGTCCAATTAAATCGAGCTATTTTCGAATTCCAAACAAACAACAATTGATTTCATAAAAGATTAGCCACGTATCTCACCGCAAACCACATTTATACATTTACTTACAAAATCTGAAAGATCATTTTGTTACTGAAATAGACAAGCCACTTACTTTGAAGAAAATACCGATCGTTTCCGTACAATCGGCCCGAATTCCAAATAAATAATAGAATTCCCTTTGAGGAAAATGTTTTCGCTAAACGCTCGATATCAACGACGTGAAATAAATCTGCGACGTGGTCACTACAGATATTTGGAGATAAGAAAATAATCTAATATTATATTGGGTTGGATGATATGATACTAAATATATAGGTAGGAATACTTTTAACAAAATACAGGGTGAATTTTTCAAGTGGGCGTGGTAGAAAAAAAACGAAACTACAAGGAATATCGAAAATAGAAAGAAAGATAGAAAAGTTTTGACAACTAAATGATGTAGCAGTGATCCTGGCTGCTAGGTATGATAAAAGTAAGGCGTTCGATTTCAGCTCAAAAATTTGTGGGTCACACACATTTTAACCTTTTGTCAGTTCGACATGGCAACCAATTTTCCATATAGGTCTTATTTTTTTTTATTTTAAGTATTATGTAAGTAGTATTAATTTCTATAACAAGTAACATAATAATTTATTTAAATAAAATTCCAAACACATATTACCATCGCGTTTGTTCTTAAAATTCATCAAAATCCTAAATACAACAGCGGCACGTAATTTGTGCGTCATTAAACAATAATTATATTAATACTTATTTGTGTTTTCACTCAAACGTTTTAATCCAAACTCTGGTTAAATCGGCCGTCACAACTAATTACCAAACAAACATTGCCATGTCACGTTATAATGTACGTTGCTGCCATTTTAATCTCAAATTAAACATTGAATGCCATTATTAATGGAAGTCGATTATTTAAAAATGGTAATACCACAGCGAAATTAACTTTTGATGGGCGATTTTGTTTGGTTAAGGTGACTTTTTATCAAAGAGAACTTTTACAATACTTGGCATAAATTTTAAAAAAATTATCATAGTGTCACGTCATTTTCGAATTGATAAGTAGATTCAGTGCCTATTTATAACTCAAATTGTATCAATAATTTTGAATTTGATATCTAGAAGGACAAACTTCAAATTCCGATCCTTTACGCAACGGTTTGCATCAATCGTAACATTCGTGTTCGCATCCCTTTACGAACATTCGCTATCGTTATAGTCAGGTGAATCTGCACCTTTATTCTGCGGCATTACAAATGTAGGTTCAGTAAATAATAGTAATGGCAATCCAATATTTTAGCGGCACACAACATTAAATTACACCGAATTTAATTCCACAATATTGTTAATGTAACCATTGATAGATGGAATTATCTAGTAAATTAATTATTACTCGCGTTGTACCGTTTTGGAAACATTAGTCACAAATGTAGTATCAATGTTTCATTATGTTATAATTATTATTGAATAAGTGATTTCTGTTTAGCTTCGAGGGGATGATTTGTGTACTAAGTTATTGATATTTATTCATAGTTTGAAGAATTAGAACTACGTATTGATATGACTAGATAGCACCATAGACTAGATTGCTTTAAGACTTACCTCAGTATGATTTAATCGCATTAGGGCCTATTTCACAATCTTCAAGTAAAATTACTCACCAAGTGAGTGTTGTCTCTTTCTTACTTTACATCAAGTGACAAAGACAAAACTTGTGAGTAACTCCGAACTTTACTTGAAGATCGTGAAATAGGCCCTTAGGATAACAAATAACTAACCATATCGGCCATATCACTTTCGAGTGAGTGACTTTCAAGGTTATTTTTTCATTAATACCATAAGGACGACTTGTTCATTGACACAAAGATGGAAGATGTAAGTATCTGAGGAGCGTTATTTTTTTCTTCTATCGTCTATTCTTCTCTATAATTCAAATTTAAAATGGAGAAGCTACGCAGATTTTTCTAATACGACCCAAATTTTGCTATAAAATTCTACATTTAAAATATCACAGCTGAAAATCTAACACAAACACTCATAAATCTCAAATAAACTAAGAAATAAAACTGATACGGAAGCGACTGAAACACGCCTTCATCGCACTATAACGTACGAGTACATCGAATTTCCAAACGTGATGTTGGAAGTTATTTTCCCAATAAATATAAGAGCCGGGGGCCAACAATAGACAAACAATTTGTAGTACCAGTCATAAGCAATAAATACGGCGATATTTTAAGTTTTATAACTCCATTAGCTGTAGCGCGGGCCTTGAGGAAATTGGCAAGCGGCAGTGCACCTCCGATGTGCACACATTCTCGAACTTTAACGATCACAAGACTTACTGTTTAATTATAGTGGCATGTTATGTGTTTTAGATTTGCAAGATAATGTTAACTTAGTTCCTGTTATACGAGGGTATAACAAGACATAGTTATTGCACGTTTTATCTCTTTCACGTATACATAATTATGTACTTACTTGCTGTGCCCCGCGGTTTCACCCGCGTAGTTCCCGATCCCGTGGTAATTTCGAGATAAAACGTAGCCTATGTTCTTTCCCGTCCATAAGCTACCCCTGTACCAAATTCAAGTCAATCGGTTCAGTAGTTTAGCCGTGAAAAGGTAACAGATAGACAGAGTTACTTTCGTATTTATAATATTAGTTAGGATAGTTAGGATTAAATAAAAGAAACGTAGATTTAGGACACCCTTATTCTTCGTAATAACCAGAGTACTTATACATATTTATAATCTTAAAGGTAAGGCAAGAATGAGTGAAAAAAGTCTAAAAGAATATCTAAACCCAGATTAAATTGTTACCTCATATTCAGTTTTAGTAACCTCAATAACCCCTACTTTAAACTTACTCAATACTACCAACACACAAGCACATTATGAACTATATTATAGAATTTTTATAGTGATCATAGTTATTAGCACTCAATTTATTATGATTAACGAGATATCATGGCGCTTGCAACAGCGTCGAAATATCGGAAACTCGAAATAAATAATATACATGGTAAATATCCCGCTAAGCATAATAATTTGAGTATATTATAGAATTATTTTCTAGCAAAAACTTTGAGCCAACCCCTTACAGGTGACATAGACCGAGTCCGCGCGAGCCCGTCGTCATTAGGAGGTAATGAAACGAGTGCCGGCGGCGGATCTCTCTCACCTGCTAATTACCTCTCTTAGTTCACTCACAACGCTATTGCCAAGTGATTTCCTTTTGATAATAACGGATACCGACTTCTGTGCTTGGGCGGGGTTGGTTTTTTTCCAGGAGTTTGGTGCAGTGGTTTTCTCTTGTAGGTGAACTAAAAATCTATATCCTTACTAGTCCTTACTTCCTTACTAATATTATAAATGCGAAAGTAACTCTGTCTGTCTGTTACCTTTTCACGGCTAAACTACTGAACCGATTGACTTGAAATTTGGTACAGAGGTAGCTTATGGTCCGAGGAAAACATAGGCTACATTTTATCTCGAAATTACCACGGGATCGGGAACTTCGCGGGTGAAACCGCGGGGCACAGCTCGTACCAAATAAAAGCGTCGTATTGTTCATCTTATGCCATGTACAGAATGGTCACATAAGATTCAACTTTCAGGCAAAAGTCTTTCTCTTTCTCACTGACGCATGATGCGGAGAAATGGTCATCACACATGCCTAGTATTTTTAAAATGTTTAATTCACCAATTAATATCTAAAAGGAGTATTATATGCCATTAATTCATTAACAATATTGAAACAACTGAAATAAACAATACAATTGCGCACTGACCATCAAAAAATTAAACAAAACATCCCCATACAATAACATATCATATTATAGGAATACCATATCTGTAAATGTACGTTGTTTTTCCCAATATGGCTGTCCTAGTTGACCGATGGATTGAAATGGCCGCGCGAGAAGCCGTTAGAAATAACATCCCGTTTCCAGAAATTCAATTTCAGTTTTCATAAGTGATTCCCTAATCCCTTCGGGATAGGCCTTCTTCCAATTTGAATAATCAATGCTTGTTACATACACACATTTGAGGCCATTTCTTGAAACTCGTGTGTGCGTAGACATATCAAAATTCTAGGCTTTTTGTGTATTTAAAAAAGGACTTTGACATGTTAGCTTTAGGGTTGAAAGTCGCACTTTAAATATGGTTGTTAATGTTATCAAAATAGTACACTAACTTATATTATGTTGGGTATATCGGTTGACCTCTTGTGGTCACAACACATAACCCTCGAATGTATTTCATTTAATTCAGACGATGTTAATTGAATCTGTAACCTCCTGCCGCTATACGGAGATGTTTGTACAAGTAAATAAATGTGGTAGGCAATATTTTAAAAGATATTTATGGCGTGAAATATACTTATTTTGTGAAATTTAGGTTAATTTTAAAGGAAAATATATCTTTAATAACACCTTGGCGGTCTAATACACATGCGATTCCAGGTTCAATTCCTGGGTCGAACAATGCTGGTTTTCAATTTTCCATTCTTCAAGTGTCACCTGTGATCACCGAAACACATTTGGCAAGCGTGGTGATTACGCCTTTTCCACTTACAATACTAATATCATCAGTGAAACATTAGGCCTTTGCCGAGGGATCTTACATACCAATATGTAGAGTTTACAATTTAGAGATAATCCGTTATCCAACATAACTGTCCATTTTTCAGTGTAATTATAAATGTATGAATTAACATCTGTTAAATAATTCAAAGCTAAGAAATTGTATAATGAATCAGAGAGTAAAGTTTCTGCGAATCGGCTGACGTTAATAAAACGAGAATCGAGGTCGAGAAGATTTGCGTTTTGTGAATATTTTAAAGATTACTGATAATTTTGAAACATACAAAGGCTTAGATATTCAGAGTAATGTTTCTAAAAATAAACTCATTGTTAATTCAGGATCAAAAGGAAATTAACATATTCGAATATTTAAAGCTTTTTATAACTTTCCAAAAGGTCAATATGTTTTTCGATTATATCTCTATCACTTGATTGCCATTTCATCTATAAAAAAGTAAAACAAATGTTTAGTTTGCTTTTGAAAAGTATTTTTTTATTGTTATTTCTCTTATTCGTATGCTGCCTGTACCATGCTTGGTTTAACAAAGAAATAATCAATTTCAATAACAGTAAACTCCATTCAATTCGTATTTGCACGCAACTTCAGCAAAATTTATATAATGGGAAGTAATGTGTTCGCGAACATATGAAACTCTCTCATTGTATTTCATTTAAAACTCCCAACAATATTTCGCATTTCTCATCAAATATCATTTTAACACGAACATATTATTCACTTCGAAAATGATAAATAATTTCGCTTTTCTGCAAAAACCAAACCCTTCAAAAGAAGCAATGCATAAGAATTTCCAAAAAAACTCTGACACAAATTCTCGTAGCAAGGTTTTCTACGTTAACATTGTGCGTCACAGCTGTCTATTTTGGACCTTACGGGGGTGTATTAAGGGAGTATTTGAGTGCGAATAGGTTGGTTTTGGAAGTGACCCGTCGTAAATTGAGTGAGGTTGGCCATATGTTGTGTGTACCTGCGTATTTCCCCGACGGATGGCCATTCCCTGTTTCTCCGAAATACGACCATCAATAGCTTCTTTATGGAGCCACTTCATATGTTGAACGATTACATCGATATTCATTTGAAACTTGATTAAACATTTACTATTTCATTTGTGTAATTGATACAAGTTGAACCGATATTGGTCAGGAATAGTAAATTGTATACGGGATTGATGTTTGGTAAAAGGTTTTTGAATAGCTTCTATCTATCTATCCTACTAATCCTACTAATATTATAAAGGCGAAAGTTTGTATGTATGGATGTTTGTTACTCTTTCACGCAAAAACTACTGAATGGATTTTAATGAAACTTCACAATAATCTTGCTTATACATCAGAATAACACATAGGATACTTTTTATCCCTAAATTCCCACGGGAACGGGAACTACGCGGGTGAAGCCGCGGGGCGCTGCTAGTACTAATATAATATAGCTGAAGAGTTTGTTTGGTTCACCGGGCTAATCTTAGGAGCTAAGTGTTTGAATTGCTCAATAGCCAATTTATTATGCTACGTAAGTACCATGAGGGAAACTGCAAGGCAGATCTAGTCTTACTAATATTATAAAGCCGAATGTTTGTGAGTGTAAATGTGTGGATGTTTGTTCCTCTTTCACGCAAAAACTACTGAATGGATTTTAATCAAATTTGGTATAGATTTTCCTCACACCAGCCTTGGAATAACACATAGGATACTTTTTATCCCAAAATACCCACGGGATAAGGTTCCACGCGGGTAAATCTATTTTACCCGCGTGAAAAAAATATTTTTTTTCTTATACACCCCTATTTTGAAAATATGGGACTTATTAAAATCAGAATATCTGTAGCAGTAACTGAATCCATATATCCAATAAAAATATCAAAAATGATAGTCGATTACTTATCTTTAAAAAATACCAAATAAATGTCGTATTACCAGACGGCACACTAGCTATCAAGTATTCTGTGACGGCTCGGGTCGATGACCGCGCTCAGCTGTGTATCGCAGCGTTCGGTGTAGAATAACAATAAAATTCAGCGGGATTTTGAAAATCTTTGACTTATCATAACTTTTTAAATAAAAGCAAAAGAAAAAAACTAACTTCACTATTATATTGTCACCCGTCGTTTACATTAGCTGTGAGATAAGGTATCGCAATTTCAAAATAAGGGTGTATAAAAAACAAATCATGTATTCTACTTACTTCTGCATTACTTAGGTAGGTAGTTAATTGATCCTTATTTCGAATATGTCTTCATACACAAATTACTAAGATAAACTTATACCTAGTAAATATGACTTGGTAATCTAACATATCTAGGTTAATGAATTCTCCCGTGAGATAGAGTAACACGAACGTCGTTTGTCTGTCCTTGCATCGTATCTAAATGAAATATCTTTCAGCTACATTTATATGTAAACAAAATGTGATAAGGGCTGCAGCGAATTTGAACTTTAGCTTTCGTTTAAGTAGGTGCACTTTACATGAAATGAACAATTTCTGCATGAGTAAAAAAATATTTTGCGTGAAGATTAGTACTATTAAGAAAAGTCAAATAATAACAAAGAGATGATATTAATGTCTTAGTTCAGTCAGATATGAAGATGAGTATTATATTATACTAGCTGCGCCCTGCGGTTTACCAATCCCGTAGGAATTTCGGGATAAAACATAGCCTATGTCTGTTTCCGCATCCTAAGCTATCCCTGTACCAAATTTCAAGTTAAACGGTTAAGTAGTTTAGCCTTGAAAAGGTAACAGACAGACAGACAGAGTTACTTTCGCATTTATAATATTAGTAAGAATATAAGTAAGGAGTAAGGATTATTTGAGTTATATATTGATTGACATTACAAACTACAGTTCTCTTCATATTCTAGTTTCAATCATACTGAACTTTATTATGGGCAATTATCTCTCCTCATAAACTCTCTGATTAGGATCTTTTGTAAGAGCTGCAATATTTTTCTAACTATCTAAGTACTCCAAATCATGGACACGCTAATGAAGCCACTTTGACAAAGGCTACCCATCACTTTTATCGCGGTAACAGACGTAGCTTAACCGTACAAATTGCGGCCCAAATGATAAATCGATATCGATTTGTGACTCTATAAATTCACTTTACGGCTTTCACCTTAAATTGGGTTAAAATATTAATGTAATACAAAAATTGATGCCCTTTTCACCTGACGCCATTATTTAAGCTTATCATGGCGGAGTACCCTCATAGTTTACGACACTTTACATCCTTTACCCCACACACCCTTTACTCAATGATCAGGGAAAACTATTTATTGGAAGATACTAATTTATTTAACAAAATCTATCCATACTATATTGACTTTTGATGTCTCTAATCGATTGGCACACTTAAAACCGGATTTGGAGCAAAAAAGTTTTTCGCCGGTTTTGGCGCCAATACGGGCGGAATTTGAATGAAAATTATAATTTCATTTTTTTGCGTTTTTTTAACGGATTCTATTGCATTTCGATGTTTTTAATCTTTGGCACATTGCCTTTAACTTTATGATGGTTTAAAGGTAAACTCGGACTATAAAATACTATTTTGAAAACTTTATTATTTTAAGTTTAAAATGTGTATGATGTAGACTTTTTGGTGAAGCTGAGCCCTGAGCCCGAGTTTTCATCTCACGAAATTTCCTCTGCATTTGACTGACGCAAGAATACTTTATTCACAAACAAAAATGCATAAGAACAACTTTTTTCGATACCCGAAATGAAATTTAGGGTTTTCAGTATACCTTATTTATTTGAACAAGATATTTACAATTGCCCACTCTATCAAATGAAAGCGTCCGCTTCGTCTGTTTCGTCCGGTAGTGCTATCTCAACATTCCAAAATATAAACACCGTGAAACGTACCATTAGTTTTAATTCGAGTTAGGCAAATGTGTGGAGTATGGAGTATGTCGCGAATAGAATGAACTGTTAGAGAATACGTGTGGACCAGTTATATCGGCGGGACACTGCGAGTGGCACCTCGCCAGACTGTTGTAAAGTAAACGATAAATCGTGCCGCAGGTGCCGCCGGGACTGAACCCGCTACAATCACTGGAATTAACTGGTCACCCCTCACCTCCGTAACTCATAAGTTTTGAAAATTATTTCGGGCCACGTTATGTTTTGAAGTTATTGTGCTAAACAAGTGTACGGGACAAACGGAATGTTTATTTTTTATACTTTATTCAGAGAGAATTTGAAATAACACTTTTTTAATAATGTTCTTTAACTAACAGTGGAGAGCAAAATTTCCAGATCATTATCTGTCTTGCTGTTCTTCTGTTAGAAACAAACAAACTTAGTTACTATAATGATATGATAGTGTGTTTGTTACTCCCTCTTTCAGCTTCATACCTAGTAACTGATTTCTATTCCAACATGAGGAGCCTCCCCGAGTGGCGTATATAACAAGCATGCGCCCGGCGCAACCTGGGCAATGCTCTGCGGGCGGCAAGTCGGTAACACAGACCGATCCTTCCACCACGATGTCCCTACACCTGCACACGCGAGGACCTTTACAAGGCCACTGATAGTGCCATATCGGTGACCGAGTTCTGGTCCTCAAAAATATGAGTTGACACTAAGAAGAAGAAGATTCCAACATCACATATAGGTACTCATAATTTTAAACACTACATAGGTACATTAAGTTATATATAAAATCAAACCGCTCACATCTCACACCTTAGACCCCCACACGAGCAAACCTCAAAGTTATAGCTAAAGAAAATGTTCAGTAGGTAACGCGGTACGGAATAGTGCAAGCTCAAAACTCAGGTATTAAACAAACACGAGTAAATCCGGAGTGTAACTTTACACAGCACTCTGTTTACCCGCGCAAGTTTGGCCGCGTGTGGAACGGTCTTCGTTAGGTTATACGTGCACAGATAATATAAGTTTTATTGTTTGCAGGATGTATTTTGTTTTGAACAGGAAATAGTTTTGGAAGAGATGGTCTTAGATGTTCTTAGAAAACTTTTCTGGACTTTTTTAATTAAAAAAAAGTTATGAGCTGTCGTGGACTGAAAGTCCCTTTCAGGATGCCACGTTAACGTATTATAACTTCCATTTTTATCTCACTGACAGTGAGATTTATATAGAAGTTAAAACTACTTTTTAATTTTTATCCGCGCTATATCCATGGCTAAAAAGTGATTGGATATTTTTGCCGAGTGTGATACGAAACTCAAAAAAATAAAAGCAAAAACTACTTTGATATCATTCATTCGTAAGGAAGAATTCACTAATTTGTTTTCTCGGAAACAAATTAACTTCCTGGATTTTTGTTCCCAAATCACAGGATCCATATCAAAATTGTTTTCCACACGGATAGATCTTGGTCGTATTAATAATCGTCTTATGACAACCCCTGTAACAGATTACCTACTAAACCTGTCTCATACACGATCATCCATTAAAGTAAAGGTCTAGAAAAACTAGAGTTACCTACGGGAAACCTATATCTCATAAATAATACCTTACTGGTTTGCTCTGGGAAAATTTATAAATAAATCTGGTTTCTTATTCTTATTATACTCGTAAGTAACAGCACAAAATAGACTTTTTATTTTCGAATTCTGTTTAATAAATTATTTGATAATTTTAGAATTGAAGTTTATTTCAATGACTTGTTCAGTTTATTAATATTATACTAAATAATTATTTTTTTATTTAATTTTCGCAAGATATTCAATCACTTATGAAAAATACAGGTGATTTCAGGCGTCCAAAATTTTTCAAACGAATAAATTAGCAAAAATGGTAACTCGATGAAAAATCACTATCATGACAGAATTTGGTCGAAATAAAACATTTTGGAAATCAAATTATCACAAGAGTCAATCTCAATAACGTAAAAGTTATTTCATAGAACTAACCCTCCCTAAACCCACCCTTATAAAGTCGATGTAAGGGCGATAATCGTTTGATTTATGGATATCTTTTATTTATGAAAAAGTTTTACCCAAGACTTTAGTACTTTAATATCGAAATAATCCCACTGGCCGACACTACGAGATATGATGTTCGGTATTATCGAATTATACTTATAACTTGTTGTTTTGTAGTTTACCTTGTTTTTATTGTTAAATAATTAGATAATACGCATGTTTGAACCCTTTTGAAAAACCTTTTCCAAAAGGTTCAAACTTGTATGTGTGTGAAAATCTTGTCAAAAATTTACTCAATGCGTTTTGATAAAATTGATTATTTGCATAGACACTAAGCAAGCGTGGTGAGATTACGTCTATTCGTCACTGTAATAATATTATTAATGACGAAGGTCTCGGCTCTACAGTGGGATCTACAGGCCAATACTTTACTTAACTTTTCTGATAACCTGCATTTTAAAGGCATTTAAAAAACTCTTTATCTCGTAATTACTTCCATCATTATTTTTTGTCCATAGTGATAAATATAAGGGTCTTGTCCAAAACCCAAGTGTCAAACTGGGAAGGTTGTCGCAATGCATATTCATGTGATCCGTCACACGAACCACTCGAATGAATTTTAATCCAAAGGTTATTGAACCGACCTGTTGAGCACCGAACACTGTTTAATAGGAACTACTTTAGTAAGACCTCTACATCGTATAGGATTACATATAACATAAAGGTCAAGATGAAATGGCCTCTATTGAGATATTTAGCCCTTTGATCTTTGATCCGTTTGAATAACTGACCTCCTGTTTGATTGTTAATTGTTCTAGGAAGGTTTGTTTAATTTACGGACATTGTTGAAGTTTTTTGTTTAATTTGATTTGTGTAATGTAAAGTTTTACACTAACTTCCCTTTTAGTTAGTGTGTTTTTGATTCGAACTTTAGAAATTACTGCGAAACTGTGAAACGTATCCTCCGTCACAACAAACCCACCTAGAAATTATTATTATGTTACTATTATTATTACTTTATTTTATTATTGTTAAAAATTTCAATTCATAATTAATTTATTATTACTTTATTTTATTATTGTCTAAAATTTCAATTCATAATTAATTTATTATTACTTTATTTTATTATAGTCTAACATTTCAATTCATAATTAATCTACTCTTAATTTTTCTTCTTCTGTATTTATATTAATACAGCTGTATTTTAGAACAAGATTGATGATATTATATTGTATAAACTTTTACTTAGTTTGATATTTTGGCATGTACCTTACTTAAATATTTGTAAAAAATTTTTTTTGTTCCCCTGTCTCGTATATCTTGCTTGACCAACTGTAAAATTTACCTGGTTTAGTTAGTCGACACAAAATTTGAGTTCCAATCCAGTTTTAATCCTCTCCATTTGCTTGTACTTAGTTAAGTTTTGATTGTAACTTGTATTGTGTTTAAATCTGGGGGCACGGTAGTGCCCCCCGCCAAGTCGAGCGCGAAGCAAACACTGCCGTACCATCCTTTACAGGAACCCTTTCGCCGCATTTTCAGGCCCCTATTTGAGAAACTCTGGATAAACCCAGAGCACTGAAATTTTCGTCACCCAGTAAGCTATACAATCACATACTTAAAATAAAATTTCAAGTCTGTAGGTCATTTAGATCCGAAGTTAAGCGAATGCAAAGTTTCGTATTTAAGACACTCACTCACTCACTCATGATCATCAAAATAGAACTAGTACTTCCCATAAACCTAGAGAGCTGAAATTTGGTACAGAGTTAGGGTTTAATGGCCACATATAGGAAAAACTATAAAAACTAGGATAATCGAACGGGAACGGGAATTATACAGGAACGGGAACGGGAATTGTAACTCAAGAACGGCTGAACTGATTTGGCTGGAAATTGGTGGGGAGGTAGCTTAGAACCAGGAAAAGGACAAAGAATAACTTTAATCCCGAAATTCGCACGGGATTGGGAACGGGAATTAAAAAATCAAGAACGGCTGAATTGATTTGGCTGAAAATTGGTGGGGTGGTAGCTTAGAACCAGGAAAAGGACGTAGGATACCTTTAATCCCGAAATTCCCACGGGATTGGGAACGGGAATTTATAACTCAAGAACGGCTCAACTGATTTGGCTGAAAATTGGTGGGGAGGTAGCTTAAAACCTTGAGAAGAACATAGAATACTTTTAATCCCGAAATTCCCACGGGATTGGGAACGGGAATTTATAGCTCAAGAACGGCTGAATTGATTTGGCTGAAAATTGGTGGGGAGGTAGCTTAGAATCAGGAGAAGCACATAGGATACTTTTTATCCCGAAATTCCCACGGAAACGTGAACGGGAACTACGCGGGTAAAATTGCGGGGCGCTTAGTAATAAAATACTACTCCTCAAAAGAAAAAAAATGTGTCAAATAAGAAAATCTAATAAAAAAAACAATATAAACACGTTTCAACAAAAATAAATGAAATCCCACCAAAAACATTCTGTAAAAAACTAGCCAAGTCTCGATGGAGCTGCTTGTTTATCTCTAAAAAGTAATGAAATCTAGACAAAGTCGTGCCAAGTGTAAGGTTCCTTACTGCGATTTCTTTATTATTATAGTTATTGTTCTGTGACTTGGCCGTTGAACATTGTTTAAAACGTTAGTAGTGGGTACAAGTCAATTTTGTTTACACGTAATGTTGTAACATTATTAAAATACGCAGCTTTATCAAGCCTACAATTGACTGGATATTGAATCAACGTTTTTCAAGTGGCAATTTTCTATCGTCAATGGGTAGCGGTTCTGGCGACAGATTGGTGCAATAGTGTCATGGAGCACCTAGTTGTGTACAGTGTATCCTTCAACGGCCAAGTCACACAACATTAACTATAATAATAAAGAAATCGCAGTAAGGAACCTTACACTTGGCACGACTTTGTCTAGATTTCATTACTTTTTAGAGATAAACAAGCAGCTCCATCGAGACTTGGCTAGTTTTTTACAGAATGTTTTTGGTGGGATAAATAAAATAAAATAACCTTTTACACTCATATCCATCTTCTCTATTCATTTTTTCACGTATTGGATAATTTATAGGATTATGACAGAGAACAATCGAGCTTGTGAGTTATCTATTATAGTACGGGATCCAATTGCAAGATGCGTTTGTTTACTATAATGAGATGATGTAGTGAATGATTATGTTATGTTATGTTTTTAGCACTGAACCTGCAGCCAGATCTTAGACTATTAGGGGTAATACTATCAAGACTAATCGTAGGGATGGATGAACATGACACGACAAATGAATGAATGAATCGTAGGAGTGGGAAAGGGATTTCAATAGCTTGAACTATTATTTTAACCTGATAATCTTCTGCAATACTTCCCTGTACAAGTAAACCTATGTTCGAACTGTGATAATTACTGTTAAGGTATCTATGTCAGGGAGGAGTATAAGTATTTTAGTTCAATAAAGATAGGTATCAATATCTAGCCCGAGGCAGCTTAAACTGATTAACATTTTAAAGTTATTTTTAATACTCAGTGATAAAAAATACTTCATTAAAAATATGAAATTCCAACGAACAATTACTTAAAATGTACGAAGTAATTATGAAAATTGATATTTCTTTAAGTCCCTCTAAAACACTTTGTAAAGGTAATTATAATAAATATTTTGAGGCGAAAAAAAATTAAAATTAATTTGTCGTTCCTTCACGCAACTAAAATTATAATCAGAACCACGCCCTTATGCTGTAAGCCCTTAATATCTGTGTAATTATATACGAACATACTATACATAGCTACATATACACCCATAGCTAGGTATATTCAGAGAACAGAGCCTTACAGTATTAATCAGAACCACAATATTTGCATATCTAACATATAAATCACATGGTGTAATTCTCTCTGGTGCCAATTGTCGTCCCCCGTACCACGTACACCGTGCCACCCCCGTACCACGAGACGCGATGTGGTTTGCTAATGGATTCGTGCGTGTGTCAAGTTCATTGAGAATCCAGTGGGATTGTGACAGTAATATTAACTTTGTAATCCAGGTTGTAAGCTGTAGTTGTGTTGTAGTTAACATTCATTTGGTTTATATTGTAAGTTGAGTTATTAACTTTTATTAAAGGTTGTGTGTGAAGTCGACCAACCCGTATTTGGCCAGTGTGACTAAGGCCTAATCGCCCTAATTTAGGGTAGGCTCGAGCTCCTCGGTGGGGACATATAGGGTGTGTGAATCTGGGGGCACGGCAGTGCCCCCCGCCAAGTCGAGCGCGAAGCAAACACTGCCGTACCATCCTTTACAGGAACCCTTTCGCCGCATTTTCAGACCCCTATTTGATAACCTCTGGATAAGCCCAGAACGCTGAAATTTTCGTCATCCAGTAAGCTATACAATCACATACTTAAAATAAAATTTCAAGTCTGTAGGTCATTTAGTTCCCAAGTTAAGCGAAAGCAAAGTTTCGCATTTTAGACACTCACTCACTCACTCACTCACTCACTCACTCACTCACTCATGATCATCAAAATAGAACTAGTACTTCCCATAAACCTAGAGAGCTGAAATTTGGTACAGAGTTAGGGTTTAATGGCCACATAAAGGGAAAACTATAAAAACTAGGATAATCGAACGGGAACGGGAATTATACGGGAATGGGAACGGGAATTGTAACTCAAGAACGGCTGAACTGATTTGGCTGAAAATTGGTGGGAAGGTAGCTTAAAACCAGGAAAAGGACATAGGATACTTTTAATCCCGAAATTCCCACGGGATTGGGAACGGGAATTAAAAAATCAAGAACGGCTTAATTGATTTGGCTGAAAATTGGTGGGGAGGTAGCTTAAAACCAGGAAAAGGACATAGGATACTTTTAATCCCGAAATTCCCACGGGATTGGGAACGGGAATTTAAAAATCAAGAACGGCTGAATTGATTTGGCTGAAAATTGGTGGGGAGGTAGCTTAAAACTATTTATGTATAGATACTTTTTATCCCGAAATTCCCACGGAAACGCGAACGGGAACTACGCGGGTGAAACCGCGGGGCGCTTAATAATATAATACTACTCCTAAAAAATAAGTGTGTCAAATAAGAAAATCTTATAAAATAAATCAATATAAACAAGTTTTAACAAAAAGAAATGAAATCCCACCAAAAACATTCTGTAAAAAAACTAGCCAAGTCTCGATGGAGCTGCTTGTTTAACTCTAAAAAGTAATGAAATCTAGACAGACTCGTGCCAAGTCTAAGGTTCCTTACTGCGATTTCTTTATTATTATAGTTAATGTTGTGTGACTTGGCCGTTGAAGGGTACACATGTATGTACACAAGGGTACAAAACTAGGTGCTCCATGACGCTATTGTACCAATCTTAAAAAATCCAGAACCTATCCATTGACGATAGAAAATTTGCTTAATTATAGCCACTTGAAAAATGTTGATTCAATATCCAGTCAATTGTAGGCTTGATTAAGCTGCGTATTTTAATAATGTTATAACATTACGTGTAAACAAAATTGACATGTACCCACTACTAACCTTTTAAACAATGTTCAACGGCCAAGTCACACAACATTAACTATAATAATAAAGAAATCGCAGTAAGGAACCTTAGACTTGGCACGAGTCTGTCTAGATTTCATTACTTTTTAGAGTTAAACAAGCAGCTCCATCGAGACTTGGCTAGTTTTTTTACAGAATGTTTTTGGTGGGATGTAGCTGAATCGGTACGTACAAATATCCCGTATCAAACTAATCTTAGACATACATATAGGCTGTTGATGATTATGATTATGTGTTACTAGTAGTAACTTAAGCTATAGCCTTATTTATTAAAATCAAATCAATTGATAGAATAATTGACAGTAAGTACAGTCAGAAAATCTTTATTTTATGATCTGTTTTCCTTTAATATCTTCGACTATAAAACAAAATGAAATATCTATTAATCTGCTTTTTTATTTTCATTATGTTTAGTCTACGTATTAAAATTCTTTGTAACGAAAAGAAAAAGATTTTTTGTTGATAAAACAACCGTCTTACTTAACTTATAAAGTATAAGAACAGGAAAAACAAAGAACTACTTAGGAAATTAAAACTGTATCCGAGTTAGCGCCGTCGTCGCAAGAGGCGAGCGAAGCCGGGTAATGTAAATAAACTAGATATAAATTAAAAATGAACTTCTCGCTGCAAACAGAGATCTCATCTCGAGATAGTGTTTGTCTGTTTAAATTATAAATATAGTTGAGATTATACTGAGTTGCTAAGATAAGAAAAAGCTGGACCAAGAAATTTTACTAGTTGAAAGAAAGAGACCGCGGAAAAACGCGAATGCTGAAAATTAATGCACGGAAAAACGATTTCGCGGAATCCTTACAAACCGAATACGGCTTATAGTGATGGTGGAGTGCGAACACTACCATCACATTCCAGTAAAAATCGCTTAACTATTCAATAAATTTACACACCATAATTTAAGATATATGTAACTATGTGTTCTCACGAGTATAAATGTTACTTTTTTACGCTCAAATGGCTGATTCAATTGGTACACACATTATTTGGTGCTTGAAACAACATAAGTTATTTTTTAATTCCAACGATATGCTTGGTCATTGATCTGTTTAATTTAATTTCAAGAAATAATAACTTAATAAATAATAATAAGACATAGTTTTTATAGTTATCATGGTTATTAGCACTCAAATTATTATAATTAACGGGATATTTACCATGTATATTATTTGTTTCGAGTTTCCGATATTTCGACGCTGTTGCAAGCGCATGAACTGAGTTCATCCGTGATCATGGCGCTTGCAACAGCGTCGAAATATCGGAAACTCGAAACAAATAATATACATGGTAAATATCCCGTTAATTATAATAATAAGACAATTTGCTGTAGTAAATGTCTGTTAAAATTCATTTACTTTTTCCAATTCAATCCAGTATTCAGACGCATTACCTTTCCATGTTATTCAAAACACTTTTTCTTGTTAAGAAACAAACAGGAGATGCTGAAATTACTTTTTCAAGTTTACTTCTCGCTATTTTGTTCTCGCTGAAGAAATAAACAGTAACTTTCATTAGAAACAACTCTCACAGTGAATAAATACTTCTAGAGATAGATTAAATCGCCTCAGTCTTACTTTGAAACTTAATTAGCCTGGATGCCTGACGAAATATGATGTATTGCGCTGTGTTACCCGGTTTAAGACCTGTCTAATTGAAATTGAAGAATGAATTTTAGAAATAAATGCTTCTCATGCTAGGGAGAGTTCCGACAAAATTGGCTTAGTAACCTACTTATTACCTAAAACTAATTGTGACAACATACATTAACTAATAGATGTTCGTTATTAAGTTTATTGCCAATTGGGCTGTGAAGCTTTAGCTCGGCGTGGTTTGAAGTATATTTTCAGTATGCACTATTTGATTAATTGATAAGTGTGATAAGTGATTTTGTGATTTTATTTAGTTCTACCCACAATCATCATATAATTGAATTTTATTTATGTTTTTTCCGTAAGCGACATTGTAATATCTTAAGAGAAATAAATATTTTTTAACCGTATAAGTAGGTACAAAACCTCCAAACATCAAACCCAACACAGCACCTCACAAACAGACAGACCAGGTGTCCAATACAACACAGCAAAACAGAACTATCAACAAATATAAAATTCAATTTAAAGCACAATACCCCACATTCCTTCGGGCGCGGGATAAATGGGGAACATCTCCATTTGAGTGGTACAATGTGCGGGATTGGTACGGAATTGAAGTCACGTGCCGCGGAAACAACACATAAATGGTCCCACTACATTTTTAGTGGAACAGATGGGCTCATGTATCGGTAAGTTGAGCGATGGAGGTTATTGAGATGCGTTTAGTAGGTGTTTCACGCAGCATGCCATTCTTGAATAACATTATTATGAAATCAATCGCTATTAATTCTCACGTTAACCCATCCCATACTATACCTAGGATACTAATATTTACGTTATTTATCACAAACTCATACACAGTCAGACCAAGATTTGCGCAAAGAAAGTAGTCGTAATACCTATGTATATTGCAATGTGATTTCTATTGCAAATTGCAATTGAGCAGTTTATCAAAATTAGTGCCCTCTCTAGTTTGAAATTAGTAAAACGGTATTAAAAGTAATACAATTTAAAAATATGAAAAAATATTATCTAATTTTCGCCAACATGCCAACGCCATACTTCAAAACTGCCCTCCTCGTAGTTAGTACGTACACACAACTTCAAACCGTTGCACTTAAGTTTTACGATTATTGTTTTATAGAGGATATTTTTACGAAGGAAACTACTGGTACATTGTTGTTACACAAAATGGTTCTCGTAGATGGTTTTAAGATAAAACTATCGAGGTTACTAGTACCGCAGTCCCGTGTAGTACTACTGTTATGTGCGGAAACTTTAAAAGCGTAATTTAATATTTAAAAGCCTTTAAGCGTTCTGCCAATTCGATTTAATCCTCCGTTTAATACTATTGTTGGTCTAATTTAGTTTTATCTCTCTACTAATATTATAAATATGGAAGTCATTTTATCTACTCCGCTTTCATGCCTAAAGTTTTGAACCGATTTTGATGGATTTGATACATAAAGATGAGAGAAGTAAAACGGAAGTCCTAAACTGACTCCATGATTTGATACAATAATAGACTGGAGCTTGCGAAAGGATTAATCCAAATTACCCATGGGGTAAGTAACAGCGCGGATAAACCCGATAGACTCAACTAGTAAAATACTCGTAAATTAACATTTAGCCATTCTTAAGCCGGGCAATAACTAATAAAATAACAACCCTCTATAAACCAGGTACCACTCAATTCGTGTAACATCGGCCGACTCACACGAGCGTAACAGACGGCGCGTCACTCACGTGATTGCAAACCATTACTTTTAATTGGGGAAACAAAACCGAACGACTCCTAAAGTAGCGCGCATTGGCTACTTAACATTGCTATTAAGTCGATAGTCTGCCATTCATCAACCTTTGTTTTTACCAACTTGTATTTGCCGTTGATAGTATCCAGACTTAGTACAATTTTCAAGCGCATGCTATTTTATACAGTGTATGTGTTATGTTGGTGTAAGATTGTGACGGTCAGTTTAGTGTCGGGGAGATTCCCGCGGGAATGCGAGGGTAATTCCGTGAGTGATACGGAATGGTGTTACTGTGTCGGTGAATAAACATCGTAATGGCGGTGCTGTGTCAACTATCATTGCTTAAACATTTGTTGGGATCAGAATACTGAGATTTAGATAGTTTGATTAATTAACAGCAGAAATATCACTTTCATTCTAATGAAAGTGACAATGATGCATTCCAAATTTATAGCTCGTGCTGAACTTAGCGCGGCTCTAAAATAACAAGGCATATCTCATATTATTATGTTAAAAATCTTGAATCATTCTTGTATTGTGAAGCACTATAAAATCCTGATCATTTTGAAGTGGTTTTAATATTGTATGTTTGTTATTTCTATTTACAACAGTAGTTATGTTGTTTCTCGGCCCGTTTCTATGCAACAACAAATTCCTTATTACAAAAATGCAGGTTTTCCAGCAGCAAATGATAAACTAGGCTGAAAATAATGTGCAATTTTCTTTGTAATTTGAATTGCAAATGTTTGTAAGTAGCGAAAAACGGGAAACGGTGTACGGAAATATTAAAGTTTTACATTTTACAAGAGGTTGTTGTTCCAACCTACTTTTGTCGGGTGAAATTCTAATAAATTAAATCTAGAATTATTCTTTTGCTTCTGTATGTGGGCTGCGGGTGAGGAAAACATTTGAAGTAATTACATGTTAGCTCTTGATAATGCTATGAGGGTGCATCAACATTCAGCTACTTCTATTTCAGTTAAGTTTTTACCATCAAGATTATTTTCCGTTGCATAGTAGTGGTGTTCTAAAAATATTTTGTTTTCTAACTAACTTTGATAATGCACCATAGTAAGGAATTGTTAAAACATAATAAATCAAACTAACAATTGAATGGTTATTACATATTATTCAAATTATTTTGCGATCAGACTATATCAGCTTAAAATATACATTTACTAAGTATGACAAAATATAAAAATTTTCGTAAAGAATTTTGCCTTTAAGAAAGTACCGCAAATCTTCGAAAGGTATTTACATAAAAGTCAGAGTCCCGGAGCGTCAACAAACACTTATTTAAATAAATAATTACAATATTCTTTACATTCTAAGTTCATTACACAAGTCCCGACCTTGAACCTCTTTATTATAAAAGTTTCGCGGCACGTGGAAACATATCGAGCTAATCCGACTCGTAATTGTGAAATGGCATTCGAAAGCTTCCTTCTCGAACTTTCCTCAAGTTTCCCGTAAAAGCTTCAAAAGTTGTTTAAATATTTAAAATATTCCAAAGTTATTTACCTTCAGGATCGACTCAAAATGAATTCTCTTAACTTATTGATTTCCTTTGTTTCCTGTTGTTTATCAAAAATTAATGTTTAATTCTGGTTTTAGTATCGCTAATAGGTTTGGAAGTTTTAATTTAATTTCGGCTTTAATCACAACATCCTTTATTCATTTGTTTGGAGTTTTATCAAGTTATAAAATAAATAAATAAGAATTAAATTTCGTAGTAACTCGTAGTTACTACGCGCTGTAGTCATATTAACTGATGACATCATGCTACGACAATACTACGCCGTAGTACAAATCGTAGAATGTAACTTTTTAGTTGTTTCAAGAAATTCATTATCGTTTTAAATTGTTTTCCTCACAGGTTTTTCTCGTTATATTTAAAGGTGTGTTAAACATAATTGTACATTAATTAAGAAATAACACAACACAATTTTTAGATGACCTAATAACTTAATTAATGAACAGAATTTTCAAACAAAATAAACCATCAGTAAACATGTACAACATTGCGCCTGACACCCATAAATCCAGTCTCACTCATTACACATCAAAACCAACTATCATCACCGCGGAAGCTACACTCAATTTGTGGATCCCAAACTAAAGGACCGTTTACATTGGGTGTGTTCTAGCCGAGAAAATATCTAAGTGAGTTAGATATTCTAACACATTCTGAGCGTAGTCAACTTCGACTGGGACACGCTATCTAACCTATGCTGTCATAGTCTGTTTATCTGTCAGAATTTACAGAACACTAAGGTGAAATAGTGACACTAAGATAGTCAGGGCATCTAACTTAGACTTCTCAGATATTTTCATCCAGAAGACACAAATGGAGACAACTAAAATCAGAAAGACACACCTAGCTTAGACTATACTGACTTTTTCAAACAGAACACGCTCATCGCCGCGCAAGCTAACCTCAATTTGTGGGTCCCAAAGTAAAGGACCGTGTACATCGTCCAGTACCGGTTGAACCGGTTAAACCGGTCACGTGGGCCGTCCGTCATCGGATCCGACTATACATCACGCCACTCGCTACATCAACCATTGTGATTTACACCGCCACGTTACAACCGTTGTATTTTTATTATTTTTATACCTCGAGAAATGACGTCAATATCAATTATACTGGTTGGGGATGAAACTGATATTATTTGGGTTATTTATTTAATTAACTGTCTAGGGACTGGGGGCGGGAAAGGTTTTTGGTAAATTGATTTGTTTTTTGGGTTTGTAAAGAAATGGAAGTAAATTATTTTTGGACATGAGTGTGTCACATTTTAACAATTTGAGACAAGAAACAATCATTACGTGATCCCAATTAAAAGTAAAAGATTCGAACTAAAAATAATTTTAAAATTAAATATTATCCTAAAATCTTGCCAAATACAATCAAGATCGCATATTATTAATACAAACCTTATTTTGTGTGAAACTTAAAACATTTCGATTAAACTTTAACTTTATGTAAACTTACATCAATAACTAAAATTAAAAAACTAGTTAAGTTTTTGGCAAAACGTCAAAACTTGGCACAGTTTGGCAATAACCGACGAGTTACCAGAGAAAATATAAAACTGCAAAGTTATCTTAAACCTATCCAAAGTGTTAATTATGTGTTAACGTTAAACTAGTTATTTGAAACAAATTATGACGTTAGCAAAATTTTCTAAATAAAATACACTGAAAATGAAGTCGTTACATTTAATATACAAGTACATCTACTAAAAGGAAAGTCGTCATATTTTGAAATTTTTACTAGGAAATTTCGTATAGGTTTTGCGCAGGTGCATCATATAATCCCGAAGGATTCAAAATGGAGTTTGTAAAAAAAAACTTTGCAGTTTTATTTTTAACAAAAAAAAGTCGTGACAGACTGGCGAACGGACAACAAAGTGATTTTGTAAAGGGATTTATTTTTGTTTTTGTTTTGTGGAACGGAACTCTAAAAAAAGCAAAAGAAAATCTTATTATCAAATAACTTAATAAGACCAAAAGGAAAACTGCCACCTCTTGAATATCGCCCGAGGCTCAGACAACTAGCCGCGATCAAGAAAACAATGTAATCCCTGTGAAAAATAATTGAATAAATTTTCGAGGGTTGTTCTCTTAACTAGAAACTGTATTAAACGTAATGGGACGATCTAGAGATAACAGTTCCGCGTTTGAGCCAAGTCAATTGGAAAAATTAAACGTGCCTGCAATACAGTCGCTAGTCGCCGAGGACGATTTACTTTTATCTCATACTCAGCTGGAATTAGATATTAATACAGCTACTGGGAATCGCTGCGGATTACGTGAACTCAACTCTATCTACCTTTCATTTTAAAAGAAAATTATTTATACTAATATGTATTATTAAACTAAATAGTTTGTTTCATTGAACGCACTAATTTCAAGTGATAATCTTACTCGTCTCGTCACGTGATCGCAATAAAAAAACAACTATTTGTTCAATTAAAAAAATAGTATTGGATAGTCCCTTTATTTTTTACAGCGAGGCATAGATAGTTTTACAATTCTTCCAAAAAAATAGGCGATCGAGGTAATACGAACGCTCGTGTAAGAGCTCAGTGGGCTTAGTCTCGATTCGATTCTGTAAGTTCACGGCACCGAATAAATCTTCGGAGAATCTTCACTGAAGATATAAAGTATTGAGAAGACATTTAAAAGGTTATAGAGATAACGCGTGCGATTGTGACATCTCTCGCATTGGTAGCGGAAGTATCTCCAAAATACCTTATTATAGAGACATACAAATCTAATTAAAAATACGCTTATGTGAATAACGTTACATAAAATAAAGATCCGTGATCTATTGTACTAATATAATAATTAGTGCAGTTTGAAGGAATAATTGTAATCGCCACGCTTACTTAACGCATGTTGGTATTCCCAAACCCAGTTAACTTCATACAAAGTCATCAAACACATATCTTACAAAACGTAATAACCAAAACCCGGATGCCATAAAGAGTATGAACACCTCCTAATATCACAAACATACTGTATGTGCGAGTTGTTCACGTGATGTATATTATCCGGACTCAGTTTACTACCGGGATGAGCTCATTGTTTTTACCCTAAATTATTGCGTTCACCAAGATTTATATTCTATTAACACCTTTAGCATTTTTCTGTTTAATTGTTGGTATGTGGTTTACTGAATATTTGTAGTTTAACTGTGATGAATTAATTAATGGAAAGTATTGAAGTGAACAGTGGTTAAATTGGATAAACTAATGGATTTATAATGGTTAAAGAACAACATTATGAAATAAAAAGTTGGTCGTGAAATTATTGTAAATGTTTTTAAAATGGCACAGGCACCTAGTTTTCAAAGGTTTAAAAAATATGGAATCAGTTGGAAAGCATGTTTATCATATTAAAAAAAAACAAATCCTTATTTAATGACGGAGTAACACAGTGCTGAGAACCTCTTTTTACCTTAAAAAGTGCCTACATATTCTCTAAACAACAACTAAAACCCCGTCAATTTCCTACCTACCTGGTATCACGATTCAACCCTGCATCTCGTAAAGTTGTCACAAATGAACAATCAAACGGTTAGCGCGGGTCCCTTCAATCAGCGCCGTCAAATGCCCCGAGACGTCGCAATCACGGCCACGGGTGACGGATAAATCGCTGGTCTAGCACTACGGGGATGTTACAGTGAACACAAATTACTTTGAGATGGTTTAGAAATATCTAGGGTAGATTTATGTTGAATAGTTATTCTTTTAAACATCTTCTTGTGTATCTAGTTGTGATTTTTTACATTGGAAAATGATTAAATATCCATTGCACCTATTATTGTAAGGATTGTGAAGTAATAATATTAGAAACTAGCATTATAACGTTTAATAAGTTAAAATCTTCTCACAAAAAAAAAGATTTGAAACACATTCACAAAAGCGTATACCACAGAAAAGCATTAAAGTTTATGTTTTAGCGTATAAAGAGTTAGCATTTTTAGCGATTTTACACAATTTCTGCATTCATAAAACGTTCTTACTTTTTACACGGTTGCACCTGACGCGCCATTTTTACCAAGATGGCCGCCGCGCTCCGCTCGGCCAATCAGGCGCAAGATCGGAGTCGACGCGCGACGGTAGCGCCATCTTGCGGACGACGCTGGTACTTGGTTGTGAGCAAAGACTTCACTCGATTATCCATAAAAGGAGATTTTGTGTCGGCGGCGAAAAAATAAAGTTAAATGAATTTTCCGTTATTATTAAAATAATAATAAATTAATTGGGAAGTCGTTGATGCTTTACCAACTATGTATCAAGGATTTTTACGTTATTGGTTATAATGTATTATACATCACGCTATAATAGCTATTGACCAATTAACGTAGAAGTAGTAATTAACGCGAGTGAAACAGCTGAGCAAAGCTTGTTTATTATTTCAGTATTACTCAAGCCAAATCATACCTAATGATGTTTAAATATCTAGGATACCAGAAACAACACACAAAGATTTAACTTAGTTTCCTTTTGAATACGAGAACTATCGTTTCATATTAAAATCTTAATAAGAATCCTAACCTTAATCTAAAGTAAGTATAAATAAATTATATTCACACGAAATCATTGTTGTATATATTTCTTTATTAACAATACTCAGCACCATATTTACAAGTACGAGTAAGTACGTTAAAATTTATATGTTCAATTTTGCTTCTTCCAAGACCGATTTTCCACTTAAAGTGAGCTGTAAGATAAACCGGTTGTACCTTGAGAGTGGTGAAATTCTTATAACGTTGTAGAAACCGTAGTAAATCAACTTAGTACACCACCACAGGGAGATTTATCCGCCGGAGCTGTGGTTAAAAATACTTGAGGATTCTCTGTTTGAACTAATTAAATTTTGTCGTCGAGTGGACTTAAGACCTATTGAATGTTGGACGTTTCTAGAACAATTAACTTATCTTTGTGGATTAGGTTTGAACTGTGATTTTGCATTTTGATGAACTCTGGATAAACATATTTTTTAAATGATGCGAGGTTTAACCTGAGTCAGTTCGGCTTTTATTGGTCGTAGTGTGTTATTTAACCTATTACTATTCTGGATTAATAGACTTAAAGAATTCTAGAATAAAAAGAATAAAGACGAGACTAGAAAGTCCAAACAAACGAACTCTTCAGCTTTAACATAACATAACATAATCATTCACTACATCATCTCATTATAGTAACTGACCCCTAACTAAGCTCGAAGCTTGTTTCTAGGGTATCAGAAACTACGCACACACTCATTCACACACACACCCAGACCGAGACAAACATTTGTGGTTCGCACAATATTCACCCCGCACGCGAATCGAACCCGCTACCTTACGGATGGCAGTCCGGCATGGTGACCACTCTGCCATCGAGGCTTTATAACATTCGAATAGATAGATTGATAATGGTTTCAAGATAGCATAACAAATAAAACAAACAGAATTTATACAATGTATTAACTAAAAGAAGCTCTTATCAAACTTACAAGCGCTTAAAGCTTCAGTAAAGTAACAAATTTTATGATTGCTTAAGTATAAAATGGTTTAATGTTTAAACGCTCACTAGAGTGATACGATATTACGACGAGACAAACAGAGTAGTTCAAAGAGAACGAGTTCATCTAACGTTGATATTATACAGTAAATTCCTATTTGTTTATACAGTGGTACTGAAATACCCACAATTTTGCATAACAAATTAGTGAGTAAACAGAGAACAACACTGCACAGCTCATTCATCACCTAGTTATATTTTATTAGGTATGAATTCACTTATTCACTGTTGTTTCTCTCTCTCTAATTAACCGATATTTTTTTTACATTTTAAATTATATACATATTTACCAGGACAGAAGTTTACAATGTTCTCAAATCCATGAAATATGACAGAAGTCCAGGAAAGGATGGTATCACAACAGAGGCTCTTAAAGTTGGATCTCCTACACTACTACCCCACATTACTAACTTATTTAACAATATTCTAAAAACAGGCCAGATACCGCAACAAATGTGTCACTCTCATATAGTCCTTCTTTATAAGAAAGGAGAAAAGACCGATATTGGCAACTACAGACCTATAAGCCTAGTGTCACATCTATACAAGACATTCATTAAATGCATTCAGCATCGTATTGCAGGCACGCTCAATCAGCATCAACCCCCTGAACAAGCAGGATTCCGCCCCGGCTTCTCCACCTCAGACCATCTACATACCCTTAATCAAGTCATCGAAAAGTCCACGGAATTCCACATGCCTCTCTACATAGCATTTGTAGACTACACAAAAGCTTTTGACAGTATTAAACACTCAGCAATATTTAGAACACTAGAAAACCAAGACATAGACCAGACTTATATAAAGCTTCTTCAAATTATTTACCATAATAGCACAGCTGACATCAAATTGAATAGCACAGGCCCCTCATTTCAAATAAAAAAAGGAGTCAAGCAAGGCGACCCTCTGTCTCCTCTTTTATTCACTGCAGTTCTCCAAGAAGTTTTCAAGACCCTTACCGTATCATGGACAACAAAAGGCATCGATGTCAATGGCAAACGCCTAACAAATTTGCGATTTGCGGACGATATTGTTCTTTTTTCCCGTACAGCTAACGAACTTCAAGAGATGTTGCAGGAACTGAGCGAGGCGAGTCTTGAGGTTGGACTACATATGAACAGGGCAAAGACTAAAATCATGTCTAACAGCACGAAACGTAGGGTCGAGGTAGACGGACAGGTAATACAATATGTCGACGAATATATTTACTTGGGCCAGTTAGCAAGCTTCGAAAACAGGCAGGACAGAGAAATCTGTCGTCGGATCGATAACGCCTGGAAGAGCTACTGGTCCATGAAAGCGCATATGAAGGGTGACCTTCCACTATCATTGAAGCGCAAACTCGTCGACATGTGTATCCTGCCCGTCCTAACCTACGGTGCACAGACATGGTCCCTCACTGAAGCCCAAAAGTCCAGGCTCAAGATATGCCAAAGGGCAATGGAACGCAGCATACTCGGGTTTAAAAGAATCGACCGAGTGCGTAACACCATGCTGCGTTCCCTTACCGGTATCACCGATGTCGGTAACAAAACTGCCCGACTAAAGTGGGAATGGGCGGGTCATGTGAGTCGGATGGCATCCGAGAAGTGGGCCCACATAATGACTCAATGGGTTCCCGAAGGAGGGCGTCGTCGGGGTCGACCGAGAAAGCGTTGGCGGGACGATCTAGCTACCTTCGACAGTCGTTGGTGGGAGACTGCGAAGGATAGGGATGGTTGGAGGTGTTTGGGGGAGACCTTTGCCCAGCAGTGGGACAATATAGGTTAACAAAAAAATTATATACAACTAGCGGCGCCCCACGGTTTCACCCGCGTAGTTCCCGTTCCCGTAGGATAAAACCCATCCCAACCATCCCACTGAATCACTCTATCTATTAAAACAAACCGCATCAAAATCCGTTGCGTAGTTTTAAAGATCTAAGCATACAGAGAAAGCGACTTATACTATGTAGTGAAAGATACTTGTAATGTAAAAAACTGTTCAAACTACTTATATACTTTAGTTTCTCTGAATAATTTTTTAAGGACTCTGCTGGCACTTAGTACCGCTGCAGTGTGAGGTGAAAATTTGAATTTATTTTCAGAGAATGTACTTAAATGTGTACCTACACTATAAAACTTAATCCGATTTAAACTCGTTAAACTGGGCCACCACTTCTTATGAGAAAACCATTGATAAATAAACTAAAAACACTTTAAAATAAAATAAAATAATTCACAATAACACACCATAAACTTGGAAACGGCCATAAAGTGTTTGCAAAAACAATGAATTTAGGAGTGCGCTCGTACAGCGGGATTGAGTACGAGTCATAATATAATTTATTCAGAGCGTTCGGTGTACAAGAGTGCATTGCTGATTCTACTGCCCATTACAGCTTTGCAAGATCGCGATTTATGTGCCATTGTTTATTATACAGGGAAGACTGAGCGAGTAGTTACAGGATCATCGTGGAACTAATTGCTTTTTTACTGCTCCGAGCATTAACTTCAATGCTTTTATTTTTATTGGAGTTTTCAAGTTTTTTATAGGATATTAAATGTATGTGAGTTTCGAGTTTCAGTGAGCGTGTTCTGTTCCGATTATAAGTGTAACAAGATCTCGTTATGAACTTGAAGGCAGTATTTTAATTAGCATTTACGTTGTCGTATTACATTTGGAACTTAGATCTTTCTCGAAACTTGTTTTTTTTTTTTTTTTTTTATTTATAAATCCTTATATCTATCATTACAGGGTTGCCCTAATGCGATAGAATATAGTAAACTATAAAAAAGAGCTAGTAAGAACAATACAAAATATACACACAAAAAGTACTTACAAATAAAAAAGAACAGTCATATAAAAATCTAAAAACAATAAAAATAAAACCTATCAATCAAACAATAAAAAATCATAAGAAACAAAAATAAAAAACCTTATTAATCTTTGACACATAAATAGGCCGTCCTTGTGAGCTCACTCAGAGAACAAGAGAATATGTCAATGTACCCCGACATGTCATTGAGGAGCCGCAGCGCCCGCGTTAGCGGCGCGCGCTGTAGGAGGTTGGTGCGCGCGCGCGGCACCGCCAGCAGCGGCGGGCGGCGGCGGCGCCCCACGAACTCGTCCGGGACACACAGCGATACACACTCCAACAGTCTGGGGTTGTGTAGCTTCCCCCTTATTACTCTCATTAAATACATAGCAAGAGCTACCTCCCTTCTCGCTTCAACCTTATAGTACCCCACCATACCTAACAAAAACAATGTAGGGTACAGTAAAGGGTATCCTCCATACTGTTTAAGGTACAAGAACCTAACAAATTTATTTTGAATTCTTTCAACCATACTTTTATATTTAGCCTCATGGGGAGACCAAATCATGGAATTGTATTCTAAATGGCTTTTTACAAGTGCCTCATATAAACTTTTCAATGCCCCGATGTTGGTGAAATGGTTGGCCAAACGTAACATTAACCCTAAGTTGCGGTAAGCTTTCTTGCAAACGTTAGTAATATGCTCTCTAAAGTTCATATCAGCATTGAAGCGCACACCAAGATCTTTGACAGTTGTTACCCTTTGCATTGGTTCCCCGTTCATATGGTACTGATGAAGACTTGGAGTGCGCGACCTTGTGAATGACAGTATCGAGCATTTACTAACGTTAAAATATAACTTGTTATCGGTACTCCACTTAACAATACTATTGATGTCACGCTGAAGAGGTTCACAGATGGTTTTGTCTTGTGTTTCATAAATTAATTTGAGGTCATCAGCAAACAACAACGGGGTAGAGTTATGTACAAATCTAGGCAAGTCGTTAACCATTATTATGAAAAGTAAAGGCCCTAAATTACTACCTTGACTTACTCCGGATCGTGTATGGTAGGGGTCGGAGTAAGCTCCGTTACAGTCTACAAACTGACACCGTTCCCTTAAATAGCTGGCAAAAAATGTTAGTGTGTGAGGAGTGCAGCCGACGCGTGCCAGCTTGTGTAAGAGCACATCGTTGTCTACGGTATCGAAGGCTTTTTTAAAGTCAAAATACGCTACATCTACTTGCAGTCCCGCATCCACGGCTGGCACGAGGCGCGTCATTAAATCTAACAGATTCCCGTTTGTCCCGCGCCCAGGACGAAAGCCATGCTGTGCGTCCGACAGCTGAGAACTTATCTGTGGATACAGGTAATTGTGAATGGTCGATTCGAATACCTTCGCCGGAGTACATAGAATAGCAATAGGCCTATAGTCACTTACGTTAGTTCCTCCGCTACCTTTTGGTACTGGTACGACACGAGTGAGCTTCCAACAATCTGGAAATGTTGCACTTTCGATACAAGTATTAAATATGTGCAATAATGGATCAACTAGTGTAGTTCTACAGTCCCTAAATACGAAGGCTGGGATACCATCTAGTCCTACTGAGCGTTTGGGTGGTAAGCGTCGGAGCGCGCGCATGACGTCAGCGGAGCTCAAGGGTCCTAGGTGCGCCCAGGCGCCCGCCAGCTCTCCGGGGAGTCCAGCACTCGCCTCCTGGACGCTCAGCTCGGCCGGCTCGGTGTTGTACACTGACCTAAAGAACTTAGCAAACTCATCGGCGCTCTCAACATCAGATAGGACTCGGTCGTCCTTTAATAATTTACCACTCCTTGTATTGCCTTTCCTTGCCCTAATGTAGTCCCAAAAAGCTTTGGGATCAGTCGCCAAATGTCCCTGGATACGATTACGATACTGGTCATGTGCATATTCAGTTTTGATCTTAACCTTGTCTTTGATATCGCTAAATAAACTGTCTCACCGTTTTGATAAATAATTATATATGATGACGTACGTTTCGTTTAATAATAAAATTGTCTCACAAGAGTTCATACATAGTTTATAAGTGTTCTAAGAATTGTTACCATGATATTGATATTGCCGTCACGAATTGATACGATCACATTGTATCCTCATCTTTATCTTAACCTTAAAATTCACGACCAGTTTAAAATTCATTCAAATAAAAATCAAATATTCTCGGTCCACAGTGAGATAAAAGAGGATATCGTTAAGATGTCTACATCTATTACCGAGAGTGGTAAGTACAAAGCGCGCTAAACCCCTTTTCACCGAGTTCGCAACTCGAGTTAATGTTGAAATCATTCAATAACTCAACAGTTGCAATTGCACCAACGGCGACGGGATAACAGGGAACTAAGTTTTAAATACGGGACGGTCCTCAACGTGCTTTATTATTCAGAAAATAGCTCTCGCATTGAATTTCATGAGCTGAAACAGTTTATATAATAAAATATCCGCTCTTTGAAGGTTATGTTCCAGATATTTTAACTTGCAAACTACTTAGTCTCACTGAAGTGTGTTTTACAAACGGGTTTGAAAAACGATGATCAAAAGACTTTATTAGTTTAAAATAAGGAGAACGAAACTGAGGATTTCTTCGTTTATTTATTAAAAAGAAACGATTTAAATTTTGTTTTGAAGGAATAGTCTTTAATTATAGTTTAACATTTGGTTAAACTAAAAAATGCCTTAAGTATCGCCTTCGTAGTTGTCAGACCTTTATAACCGCTCTTCTCCACGTAAAACACTGACATTCCGCCAAATGTGGTAACTAAAAACTGACTCCAATTAGGAACGTAATAAAGATTCATCAATCAGCTGATCTACTCTCATTATTATGTGACCATTTAACGAACTACAAACAACTGTTTTTACATCAGAATTCAAATTTAAATAAAATATGAATCTGTACTTATCAACGTTTGTACCTATTGAAATACTATAAAATATAAGCAAAATTCGTTTATGAATTTATTTATTATCTGTACGTCTAAAACTGCGGTTTGCGAGTGGCGAGTTAATTGAATTACCGACCAATATGTAGTGGTGGCGGCGGATTGAATTGCGGTTCAATCAATACGAGATACACGCGCACTAAACTACCTTTAACAGGCAAGTTGTTAAGTTATTTAATTTTGATAAGTTTAGAGTAGTTAGAGAGAAAGTAATTGGGTTTAAGACATTTACAAATTCAAAATTGTGTATCTTAGATGGTATTTTAAGGACCGTAACAAACCAGAACAAAATTCTGGAAATTTAAACGAAGTTTGTAACGGTCCTTGTATATTATGATCCGTATTAAAAATACAAAAATAACCTAATTTGTCAATGAGCTACTCAAAAGATTAAGTTAACGAATTCACTGTTACAGTTAGGTGCTACCAATTTTTAATACTGTGTTTATTCCCCTTCTATTAAATGTAAGTAATTTTGTTGCCAAAAAAACTCAATAAAAGTGAAAGAATATCATAAAATATTTAATTATAAACAAAACAGAACAGAACAAACATAAAAATGTTCAAAAAATATGTCTAATATTTCAAGTTTCATGAAAATGTTGTATAAGTCAGCTTTTACCGTTGGTTATAAAAATCTTAATTAAATGCAAATTAGTCGAGCCACATGGATTGCGGAGTAAAAACGTTGCTTTTTACGAACCACCTGAATCCAGGCCGTTATATTTATTAATATTAATTATTTTATTAAAAACATAAAAGTTATCCCATAATTTAACGAAGATTTTTCTACTACAAATTCAACCCTTAGATACAAGGGTTAAAATTGTAGTAGAAATTATACCATACTATTCTGTAACTTGAACAGAAAATAAGCTTTCGAACCATAAAAATAGAATTTAATATCGAATAAAACCCGTAAAATATTCCTAAACTTTGTCACTTTTAATCCAATTGCAGATCAAAATCTTTTATTCGTTCTTATTTCCTTTTCCTTCCCGTTTTTCTACACAGTTATAATTAAAGCTATCGCTTTATTAATCTAAATGGTTTCTTTTCAATTTATTTCATCGATAACACAATAATTTGATTATATTAATTCATACAACGCACGCTCTTCCGGCCCATAACAGTCACTACTAATAACTAGTAATGGTTAATATTAAAAATTCACTTTTAAATTAATTATTTTGTATTTTATTTATTAACGGTAGCACAACTTTTCATGTACATTGTGTTTTGGGTATGAAATTAGAGGAGCCCCGCAGATTGTCTGCATACTTACGTTCACCTTAAAATGTTGTATCTTTTGTTTTGTCTGAATCAGACCTACATCAGATTACAGTCACTCCACGTTAACTAATGACATTCTACCAAACCTGGTTATAATAATAAAACCGACCCCAATTACAAATTGAATAAAGGTTCGGAAGATGAAAAATAATAAAATAGTCATCAAAATTCAATAATACATTGCAAAACATTAAAGTCTCACTGTATATGTAAAATAAGTATCTAATTATTGATACTTATACACGGGGCTTCCCAATAAATCTTACAAAATCATCGGAGAAACATTTAAACTAATAATATTACTGCAAAAAGATGCTGTAATCCCAATTGTGTGATATAACCGCCGCTGTGCAGACTGTCTCGTAAGATTTACTGGGGAATAAAACCTCGAATGATTGCGACTATCATTTCTGAGCGATAAAACGGCATAGGACATTACATTGTAGAGTAATGCTCCATCCCGACCGCGATAAAAGTCTGCCGGCTCTAAAGTAAGGATTAACTGGTACCAATGAGCTAATGTTGCAATCCGAAAATTGCATTGCTTTTACTTCACTGTGATCACTTGACTGTACGATGGTGTAAAGATATCATTTGGAACGAACTTATATGTTTATTATCCTTATAGAGCATTGTTGGAAACTATTTATATATCTAGACAAACTTGTGCCAAGTCTAAGGTTCCTTACTGCGATTTCTTTATTATTTTAGTTAATGTTGTGTGACTTGGTCGGCAGTGTTTGCTTCGCGCTCGACTTGGCGGGGGGCCGTGCCCCCAGATTACTGCTGCTCGCAAGGTTATCTCTAGGTCATCATATTAGCACCTAATATTCAGGATTGAGACAAGAGAAGTAAATGTAATCAAGCTTGTTGAAAATTACGCAAGTCAGTACTTTGAAATGCTTTTCAAGACATACCAATAACCACCTACACAAATATCTAAGTATAAGACAGAATGAAGACACTATGTATATTTGACTACCAAGAAATTCATCCTTATTCACAATAGTTGTCACAGTCACATCAACACGTCCCATCCCTTCTCAGATCTGACCACCAATCGTTTATCAAGTTCCAAGTTTTCTTATCAATAGTTCTAGTTCGGCTCCAGCGCAATGACCCCTGGCTAGCCGAACAAGGGTCTAAACCTCGGTGTCCAATAAAACCCTCGTCGAGAACTAAATGGACGGTATCCAAACAAACCTTGCCGAGGTGTGAACCTATTTTATTTGGGAAAACAGCGGATCTAAAATGAAGGTTTTGTGTTACTAGATTTTTGCGCGTTATTCCCTAGGTTTAGTCGCGTTTTTACCTATTTTATTTGTGAAAAAAGGCTGAAGTTTGTGTTCATAAACATCGCGGGGTACAGCTGTACCCCGCGATGTTTCGTTTTTCGAAGGAAAGCCTACGTCATAACTTTATAATAACTATTTGCGTGCTACACAGTGCAATAGATCAGTCATTCAGTAATTAATTTTTAAAACGAAGTTTTGTTATTGAGAGATACAAGCTCCGCGTTTCTTCTTTTTTCTCTCTTAGCGGAAGCCCACGTCATTAATACTGTGTGCTAAACAGCGCAATCTGTTATGATTTGAACTCTGTTGTCAGAACAGTCAGTCAGCCAATTACGGTTATCAAAAATATACTAAAGATAGTCTTATTTTTGTGAAATGGAGCCATTTGTCAAGGACTTTTTGAGGTTATAATTGTGATAGATCGCACCTCGGAGCCTACTCATTGTTATTTATAATACCCGACAGTTATAAAGCTGCTTTTGTGTGCGTATTTATGAAATTATTTCGAAGAAATTAATCTTTTAGTGTTCTTTACATGATAAAAACTTGGTTATGTTATCCAAAACGGAAATTAAATCCTTCTGTTTGTAAATATTTGATACAAACTACGAGTATACCATGAGTGGTTTTATCTAAACAATCATAATAATATCAGCCTTTAAAATTTGTATTTTAAAAGCCCAAAATTTTTTTCTCTCTCATAATATCAATGCAGTGAGAAGGAATAACCACCCTTGTCCAAAGCGTGTTAGTGATCTCAAACTCTAGCCTTATTTGTAAATAGTAAACATGCAATTTTCGAAACATTAATGAATTGCTAACATAACCTTTAACCTTTGTAAGTCCTGTAGGTATTATTTGAAATATCTCTTGAGTTCCAAACAACTTCGAACTAGACCACGTTCAGGATGTATCAAACTTTAGGCTAAATTAAATTCCTTAAGAGTTACAAATTAATCTTATAAATATCCTAAGTTTTGGAAACGCCCATGGCCCAGTACTAACTATGGATTACTTGTGATCTGTGCAGTTAAGCATCGTCTGGCATCTTCATAATAGTGATGGATGACCGTTACTAGAAATTAAACGTATCACCCTCTGGATTGTGGAGGTTTGATGGCAGTCGCACCACGTAAGATACTAACATTCTGTCAAATCTGTTAAAATATATACTAACTTCCGCGATTTTACCGACCAATCTCCATCGTTTATGTTGTCTTACGTTTACTTTGACACTGGCAAAATTGCAAGACAGTAGCAGCCAAAGAACTAAAAATTGAATTGAACCCTAATCAGAAATGGGATAAAAGTTCGGTATAATAAGAATATCTTAGGCTTTTTTAAAAGCTTTGGAAACAAAAATGAATAATAATTTATTATTCTAGTCTTAAACCTTCATAATGACAGCGACTATCCCACAAACGGCGTAAAATTAACTTGTTTAATAAAGACAAAAGGCTGGTTAACGACGTTAAAAACTAAATAGAAAGCCGAATACTCCATCTTGGCTAAGATCCGAATTAATTCAATTGTCATAATGGGCTGTATTCCCAACATTAATTACCAAAAGTTTGTTTGTATATCTGCCTTTGTGTTCGCGAGTAAGACTTCATTTGGATCTAATTGGATGAGGGAAAATAACCAACTAATTACACTGTTTTCAAACATAACTTTTGTTTTTATTTCTACTTTTAATTCAACGTTTGAGACTAATTGCTTCTTTGACGACTAAATTATGCTTATTGTCTAGAACATTTTAGAAATGCTAAACATATTTTAGTACCAATTGCTATTTAGCTAAGACATTGCGTTTTTACGTAAGTATATACAACATAAATACACCCGAATTCTTATTGAAAAAAACTCCTTATATTAATTCAGTTAAAAACAAGCTGGATATTTATTTAATTGGGTTTTTATGTTCATTATAATTTAGATAAAAAGGTCGTTTTATCAAGCCTTAGAAGGTCTTAAAGTTTGCTCCAAAATAAAAGGTATACTTCGTTGTGTTCGCGGGCCCTTAATTTGTTTGTGTTCCTCGAAGCCGTAACGCGTCTACCTCTAATTGGTTCTCCTTATTTACGAGCCGAGTTTCAAGTTTTAATTGTTCAAACGGTGAATTTATGTTTTAGTCATCTTTCCCGGAGAGTTGTCTTTCCCTGAATTAATCTTAGATAACACGATTAATTTACTTTTTTACTTTAAGAACGTGCTCCGCGTTTCGTTAAACGTTTTTCTTAATTCAACTAAACGTTTACATTGGATTAAAATAAACGTAATTAATATTCAAAACAGTTTGCTCGGTGAGGTAATCCGACGTCGCCCGACCTGACAAACTAACCAAATTAATATATCGGCGCACACCGACAGACCTCCCGTTTGACAAAAGGCGAGTATTATTAATGATGATTTATTCTAATATCTACATGGGACCAGTTGGAGCGATCCCGTAAGCCCCCGGGACTCCCCTACAACCTGTCAAATTTAATTGGAACTCGGAGAAAACGCCGTTTTTATTACTTGGCCGTTTTTCTATTTGATATGAATAAATTGAAGGCAAGCGGCCGTCAATATGTCAGAAGTCAGAATGTAGATTTATGGCAACATTCACAAGGAAATTGTGTTTGGATAAGTTAGTTGGATATTATTGGAAAGGGAGCGTTCATTCATCTCACTTTGTAGACGTTCTCGGAACGAATAGCGCAGGCGTTTAGGTTCGTGGTCAAATTAACATTACCACTAGCAATTGTGCTGATGTGTACCTAGTGGTAGGGGGCGTGGGGGGAATAAGATACGTTTTTTTTATAGATATACATAAAACTGGACTACTAAACAGATTTCATAAATTCTTTTTACATTTCGCTTCGCTTTTTTAAATACGAAAGCAATAAATAACATTTCAATAACAATTTTAAAACATCGATAATTTTGCAAGAAATCAGATAAACCTATATTTAGATACTTAAATATTTTTTAACATTCAAAAGATTCAGGTACTCTACGATTTATTCGGTACATATAAGTAAATCAAGGTAGACAGGACAATATTCGTCAATTAAGCGTTCGTTTTACATTCAGCATTCGTCGGGAATCGAACCTGCATTACCATATGAATGGAGTTCAATTTGCGATCGTGTGGCTCTAATACCGGCGTCGAAAGTAATCACGTGTTACTGAATGTATCTTGTAACGGTCGGTGGGTTAGGTTAGTATTTATATTTTTAGTGTTAGAAGGGTTTTCAAATATAATGTATTTACTACTTTATTTAGTGCCTGTGGTTCTGTATAAAATTTGAATGATAATATAACAATACATACACCCATCTCGACATTCTCGACATTCTGCCATACCTACTTGCCAAACTTGAGGTCTCGGATTTCATTTTAAACATGGATCGAGTTTGAAATCACTATCATGCCCGAGAAAAATGTCCAGTGCAATTAGTGATAGAGACCTTTGTATTGCGGAAAATCTCCGAAGTCGATACTTTATATACCATCGGAGAGCATTAGTACATTCCTTATACAATACTAAGAGTAACAAATTAACTCACCTACATACAAAATGGATTAAGTCATTACATAAACAATTTATTCGCAACCAAGAAACCAAGATAACTTTATAATGCCCAAACTTTTCAGTCATAAACTACACACATTAAACTAAGAGTCTATTTTGTTTTCAACATCCAAATGAATGTAGTATAAGATCCAATGGTAACTAAGGTCCAAATTAATGTAGTCTGAGAGCCTCGAACCTCGATCAATCACATCGAAGGAGGTACAGATATAGGGAGGCGGAGGTATGCAACCCCAGGGCCGGATTGAGGGGAGGGCACCCGGGGCTACAGCCCTCGAATTCTCGACCAGTAAACAGGAGCAAGTACTAACCCAACCGTCCCCGCTGGAAATAATTGGGAGAGGCCTTACACAAGGATATATGCTTGTCCACTGCTGGACATAGGCCTATAGGCTGAAAATGATAATGAAACAAGAGTAAACCACTTTTACATAGTAATAGAGTTTAATTTAATTGAGGGAATCTTATTTTTTCATCCGGCACATATAGGGAAATTTTCAAACATTCAAATGTTTATCTCGGTCTGGGTGTGGGTGTGATTGAGTGTGTGCATAGTTTCTGGTACTTTAGATAAGTTACGAAAATAGCTAAAGATCGTTACTATAATGAGATGATGTAGCGAATGATTATGTTATGTTATATTACAAATCAATATACACAACTTTCCTTTAGGTTTTTAAATTGTTCATTTCATTTGGAAATCATTTGGGTCCTCACTCGTGTGTTACCCCGAGGCCTCCTCCCTTAATCCGTCCCTGTGTGACCCTCCCAAATGTCTCGTTTAATAACATCGCCGATGGAATAGTTTCCCTGGATTACCAAATTACATGAACGACAATCCGACACAGATACCCTTACAGTTTCACGGTCTCGATAGAATACTGGGTATCGAGTTTGGTAACAAATAGATGTTATAGTATTGGTTCTTTATAATTTGTATTTATCTTATCGATATAAATAATTATTTCTTTATTATCCTACTAATATAATATTCTACCACTTGTATTGCGTTTGTAAGGATGTGTGAATAGATTTTTAACCCCCGACGCAAAAATAGGGGTGTAATAAGTTTGACGTGTTTGTGCGTGTGTGTGTACGGGTGTGTGTGTGTACGGGTGTGTGTGAGTGTGTGTAGCTGTCTGTCTGTGGCATCATAGCTCCCGAACCGTATGAACCGATTTCAATTTATTTTTTTTTTTGTATTAAAGGACTTACGCGCGAGTGTTTTTAGACATGTTCGATGAAAATCGGTTTTCTCGTTTAAAAGTTATGGGGGTTTGAAAGTAATTGTGTTAGGGGTTTTTTTTATTTTTAATTTAATGTTATTGTTAATCTATCGCGTGTAAGCTAGAGAACGAGATGTTTGGTAGAGATGTTAAAATGTAAGAAAAGCATATGAAGTACAATGCAATGCTTAGGATTTACGCAAATAAAATCCCGAGGCTCTGCTAGTGCCTTATAATACTCACAAACTATATCTAAAGACTTAGGTACCTACACATTCACATCATACTGTATCAACGGAAAATTTCAAGATAATATTATGTAACCATCACATTGAAGGAATACTAAAACAAATTCATAACTTCCAAATAAAAACAGGATCAAATTGATACGCTCGAATGGCGATTGATGCTACTTGAAACGGTTTAATGGAGTTTAAATAATGTACGGAAAATTTAGCTTATATATGATTCTATCAAAACGAATATTTAGAGAAATATTCATAGGAGTATTACTTGGAATATCATTTAGGAAAAAGGAAAATCGAATAGGCTCTGATGGGTGAATATTTTCAAAGCAGGTTTTTAAATTAACTAAGTACATGTTAAACTACTACTGCTGTTTTACCCGCGTAAATCGCAATTCCAATTTTGGGATTAAAAAGTATTCCATGTGTTAATCCTAATAGTTATAAGGAACATCTGTACTAAACATTGAAATCGCTCTAGCCATTTAGACGTGAAAAGTAACAAACATACATACACACTCACAAACTTACGCGTTTATAATAATAGTGTGAAAAACAGATTCATAACTAAAACGGCATCAACGTTGCAAACTTTGTAAATATTTCCGTATGCAGTAAGCAAGACTGATTGGTGTACCGGACTCGGCGACAACCTGAGACTTAGTAATTCATACGTCTCGTGCAAGGTATACCTAAGACTATGTTAACTTATAATATTCTTAGTTAACGTAGTTTTATCTACATGAGAACATGATATTTAGCTCATCTCATACTTTTAAACCCCCGACGCAAAAAGAGGGGTGTTATAAGTTTGACGTGTCTGTGTGTGTGTGTATCTGTCTGTCTGTGGCATCATAGCTCCCGAACGGATGAACCGATTTCAATTTAGTTTTTTTGTTTTAAAGGGGACTTACGTGCGAGTGTTCTTAGACATGTTTGATGAAATTCGGTTGACCCGTTTAAAAGTTATGGGGGTTTGAAAGTAATTGTGTTGGGGGTATTTTAAATTTTTAATTTAATGTTTTTTAGATGATAGTCCCTTTTTTGTCATAAGAGTGACAAGCCTTCTTCTTTCGGTAAGTTTTTAGTCGAAAACAGATTTGGTTAAGCGAGTATTTTACGTGAAGTAACTGCCATCAGATCTCCAAAATTGTAAAAATTCTCGTAGTTATATCCATGTAACATGTCACACTTTCTAAGGAACTTTGGGACACCTTTTATACCAAAGTAAACGACATATATGTATCACTAGCGTCGCCCCGCGTAGTTTCCGTTCCCGTAGGAATATGGGGATAAAATTATGCTAAAAACCTTTCCACTGAATCACTCTATCTATTAAAACAAACGGCATCAAAATCCGTTGCGTAGTTTTAAAGATCTAAGCATAAATAGGGACAAAGAAAGAGACTTTGTTTTATACTATGTACTGATGATAACACAGAAGTCATAGGACATCGTAACTCCAAAACAATTAATATCTCGTCAACAGTCTCAGTTGACTATGTCAGTGCATACATATCAAAACTAAATCAATTTCTACAATCCCAAAGCAATAGCAATCCGATAGGCTTGCAATAACAGATTCAATAACGTTACAATTAATTGGTATCAGATACTGTTATAGGGTATAATGTTACTGTGAGATGGTTCCAAAGATACGCCAAATTACTGAAATAACTAGCTGTATTAAAATTAATAACAACTGTTTGTATCTCGGCAAATGCTGTGTCCTCGCCTATTTTTCATCTGTTTAAAGGCCGACTCATTTTTTATCTCTACTAAAATTTTGTGACAAAAATGTTTTTATTAATTTAACTTGTTTCTTTTTTCATACTTTACATCTATAATAAGTTATTAAGTTACTACTCTTAATCCTTCCCGAAACACTACTAATAGACTCGTTAGGTTTATTTCCCTTCTGCTTTACTGGTCCAGAAATGCTGTCCCTATCAATTCAAAATACCTAGTAATTAAAATCTCGAAATTAATACCCACATTTATTGACATGTAAACGTAGTATTGATATGTCTGTGTGTACGTTGATTAATGAACCGACACGGGACCGCGGTTCAGCTCCAAATCTTGTACAACCTCCTTAATTACTAACTAAATTAATGTCGTGGTTTAGACGCTGTGTACACGAACTTCCCACTTGTGGTAATAAACGGATAAAACCAATAACTAATATATTTACCACAAGATCTTATTAGTATACTGATCTCAATAATAACTAGCACGGGAGGTAATTACCTCCCGTGCTTTATTTATTTATTGAGACTTATATTGAGATGACTGAGATTGAGATATATTATTACGTAAAAATCATAATTTATTGTAACAAAAATAAATAAATTGAAATTTAATTTAATTGAATAACTTGTGATTAAGTCCTTTTTTTAGAGTCGAGCTAGTTTTGAATTGATAGCCAATTTAATTTTATGAAATTGACACTTGAAACAAATGTATCGTTTTTTAAGATCCCCCTGAAAAACCTCTTCACAAATCTCTTTAGATCCATATTTTTAATACTCAAAAAGAAAACTGGTTAACCTATTTCTTATTAAAATCTAGAAACATGAAAGGAGATACTTAAAAAAACCTACAAAATACCATAACTGTAATAACACGGTATCTTAATTACCCATTAATTATTTTCTACCCTGTAATAAAGAAATATTTAAACTACATCCTATTTTAAATCCAGCCCGTGTTCACGCGAGGTTCATTTTTAAAATTATAAATATAATTATTATAAACGTACCTAATAACAATTTGGGTAAAACTTTATGTATATTGTATACTGAGTTTCATATCAGACTAAACCAAAATTAATACACAGCTGAACGTAAGCCTGTCATTAGGACTAACAGTTACTTTGAATGACAAGTTTTGGAACTTAGTAACTATAATTATCCATAATAAACTTAATATAAAGTAGGTACTTATAACATGGAATGTTATTAAATTATGATTAGAGGCTAAGTAGGGTACACTACCAAAAAGAAAATCAAATAGTTAAGTATTTAAGTTGTATTAAGCTATTTTGTAAAGTGGAGTTAACATATTTCTTAGACCCAAAAACGATTTTTTTTTTCTATAAAAAAATAAAAATTACTGATTATTATTATATTACCTTTTTTTTAGGGAAAAGATATTATATCTCCCCGCCGTTCGAGGGGAGCGACGGGGTATGTCGGACTCCGCGCCACCAAAGAATAAAAACTTTAATAATCTTACAATTTGGATACAATATGTTAGATTTTATAGTAAATCCAATGTAATTATTCAAATATATTGTAGTCATAAAACAAACCTAATATTTGTCCCAAGTTCGTACCCACAGTAGTCCCTATCAAATAATCTGTGCGCCTAGGGCCGTAACATTGACATTTTCTTATTACTTGCTCCGTTGGCATCTATTTCAATAAATCTCTCCCTCAGTCATACACCTAATTCCTGATGAATTCATTACAATTTAAATAACTAACTAGCTTTCGTAACCAAACTAAGTATAGACTATTAGAACATAGAAAATGGTTATATTCCAAAGAAATCATTTAAGACTTTTTTAATAATAATAAATAAATCAGATAAACTTTCTAAATACCAAGATCTGGCAATAGAGTTAAAAAGACAATGGGCGGTAGACACTATTAACATAGTCCCAATAGTAATTTCTTCGACTGGTATTATACCTAAAAGTTTGACACAAAGCCTAGAAACATTACAGATCCCATCGTACTTAACATACACGTTACAGAAAGCCACCATACTCAATACCTGCCGTATCACACGTACATTTCTCACTTCATCGTCTATAACATCCACGTTTACTATAGCATAAACACTTGAGTACGCTTGGCCATGGCCCGCGTACTCAGGGTATATACCCCTTTTACAGGGAGAAGATTTGAAAATCTTAAACTAAAATAATAAATATATTAATAATAATATTTTTTAAATAAAAATTGTAATCAACAACGTCACAGTAATTGTCTGAATTAGTTGCAGTAGTGAACACAGTAAATAAAAATTATTGGCAGTAAAAATGTTCTGCTACACTGAGTTTTCCTTAATAGTTATTTATGGTACAAGCGAGGTAAGTTGGTGATTACTTCCGAGGCGCTATTGAGGCCCGAGCCGTCGGGCGAGGGTCTGAAGATAGCCGAGGATAGTAATCATCAATACACGCGTGTACCATACAACGTTTTTCAACACATTTGCGAAGAAATTATCATTTTTCGTTAAAAAATAAACATTTTTTCTATTCGCGCGCATCCAACACAACAATGGTGATCGGCCAAAGACTAAAAGAATAAACTCATTAAAAAAAATCGAATGAATGAATGAATGGAATCGACCATAGACCTACCAAAAGTAAGGCAACATAGTTGAAGTTTGTTTTTAAAATGTATGGACACATTTTTTTTGGTATCGAAACTTTTTAAAAAACAAAGCAATTTAAAAAAACAATCTATAACTCACTAGTGAATCAAGCGTGTCATTATTCAACTGTTTTTGCACAAATAAGAGCCCCTTTATGAGCAAGTGTGTTGAAAAATATATTACTGTCTTTAAATAAAAATAACATTGATTTAAAAGTGCCATTATTATAACCTTAGCTCGCAATTTATAGAATCAGCTAAATAAAATATTAACAGATAATTGTAAGCACGTTAAAGAGGCCTCGATAACAATAATTGTAACTGGTTTCGCAATATAAATGCAAATTATGTTTGAACGCGAAGGTTCACGTAATATTGCCACTTTTATGAACGGCACAGAAACGAATTTTAATAAAAACAACTTACTCAGGATATGCTTTACTTCATAAAAATAAAGTTAACTTTTATGCGGTTTAATATTTATTTTGGTAACAGTTTTGATTATCAGTAACAGTTTTTTAATAATTCTTTGATTGTCTGAAATTCATTTTTGGGATCTTTAAACTTTCGTCCGTCATTTCAGTTAAGTACTTACTCTGCAGAGATTACCTATAGGTTTTGGCTAGACATTCATACTTACTGAACATCCTAACAGAATTTATCTTTGACTCCGATCTCACACTACTGATAGTAGTGTTACAAAATACACCCGAGATACAACCTAGATTTTTAGTTTCATTAAATTTAGCAAAACTATAAAAGGACATACTTAGATATAGTTTTATTGAAACCGGGTTAAGAGTAGTTCCATAAAAAAAGTATTCTCAATAAAATTCAGACTAGTTTCTCGTAAAATATCCATCATCCATTCGACTTTATATCAATCCCGCACCTTTGAAACGTCGCCTCCACATACCAACTGCGAGGGATTTTACTCTACACGACTTTTCCTAAGTTTTCTTAATTGTATTTTATAATTTGGGGTGAGACTGGTGTAAGTATGAACAGATTTTGTTAAATTTTAAAAGTACCTACATGCATTAAAAATAATCTCGTCATGCATACACATAGATTAAATTATTTATATATTGAGTTATAGTACCAAGTACTGATGGGCAAGGTCAGTTGGACGAAATAGGTTTTTCACTACAACAATTACTAAAGAAAGTAAATATTATTCATAAAGAAATTAGAAAATAATTTTGTTATTGATTTTACACTTATTGTAGAAAATAATATTTTGAAGTTTTTTTCTGACTATACAAAACAGCTTTAATTGGGGTCCAGATTGTCCGTGAAAAAAATTCTAAAATTACAAATTGACAATTCGGACACTTTGTCCGAATATTTTGTGTCCGATTAAGCCGATCGTTTCTGTAGTTTTTACACATTTACAGTTACAAAAAAATAATAAAACAGAATCGTCCGCCATATCGTATACCCTAAAATGGCGTAGAATATGAGGATTATTCCATTACGGGGCGATGGCGGGCGGTCGGTCCGCGGCGCACTTTCACAATTTTAAAATAATTGGACAGTATAACCGGATCAGCCGGCCCAGTTAGCCAACCTCAACTCACCTCAATATTGACGCTCAAAAAATTATACAGGAAATTTCAGATGGGATTTTCAGGTTCAGTTTTAACTGATTCTAGATGCTTGGTTCAAAGGTGAAGTGAAATACCGAGTATTTATAACCGTAAGTATTTAATGAACCGTGTTATAACGTGCTTAGATATCATTTCTCTATCATTCACTTATTCTCAATGTCAAATATTACCTCACCTGGGATGTGAATCCAAGTCCATGCAAACCATAGCACCGTTCTTTCCAACTAAGCTACCGAAGCCATATCTCAGCCATAATACATAGTACAAACCACAAAGCATGTAGGGATGAACAAACCGTCCGCGGGGCGATATTCCTGCTGTGATACAAACATACAGACTGAAGTCATAACACCTCTTTTTGGCTTTACCACAGTCGAGTAAAAACACTATTCGGTAATAAGGTCCCATATTGTGGTTATTCGATAAAGTACCCGCAAATCGAATAAAAACGCCATCACAAATAGATAGAGCAACGTTAGGAACAAAAGAAATAGGTTACAGTGAAAAGAAATACAACAAATGTAATACTCGTATGTTTCTTTTCGTTTTGTAGTCAATATTGTCAGTAGTAAGAAGAATTGAACAAAGAAATAGTTTAATATCATTTGTGCGGTATTTTTTTGATCGAGCGTAGGCGGAGTGAATTAAAACTGCTATGGAAAGCCTTTTGAAGAACATTTATACAAAAAAACTTGATTCTAATTGACTTTATAAATAGAAGGTGTCAAGTCTGTTATTTGCCATAATAGACATAATTATTACAACATTGTTGTTAGCAGACTTGAGGCCCTGGTAGTAAAGTGTGTAGGTGTAAGTTGTGTACCTGTCTCTTTGTATTAGAAATACCTAATATGTACTTCAGTAAATCATTACTGGCGGATTGTAACCCGTTATACCAAAAATCAATCACTGAATATTGTATAAAATCTCGGCCAACTTCAATGTTCAAAACATATTGTTCAAAATATTTACTGAAGTAATATTATTTTCAATAGAAAACAGTCTAATGAACTCTCACCAACAATAAACAAATTGAGTTTAAGCCCATTGTTGGTTGCGATAAAATGTTCCCGAAATATGATTTTGGCTCGGCCCACGCGGTCACGTGGAAAAACTGATTACGTCACCGACATTCCATTATAAGTTAATTACCTCACTTATTTACCTAGTCAAATACTTTTAGAAGAAAATGTTTAATGCTGAAATTAGCTATGAATATGAAGTATTGACTTCTAAAATCCCACTGTTAGGAGAAGTTTTTTCAGAAAACGTTTGTACAGTGTAGAGTAGACTAAACAGCGTTGTTACCATGCTTATCCAATGCATGTTAGTGATCTTAAAACTAGTTTAAGTTTCACTAATGAAAAGTAACTAACATGCATGATTTGGAAGTAAATCCGGGACCCCAGACTAAACCAACCTTGTACACATGCCACTATACTGCCATGACTGCCCATTAAAGAACTCCAAAGAAATACAATCCTTCTAGAAACGACTAGAACAATCTATTATCTGTTCTGACTCGACCACCCTCAACAAAGTAAAGTGACTACATAGTTTACACCGACAATATACGTCACAATAAACCATTACCAGGTGACTGTGCGCGTTAGTAGTTGTACCCACATCCGAACAGTTATTGTCTCACCAAGCACCACTTACTACGACGTACACTACACTTTGTCAACATTTTTATGGAAATTTACTGGGTGTGTAAGATGAGTTTCTTACGTATAAATAAAGTTATGATACATATGAGTGTATCAAGGCATGTGTCGTCTTTATTATTATGTAGTAAACCCAGGTTATAATTTCCTTAGACTTATTTTTTCTTGGACTTATTTCAGAAGGCAGGAAAAGATTTATATTTTCCTTGAATTTTTCACGGTATGGTAACAACATAATTTCGCCCACTGGAGGGATCTCGATCAACTCATAACCTTCTGTCCTCTGTGAGTAAGATAATTATACTGGAAGATATTGAGATCATAATCAATACTTTGCCCACTGAAGTTCTCTAAAACTTATTCGTACTTTGCAAACTCTCCGTAACATCACAAGACGTACGAAAATACATCCTAACATCCAAGAAGTTCTCATTACAATACATCACTCGACAAAGCGTTCAAAGTAAATAAACTGTAAACAGTCGGCCATTAAAATAAAGAAGTACAATCGCGCAAATAGTAAGAAGTTCATTCTGAGCGCGTTATTCAATTCATTTATGCTAAAGGGAAGTGGGCAAATGTAAATAGTCTCAGCGGTCCACGGTCGAGTGTTTTCATTAAACTGAATGGCTTTAAAGCGCTTTCCCCGCTGAATGGTTCTAGTAAAGAGAATTACTTTTCTAAGCTGCAGAACTATACGGGTTATGGGACTTTATGGTGTAACGACCACTCGGCGAATTGAGAGCTAATACACTCAACTGCTGTAACAAATTAACGGTTGTTTTTAACGAGGAAACAGGGTTTAGATTTAAACCGTTTTCCACTGAAAGCATGATAAAAATGTGTACTTTAAAGTTGTGTTCGGAGAAGGAGAGGAGAGTGCTACTTTGCTTTTCCACTTATTTTGTCAAACTCGGTTTATCCAGTAATTTCTGGGAATAAACAGACAGGTAAAAATAGCGTTTATGTCATAGAGGGTGAATATTTTCAGGTGGCCGTGGGAAATCAAAAACGATGACCATGCTGATGAATAAAATTTCATTTCAAACAATACACTGTAATATTTTAAATTGTCTGTTCGTTTTAGTTTCCTATTTTATTACATTACGGCCTTTTCATGATAAACTGCGCCCGTGAAATATCGAACAAAAAAGTTAATTTCACTAAATGAACGTTACTTGATAGAAATCAGTGGAATGTTCTCGAACGTTTGAACAATATATTCCCCTCACGATCATCTCACGACCCACATTTCATACGTCATAAGTTTTTTGTAGGTACTTTTATCATGAAGATTGTATAGAACGTTGAAAAGGATAGAAGGATTCTCGATTTAATATTTAAATAAAAAAACTCAGTACCTACTGTACCTACTATAGTTAAGCGAAGTATCTATGAAGTGACATCGTTACTTGAAGCTTTCAAGGAAGGCTTGCGTCCCTTCTCCCCCTCCCCCCTTCTTCCTGATATCCTTCAAAGACAGACAGACACACACATACTTTTCTGTGTTCCAAGTGTTCAAGGACAGTGCAAGTTACTTCCCATCAAGTAACCCAATATACATAAACTATTTTCTGCCAATAATTTGCTCCTCAATGCGTCTGCCGTGCCGTCGTTTCTACGTGGGACCGGTACAATATGTTTTTATCGTCCATTCTCGGTAATATATCTTGATTGATATTATGTTATGTTTCGTCTGTAATTTGTAGATATTCTGTAGAGAGGACTCTTCAAGAATCAATGTAGGGTGGGGTGGTATTCTAGTGTCCATTAAGTGTGGCGTTCTTTCATCGTCCGAATTTATCGCGGCCCACAATGGGCATTCAATCGTTTTGTTATCTCGACACCGAATTCTATGTACTGACGTCTTGGGAAAGTGATGTGACGTAGTTAGCGGGAAATGGAATTGGAATCGAATCGATAAAAATAATGAATTTGACTATTACTTTAATATATTTCCAATTTAATTGGGCAAGTTTAAAACCTTATGTGTCGAGTATGTTGGAATATTTAGATAAAATTTGGTATTAAGACAAAGGTTTTCAAGTCTTAACTTCTAAAAAAGCATCTAAAATCCCGTTCCTTCTTTATTTCTTCGTTCTTGGTATTTAAACCCACTAAACTTTAATAACGTATTTTCCTTTATAGACTACCACACAGTAAATAACATTCCTGAGCCACATTCCTAACCCTGACCGAGTCCGCAGGCAATAACAAACCTGTATATCAATATTGCCCGTCACTATCTCGTGAAGCCCCTTTCAACCATCGCCTGTCTACCGCACAATAGTGTCCGGTAAACAGACTCCATAGAACTCTCCTCACTACATAGTATAAAACAAAGTCAAGCGACTGTCTGTCCCTATGTATGCTTAGATCTTTAAAACTACGCAATGGATTTTGATGCGGTTTCTTTAAATAGATAGAACGATTCAAGAGGAAGGTTTTTTGCATAATTTTTATGCCTGCATTCTCACGGGAGCGGAAACTACGTGGGTAAAACCGCGAGACGCTGCTAGTTATAATTAAACAGAGTGACAACCCTGGAGGGTAAAACAACTTTGTAATGGTAAATTGTGCGTTAAATTCACTTTGAACAACTTTCAACGATGTCATTTTCGTTTAAGATAATTTCGTTTAATAGGTTTGTTATCGGGGTTTGTTGGTAAACAGGTGTCTTTGGTTGGGGAACGGATTTCTGGAATCTGTTTTGTGAGATTATATCTAATGTTCTCGGAAAAATACAAATATATTCGAATACTGTACAATCTGTTTATAGTATTTACTTATAATCTGATTTCTTTCCGCTGGATTTACGTAAGCCACAGAACGTTGTTAGTATTTTACATAAAATAAGAAATATTTACAGAATATTTACTACACCCAAAGTCTTTTTACTAAAACAATTATTCGAGTTTAATTAAGAATAGTGACTTCAAAAATCTAAACAAAAACATAAAGTAAAATAGAGAGGCCATAAAACCGCAATATACTTGTAAATAAGGCGCGGTGTAGGTAAGGAGGGTAAAATCCCTGGGTTTGGTATAAATCCCGTTCAATATTGCATGTTATGGGTAAGCGTTTGTCGCGCGCGTGACGGCTCGAGTCAAATGCAACGTGAAGCGAGGCAGGCGCTAGTTATCGAACCTGCCGCGAAGATGCAACTGACACTGTTTACACCGAACTGTAATGAAACATACTATGGTATGTTGTTTTGTGTTACGTTTTATAATAAACATTTTATTATGTCCCACTGCTGGGCAAAGGTCTCCTCCAAACTTCTCCTACCATCCCTATCCTTCGCAGTCTCTTTTACTCCAAGAAAAACTACGATTACATTTAGAAATAAACTTTTGGTCCCTTACAGCATTTTGCTCTATATTTTTATGTTGGTTCTCTATCTATATTTAAAGGTTTTACTGTACGCCGTCGACTACAAAAAAAAGAAATTGCGATCAACTACTATGCTAGCCTCCATACAAAAATCTACATAGCCCTTTGTGTGACGACACTTCAAAATGTCTTCAAGCAAACGAAAAACTTGAAATCATTCAATTTCCTTCCCTTTACATACGCGGCTAAAATATTCTAGAACAAAACTTTTATCACAAAGGAAAAAACAAGAAATATTTCACTCGGTGAAAGAAACTACGAAGTTAATGTAATGTAAAAAAAATATACGTACGGAAAGAGCAAGGAAAAGATAGGTGTCGATTGTGTTCGGAAGGGGACTTGTTGCGGGTTTTTGGCAAAATGTGATATTTGATCTCTTTCGTTACCATTTTTACCATATATTAATTATTTTTAAACCTTGTTCCTACATTGTTATACCAAATTATTACTTTTTATTACGTCTGTTACTATTTTTTAATCTAATTTGTAAAACACACAATTCAATTGTCAAGAACACACTTATTACACACACAAAACTCACATCTACATACTCAACCACATACACACATGCTCACTCAATTTTAATATGTTTTCAAACCTTTTTGAAATGTTTTAATGTTACATTTAATGGCTAAACCTTCTAAAAAATGTTTGAGACTAGGGTTATTGAATGCTCGATCTTTGAACACCGGTACAGATGAGCTACTTGAAAGTTTTACAAATTACAGTCCTGATATTCTTGCGGTAAATGAAACGTGGCTAAGGGAAGGGGAGGAAACTCTCGCACCTTCTATACCCAACTACAGACTCGTACACAAAGCTCGAACAGGTAAAAGGCGGGGTGGGGGTGTCGGCTTTTATATCAGACAGGGAATTATAGCACGCGTAAGACAACATCCAACCTCAGCCCTTGAACAATTATGGATTGAAGTGCAACTGCCCGGAGCGAAGATGGCAATCGGTACGGCCTATAGGCCCGAATCCGTTAATGTCAACGACGCTATAGATGCACTCAGCGAATCCATAATTTCTATGGCATATTGCAACTACACGTGCCTACTCGGCGATCTAAACGTTAATCTTCTAAATTTAAAATCGTTACAAACCCATGATCTTATCTCATTCTGTCATCAACATAATCTTGAACAATTAATCAAAGAACCAACTAGGATCACAGATAATTCGGAAACGCTAATTGATATTGTTATAACCGATACCCCGTCTAAATGCATGAGTATAAATGTCATACACAATAAAGACTTAAGCGACCATGCTATGATTCTAGTAGATTACAACATAAAAAAACCAAAATTTCCAAAAAGTATCAAATATAAACGTTATTTACGGGATATTGATTTGGAGTCATTTATGAAAGATCTTTACTTAATTTCTTGGCACGCTATCGAAAATTTAGAGCATGTTGATCAAATGATTGAAACATTTGATAAAAATATTATCAATTTGTTTGATTTACATGCTCCAGTTAAAAAAACAGTTTTGAAAGACCTACCTAAACCATGGATAACAGATATGCTGAAATTCATGATGCATCTACGAGAAGAAGCCTTAATAAAATCTCATAAAACAAAAACGGAAAGCTCGAAAGAGTACTATCAAAGCTTGAGAAACCTTGTAACAACAACTAGAGAAAGGGAAAAGAAGGCCTATTTTAATCATTCAATCAACAATAATATTAATAAACCGGCTCTGTTGTGGAAAAATATTAAAAATGCTACTCTTATTAATAACAGCTCAACATCACCCTTACCTGCATATCTTGCTGACCCAGATAAAATAAACAACCACTTTTTAACATTACCAGATTTCGACGAAAAAGACATACAAAAGATTTCTGTAGATAAAATACCACACCAACAAAATTTTGAGTTAACATTGACGACGGAAGAAGAGGTGCGTAACATAATCCTTAATATTAATACGAAAGCCGCAGGATATGACCAAATTAATATTGATATGATCACTTTGACCTTAGACGCAACTCTGCACATTATAACTAAAATAATAAATAGATCGCTCGATACTCACACCTTCCCATCCAAATGGAATATAGCTTTGATAAAACCAATACCAAAAAAGAATAGTGTCAATAGTCTCAGTGATCTCCGCCCTATCTCTATTTTGCCTGTACTGTCAAAAGTGTTAGAAAAAGTAGTCCTTAACCAGATGGTAAAGTACTTAGAGAACAATAACGTCATACCAAAATACCAGTCAGGGTTTCGCAAAGGCCATGGTACGGAATCCGCTCTACTTCATATCACAGATGATCTAACCGAAGCTTCTGATTTGGGCCAGACTAGCATACTTGTACTATTAGACTACTCCAGAGCCTTCGACTGCGTACATCCGGAACTCCTTCTAGCAAAACTTGAGCACTATGGCTTCTCGTTAAACACATGCCGGTGGTTTGAAACTTATCTAATGAATAGAAAGCAAATGGTTATGACGGACGGACATGACGGACAAAATAAATTCTCTTCCCTGCTACCTATAGACCGTGGGGTTCCTCAAGGTTCCTTGCTCTCTCCAGTCCTGTTTTCAATTTTCACTGCTGACTTACCCTTACACATAAAACACTGTAAGTACCATTTATACGCCGATGATACACAACTGTACTACTCTTTCCATGGAAAAGATATCAAACAGGCAATAGACAAAATTAATGCTGACTTAAATAATATTCACGACTGGTCAAAAAAGAATTCCTTAGTACTTAATCCTTCCAAATCACAGATGCTGGTGCTAGGTACTAAACACCAAACGAAGTGCATTTCAGACTGTGTAAACATGATTAAAATAAGTGACACTGTGATTGGAGAGGTGAAATCTGCACGTAACTTAGGTCTTGTGTTAGATAGTGAGCAAAAATTTGTTACTCATATTAATAATAAAATTAGAACAGCCTTTTTTAAACTTAAGACGCTTTACAAAATTAGACCTTATATAAGAACGGAATTGCGCCTCATGTTAACAGAGACACTAGTCCTCTCCCATTTTAACTATTGTAGCACAGTCTACAGTCCCAGGCTTAGCCTCAAGTTGGAGCGTGCTATACAGCGAGTACAAAACGCCTGCATTCGTTTCTCACTTAACGTCCCCAAAAGAGATTATATAACCCCTCACTTAAACAAGTGCGGCATATTAAATATGCAGGCCAGAAGAGAGCTACAATATGCATGCACCGTTAAACGTATAATCTATAACAAAAAACCTGAATATTTATATGAAAAGCTAATATGGATAAGAAAACTAAGAAGTGCCCGCTCTACTACAGAAAACCTACTCAAAATACCAGCTCACAGCTCATCACGGTATAGGGGCTGTTTTAAATTTTTAGCAGCAAAAATATGGAATGACCTCCCTCCACCTTTGAAAACGAATATCAGTGTCCATTGCTTTAAAATAAAATACAAATCTGCTCTATTAAAACGCCAACTTGCTGCTGAAAATTTAAGATATACCTATGTGAAGAATTTGCAATTAAAAAACTATTTCCTTTAACCCTTAAATAAAATAACGTATATAAGCCAAATCATCCTAACGTACACACACTCTCACGCATACACACGCACACAAACACACGCATGCACACACACGCAATCACACACAAATACATTTTTTTTAATATCTTATAGCCGTAAATAGAACGTTTTTATTTCATTTTTTTTTTCTTCTTTTTAACAAATTGCACTTTTATTATTATTAATATTTTTAAGAATGATAAATATTGTTATTTCTTGTTTTAAATTATATTATAGAAACAGTCACGTGAGCCCTCCGTAAACTGTAACCCCCGCACCACAGCTCAGGGGATGAGGGGTGACTGAAAAACAGCGCCGGCTGAAAAATGTTTCAGTCGGCACACGGCTGAGTCACTTCCTTTTGTTCTTTTAATCATTTTTGTCCATCCTTATTTTTATTATTTTTTATTATTCTAGTTAATTAAGTTATGCATAAGACCTAAGTATTATTTGTAAAAGAACAATAAACATTTTTTATTTTAAAAAAAAAAAAAAAGAAAGTGAAAACTAAGCTTAAAGTTGTAATATCGTCCTAGTTTCGGTGTAACACGGTGCCGCGGTGAATTGCGTGTGTTGCCAACATTTTGTGCTACATTCAGCCAATCTACTCACCTACTTATTTATACGTATAGCTACACTACGTATTGGTAAGCTTCAACGCTGCGGAAAATTTATAAGCATTTCTATTCAGCGCTTTATTTTACATTTTAGTTTATGTTGTGTTTTGCTTTGTTAATATAGTTTACAATGTAACTTTTTGTTTAGACACAATGTTTCAAAAATACAGTTTTAAACTAGTTTTTACAAGACTGTCTCACAGAAACGGTTGGTTTTTATAAATAAGATCTGTGTCGCAGTTTTATCCACATTCCCGTAGAAAAATCCAGATAAATTGCATATACTATTCAGAAATAATGTAGTTTTCAATTAGAAAATTGAGTTTTTAAAACAACCACAAATAAAACACGTCTTACACAAACGCCTTTCTAAAGATTATTCCCAAAGCCGCCGGCAAATCATAATCGCAATCACAAACGTGATATATTCAAATTGTGAACACATTTGGTACATTCTTCACGAGTCAGTTCGCGAACTGTTTGCCGCGCACGTGTCACAGATACAATGTCGTTCTGATACGAATAAATCGATGTTTCACCTCCAAACTATGTCCTGTAGGCATTCGGAATAAATAACAATGTTTACTACGAAATGCTTGATATGCATCGCAGTTTTATTGCTATTTTCTTAGCGGTTTCATCCGCGCTTCTTTTTCCTTTTTTCTTTCTAGGATGATGCCTACGCTATTATAACTATCTGCGTGACATGTGCCTCGCAGTTTTGACCAAATTTTTTCTTTTTTCTTTCTTAGTGGACACCTACGTCAAAACTATCTGCGTGATATTAAGCGCAATTCGTTCAGTGGCTTGAGCTGCGCTAGATCAGTCAGTCAGCAACGGTTGCTTTAATATATACAGAAGATGTGCCAAATAAGGCTTATATTTCGTGACTAGTAATCATTAAGAGTAGGTATGTATATAGGTAAAATCGATAGTAACAGAGTCGATATGGAAACGACAAATGCAAATGTAATGCAAAAGGATGGAAATGCTAAACCGTACTCATTAGGGTCTCTTATGAAGCACTGATTTGAATTGGAATAGTTTTTGTTAAAAGTAGGTAGATAATATAAGGTACTTATACAAATAAGCGCTCATTGCCCAGTGCTAACTGTGAATTACTTATGTATTGTTTTTTTTTTTATATTTTACATTTCATTTATTTTCTATTGATCTCTATTTTTAATTGTTTTGTATTATATGTTTTATTATTTTATGTAATTTGTCTTTGTATGTAAGTTTAATATGTGTAGATACTAGCAACTTAAGCGCTTTGGCATCTTAGCTGTAAGCTTATTGTTGTTTTTATAATAAATAAATAAATAAAAAAAATGTAATCTGTTCCGTTAAGCAACATCTGACACCCGCGTACTAGTGATGGATCGCGGTTGTCCGTTTAATCCACATCATCATCGGGTTATTATAGCCCTCAAAACTATCGCAGCACGCACAAGGAACAAAGGATGAATTAGAAAAAATGATTGTGAAAAATAAATCAAAATAAAACTCGTCCAAACTATCAAAACAACTACCCACACAAAGAGACAATTCCCCGACTGCGAACCATTCACCAATATTTCGAATTATAGACTAATGGAATCGTTTTATCATGTGACTCGAACGCCAATTGGCTATTAACTAGAATCCGATGCTCAGAAACGGAATATCAGATGTTTTATCTTAGTTAATACACTATTAACTGTATGATGGACATTTATGGACACGTAATTTAGTTCCAAATTGTGTTCAATTGGCTATTCCAAATACTAACTACCTCAATTACATTTGCGATAAACTGACAGTTGTGTGCGAGTGCCGACTACATATGGGTTTATAAATAGTTATCGTTATTAGCACATTTATTGTGTGGCCATTGTCAATACGCGATAGAGGAAGAAGAAGAAGATTTACTCAATTTATTTTTCACAGAATTTATAACTGATAGTCAATTTAGTTTAAGACGACCATGATGATAAGGTAAGTATATCCTAAGTAATAAATATTTGTAATTGTAATTTTGTCTTTAAAAGTCCAGTATGAAAGAACATAATTAATGAAAAATCGTTTCTAATGGGAAAAGTCTTCTATTAAAATAATGTAAGCATTATGTCATTATTTCAGTGTTCGTTCAGCGTCCGCAAAGAACAGTTGCGTTGCAGTTGCTTTAGTGCGCGTTCGGGTAAAGCGCTGACGCGGCAAACACTCGCGAGTGACCTCGGTACGGTACGCGTGCGCCCGGCCGGTCATCAACGCGATGACCTAGATTGTGTGAATCATGCATGACTATGTAGTGAATTAATAAAAAACATTGTTAAGGCTCCGTTACACCTTTATTATAAATTTAATATTTAGTTAGAAAAAATGGCAACAGGAACAGTCACAATTAAAACTGAGACTGAGCATTTGCTATACAAGTACCTCAACGAAGAAAAAGAGCAACGTAAGAAATATGAGAACCTTGTTAAAGAACTACAAGATAAAATTGTAGAATTACAACAACAGTTAGTGCAAATTCAGGAGGATAAAAATACACCTCCAGCTAAACAACCATCAGCAGGTTACTCTAACCAAGTTCAGTATGAGACTGATGAAGAGGAACTTGCCAAAGAGACCGAGTGGGTACGGCAACAAAGCCGTAAGAAAAGGAAGCTGAACCAGTCACTCAGCCCGCAACAGGAATCAATCTCCAGAGAGGACGTTACAAAAGTGCCGAAAGCTAGAAAAGCCCCACAGCCACCACCAATAATTGTTGAAAATGTGACAGATTATCAGAGCTTTTTTGATCTTCTGTCATCATCCGTTGCAAAAGATTCTTTTCTAATTAAGATGAAGAGCGGCAACGTCGTTAAAATCAATTGTAGAGATGGCGACTCATATAGGACTGTGACTCAGTTTCTACTACAAAATAATTGTGTCTGGTTTTCTTACGAAAACAAGCAGGATCGGCCCATACGAGTTATGGCAAAAAATCTGCATTCTACATGTGTGCCTGCTCGGATTATAGAGGATTTAGTATCTAAAGGATACAATGTTGAAGATGCAGTGAACAAACTAAGTTGGAGGACAAAGGAACCTTTAAACATGTTCATGATATCTTTCAACAAAAATGAAGATGTCAACAAAATCTACAAAATCCAGTCTATTTTGGGTTGTAAAGTAGACATTCAACCCCTAAAAACGTCAAAATTAATCCCACAATGTAAAAGGTGCCAGGCATATGGTCACACCCACAAATACTGCTCCAAAGAACCCAGGTGTGTTAAATGCACTGGAAAACACTTAACGAAAGACTGCAAGAAACCCGCAGAAGCCAAACCAAAATGTGTTCACTGTGGTGAACAGCATCCAGCTAGCTACAGAGGTTGCACTGTAGCTAAAGAACTCCAAAAGTTGAAAAATAAAATAAGCCACAAAAATCAAATTTCGACCACCCAGGCACAAAAGCCCGATATTACAAAAAAAGCTATACCCAGTCAGCAAGTGACGAAGAATGTGTCTTTTGCACAAATTACAAAGGGTTTCAAACCGCAAACCCAACCAAAAAAACAGCCTACATTAAACATGGAGGACAAACTTAACACCATTTTAAATTTCATTTCATCTTATGATGAAAGATTCAAAAATATTGAGAAACGTTTGGGTATCAAAAATGATGTCTAAGTCAGTAAAGATATTTGCATGGAATGCCAATGGACTTCTCCGGCACCAAAATGAACTACAAGCTGTCCTAAACATAGAAAATATTGACTTATGTCTCATATCAGAAACACATTTCACCAGAGAAACATACCTAGATATTAAAGGATATAAAATCTATCACGCACTGCATCCAACTAATAAAGCTAGAGGAGGCAGTGCCGTCATAATAAAAGAAAATATCCAACATTGCGAGGTCTTTAAATGTGAAGAACCTGAAATACAAGCAGTTGGGATATCCATTAAAACCAAACGTTACCCGGTTACTATTTCAGCAATATACTGTCCACCGAGGTATACGTTAAAGACCGATCAATATGTAAATTTCCTTAAACAACTTGGCAATAGGTTTATCCTTGGCGGCGACTTCAATTCCAAAAATACCTACTGGGGATCTAGACTCACAACAACTAAAGGTAAAGAGTTGTTAAATGCAATTAAAGAAACTAAATGTGATGTGTTATCTACAGGTAAACCAACATACTGGCCCACAGATCCTCACAAAATACCTGATTTGATAGACTTTTTTATATATAAAAATCTCTCTCCTAACTTTCTTCACATTGAGGAAGGTTTTGATATGAGTTCAGACCACTCCCCAATAATTTTGATTCTCAGTGATGAAATCTTAAATAAAAAAGAAATCCCTTCGCTTGTTAATAAAAAAACGGACTGGGATAGCTTTAAACATGACTTAGACTCTAAAATAAATCTAAAAGTACCACTGAAGACTCCAGCAGATCTAAATTTGGAACTTGAAACGTTTATAGCGGATATCCAACAATGTGCTTGGAATAATACTTCGGATATAAAAAGAAAAAATATAACAACCATGTACCCAATAGAAATTCCACAGCTTATAGCAAAAAAAAGAAAACAAAGAAAAATATGGCAGGAAACTAGATTCCCACTCGACAAAACTTTATTAAATAACCTTTCAAAGAGACTTAGTAGAGAGATTAAAAAATTCAAAGAGGATACAATGTCTTCATCGCTAAGTCAACTTACTAGTGACCGTACAACCGACTATTCTCTATGGAAAGCCACTAAAAGTATTAAACACCCAACCAGACAAATACCTCCTATTAAAGAAATTGATGGTACATGGGCCATCAACAATGAGCAAAAAGCTGTACGATTTGCGCACCACCTAGAAAAAATATTTCAGCCAAACGAAAATAACACTGAACTTATAGAACATGTATCGCCACAGGATGAGTCAGAAATAAAACTTGTAACTCCAAGAGAGGTTTATTATGAAATTAAATTTATAAATAAAAATAAAGCTCCGGGCTATGACCTCATTACCGGAGAAGTCCTTAAACATTTACCTAAAAAAGCAGTGGTCAAACTTACCAACCTTATCAATGCTACATTCAGACTAAAACATGTACCGGATGTGTGGAAAGTGGCTGAAGTTATTATGATACCGAAACCAGGTAAACCACCTCATGAAGTAACATCTTACAGGCCAATCTCTCTTCTTCCAGTTATGTCAAAATTGTTTGAAAAACTATTTTTGAAACGGTTAAAAACTATTATAGAAGAAAATAGACTTATCCCTGAGCATCAGTTTGGTTTTAGAGAAAAGCACTCTACAATAGAACAGGTCCATCGAATAACCAATATTATTGAATCAACTCTAGAAGAAAAAAAAGTTTGCTCTACAATTTTCCTGGATGTAGCACAGGCATTTGATAAAGTGTGGCATCAAGGCCTTATGTACAAACTGAAAAAAATGCTACCAAAGCAATTTACTGACATATTGGAGTCATACATAACAAACAGGATGTTCAGAATAAAACAAGAAGACACCTACTCTGAACTAAAAGAAATAAAAGCAGGAGTGCCGCAAGGAAGTGTATTAGGCCCGGTCCTGTACCTATTATACACTAGTGACATTCCACAGATAGAAAACTGCACCATTGCAACTTTTGCAGACGACACAGCCATACTGGCTACTGGTGTCACTCATAAAGTCGCTGTGGAAAACGTACAAAGAGCCGTAACCAAAATATATGATTGGACTGAACAGTGGCGCATTAAACTTAATGAATCAAAATCGGTTCACATTGATTTTACAAATAAAATGACGAATTATCATCCGGTATACATTAACACCCATGCAATACCCTATGAAAACACGGCCAAATACTTAGGCATGACACTAGACACCAAGCTGCGCTGGAAAGCACATGTCAAAAAGAAACGCGATGAGCTAGAAATTCGCTATAAGAAGATGTACTGGCTGCTTGGTAAGCACTCACCGTTATCAGTACACAATAAATTACTATTATACAAACAAGTCCTAATGCCTGTATGGACTTATGGTATACAGCTGTGGGGCTGTACCAAATCAAGTAACGTACAGATGATCCAACGTTTCCAGAATAAAGTACTTAGAGGTATCGTAAATGCTCCCTGGTACGTTAGAAATGACGACCTCCACCGGGACCTCAGTGTGGAACCTGTTGCCATTATTGTTAAAAAACATGCCGAAGCTCATGAGAAAAGACTTCATCATCACGTGAACGTTGAGGCTATCCAGCTCCTCGACAACACGGACATTATAAGACGTTTAAAAAGGACAAAACCTTTTGAATTATTGTAGTGATAGTAAATAGTGTTAAAGTGCAGTGTATGTACTATGGTAAAGAACACATGAACAAAGTGTCTTCGCCTTAACAAAAACAATAAGAAAAGTGCCGATGGGCACATTCTTAACAGAAACATTTTATTAGTTTAAGTTAAAGTTAAATTGCTTATTAGCCTTAATATGGCTAGATTGCAATATTTTGAAGTACACAAAGTGGTGCATCAAGGACAAAAAAAAAAAAAATTATGTCATTAAAACTGTACAATACAGAGTTATTAAAACGTAAAATATATTTTTTTAAACTGTATTGCCCACTGTTGGGCAAAGTTCTCCCCCAAATCCCTCCATCTGTCTATGTCGTGAGCCAGCTCTCTCGAACCTCCTCTAAAACATTAAATAATCATAATATTCTTGTATAAAACAAGTCGAATGAAGTTTATGAAAGCACGCGCCGAGTACCCGCTGGGGTTTCTAATTGGAAACATCAAACTTTTATATCTTTGTTCAATACCTACGAGATTATTTCCTACTATTATTTATTTATTATTCTCTCATTATGAACATTACTTATTTAGAACTTTAATAAAGATTTTCTAGAGATAATACGCTTGCATTTTGGTTGGCATCAGATTACTAGACATAAACAATATGAAATTGAATATTTTAATATGATTTTTCTCTTTTTGTGTAAGTATATTATTTATTATCGCCCTTTTATTTGTGAAGGTGTGATGGCGGTCACTTCATATAAAATACTGATGTTCCGCCATATCCAAGTCTAGAGCAAAATCGACCTCAATGACTTAGGAAAAGCGTTCAGAAAAAGATTTTTTTTTACTTTACTCAAACAACTAATGTAGTATAGGTATGTTGTGAAAAGTATATAAGTACAGTAGTTGTTTTTGTACTCATTTAAAACCATTTTAATAGAACCAAGGTAAAGAAGGCGTTGCGTGCAACTTATAAAAATATACTTAGAATATATTTTGGCTCAAATACCGTATGCCTACTTTCCGGTGCATGTAATGGTGCAGTAACATACATCACATTGGGTGTTGCACCATAAACTACCGCTATAAGTTCCAACCGTAAGGAACACTCATAAAATAGGATATCGCAACTTTTCTCGTACTTATACAGTTTGGCAAACATTACGGAGTTATGTTCAGGAGTAGTTTGAACGTACACTGTTATTTCATCTTTGAAATAGTAATTTTCTTTTTAACTGTATAGATATTCATATTATCGCAATCTTTAGTAATCTGCAGAATGTTTTAAACCCTGGGATTTTCCCTGGGATTACTGCGATTTTATCTCGATTTTCTAAGCATATGAAGAAAAGAGTATTGTATTGCATCCCTTTTTGACATAAGCAATTGCTGCCTTATCTGCGTTGCATTTTTAGTCCGGTTTAACAAAACCTGGTAAGCATTTGACACCTTGTCAGTCAAATCTGTCACTTTGACAGTATTCAAAATTGATTGTAAAACCTGGTTTAGTGCTAAACCAGACTAAAAATGCAACGTAAATAAGGCTATAGTAGTTTACGTCAAAAAGGATATAAGTACTTAAGAGTAGTTTTTCAAATGATACAGAAACCTTATTTATTAACTCTCTCATTAACACATATTATGAGATGTTAATAACATTTAAAACCGGCATAAAGATACGGTAATAAAACTTTGAATTATAATAATGTCAAACATTATATTGTTTTTGAAACGATACCATCGCACTGTCGACTAGACACAATTATAAGACGCAGTCTCTGTTTGCTTGTCGACCTGCCAAGATTACCTCAAAGAACTTTCGAGACAGCACCACTACGATTTACGGTCCAATATCACACGTTATACGAGGATTATAGTTCTACTATTTGATGTAGTGTACTCATTTTATTGTTGTATTATAATAACCATAAAAGGTCATTTTAACATGCTGTTTTATGTGATAAGTAAACTACGTTTAGACTACGAGATCTGTTTCTACCTACATAACATACATTCTTATTTACAGCTGGAGTGTTTATCTTTGGCATTCTGTAACTGATTTGATATAGAAGATAGGAGATAAAATTATATCAAAGAACAATATCACTCAAAAGATTATTAAAAAAGTTCAGCTATATTTAAAAATCACTCAACTAAGTAAACAGAACCAACCGCGACGACCAAAGGCGGTGAAAGTTTATTTTTAAAATATAAAAAGTTGATTATAATAAGCTCATTCAATTTTATATGAAACGTTGACCGCAAAGTGGGCCCAACTCCCATAACACCGGCCCAACTTAGTTTCCAAATGCCACAAAAAGTCTAAACTGTCGAGTGAAGTCGCACTAAATTCTCGTGAAAGGAAGTTTAGGAAGTAAGCCCCTGAAAGTGGTCCGAGGTGTAATTTAAATGTAAATTGGCACTCGGCTTCGTCTCAACTCGGCGCACTGTGTTACCGGAGAGCGGGGACCGGAGACCAAGGCCCGCGGTTTGATGGGACGCGCCACTTGCTAGTTTATGGGGCTCTGCAGCTCTTTACAAATATTAAGGTGCATTAAGTGTTTCCAAGAGAGACGAGTCAAAAAACTGTTTTGAAGGCATGTTGGCGCCTTTTAAGCAATTTTTAGGAGCTATGCTACTTAACCTTTTTAAAGTAATTTTATGACGCTATGTGCTGATAAGCCCCGATTATGAAATAAAACTTAATAAAAAATCATAATTATGACAAACCTCGGTAGTTTGCCAAGCAGTAGATTCTGGATTCAATGCCTAAGTCCTAAGTCTTTACAGCCTACCTGTACAGTTACCATCTCTACCTATATACAGTATTTATCCTGCAGTCGGATTGTACAGGTTCTAAAACAATACTAAATTATAAAGTACTTAGAAAAATAATTATGAAGTAAAAAGTCAAATTAAAAAACCGCAGCCCTTTCGAAAATTGAATATTACACGAAGACCAAAAGCACAAACAACCCATGGTAACCGAAGCATACACCAACAAAAGCAGCCCAGTTGAAGTACTAAACAGATTTAAACACTTGTAACTACTTCAAGTGTTACAGCAGTTATTTATTACCAGTTTTCGGAGCTTAATTTGGCTCTGTTTCACGTTTAAAGGCTTTCGTTGGACGTTTGAAGATAAAAATAAATTTATAGCTCACGATAGTCCGAGCTGGATAATAATAGGCATGAAGAAACGGACTGTTACTACTAATGACTTGTGAATGTGAATTTAAAGGAGTTTCAAGGAATTGTGCGGTCCGTTAAGTTAGTTTACTGTATTATTTTGTTAACTTCGCTACCTAAGTTAACAATGTAATAAAATATAAAAGCCAAACTAAATGAATTGTTCAAGCAAAAGATAAGAAAACTATTATAATCTGGAGCAGATCTGTTTATTTGAGCCAGAAGCTAGATAGTAGAAATCTTCAATGGCTTCTAAACATCTTAAAGTTTGATTCACACGATTTGCTATTACGAGAACTTCGCGCTAGAATTGGTAATAATGTATTTCATTAAGGTCCCTTTTATTAACTAAGCATTATTATTTATTAGACTTTCAATACTTACAGTTTCATATATATCCTCCAAAGCAGTTTAAAAATACCACATCATAATTGTCTAAAGGGAGACGATCAAACGATTTGAGTCAAAAACGTACATTTTGGTTTGAGTCAAACCATTTTGATCGTTAACACAACTAGTTTGACCGGTTTGTCGATCAAAATGGTTTGACTCAAAATAAAATTTACGTGTTTGACTCAAACCATTTGACCGTCTCGGGGCCCCTTAAGTAAAGCGACTTCTGGGACAGAGTTAGGGGAGTGTCTGCTAAAGCCTACTGTAAACGTAATGAATCTTATGGTAATGTTGTAACTAACTACTCGCTCCAAGTTCATTAAGGGATATAATATACGGAGTTAATTCACGTGAATGTGTGTACCAGTGCGAAGTTTTACTTACTTAATGAATATTATTGTACAGTAGTTTGTCTATTAAATTTACAATGTGGTTATATTTTGTAAAGTTTTGTAATAAAAGTCTTATCTTAAAACAGTTGATAATCGAAATTAAAAATAACTAATAAATCTAAATAAAATTACTTTAAATGGATTTTTATAACAATTTTTTTGTTATCGACAAATTAAAATAAACGTGAACTCGTAGCCAAAACAATTCGTAGCCGTAGTCATTTTCAAGTCGTAGCAAAAAAGGCGTAGCAATGTCGTAGCAAAGATAAAAGACGACTCACGATCAGCCATTATATTCGATTTCTTTATGATCTTGCTTATCAATGGTTACAAAACTCTGTATATCTATCACTTTACCGACCCAATCACCATATCAATGATGTGTAGTCTTGTCTAAAGATTGTGTCCACCATTATAATATAATAATTAATTATTAGGAAGGTAAATGACATTGTTGTATAATTTACAGGTCTTAATCGCGTATAACATAATTATTATTTACCTCGACGTTTCGACCTGGTTACACCGATCTAGGTTCACGAGAAGACTTGCAACAATGAATTCCGATCGCGATTTAAAAATGTAAAATGATATACATACAGAGTTTTGTAACCGTCGATAAGCAAGATCATAGATAGACCAAATATTGGGAACAGCCGTTAACTGATAATTCCCATAAAATAAACCTCCTACATAGTGTGGTGATAGAAAATCCGCATTCGACGGATACGTTCGTGCACGCGGATATTACTAGGAAATTGTAGAGCGCCAAGCGAGGGATGGCGATATGGGGTAATTAAAGGGAAGTGTGCCACTATGAGAGTGGTGATTGATTTGATTAAATAGTGTTGGTGATTGAAATACCCCATTTTAATCTTATTTTCTTCCTCTATCTTTATTTTTATGCGTTTATCAAAAGTGCAGTAACTAATAATAAATTTATTATGGTTAACCGGAGTGTTGTTCGATATATTAAACATGCTTCGCCCAAAATTATACATACAACTAAATTGTTGTAGCATTCATTCATAATACTATTTTTTAATGTAACAAAGATGATTTTAATGTATGGGTGTATGTGATTAAGTGTGTGCGTAGTTTCTGATACCCTAGATACAAGTTATGAACTTAGTTAGAGGTCAGTAACTATAATGAGTTGACGTAGTGAATGATTATGTTATGTCAATAACTTTAGAAATATAACAAGAATAATAAAAAAAACTGTGTGAAAAAGCTATTTTAGGTTTTATTGCATTGTCATGGCACTTTACATAAGTATGCCAAACAGCTCAATTGGATAACCAGAAGTGGTCGAAAAATGGCTTGCAAGATTTGATTACTTACAGACAACCGGGACAGGTGAAACTAAATAAAAGCTCGTAATAACAAAACCTTAAAATATTCAACCAAACTCCACAAACAAATCCGATATCCAATTAAAACATTAATGACACGCGTACGTACAAATTGTACTTAAAACAAGAAATATGTTACAAAGACAATAACAAGAAAATTACAATTGTCCTACTTAAATATACCATAATGCCGTAACAGTGTTACGTAACATTACCTAATTATAATTTGATTGTTTCTCTTGTAATTATAACGTATAGCTGTGCCCCGCGGTTTCACCCGCGTGGTTCCCGTTCCCGTGGGAATACGGGGATAAAATATAGCCTATGTTATTCAGGGTGAATGTAGCTTTCTAATGGTGAAAGAATTATTGAAATCGGTTCAGTAGTTTCGGAGCCTATTCGTTACATACAAACAAACAAACAAATCTTTCCTCTTTATAATATTAGTATAGACAAATAATACGATACAATCGTATACAACGGGGTTGTTTTGTTACTAGAATTATTCCTAAAAATGGAACGTGGGGGCTATTAATAACTAAGTCAAGTTCTTGATAAAGATTGTAAGTTACTGTTATAATAATTAATAATAATATATCTTTATTGCAGACACACGATCCATATTTGCACAAATTACAATACAATAATATAAACACATAAAAAATAAACAAAATAAGTAAATAAAATACACTAAAATACAAAAGTTTTCATAATAATAGTGACACCAATAAGAAATAAAAACATTATGTCCTCTTAACATATAAAATCACATTCGACCAATGTTTATAGGTCTCCGTCATATTCAGTCTGTCTGCCAGGCTCTTTACAACCAGAGAGAACCCTGGTCGTGATCCTTATTCTATGCTTTACAATGCTATTTCTACATACATCTGTCAACTCTGAGCATGAACGAGGCTATATAATTGTTACCCATATTTATTATAGTTTGATTCTACCTTTTCCGATACAACTGATTCCAGTTTCGATAATAAGTTATTAGATAACTTATTTTTACTGTTGCTTAGTTAAAATGCATCTGCTTACATAATTTATCATGTCCTACAAATTGAGAAGTAGGTTATCCCAATCTTACGCTCAAAAGTTTTATATCCCTGCTATCCTGGTTATCCACCACAATTTATATCCCTGCTATCCTGGTTATCCACAGGGAATTTTTGAAAATCAAATGTTGGGCGTCTCATCAAAATGAAGCTACTCACAAAATATTAGCTTGATAAAAAGTAAATTGGAAAAAATGTTCTACGGAACCTGTGCTACCCTAACCTGGCTGCCAATTGCACAAATGTTTTGTGACAAAATACTTTCCTTGTTATATTTTAGATAGATAGATAGATAAACACTTTATTGTACAACTTCACCACATACGAAAATACAAATTTCAGAAATACCAAATTAACATAATAGAGTCGCACAATGGGCGGCCTTATCGCTGACAGCGATCTCTTCCAGGCAACCTTTGGATGGAGAAAAATAATAAAGTTAATAATACTGGTGGCGCAAAAAAAGAAAAAAATAATAATAATAAAAATTCAAATTTCATTCACTTATTTCAAAATATATACTTAAAACATCAAATACTTACATAATATAATATTATAAGTACTTATAAAACCTACATAAACTATATAGATAGTTAGATACATAAAATAAATATATACTATAATATATACTACTATAAATATACTTCACTACACTTATGCAGAGGAAGAAAAATAGTGCTTAAAAACCAATGATTTAAACGAGTTGAGTGTTTTTGCGTATCGGATATCAACAGGAAGAGGAGAGAAGGTATTTTCTACTATGTTATGTTTCCTTTATATCTTTATGTACATTAAAGTATTTCTTTATTTTATTAATTGGTTTGTTTTTAAACAGCAAACACTATCATGTCCCACCAGTAGGTAATGTAGGTATAAATAAATTATTTCCCACGAAACCTAAATATAAACTTGTAAATAGGTTCACATACGAGGCCCTATGTAATTGATGATCTCAATGTTAGGGTAACGCTTTGGGAATATATAAAGTTGTTCGGTATTGAACACTTTGATAAACTAACTTACGCACGAAACTCTGGGAGTTACTTACGAGTTGATATTGGTTTTATTTTGGAATTATTAATGTTATAAAATGTTTATCACTACTTATCCTAACTAATATTAGAAATGCGAAAGTAACTCTGTCTGTCTGACTGTCTATCTGTCTGTCTGTCAGTCTGTTACCTTTTCACGGCTAAACTAATGAACCGATTGACTTGAAATTTGGATCAGGGGTAGCTTATGGTCCGGGAAAGAACATAGGATACTTTTTATTCCGAAATTACCACGGGAACGGGAACTACGCGGGGCGCTGCTAGTTTAGTATAAAACAAAGTCGCTGTCACTGTCTGTCTGTCCTTATGCTTAAATCTTTAACACTACGAACGGATTTTGATGTGGTTTTCTTTAGTGAATATAATGATTCAATAGGAAGGTTTTTAGTATAATTTAATCCTCGTATTCTCATGGGGGCAGGATCTACGTGTAAGTATATAAAATGAAGTATGATTATTATTCTATGTTGACATTAAAGTCAACATAGAATACCAATGCTCGCTGACCCTCGAATGTTAATTTTAATCTTCTCATACTTATATAATTTCCCTTATTGGAAAAACTTAAGAATTCAATAGGTACTTAGGTACGTAGTAGGTACTTTAACTGGTTTTTATACAAGTAAATCGTATTCAATTGTAATTTTAAGAAAGTCTCTCTAAACACAGAATAACTAACAATAAATACTATAATCGTATAAAACTCTCAGACCGTATGTATTTGAATCTCAATAAAGTAATGCAAGATGAATACAAGTGAACAGAGCTAGTTGTGAAAGTTGTGTAATTAGGGAGCAGCGGATCTCGCCGTCATCTGCTCGAACGTAACATCACGCCGAATGAGGTTCAACTACACTACAACTAGTTAGTTCACTAATTTTGTGTTGCATCTTATTGTTTGTTTTTAAAACAATTAAGTTTGTAATGAAGTAATAGTTATTTATTTATTTATTTATAATTTTACACAGAGACTTAAATATTATACAGGGTTATTGGTTAAGTCGACCTATTCCCGTCAAGGGCGTGTAGTTTACATCGTTTCCGACTGATTTCACCATGAAACACCCTACCCTAAACCTAACCGTTTATGAGATATTTCAATTTATTTGTTTTTATAAAAATCACCGGATCTTCGGCTATAAGCTTAGATATTTTCAAATGCGTATGTCTTATTATTACTATTACTTGATTTTTAGGTTTATAATAAGGTGCTTTTTGACCCCAATAACCAATATTGTGCCTAAAATAAATAAATAAGTAGTTGTAGACGATTAAAACTTTTAAAAAATAATAACAATCGGAGAGTTTATTTTTCTTTCAAGGATATCTAGAAAAAAAGATATGGCACCTGTTTGGCAGATATGCCTAAAAATATCTACGTTTCATCGGCTATCCAACGAGCTATAACAACCTAGGGTTTTAACGAAATTTTGTACAAAACATGTAGTTTTATAGGCTACCGGGGAGGTTAAATAAAACAATAGGTCAACATACAGAACAAGTTACTAAACTTATTAAACTTTTAAGTACTACACACACCATTTTTGAGTCTAAATTTCATGTTCGACATGTCGGCCCGAAAAGGCATGTACAGAGGTGAGCTTAACCCTACAAGAGTTTTCTTCCAGCAAACCTTAGAGGCTAGAGAGTAGGTGATAGAGTAGTTAGATAGATAGGTGAGAGTAGGTGAGAGAGTAGTTATTTTTGGTATCGAAACTTTATTAAAACAAAGCAATTTAAAAAAAAACTCACTTGTGAATAAAACGTGTCATTATTCAACTGTTTTTTGCACAAATAAGAGCCCTTTTATGAGCAAGTGTGGTGAAAATTTTATTTATGGTGTCAATCCTCTCAAGGTGAACCAATCTCGTCACACTGGCCTGAGTTGACGAATCATTTAGATGTAACAAGTATTGTTATAATGGTAACAAACACAACAAGAGTAAGTATGTAGGTAAAGCAGGGTCTTATGAGTTTTTCGATAAGGAAGACTTACTCTGTATACTTAGGTAATTATTTCCTGTTTCTGTGAATTCTGTACCTACATACTTAAGTACTCCAAAATTTATAGTAAAATTTGCTAATTAATTGAATAAGTATAAAATAAACATTTTGTCGTAACCAAACTAATTCCCACCCCGCTAACCAATCTAATTTCAAATTTGGCTCTCAAATATTCTTAACTGTTAATTTGAAACAGGATTGGATTAATTTAAACTCAATAATTGAACTCTGTTACTCAAGTGTAATAGGAATTTTAGAAATTAAACAGAATCGGACATTACTCGTTGATTGGCCGTTGGATTTGTTCGGTCCGTTTCGATTGTGGAGCGTCCGATTAACGCAATCGACGATATTAAATTTACATTCGGATGTTTGTTTTTTCCTGTTTTTTTTTTCGTTGGAATGACGTAACATTTGGACAACAGGCGACGAACATCGATATTGTAAATACGTTACTACTGGTACGTAAAAAATGATGTAAAAAACAAATCGATTCATTAGATTAGCCCCGAATTTCGTTGACGTTTTCGCTGAGCTTTTCGTATCTTCTTTAGTTCCAAGCATATTGAATTTCAATTCAAATGGGAAAATAAGTCTAAGTTCTGCTTACTCTACCTTCTTGTTTTGGTTAAAGTTACTAATTTTAAAGATCTTAGTACTTAAGTCAAATCGTGGAACTCGGGCGCTGATTACAACTCAAGAAACATATTCATACCTGTTGGTGTGAATATGTTACGTTGTAACGTTGTTAGGTTTGAGGCGGTTTAATAGTACCCACATCCTTAAAGATATTAGAAGGGCGTGTCGACCCGCTAAGTAATTGGTGTAATGGGTTCTGGAGGCAAAAAGTTCCTTTGAAGAAGACACTGGTATTAACTAATAGTATTTAGGTAGGTACTATAAATCTGAAAGTATGTAAGTATGTGTTTAGTGACTTATTGCTCGTAAAACCACGGGGCAGAATTCTTACAATATTGTAAGAATTTACATTAACCCTTAAGGGAAATAATGGCTATTGTGCAACCGAGTGAAAGCTACCAATACTCGCTGAGTATTTGCCTACATACTTAGGTAGGTTCATACAATAACACTTGAAGTGGATTCATTAGCCCAGTGGTCCATTCAGCTCCATCGAAACCAACAAAAGCCTCATTCACATTCAATAGGTGCGCTTAATCCCATAGAATATTCTGGAACGCTAACGACCCTTCAATGTCCTCTATAAAAGTGCATTTCAAATGAACTTAGCGATTCTATACCAAGTTATATTTCGATTCAATCATAAAATCGATTTATCACCTCAAAAGGGGAAATACAAAATGGTAGCTGATTTATAGCCTCAACAGATGTTACGTGAAAAATTGACTTGATCTTAATTATCTAAGTTAGTAGTCTAACTTTTTAGAAAGATTTTGGAAACATTCGAAATTATGTAGAGAATGAATGATGATGATAAAATGATTTTGTATAAATATTTTCTTTTAATTTTTTACATTTGCAAATTCTCAGTTTTTTTACTTGTAGGTAAGATAAAAAAAATCTAAGTCAAAGTGTTTGTACTTAGTCCTTTAGAAGACCATCCAAAATATAGTAAGCCGTCGACATCGGACTCACGGACCAATTTTTACAAGCTTATTAGTTTCACCTGTCCCGTTGTCTGTAAGTAATCAAATCTTGTGTAAGTACTTATCAGAACTGTAAGATATCCTCTGTAATTGTCAATGTTTAATATACTTACTTACTTACATGTTGTTGATGTTCCTAAAATAAATAAGTAAATAAATCTTACAAGCTATTTTCGACCACTTTTGGATACTTATCCGATTGAGCTGAAATTTAGCATACTTAAGTAAGTCCCATGACAATGCAATACAAGCTAAAAAACAAGCTTAGTTTTTATTAAATTTATTCTTGTTTTATGTGTGAAAATAGATAATAGTTGGACACGCGCAGAGCGCAATTATGGGGTAACCACTATTTTTTATTTAGCACCGACCTTAAACATATCATTTTCTAATTAAATCAAAACCTTTTTGAATTTTGCGGGTCACTAATTTTACCACAGAAAACCTAGCGCAAGATAGCAACTGCCACAGACTGTTTGTTCTATAGATATTCATGTGTTGACAAGTGAAGAAGTCTTGAAGTTAACAATGTGTCATGTGTCATTTACCCTTGACATTGACATTTGAACATTGACATATAATGTGTTATGTCATGTTTTATGTCAATGCATTTGAATCAATCGATCGATCGTTGGTTGAGTTGAGCTGCCTTGCCGCCCGGCCGGCTATCTTTTGAGCGCGCGCAGTTAATTTTATTTTATATAATTAATTTCCAGCCAGATTAGTTATATTATAGTGCTTATTATAGATAGCACCAGTACTTGTTTCTTAGTAAGTGTTTTAATTGTAATTATTTATCGTTCTTTTGATCGTCAATGATTACGTACAGCAATTTAATTTGTATTCTTCCTAACCACCAGATGTAAAATTAGGGATCAAAAATGAATGAAACAATAATATTTCCGTCGCCGAATTGGTTCCAAGTCTCAGTTTTGACTGCGACTCCGGATAGATGGCTCATTTATGGGGGCCCCACTAAGATTCTTTGTGTATTAGAGCCGCTGACGTCCGAATATAAAGGAGTGCTCGACGATGATCAAAGATTTAACGCACATATTGTGAGAAGGGCGCACAACAATAGGTAAGTACCTAGTTCAACATCTAACATTAGTATTGCAATCAGAAACTCCCTCCCAGTTTCCAATATACCCTCTATAATTAATATTGTGTGGTTATGTTTTATGGTAACCGAAAACTAGTGTTCTTATATATGTTCCTTGTCTAAAGCAAAATTCACTCAACAATTTTACTTCCATCCATTTTAATGGTTGTAACTATTTCTTACCATTGTAATTGAAATAAGTAAATACATTTTATTGTGTGATTGATGAAGGGCACCTCCAAATTTATTTTTCTAAGTCTAATAAAGTCTAAAATTTATTTTTCTAGTGCACTTGACTAAATATTGACAACCTCCATGGCAGAGTGGTCATCATTCCGGACTGCCATCCGTAAGGTTGCGGGTTCAATTCCCATGCGGGGTGAATATTTGTGTGAACCACAAATGTTTATCTCGGTCTGGGTGTGTGTGTGTGAATGAGTGTGTGTGTAGTTTCTGATACCTAGATACCAGTTTCGAATTTAGTTAGGGGTCAGTTACTATAAAGAGATGATGTAGTGAATGATTATGTTATGTTATTACATTGTGTTGATCTATGTTTATATTTAACTAGCGGCCTGCCCCGGCTTCGCACGGGTCCAATTTTCCCGTTGATTTTCCAGATGTTTTTTACATTAGAACCTTCTCCTAATAATAACAAATACAACAAAAAAAGAATTAGTGAAATCGGTCCAGCCATTCACACATGATGACGTGACCAAGGAAAACGGGTTTCATTTTTATATATATAGATTCCTCTATATTTAGTTACTCTTTGTATCGTGTTTTTTTTAGTTAAATTTGTATTGTTTTAGAATAGTATGTGTAGACTATCACCCAGAGTGGCCAGAGAAGAGGCACATTTTGACGGGGTGTATAGATGGCACTGTCAAAGAATGGGCCATCCAGAGAAACGGAGGGACATATAAAGTTGAATATATTCACGGACATGAGGCACACTTTAAGGAGAATGAAGTAAGACATTGTTCAGTGAAAGTATATAATATTGTCAAATAAACTTTTATTTATTTATTTTTATATGAGATTTATTTCTGTGTCTATGTTGAGGGCAACCCTCTTTACACATATAAACTTACAAATCTTGCAATTGTCACTAAATAAGTTACTTATTTTTAACCATACACTAGTATTTTAATAAATAATTTAATGAATATATAATTCATAATTAATTGTAAATATTTCAGCAAGTAGCAGGCTTAGGTTACAGTAGTAGCACTACTGCGGTAACTGTGGGTAGTTTCGGTAACATCATCAAGTGGGACCTCAAGACAAACGCTATGAAACTGTTTCCCCACTTCATGAAGAACTTCAGACCGACCTGCGTCAGCTGTTCTCCTCATATACCGAATCACGTTGCAATTGGAACGAAGCAGGGAGTCTTATTTGTTTTGGATTTACAATGTAAGTCAAATATTATTACAATGATTATAATTTATTGTTGATTAGATTTGTTACATATTTATTACACTTATTTAATATCAATTGTGATACAGTAACTATTTATTACTAAACTTTTAAAATAGTACTCAATAACTAGTAGTAACTACACTCACTTGGACTATGTCTAATTGGATATTTTTATTATTTCTTTCCTTCTTCCTTTCAATACATGTATCATTTATTGCAAATTATTTTTTTTAACAACATAATTTCTCAGCTAAAGCCAAAATCCTGTACAAAGTGCGGGGCCAAGATGATGAAATAGTTCAAGTGAACTGGTGTCCGCAATATGAGGTCATAGTGAAGAAGTTTCTCGATGAATCCAAGAGGCGCTGGTCCGCAAAGGAGAGGATGGACAAGATCAGGAACGAAGCAGAAGCAGAGACAACAGTCACAGATGCAGAGAGAACAGTTGCAGAAGACTTAGCTTCAGCAGTCGATAAAAACCTACCCGATGACAGCTTCGATACATCAGTTGTTCAAGAAGATGACATGTTCGACATCTACAAAGATCACGAGGCAGATGAATTTGGACACAAGAAATACGAACCTGAAGATATCTATGTCAAAGTCCAAGATGACACCAAAAAAGATGACTTCCTAGCTGAATGTGAGAAATTAAAAGCAGATATCCTCAAAAATAAGGTTGAGTCAGAACAAAGTATGGAGTCTCTAGTGGATGCTATGGACAAAGCGAAAGTTGATGATAGTGAGGCCACAGCAGATGTCAGTGAGGCGAGCAGTTCCAATGTTAAAGAAGAAACACTTCAAAATGATCCATATACAAGCTCTCATGTACACAGGCATATGTTTGCTTCTATTGGGAAACTCGGGTTGGTAGTATTGTAATTTGTAAATGATGTAATAAATTATTGATGGGTGCAAAGAGTTTTAGTTTTAATATTTGACTATTTGTAGTGGCGTTCGAATATGGTCCAAGACGGGCAAGTTAGTGGCGACGTGCGTCGTTCCTATGATGAAAAAAGATATTAAAAATAATAAGAATTCGACGACGAACCATCCGACCTTGCGGTGGCACACACCCGACGCACTGATGATATCCGACGGCAAGTCTCAGCTGCTGATGTGCAACCCTCTGAAAATAGATTGGTAAGTGAAATTCACAACTTCGTATAACATCGGAAACGATCTCGGTGATATGCGAGAATAATCTGTCGAGAATGAGATTCGGTCGCACATAGAGTCCAATATTGCAGCAAAAACAAGTTGGAGTGTCGCGTGGTGCACTCGTTCCACAAGCGCGGGCTGTTCTGCATCGCGTGCGAGGCGCCGCGCGTGCAGAAGGACGCCGGCGCGGGCGGCGCGGCGCCGGCGTGGGGCGTGTGGACGACGGCGCAGGATCGCCTGCTCGTGCGCTACGAGCTGCGCGCGCGCCGCATGACGTCACTCCACACCGCCGGCGGGTTCATCTACGACATCAAGCAGTGCCCCTACGACAGCAGCAAGTGAGCCCACTGCTACACCATCCATTTTCAGCTATTACTAACTTTTACTTCGAAACCTTTAGAATGTCTCATCGATTCTTTCCACCGTCGTTTGCAGACGTCCATAATTAATGGTATCGTCCGAACGTTACATTTTCTATCTATACAGAATAGCCGTATGCGTGGGCGACGGCGCCATCCGCGTGTGGGAGGCGCTCCCGTCCGGCGAGGACGACAGCCGGCTGGCGAGCGGCGCCGTGTCCTCCCACTGGCAGAACGTGCAGGGCAAGGTGCTCACGGCCGCCTGGCACCCCGAGCGCGAGAACCTGCTCGCCTTCTCCACCGCCGAGGCCCGGGTGAGCCCCTCTCGGCGCCGACCGCCGGCCGGTGATCGTGTCGGACTAGAGCGTCGCGTGCCCCCAGATCGGGCTGCTGGACTGCGGCGCGCGCGGGCGCGGCGCGGCCGTGCTGGGCGGCGGCGGCGCGGGCGGCGTGTACTCGCTGTCGTGGGGCGGCGGGCGGCTGTGGGCGGCGGCGGGCGGGCGCGTGCTGTCGTTCGCGGGCGACGCGCCGCACGCCGCGCCGGCGGCGCGCGCCGTGGCCGTGGAGGGCCAGCCGTGGGCCGTGACGAGCGTGGAGTGGGCGGCGCGCGGCCTGCTCGTGGGCTCGGAGCTGGGCGCGGTGGCGCTGCTCCGCCCCGCCGACTTCTCGCTCGTCGCCGCCGCCTTCCTCTACACGTGAGTACCCCTCCCCCCTCCCCCTCCCCCGAGTGCCGGGGCCCGTCTGTACGCGCGGCGTGTTGCAGGAACATTATCCACATGACGGAGTGGCACCCGCGCCACGTGTCCACCTCGCAGGAGGAGTCGCCCTTCAAGAACACGATCGCCGTGTGCGCCGTCGACCGCCGCAACGACATCGTGTTACTCGACTTGATAGATAAGGAGGGTGAGTTTGCCCTCTTGATTAATGTAAAAAAACCGTTTTTCCCTATTTCTAATATTATCTATTTAACAGTCACAATGGAATACTTAAATTGAATCATTTATGTGCGCTACGAAACGCAAAGGTCCGAATGAACCTCCTTGTGGAAGAGATTTTAGAGACAGAGTTCTCGTTCCATTTCGTAAAGTTTCGCTTCACATTGTGTGCAGACGGCAGCGCGGAGCTGGTGCCGCGCGCGCGGCTGGCGGGGCACGCGGCGCTGGTGTTCAAGGTGGCGTGGAGCCCGCACCACCACGGGCGGCTGCTCTCCACCTCCAAGGACACCACCACCAGGGTACGTCACAATCCCCCCTCCCCAGAAGAGTAGGGCTCTTATCCAGACCACTCGTCCTCTTTGAAAGTTGTGAGTATCTCTATTCCTCTCCTCCCATGTCCCTTTCCCTGCAGTCCTAGTTAGTAACCAGTGCGTGCGTATGTGTATGTGCGTATGAGCAAGCGGGCGTGTTGGTGACGTGTGTGTGTGTGTGTGTAGGTGTGGGAGGCGGGCGGCGGGCAGTGCGTGGCGGTGTTCGCGGGGCGTGTTGGTGACGTGTGTGTGTGTGTGTGTAGGTGTGGGAGGCGGGCGGCGGGCAGTGCGTGGCGGTGTTCGCGGGGCGTGTTGGTGACGTGTGTGTGTGTGTGTAGGTGTGGGAGGCGGGCGGCGGGCAGTGCGTGGCGGTGTTCGCGGGGCGTGTTGGTGACGTGTGTGTGTGTGTGTAGGTGTGGGAGGCGGGCGGCGGGCAGTGCGTGGCGGTGTTCGCGGGGCGTGTTGGTGACGTGTGTGTGTGTGTAGGTGTGGGAGGCGGGCGGCGGGCAGTGCGTGGCGGTGTTCGCGGGGCGTGTTGGTGACGTGTGTGTGTGTGTGTAGGTGTGGGAGGCGGGCGGCGGGCAGTGCGTGGCGGTGTTCGCGGGGCGTGTTGGTGACGTGTGTGTGTGTGTGTAGGTGTGGGAGGCGGGCGGCGGGCAGTGCGTGGCGGTGTTCGCGGGGCGTGTTGGTGACGTGTGTGTGTGTGTGTAGGTGTGGGAGGCGGGCGGCGGGCAGTGCGTGGCGGTGTTCGCGGGGCGTGTTGGTGACGTGTGTGTGTGTGTGTAGGTGTGGGAGGCGGGCGGCGGGCAGTGCGTGGCGGTGTTCGCGGGGCGTGTTGGTGACGTGTGTGTGTGTGTGTAGGTGTGGGAGGCGGGCGGCGGGCAGTGCGTGGCGGTGTTCGCGGGGCGTGTTGGTGACGTGTGTGTGTGTGTGTAGGTGTGGGAGGCGGGCGGCGGGCAGTGCGTGGCGGTGTTCGCGGGGCGTGTTGGTGACGTGTGTGTGTGTGTGTAGGTGTGGGAGGCGGGCGGCGGGCAGTGCGTGGCGGTGTTCGCGGGCGGCGGCGGGGCGGTGCTGAGCGGCTCGTTCCTGTCGCCGACGACGGCGCTGTCGGGCGCGGCGGACGGCACGCTGCGCCTCTGGACCGTCGACGAACACCCGCCGGACAACTACACCGGTGAGCCTAATGTCCTTCCACGTTTATGGCGATCGAGATTTTGAAGTATCTGTCACGGGTCGATCGTCGGTTGCAGCGAGTGTTCCGCCAACGAAACGGAAAAGTGAGAAGAGGAGGATCAACAACAAAAACGTGGCGAACGAGGAGAAGGCGGAGGAGGAGGAGGAGGAGGAGGTGCGGCGGGAGGCGATGTTCGTGTCGAAGCTGAGGCTGAAGCCGTCGCACAAGTTCCTGTTCCCGGTGCTGCACCGCCAGATGCACCGCGCGGCGGGCGCGCGCCGCACGCTGCGCCGCCACCTGCAGCGCGCCGCGCCCCGCGACCTGCGGGACGTGCTGCGCGGGGCACGGGACGTCGACACCGACTACTTCAAGGTCTTCGGCTCCACCAACGAGCTCAACGAGGTCGTCGGGATGGAACGTAAGTGTCCCGTCCCCGCGATGTCCCGTCGTGTCGTGTCGGTCGCGTCGCTGACCGTCGGTCGTGTCGTGTGCAGTGTCGAACCACGAGCGGTCGAACGTGGAGGCGGCGGTGGTGCTGCAGCTGTTCCGCGGGGAGGTGGCGGCGGCCGTGCAGTACGCCGCGCGCAAGAACCTCCTCGACCCCTTCATACTCAGCATCGCGCCCGCCGTCTCCACCAAGTACGTACACACACACACCTATATACGTATCTATTCATTATTATCATCGGCTCATATAACGTTCTCACCGCCGCGAGACGCTCGCCAATATAACACTTCATACTTATTTACAATTACAGATTTTGGAAAGAGACCACTCAACAGTATTTAACCCAGATCGACCGGCTAGTTGCGAAAGGAGACTCCGAAAAATTAGAGTGTGAGTGACTGTGTACCCTACTAAAAATGTGAAAATTTGTGAAGATAACACGAAAACCGATTTCCATAAAATCTATATATACACCCCTATTTTGAATTCGAGATACTTAATCACACAGCTAATGTAAACGACGGGTGACAATATAATAGTGAAGTTAGATTTTTCTTTTGCTTTTATTTAAAAAGTTGTGATAAGTCAGTTTTTCAAAATCCTGCCAAATTTTATTGTTATTCTACACCGAACAACAGGCGAACGCTGCGATACACAGCTGAGCGCGGTCATCGACCCGAGCCGTCACAGAATACTTGATAGCTAGTGTGCCGTCTGGTAATACGACATTTATTTAGTATTTTTTAAAGATAAGTAATCGACTATCATTTTTGATATTTTTATTGGATATATGGATTCAGTTACTGCTACAGATATTCTGATTTTAATAAGTCCCGTAATTTCAAGATAGGGGTGTATAAACATGGAACCCGTTTCCCGTTGTCACGCCATAACTTGAGAACGGCTAGACCGATTTGGCTAATTCTTTTTTTGCTGTGTTTGTTATTGTCAGGAGAAGATCCTTATGTAAAAAAAAACTAGAAAGCAAACGGGAAACTTGGACCCGTGCGAAGCCGGGGTGGGCCACTAGTTTTATATAAATGTTCTTTATAACCGAGACCGACACTATCTCAATATTCCCACAAAATTCAAATACACCTATCATTAAATAACCATTCATATGATACAGTATCTCGCAAATACGGCGGCGCGATATTCCGCAAGGTTTCTGGTCTGCTGGCGCTGCATGACGTCACGGCCGCCGTCAACACGTTACAAGATGGCAACCTGTTCTTGGAAGCGTATGTGCTGTGTCGCCTGAGGTCAGTATAGGATATCAACAGAACTATTTATTATAATTATATATGTATTATTACTCGGCCCATATAGAAAATAAGTGTAACCAAAAATTTGCAAATGTTTTGTATGTATATTGTTGGTGTGTCAATAAATAAATAATAATATCTATATATCCCTTATATTCTTATCTTACCCAGGCCACACCGAAGCAACAAATTCTATCGTTTAAACAGTTATTGCCCCCATACCATTTACTTACACAGTACGCATACACAAAAAACATTTCTGTCTCGGTAAATGTAGAGTAATTTGTTCGTTAAAACATTTTGTTGTTTCGATACGTGGCCTATTTTTCAATTCAATGTGTATGTACATTGCAGGCACATGGACAGCGTGGCGCAGCAGACACTCCACAGGTGGTCGGAGACCAACTATGCCCTCGGGAACCCCATGGTCTCCGCCGTCTGGTGAGCGCACGCACACACGCACACACACACACACACACACACACACACACACACACACACACGCACTGCGATCGTCTATACTAAACGTCAAAAAACAACAAAGTCGCTTCCTCTTTATCTTATAAACTACGCAACGGATTTTTGCCTCTATAATGTATGAATGAATCAAAAGAGATTTATCTTTCACAGCTTCTTACAAAATTATAAACTTATTTTTATACATTTACCATAACCCAAACAATTACAAATTTCAGTTTCATCGCTCTTGGCGACATATCTAAAGCGGCCACAGTGCTGCGCCGCTGCAGCGACCAGGAGTCGCTGAGCCTGGCGGCCGAGCTGGCCAAAGCCGCGGGACACAGCACGTTCGCGCACCACATCGAGATGAAGGCCAGAGACGTGGCCGAGAAAGAGACGAAAGATGACCTTGAACCGGAATTGGAGGAATTGCCCAACAGAATTGATCTGCTGTTGAAGGAACATGAGATGGAAGATACCAGCGAGTCGAGTGACTCTAATGTTGATGAAGAATAGTATAGTATAAGTGTGTGTACTAGTGGCGAGGGGTAAATAATGTTTAAAATCTTTATAATGTAATGACAAACTTTATTTTGAACGTGAACTGAATTCATAGATTCGGGTAAATAATGTGTATAAAAAATGAATTCATGTAAGATGCTGTTTACAGGGTACTTACTGGCCTATTTTTCGCTAGATATTAAAACCCCATCTCTCTCTTCCGATGACTCATTATAGTATGAAGTAATAGATGATCACCACACTTGACGCATGCGTGTTGGTGATCTCAAACATGAGCCTGAAACATTTTAGGTTAGGTTATGATAATATTATGAGAAGCCCTTCATTTCTACTGTCAGTGTTACCTAATCGAAACGTCGAGGTATTGTTTTTAAATATTTGTATACTTACTGTTCGGTGTATGCTTGGATGTTTGATGATTAAATGATGTCTCCTAAGACCTTGCAAAACTATATGTTGCCAAACTAAGCTTTCATTGTATGTTAATATTAAGTGTATTTTTAAGCAAATTGATGTCTATAATAATAGTCCATAAGGTATGTCATCACGTCATCCTATTATTATAAGATATCTGGGTTAAATCTGTACTTTTATCCGTTTATTCACATTCGAATTTGGTAACAATGTTCCTTATAAACAGGACTAGAACATAGGCTAATATTTATGCCAAAAATCCCACGAGAATGGGATTGTTATAAAAACCCTCGCCACTATAAGTTACATTGTGTTGTCATAAAGCCAAGCAGATGTCAATACATTATGCATCAGAGCTTTGTGTGATTTTAAATGTTGTGGTACCACTTTTTAAAATAAGCATGTCAAGTCATCTAATGGTGATTACCTTAGATTTCTTACTAAATAAATGTTGTATTTTTTATGTGTTGTATTTTATTTGTAAATTGAGCGGCTACTGAAAAATATAATATGAAGCAAAGTACCTTTTCAACACACTTGCTCATAAAGGGGCTCTTAATTGTGCAAAAACAGTTGAATAATGACACGCTTGATTCACTAGTGAGTTATAGATTGCTTTTTTAAATTGCTTCGTTTTTAAAAAAGTTTCAATACCAAAAAAAGTGTCCATACATTTTAAAACAAACTTCAACTATTTGCCTTACTTTCGGTAGGTCTATGGTCGATTCCATTCATTCATTCATTCGTTTTTTTTTAATTAGTATATTTTTTTAGTCCTTGGCCGATCACCATTGTTGTGTTGGATGCGCGCGAATAGAAAAACTGTTTGAAAAACGTTGTATGGTACACGCGTGTATTGATGATTACTATCCTCGGCTATCTTCAGACCCTCGCCTGGCGGCTCGGGCCTCAATAGCGCCTCGGAAGTAATCACCAACTTACCTCGCTTGTACCATAAATAACTATTATGGCTCTAGACAGACGGACTGCAATACAACAGCAAATTGCAGTTTAAATGCAAGTGCAGACAGTCTCTGGCAGTCTTGCAACTGCATTCAAACTGCACCTGAACTGCAATTTGCGGTTGGATTGTAATTCCTCTGTCTAGAGCCTAGTGGAAGGAACAGCTGTTCTTTATAACAAGGAATAACATAGGGTATTTTTAGGGATAATAAAAACTATAGTCTTGATATAATTCAATCATTTATTCGCTGAAGTAAAATAAATTTGTGCTTAATCATCACGCTTTACAATATTTTAAGTAAGGTCTGTTATGGTGACAAAAGCGCGAACGACAAACTAAAATAAATAATTATGTAATTAAATTCAAATCGATAAATAATTGGTCATTTATTGCTGCAAAAACATATTGGTAAAATACTTTGATAATTATTTAAAAATAATAAACATGAATCTTGGTCCCGTGTTTACGAGCCCCAAAAATTAGAAGAAAATGTTAATAATAATATCGCGAATTATAATTATTATTATTTAATTATATCACAAGTTTTGTACGTGCAAAACTTTAAGTACAAAATATTTAATAATACTACAATTAATTAGGACGCTTCCACACGACACATTAGGCGTTAAATACACGAATTTCCCGCTTCGCGTTTAATTTAGTTTAATATATTGATAAATAATGGTTACTATACAAATGGCTTAAATTGGTCACGAAACAATATTATATTTGAGTATTATAAGAAAGAAGATGTTAATAAAAATTAAAAGAAATTAAAACATACATTACGGAGTTAAAATAATACATAAATAAAATACTTATAGTTTCCTTCTAATAAAACAAATTAGTTATTTCTTTACGGAACAGAGACATTGAAAAATATTTAAAAAATCTGATATACTTGTACATTCATAATTATTATTAACCCATTGGCACATTCAATCAACAATATAATACAATATTATCTAGTTTGTCCTACAATCAATGGCACCATTCAATCAAAAGTCTTCGCGTTACGATAAATGCTTTCGGAATGTTTTATCAAACAGTCTTTCAATTACAATTCAAGCATTACAATATCGACTTTATCACTCATTATGACGGTCGAAATTACTTTGTCACCGATATTATAACAAATCATTTTAATACATTCTAATAACAACTTTACCACTCGCAAAGACGGTCGAAAATACTTTGTCGCCGACATTACAAAATACAATAGTTTGAACCATGAAAAGTGTTTCAAACAATCAAAAAATATCAATTGGTAATTATAATTAAACTAATTTATGCGAAAACCAGCGCTCAGTACAACAAAATCATATAAAGGTCGAGATAAAACATTTAAAATCGACCTTATAAATGTAGGGGCATACTTTTGGATACGTAAATGTGTAGGAAACATATAATAATTTATGTTAATATATACATTATTTCTGCCTTAACAGTAGATATTAATATCTTCTATTTCCTAGTAAGTCAGTACATTTAGTTGACGCTCTGTTCACAAGGGTCCACGTTTTCTCTGTTGGTGTAATTCTTGCCGCGTTTCTTACAGATCTTGATAAGGTTGGCGTTCATTTTCTTGAGCCGCTGGTTCTCTTTCATAACGTCTGTTATTTGTTGACCCTGGGAGAATATTTTTTTTATTTATTTATCATAAAGTGGAGCAGGAGAGAGGCGTTAGTTGCCCAGCCGGACGGACATGCGCTGTATTTCTTGATCCAAAAAAACATTTGATTTTTTTATAACACATTCACGATCATGACATGGTATGACATGGGCTATGGTAACATAGTAAACCGTACCAAATTAATCATAAAATCATATTTATCTAGAAATGTGTAAGTATTCTAATCTATAATTCTTAACAATTTCAAGGTGTAAATATAATTTAGATTTATTTAAACTGAGTAAGTATTCTTACTGTTCGTATAAATAATAGAATCCAATATACCTGTACTATCGCGCTGCCGGTAGCGACAAACATTGGATTAGCGGCCGATATCGCTTGCAGCTGATGTTCTAACGTCGCTTTCTCTTTAGATAAAGTGTCTACCATCTACAACATATAAATAAATGTTAGAAAATATTTATATATTTTGTTAAATATATACAAATAAACAGAAATATTGTTACCATTTTGAGATGTTGCAAGTCCTCGGTCCTCAGTCTCGAATCGTCCCTTTCAACTTGGTAGGTCAGAAGATCTATACAATATGAAAAATTAAATAATATAATAGTAATTTATACAAATACCTAATGGCAAAAAAATATTTTGAAAACCAGTCTTTACATCCTTTTTTACTAATTCAAAACTTAACATCCATAATCATTTATTTAATTTTCTTTGAAAAATACGCCTTGCGGTTTTAGCCACGTGAATCCCAATCCCATGGGAATTTCGAGATAAAAAGTATCCTATGTGTTATTTCTAGTTATAAAGAACATCTAAATTAATCTAAATCGATACAGTAGTTTTTGTGTGAAAGAGTAACAAACATACAAACTTTCGCATTTATAATATTATTAGTATAGATACATACCATCGCTAGTCTCAGTGGCAGCGTCGGAAGGCTCGCCGACCGTCTGTCTGTTCATGTCGTGTATCGTCTGCCTCTTCTTACGCACCGAGTGCGACAGGGACAGAGAGTGACTCTCTTGTAGCTCTTTCAGCTTTACCTAGGGATGAAAGTATGGGTTTGTAAGTATTCCATGCTGAACTAAGGTGTCTGTCAATGAATTAGTATAGTAAGGATAATAGCGAACACGTTTCTCTCGATTCGGGAATTAAATAACTAAGTTTGACAGGTAAGTGCACATTGCAATTAGACTGATGAATGTTTAGAGAAAAAGTATGATTAAAACTACTATGCGTCATCCAGAACATCAGATTTCAACCCCTATTTATCCCCCAAGAGGTATGAACATTCCCAAAGTGGTATGTGACCTAAAAAACCGATTTTCCGCCCCAATTTAACCCGCTACAGGTATGAATGTTCCCAAGACTTCCATCCTACCTCCAAGACCGATTTTCAATCTCTATTGAACACCCTTGAGTCATGAATATTCCCCATGGTGTTATACACATATCTACCTCCAAGGCCGTTTGTAACCCTACAAATACAAATCCCCCGCCATCTCCCCTTTACCTCGAGCGCCGCCTTGGCCTCCTTCATCCTGCGGTACTGCTCGTCCTTCTCCCGCAGGTACTCGCCGCACGTCTCGCACTCCTCGTCCAGCTCCTTGCAACGAATTCTTAACTCTTCTAACTCCTTACGGCAAGATCGCAGTTGTTCTTTTGTTGATTCTAGTTCCCTGTGAATAATGCGATAATGATGCTGTCTGCTGTCTTGGATTATTGTCATAATTAACCTCTGCATTTAATCATCAATGCATCACCAAGTTTTTTGTTTTCGATCGACATATCATATTTGAAAATAAGATAATAGTAATAAGAAATAAGATTGTGTACAAAATTCTAAGAAAACTCGATCATGACACTTTTCAAACAAAATAAAACTGAATAATTTATGACGATCTATCTGTTTGCTTACTAAAAAATTAAAAAAGACCCCTCTATTAATTTGAAACATTTTCTCGATCATTTCATCTTTTAAAAATCAGCCAATAATAATTTGTACGATCTATCCTCAGTAGAGACACAAGTTACAACACATCTTTTCTTTCAGATAACCATCACCTGTGTAAATTATAATGCGTCCCGCTCACCATTGCGTCCGTGCGAGCGGGACGCAATATAATTTACGCAGGTGCGACAGAGATAGCTGCAGGTCAACGTACAATATTCTCTGCGAATTACGACCGTGCTATAGTAAAGTACAAACTCCCCACTAACCTAGCATAATCTCTGTTTGCGTGTTTGTCTATCACCGCTTGCATCCTGCCCATGGTGTTCTTGAGCTCCTGCTTCTTGAACCGCAGTTCTTCAATGGTCTTGGTCAGCCGCTTGTTCTTCTCGACTTCAGCGTCGTATGACATGCGGTCTACCACCACTGAGTGGAGGTTTGACCAATCTGTAATGTGATTGGGTTTAGAATTATTGTAAAGACAACAATTGATATGAATTAGGGATGTAAATTGGAGAGGACCATGCCCTGCAGTGGGAACATGAAGAATAAGAATGTAATTTGTTCTAGATCAGAGACTAAAACACTAAAATTACAGCCTAAAATTGTTAGTTACAAATTACTCTAGATTGGAGAGCATATAAGAGAGGCAAGCAGTGTAGGATACCACTAAGTGATAGACAAAATTATAAGGGTAGTTCACGTCCAATAAACAAATAAACGAACTTTCTTATATTAGTATAATTAGAAACATAGTGATAACTTCTTTACGTAATTGTTTATGTCTTTTTTTTTTCTTATCCCTTGTTTTTGTTTTGTAATTTAAGTAGAAGTCAGATGAGGACAGGCTGCGTCCTGTAGACTACTGTTCCCGCTCATTACCTCAGGGAGCAGGGGGCATCTGAAAATCACCGCTTTTCGAGACTCCGGTCTCGGATAAGCATCAGCTGAGATGTCACCCTATTGCTACGACTTATCTACATACTCGTATTATTAATTATATCTATTTGTAAGTTTTATCCATGTGTTTTAGTAGCAATAAAGATTTATTTTATTTATTTATTTAAACTACAAATATTAAATTGATCAATACTACCTTCATCTGTGTTGACCGATACATCGGCAAGCGTCGCCCGGGAAGGTGCTTTTAATAGCTTCAGTTCTGACAGTTGTTGCTGAAATAAATAGGACCAAATTAGTACCATAATTAGCCTTGCAATCGTGTGTCACTTCAAACTCAATTAATATGATTAATTAAGTGTATAAAAGACCACAGTGCAGGTAGCAATTCTACATCGATATTCGTTACAGGTAATTAGAGCCCTCAAAAATCAAACCAAAAATACAGCAGCACACAACACGGACCCAATTCAGAGAGGTCTAATTGTAGAAAACTGGCCACTTACAAATACATCACGGGCGTGATTGCAGAAAACTGCCTACTCACGAGTACATTACGACTTATAATTGAGGAAATCTGCCCCCTTAACCGGGGCGCATACCGAAGCAACAAATATTTCCAGGTAGCAAATGTTTCCAAGCAACAATTTTTCCCATACATTTGTCGAGAAGCAAATGTGTCTTCGGTGTGCGGCACATGTAGGTATATGTATGGGGGCAATAATTGTTTCTCGCCACATTTGATGCCTGGAAACAATTTGCTGCTTCGGTGTGCGGCCTAGGTTACAAGTACACTATATACATACCTCCAAAGCTTGTTTCTCCTTCTTGAGCCGCAGACACTGCTCGTCCCTCTCCCGCAGGTACTCGCTGCACGTCTCACACTCTTCGTCCAAGTCCTTGTATCTCTCCTTCAACTCTTCCAACTCTTGTCGGCAGTTGGTTAGCTGCTCTTTGAGGTTCTTTATTTCACTGGAATTTGAAGATTTATATTTTACACAAGAGTTAATTAATTATTAGTTATTTTCTCACTAGTTAGATTAGAATGTTCGTAAACTGCAGTGGACATTCCTCATGGCCGGTGACGTAATAAATACACGAGGGCACAGTGGGTCCGCTACGTTATTCTTTGATGTATGAACTATGGGAACAGGACTAGGCACACACCCGAGATGAGATAAGACCGCTTTGGGCGGCCATATTTAAAGCATTTTTATGGTTTGTGTATTTTCTTGGTGTGTCTAAAGAATAAATCGAGTTCCGTTTTTCCAGATACTCCATAAAGAATGTGATTAAAAGAGAAGTGTTATTTATAATTTATGGATGAACATCAAATACATAAGTAGATAACTAACATAGTCTTGTAATCTACACATTTCACTCTGTTCTCTATACCACGCCGTTGTCCAACTGGGTCCAGCGTTTTACGGGACGGTCGAACTCTATAAGGCGAAGTAGTATAGTAAGAATTAATAATCATAAACATGTAATCCTCTTCTGAGCAAATACTTGAAAACTATAAAAGAACGTTAATAAGATTCCGATGAATTGAGAATATCCTTCTTTTTTGAAGTCTGTTAAAAGGCAAACTTTGACCGAACAAGAAATTGCTAAATAAAGTTTGAAACTCGTAGAAGACAACATTTGAGTGTCAGTAAGTACGTTAATTCAGATGACGTCCCTCATTTGTTTAAGAGTTAGTAATAAAGGAGCGTACCTATTTGCAGTTTCACTGTTCCCATCGTCCGTCTCAGCGATTGCTTTGCTGAATAAATCTGTAACAAAACACGTGTCGTTCATTTGAGCTTTGTAATGTTGATGTATGTGCGCGCGAGTGTGTGTGCGTGTATGGGGATGGCGAATCCCCATTGAAAAGGGAGGATCCCCCGACCAGACGGGTGTTTTTGTCTGACAGGCACAGTTGTAGTCGGGCTTTCGTATATTAGGTAAATTGCTCTGTAAATTTCTCTTGCGCGATTCAGGACTCTTCAGTTTTAGTTCCTAAGTGGCGGATAGATGTCGCCGTTAGTATTAGTTCCTTATGTGGCGTGTTCGTAGAGACCCTGATTGCCTGGAGAAGTTGATGGTAGTCGGTGAGGTCGCCGGGCGCCGGCCGCGAGCTCGCTCACCTACCCGTTGGTCGGACCAGATAAGGACGCTCACTGGTTTGCCAATCTCTAAGGCTATTGAGACCGCCGAGGAAAAAAGTGTATGGAAGAGCATGGTACATCAAGTGAGCAGCACGTCACACTTGACACGACCTTCAGCAATGAAGTTACCGACTAAGAAGAAGTGGCGTGTAGATGTCGCCACACGTGCGTATACGTTTGTAATCGCGCGCGCGCGCGTGTGTGTGTGTGTGTGTGTGTGTGTGTGTGTGTGTGTGTGTGTGTGTGTGCGTGTGCGTGCGCGTGTGTGCGTGCGTGTGTGTGTGTGTGTGTGCGTGCGCGTGTGTGCGTGCGTGTGTGTGTGTGTATGTGCGTGCGTGCGTGCGTGTGTGTGTGTATGTCTGTGTGTGTGTGTGTGTGTGTGTGTGTCTGTGTGTGTGCGCGCGTGAGTACGTGCGTGTGTGTGTGTGTGTGTGTGTGCGTGCGCGTGCGTGCGTGCGTGCGTACGCGCGTGTGTGTGTGTGTGTATGTGTGTGTGTGTGTGTGTGTGTGTGTGTGTGTGAGTGTGTGTAGATATTGCACATGTACACACCGTCCGGGTGCGCGCCGACAGTCCGATGCGCGTCGTGTGTGCTCTGCCGCCGGCGCCGCGCCGCCACCACGCTGCTCGGCCGGGACGGCGGGTCGGACTCCGTATCGCTCTGGGAATGTACAATATTATAATGTTAAAGGAAAACAAATATACAATCACTACAAAGTCGCTTTTTCTGTCCCTATGTCCCATTATATGTATGCTTATATCTTTAAAACTACGCAACTGATTTTGATGCGGTTTGTTTTAATAGATAGTGATTCAGTGGGAAGGTTTTTAGCATAATTTTATCCCCATATTCCTACGGGAACTACGCCGGTGATACCGCGGGGCGCCGCTAGTTAATATATAAAAAGGAATAACGCTCTGAGAATAGAGATTATATGTAATGGTGTTAACGGGCTAACGGGCGGGAAATACTATAGATATACGAGAAAATAATTTAATAATAAAACTTACTTGATCTTTTCTGGAAAGGAGACTGTCTCTTCTGTAATAAAAAAAACAATTTGTAATATTAAATTGCACGTGTTTGACTGAACTAAAATCTTACGAGAATTTAAGTAAGATGGTCAGAAATTCTAAGCGCTGTGGGTTTCGAGCTGGACGCTCTATCTTTACTGTCATTACATGTGTCAAAATTGGTTAGAGACCTAAATAAAATCGCAACAACTCAGCTCAGAAATTTTGGCCATCTTCCTAAGTTTACTGAGATGTTAGTTCGACAAACAAACTCATTGTGCGATATTCGAAAATACAACTAATGTTTAGTTGTGAATGTATTGTTACCCTTTAGTAAGTGCGAACGGTGTGCTCCGGCCAGAAGTATCGAAATCAACGTCCATGAACAGATCGTCGGATCTCTGCCTCGCCTCGAAAACAGCCTCTATGTTTTTGTTATCTGGAAAAGATTTTCATAGTAAACAAATCGTATTAAATGTAGGAATGCATTTTTTCCTTTCACTAAAATCAATCTACCTGAACGTGTGCACCTGAAATGTTTTAGACGCACAAAATTTCTTTTATCCACTTTCTGAGGATATTTCTTACTAAAAATTCTCGATCAAATAAATACTAACTGCTCTCAACCTGTGTAAATCCACTTACCAGTAACCCTGTACATAGAATAATAGTAAAGTCCATACCTTGCGAGGACCTCCGGGAGCCACTCCGCCGGCCCGCGGCCCACGAGCGCCGCCCGCCCGCGTCCAGGAGCTCGCTCACTTGCACCTACACAACGCAGGTGTGTATAACAGGCAAACGAGGAAACAAGTTATCAGCCCCCCTAGTATGACTCTGCGTGATGAAATACATCGACACCATGATATTATATCGATTTCACGAGCATGACCGAATGAATATGGCGTTCTACGATATGATAAAATTAAATATGGCGGCTAAATTTATTATATTTTGACAGTTGGATGTCGATAAATCGCTTTATCTATCGCGTTTTCGAAGTCATGCTAGCCGGGCTGATGGTTAGTTACTATCGCCGCTCATGCCTATAGCGGTCAATCACAAGTGCGGTGCTCAAGAGTCACAAGCGTGTTGCCAGCATTTAAGGGATACGAAAAACAATAGTTCATATTCTGGGAGAGTGTGGTACTTATTCCGACAATCTGTGGTCAACATTTTAAATGTATTTTGGTATATTCACAGTTTTTATTTGTCAACCCATATCGTCCAATATTCACATTTAGGCCTAGTAATTACGACTATTCCAACTTACCTCCAAACTTTCCTTAGCACTTTTCAGTTGTTTCATTTCTTCTTGCGGTGTATTCAGAGAGGTCTTCACGTCTTCGTGCGCTTGTATCAGTGCCGCGTGCTTGTCTGATAGCTCCTTCATCTTACTCTGATTGTCGTTTATGGATATATCGTCTTGTTCCTTCTGTTTTTGTAGCCTGAGATGAGTATAGATGACATAATTTACTTTATTTTTATAATATATAATATATATAAGTTCTTAATAATACTACTAATATTATAAATGCGAAAGTTTGTATGTTTGGATGTTTGTGAGTTTGGATGTTTGTTCCACTTTCACGCAAAAACTACTGTATCGATTTTGATTAATTTGGTACAGATGTTCCTTACAACTAGGAATAACACATAGGATACTTTTTATCCCGAAATTCCCATGGGATTGTGTATATGTAATCGTATGTTTTATAGTAACTTTTTGTAGTCACAAATCCTACCAATAGATGGCGCTGTTACTTAATTTTATAACACACGATACTACGAGCTATGCATTCTCACGGGAGCGAGTACTACGCGGGTAAAACCGCGGGGAGCTGCTAGTTCTTAATAAAACAACGTACACATCTTAATTTTCCTACACAGTTTCAAATAAAAATAAACAATTTACCTCATAATCATCCTGCTCTGAATCTGTGCGGTTTTCTCATGGGTCTTTATGTTGGTCTCCAATCTTGAACACGCTCTGGTCTTCTCGTCTAAACTCGCCGTTAATTCTACATTCACTTTATTTAGACTCTGAGCCTCAGTTTTCAGCTGGTCTATAATCTGAGTAGTTTCCTTCATCGACTCTCTCAACACAAGTATGTCTGACGTCATTTGCTCCATATCTAATTTATTCTGTTTAATCGTCTCACAAGACTTCGCCAAGTCAGACAGACACGATTCCTTTTCCATAATTATCATATTGTTAACAGATTTTAATTGCTGTATATTTTCTTTCAAATTTTTAATTGTTTCTACAAGTTCGTTTGTATTAGAATCTCTTTCAGATAATTGCACTATCGTCTCTTCCTTACTAGATATAACACTCTTTAGAATACTAATTTCATCAGTTAGTGTATCTATTGTTTTTAAGTTGATTTTATTTTCTTTAAGTTTATCTTCGTGATCTTTGTTCAGAGTTTCGTGTAATGCAGTTAAAGCTACAAGCTTCTGATCGCGTTCATTTAATTTAGAAATCATGTTATTATTTATATCTCTTAGATTTTCATTATCTTTTTGTAGTTCCAGTAGTTTAGTTTCCTTTTCGTTTAGAGATGTCTTCAATTGTTCTAATTCTAGAGATAAGTCATCTCGCTTGTCTCGCAGTTGGTGTGTACTGATAACTTTGTCGATCAGAATATTGATATTGGAACTCGATACGTCTGTTAGTTTTATATCCTCGTTGCTACCGACCATATCCAGTTCCAATAGCCTCTGGTAGCTCTGTCTAATCAACTCATTGGTCTCCTGTTCCTTTCTAATAATATCTAAAGTAACAGCGTTACTGATTTCATGCATTTTAGCTTTCTGTGCTTGTAGCAATGTAAGTTCATTTTCTTTTTCCAAAAGAGAATTTTTCATTTGAACTAAATTATCGTTAGTCTTACTAATTTCATCAGTCATAGCATCGAATTTATTTTGTAGATCTGTACAATTATTCTGGGTTTCTTTCAAAGTCTTGCCAAGAATATTAAAAACTTTTTCGAAAACTTCCAAGCTAGATATTTTTAGATTCTGGTCTAATGCTATCAAAAAGTTTTCTTTTAAATTATCGATTACTTTTTCAATTTCGTTTCTATTTATCTCATCACCAACAAGAGTCAAGCATTTTTGTAAGTGAGTTTGAAATTCTGTTATTGATGATAATAAAGTACTTTTAATTTCAAGTTCTTCAGTTAAATGTGTGAATTTTGCAGTCATTTCATTAATCTCAGACTTTAACTTAATGTGAGATTCCTCGTAATCCCTCAACTTATTATTTAGGTTTTCGATTTTATCACTTTGTTTCGCCACGAGATTATCGTACAATAGTTTCATAATTTCAATAATTTTCACTTCACCTTTACAATTTTCTTCCTGTAACCCAGTTTTCTCCAAGTAAAACTTGTGACATTCTATTTTATCTAATTTGTATATATCTAGAGGTATTTCCTCTTGAATATCTGGCATGTTACACTTCTTATTCTGTGGACTTTGCGAAAACTCTTGTGCTAACGAGAATACGCTTAAATCACTCATAGATTCGTCCAAGTCCATAGACATGTTGCTGCAATCTAAATGTTGTTTAATTGTGGCAACATCTTCAGTCAACACTTTACAGTCTTCTCTGCCAGCGTGTAGTTCACTTTGCAGTGTGCTTATCTTGTTCATCCTTGAGGAAGTTTCCGAATCACTTAAACTTCTATTTAGTCTTGAGTGGGGTTTCGGACTATCCTTACTTTTCGGAGAATTCGTTTCTACCTTTAATTGTACTACAGCTTCTTGGGGTTTCATTTCCAAACCTTGATATTTTTCAATCAATTGCATATTCTCTTGTTTCAATCTCTCCAGTTCTTTGTTCAGTTCTTCCGCCTCCGATATATTATCCATTACTTGACTAGACAGAGAGTCGTTCTCTTCTTGTAATACTTGTATCTCTTTAATTTTATTTTCTAAGTTAGTTTTTAATTTTGATACTTCGTTTTCTTTGTTTTGACAATCTTTTTCTAAAGTATTGATTTTGCTGATCAGTGTGTCGACTGATGGCATTTCTAGGACTAAATTATTGTATTTCTTTTCAATTTCTTCTTTTTCAACTCCAAGTTCAGTTAGTCTTTGAGTTAAATGTTCTACTCGAGTGTTGTCCGTTTCAATTCTGTTACAGTTATCGCAATCACTTTCCTTCAACTTTATAGGACTACAAATAGCATCGACTGCTGGACATTTCTCAAGCATAAACTTAAGTTTTCGGTTTTCATCGCTTAAAATTTCAAGTTTTTTAACCATTTTCTGATTGTCTGAATCTAATATGTCCGGATAATTGGTCTGAGTATTTGTTTCGGTCCGGTTGAGGTTATTATCGGTAGCTTCAGTGAACGTTTGCGTTAAGTCTAGGCAAGTTTGATCCCAGCCTACAAGGGTATTGTCTGCCGTCGTTAAAGTGATATTGGTGTCTAACATCAACATGTCACCATCTAAAGTAGTTTCATTCATGACTTTACTCATATTTTCATTATTCATTACATTTGGCAAAGAATACCTTTTCTGAGTAAAGTGTATTGAGTCAGAAAATGATGGATCTCCTTTGAGTATAGTCATCAATTCGCATAATTGTTTTTTAACTTCAGGAATATCTCTTTGGCACACATTATGGAATCGAACGTGATGGTGTTGCAACCCTTTCACTTGTGATTTCAATGACTTGTTTTCAGCGTAAGTGGTAGCAGTCAGAATGGAAAGATTCGTTTTGTGGCTGAGGATTTTCTTTTGTAATTCCTGCGCGGGTTCTACAAGTTGTTGTATTTCTTGCTTAATATTTTCTTGTTCAACTATTAGATCATTGTTAACTTTTTCAAGGTTTTCTACCATTGTTAATAATTTCGCATTTTTCTGTTGATAGGCCTCTAACTCAGTTGTCATAGCTTTACACATAGTACATTTATCGGTGACAGTTTTTTCTACAAAATCGGTATTAGAACTACAGGACGATACTGCGTTAGAATCATCACTTTTGAGGTCAATGGCCTCAATAATTGTGTTACAACAAATAGTTAAAAGGCTCGCTGGAGACACTGTTTCATTAGTGTTGACCTTTTCAATGCTTTGCTTGATTTTCTCAACGTCTTTCATGTCCGAATTATTTAGTATATCGATTTGTAATGAGGTATTCTTTTTATTTTCAGCTAATTTATTCTTAAGGATTTCATTGTTATGCTGTAAATCTTGTAATTGTTGTTTCATTAAAATATCGAGATTTGTGAACTGATTCTTCCATTCCTTAGCTCTTTCTTCTATTTCTATTATTTCGTTAGTCTTCACTTGAAGTTCTTCCTTCAATTGTAGTAATAAATCTTTGCTACTTAGTAAATTATTATTTAAACATTTCGTATCATTTTTATATTGTTCTACTAGAGCTCTCAAGTCAATGTTTTCATTGTCAATTTCTTTAATAGTTTTACTCAATTCTACGTTATGATTTTCTAAATATAAAATTCGTTTTATATTGTATTCATGTTCAATTTTTAATTTCTCCATTTCCTTCATTATCTTATCCATTTTATGAAAAACGTTGTCGTAGGAATTTTCCTTTTGATCGTCACTAGATAAACCATTTTCAATACCAAGTATTTCCATAACATTTTCAAGTTTTTCAACACAATTCTTGACTAAGTTTTCATCCGATTGTTGTTTTTCTTTAACTCTATCGTTTAAATCTTCTGCACTCTTGGAAGACTCCATCAGATCATTTTCAATTTTATCTAGTTTATTTATTAATATGTTAATTTCTTGTTCCTTAATAGCAATTTCCCTATCATACCGTTCTACAGTAGTTTTTATTTCATCACATTTATTCTTAAATTCATGTTCTAAGTTCTCATATTTAGAGTTTAATATCAAAATATTGTTTTCAAGTTGCATTTTGTCATTTAATAGATTATTATTTTTATCTTTATATTCTTCAACGATTTTATTAAGAGACTCCATTTCATTTTGAATTTTTGATAGCTCTTCGATATGTTTATTTGTCAAATCATTTATTTTATTCTTTAATTCAGCTACATTTTTGTTCGCAGAATCTTTCTCTGACACAGTGGTCAAAGCTATTTCTTCTAAAGCACTCAAGCTATCGCTAAGTATGTTAAAAACTGATACTAAATCGTCGATAATATTTGGTACTTCTTGGACATTGCCTGTTAATATTTGGAATAGGTCTTGAATCTTATTAACGGCTTGTTTAGCTTTTTCCAAATTTTTATAGCTATCTTCAGTTTCTTTGCTCAAATTAAGGAGAAGTTCGTCTTTGTTTTTAATTTTCTTCTCTAAATCAACTATTTTAGCAGACATAACGTTAATACTCTTTTCTAAATCTTCTATCAGTTTCATGTCACTAGTTTCCTTTTCAATCTTTTCAGCAAACTGCACTTTGAGCTGTTCGTAGCTTCTAGTCATGTTATCAATATGTTCTAAACTATCTTTATTATTTTTTTCAAGATTCAAATTGTTCAGTTCAATTTCTCTAATTTTTTCGATCAATCTCTGTTCGATGTTGGCTAGTTGTGTTTTTTCTTGAATTAGTTTGTCGATAGTCGTTATATTCTCATTGAGTTGAGCTCTTGTTTTAGACAAATCTGTATTTATTGTTTCAATTTCTAATGTTTTCTCTCTAAGTTCATTTTCTAGCCTGTCCCCTGTTTCCTTACCAATTCTTAATTTTTCTTTCAATTCTTCTTCTTCTCTTTTACGATTATCTACAGTTAGTTTTAATGAATATATTATATTTTTAATGTTATCATTGTTGGCAATGGCCTTCTCTTCATTGGCGATCATCGTTTCCAACAACGTTTCACTGAATTCTGTATTAATAACGGTATTACTTTCAGATTTAAGTTTAATTTCTAGTTCTCTTATGACACTGTAGCATGAATCCAAGTTACTTTGTGCAGATTCTAAGTTTTCTTTTTGACATTTCACTGTTGAATTTAATGTATCTATAGAGGATCGAAGCAACGAATTCTCATTTTGCAAGTAAGAGATTTCTTCTTTGCAATTGCTTACTATTTGTTGTATGTCTTGGTTGGACTTTTGCATATTATCAATTCTTTCCTTTTGGTTTTGTATTTCTGTTTCTAGGTCGTGTATGATTGTGTCTTTGTTGGCTATCTGTGTTTGGAGTCCTGTGATCATTTCTTGTGTCTGTAAGGAGAGGTCGTCGTCCTCTGTGTTAATGACGCTACTCTCATTGTCACTGTTTACTAGGGACAAGTCTTTGGACATGTCCATGAAATTTATAATTTCTTTGTCGCTATTGAACGGCACTTTACCTGTGTAATGGTATGTTATATCAATAATTATATGTGAAGTTTGTAATACAATCAGGTAAATTCTAAAAGGAATTTACCGTTTGACGGATACATACATATATCTTTTTACAAATACACGTCATAAAATACAGAATTAACGCGGGGTTCACCGCACTATAGTCATATTTTTTTCTACCCTTACCCACTAAATAGAGTCGGCACAATATTTGTTTTTCATTTCCATTCTATTCTATCAGCTGTCATCTCAACATTCACACATAATCTTAAAATCCATACACCTTTCTTAGACCTTATCTTTTCATACGTTTTAATGTATACTTACTAATATCTTGTGCATGTTTGTGTTTCTGTTCTTCTAATAACGACAACAGTTCTACTTCGCGTAACTTGGCTTTCTTCTGTAACGTCTCGTAGATAACTTCCCATTCAGTGACTTTGGTGTTAAACTTCTTACATTGGGCTTCTAATTCGGACTACAAAAATAATAAAAGAAAAAACTTACTCATCTGTGGGGGAAAGTGTAAATTGTAATGTTTAGAAGTTGTATATATCATAGTGAATTGACTTAAAAATTCTTCAAATAAAACTAATTTAACTTTATAGATTACAACCACGACTTTTACTTAAATGTGCAATTGTGCAGTGTTCGTGTAAATCAAAGAATTCATTTTTTTACGAATTGAATCTCAATACATACAAACGTCTTAAGTGGTTATTCAGGATAACGAAATCTACAGAAAAATTGAATTACTATTCAAACTTATTCTATTGTCCTGCAACTATATCAAATACTTTAACATTACGAAAATTTACATTTTATCCTTAAAAACAATTAAATTAAAATGAAAACAAACTCACTTTCTGCGTTATCAATCGGTTCATTTCAGCCTCTGTAGTGGCAATAACACCTTTCAACGAACTCAGTTCCTCATCTTTCTGTTTGCTTTCCGTTTTCAACGATTCTATTTCGTCGTGTAGTTTGGTCGTTTCATTTGTATTCTTTTCCAGTTTCTCTATTAGTTCCACCTAAAAGATTATATAAATAATATAGTCTTCAACGATACACGAGTTTCCAAACACTAGACTATTTTTGTCAATTTGAACAAGTACTTTTTGATGAGATTAGCGCACCCAATCAAACAAACAAATATACATACATTCCAGTTTTATAATTAGCTAGCTGTGCCCCGCGGTTTTACCCGCATAGTTGGAATTTCGGGATAAAACCTATGTCCTATGCCTATGTCCTATGCATATTCCCCCTGTACCAAATTTCAAGACAATCGGTCCAATAGTTCACACGTGATGCCGTGAAGGGAAATAAGGATTCATTTTATATAAAGAGATATTAGGTTAATTATTTCAGCTTTATAACTTATGTATAGATATATTGAAACTACTTACCACAGAGGGAGTGTATATTTTCTCCCTTTCAGTCAATTTCATAATGTCTTTCAAATTCTTCTCCGCTTCCCTTGTGTTCTTTCGTAGAATACACGGCGGAGTCTTCGTTGTATCTGCAATGAAAACATAAAGTTTATTCGTTAATAAGAGTATATTACATACATTTTCTAAATCATTTTTGGTCTTTACACTAGGAGAATCATGAATTTACTTCAGATTTTTATCTGTATCTCAGATAGATATCAGATATAATGTTAACTTAAATAATAGTTATTAATTGTATTGATTACCTCTACATTTGTGATACGGAGAACACGTCGGTAAACTTTTAGTTTCATCCAATTCGTCATCGCTATCTGGAAGTTACAATAATAAAATTAGGCATTAATGAAAATGTGTTCTAACTAACGCATACTATGAAAGAGTAACAAACCAAAACGCCCACATTATATGCATACTTTCTTTTAATTTCATTACTAGCGGATTAGAAGCTAATTTATATATACATACTACATATTATAAACCATCACTCCATCTATTGCTGAAAAACGCATCAAAATTGTAGATAGATCAAAATTGTGTAGTTTAACAGATCTAAGAATACATAGTGACAGACAGCAGGAAGCGACTTTATTTTATACTATGTAAGTAGTGATGATGAAATGTAACTGACCGAGTTCAATAATCTCATTCCCGTAGTCAATATTCTTGTCCCGGAGCGGCGGCGTGACGAGGCGCGGCTCCTCGGGCAGGCTGGCGAGGCGGCTCGTCGGGATCGGGGCGAAGTCCGACGGCGCCGGGATCAGCGCCGGACTGCACATAATACAAGTTTTGTGTTTGATCGTACGTGTGCACGAACGGGTGTTTGTGTGTGTATGGGAGCGGGCGTGCGGTCGTAACCGAATGTAATGTGCGTGCATGCGGGTGTGTGCGTGTCCGTGTCCCACTCACTTGTACTTGAGCGCGGGCGTGCGAAACCGCTGCGTGATGGGGCGCGCGTCGGGCGGCGGGTGGTCGGGCAGCGCCGAGATGGTGACGCGCCGCGCGGGCCGCGCCGCCCGCCCGCGCGCGCCCGACAGCCCGCGGATGATCACGTGCTGCAGGTGCTGGATGCGCTTCTGGAGGTCCACCTGCAAGGGGGAGAGGGGGTCAATCAACGCATTTTCCCAGGCACAAATGTTGCTCACTTACTCTAGTGTACAAATAAGTATGGACGTAACTCGGATGTGTACTGAACATACCTCGACCTGCATCTTGTTCTCGAGCATGAGCTCGAGGTTCTTCTTGCTGTGCAGCTCGGCCTGCAGCTTGGCCAGCTCGCGCGTCAGCTCCTGGATCATGGTGGCGTCCGTCGCCACCGCGTTCACCTCCGGCTTGTTCTTCACCGTCTTGGCGCGCGTCGCGAACCTCAACAAACGAACAATGTACCTCAGAATTTTATATGTGCTCCACAGTTTCAACCACTTGAACATAAGCGTATGAAAGGGCGACGGAGAGCAGCATACAGGGACGTCAAGAGAACAAACAGACTTCTTAACACCACACCGCGCTCATACATTTGGCCGAAGTAGGGGAAAAATCTGCCAAACCGAAGTGAAATTAGACGAATCACGTCCATCGGATGCGTCCAGACAGATGGGTTGGGCTAGAATCTTCGCACAGTGGGTGCATGAAAATGGGTGCGCGAAAGACCGCGGAGACGACATGGCGTGACGACAACTTCCTCACTTTCTGCCCTCACTGGTGGGACGGACTTAAGGACCGCTGCACTTGGAAAACAATGGGGGAGACCTTGGCGCAGCAGTCTGACCAAAAATGATACTTACTTGAGTGTGGATATCGTTTCCTCAAGCGCCGCCGGAGTGATAGCACAGATAATGCTGGTCAAGGCGTTGCCGCCGAGCGAATTCTGGAGTATTCGAGTCAGTTTGCTGTCGCGGTAGTTCGCGTGGCTGGAACGATCATTACTTCAATTCAATATTTTAGGTATGGGTTTTTATGCAGTTTTGTCGCAGTTTCGCCAATGTCAAATATTTGCGATATTTTAATAAAAAACAGAAAAAATTGATCAGTAAGTTTTTTCTTTTTATTGCGAATAATTGACGAGACGAGCAAGGTGTTCCCCTGATGGTAAGCACCACGGCCACCACCTGGTCACTTGATCGCAATTAAAATTACTAAATGTGCCACGCGATTCAACCCACGCTAGCTCCATGCCTTTTGGTCGCAGTTTGATGTTACAAGTCTATAGCGTTCTTTGAGAAATGGGCTTTCCAATACTACTTGTATACTTCTTTAATTCGAACCAGTAGTTCCTGAAATTAGTGCTTTCAGACAAACAAGCAAATAAACACTCACTCTTAAACTGTATGATGGGAGCTTTCCAACAGGGTACACTGATCATTCACCGCAATACGCGGTAAAGCACCTGTTTATTTCGTTCTTTAGCTTGTCAGCCTGTCGCGATGCCACCCTATTGGAAGCCCCCGATATGAGACGGTATAGATGACTGACCGCGAGCGATCCTCCGAGAGCTGCTTGATGACGAGCGTGAGCGAGAACAGGCTGCGGTTGATGTGCGTGCCCTCGCGGAAGCGCTGGCCCGTGGCGCCCGTCTGGTCGGCGCGCTCCGAGCCCGCCAGGTCCACGAGGTTCAGCTGCGCCACGTTCACGCAGCCCGCCTGCTGCTCGCCCTCCACGTGCTCCCGCGACTCTACCGTCTGACACGCGCTCGCATTACATCACACAATCACCACGAGGTTCAGCTGCGCCACGTTCACGCAGCCCGCCTGCTGCTCGCCCTCCACGTGCTCCCGCGACTCTACCGTCTGACACGCGCTCGCATTACATCACACAATCACCACGAGGTTCAGCTGCGCCACGTTCACGCAGCCCGCCTGCTGCTCGCCCTCCACGTGCTCCCGCGACTCTACCGTCTGACACGCGCTCGCATTACATCACACAATCACCACGAGGTTCAGCTGCGCCACGTTCACGCAGCCCGCCTGCTGCTCGCCCTCCACGTGCTCCCGCGACTCTACCGTCTGACACGCGCTCGCATTACATCACACAATCACCACGAGGTTCAGCTGCGCCACGTTCACGAATCGTAGTGTATATAGACCTTAATACTAATGTAGCCGGAGCACAAATAAGTTTACTGTGTAACGGTTACCGCACGCAATCCTTTAGAAAACGAAAACACCTACTTATTTAATAGCCTACTCCTATTCCTCCAATACATGCTGTCTTAAATCGACACCCTGAACTGCCATTCCAGTTCCAAAACACAATATGCCACCCAGGGACTTCCCAGTTAAAACGCAGGTCATAGCGGGATTTCCCTGTCTATTAATATTAGGCCTATTCTATTCGATCGGTAATTTTGGATTTAAAACAATACTGTTATTAAAATTATGTTTTAATGTGACAACTTATCTCGTTACAAATGAGACTATTTATTTCCATGAGCATGTCCGTTTTTAGGATAGCACATTCAGCAGTGATGTAGTCAGAGCCTTCTAAAATAGTGTAGTACGCGCAAAGGAGTCAAATTGAGTGGTTTAATTGCAATTAACTGGCCTCTTATGGATGTTTTATACTAGTCCATGAAGGACCATACTTATTTTATCGTAATCTGTTTCATACAAAGTGTATGTAATACTTTAAATCTGGGCCCCCTCCGAGCCACATACACAGCACATCCTGGACACGTCTTGATCTTATATGTATAAATCATCCTTCACAAATCCATCAAATAATGATAGTCATTTAATGTAATTTTTAAGACAATAGAGATTAAATAAGCGACTTACAATTTGAAATATAGAGTGAGACCTGCTACTCTTGTCATTCATGTTTGTTGCACCTGTTTGTCTGTTCGCATCACCCTGGAATTAATGAGCTTTATTAGGTTTAGGGTATTATTGTGAAAAAAGTGTGGCGACATCTGCACGCAACATAGGAACTAAGTACTAACAGCGACATCTATCAGCAACTGTGGGAAATAACTGAAGAGTCCTGAATCGCGCAAGCGAAATTTACAGTGCAATTGACTATGTATACGAGAGCCAGACTACAACCGTCGGGTAGCTGCCCACCAGACATAACACCCGTCTGGTCGGAGGATCCTCCCTTTTCAATGGGGATTCCCTCATCCCCATAAGTGTTATTTGATAATTTTGTATGTCATGTAAACAATTTTCTATCTATGTAATATAAGTGGTCTAAGAGAAAAAATAATATCATTATTATCAGGAATGGAAAACTGCTTTGTTTACTAATTTGAATTTGTGATTAATTGTATAAAAAAACAGTTAAAAATCTTTAAAATATGTATGTTTTGATCGTTTTAGTTTGTGCAATAATTAATTTAATTCTATAACAATTAATTTCTAAACTAGACATTTTCAAATCCTCCATAATTAAACAAAGTTTTAAACCAAATACCTCTTTCATAGCGTCCAATACTTCATCAGGTGTGGCGGTAACTTTCTCTGTGACATCCACTTTGATGTTCCCTTCCAGAGTTTCATGAATCTTTATATTATCTCGCTTTATATCGAGCAGATCTTTCAATGTGTCATTGTAGATTTCTATGTAGGATACCCTGTAAAGAAATAAAAATAATATGAAGCATAAGTTTGAAATCTATTCAGGGCTTGAAGGCATTCCATTCTGATTATGGTACTAACATCATCAATAGTCATTATGGGTAGAAATAGCATCAAACAAAGAACCAAACTTTCACGAGTTTTAACTATAATTTTAATTCTTAAATTGTCTGCTTAGTAGTAAAAGTAAATAAATAGTGTATATAAGTGTATGTCTGCTTATTAATGTAGAAGATTTGAGTGAAGAAGAAAACATAGCTTATTATATTTTTTTTCAATTATGAACAGCAATTGCACAGCAATTGTTAGTGTTAGTGCAATTTAATTATGACATAATAGAAAAATAACAAGTCCTTTTATTTAATCATACTTAAAATACTTAAATTATAGAAGGGTTGTTAAAACAAAGGGTAGGTGCAGAAAATATTGTAATAAATATAATGTGGGTAGGTTTTAATTTAAAATACTGCTTACTACCCTACTTTATAATTTGTAATACAAATTATCTCGGCCTTGCTGCCAAGGCCATAATATTTGCTAAAATGAAGGACTAGATAGCCATACAGATACATTCAATTACTAATTGAAGTTTGTCTCGATCTGGGTGTGTGTGTGAATGAGTGTGTGCATAGTTTCTGATACCCTAGATACAAGCTTCGAGCTTAGTTAGGGGTCAGTTACTGTAATGAGATGATGTAGTGAATGATTATCTTATGTTATGTTTATTTATTAATGATCCGAAGTCCATAATCTGTATTAAATTGAATAGATGAAGATAAGACATTACTAAAACCCTATTAAGATACAAAACCGTTAATAAGAAAATTGTGTTTCATCAGCTAAAATAAAAAAATCTAAGTCAATGCTATTCAACAAATTCCTAACCTAGATAACAACATATCATAATTGGTATCAGATAACAAACTATTATATTACAGAAATATTTATTAATTACTGTGACGTTTCAATATTAAGTGATTAGCCGAGGCCTTTGTATGCAAATTGTTAATCTAAGGAATAATAGACCACAAAGTGTAGTTACCTGACCAAGAAGTCTTTATTAGGTGTGCCACTGATGATATCAAACAAGTTGAGAATGGCCAGCGGCATGATCCCAGGGGAGTCCTTAGTCCCAGTCATGGTGTATGTCTTTCCAGAAGACGTTTGTCCGTACGCAAATATTGTCCCGTTGAAGCCGGCCGTCGCCGCTTCCACGATCGGTTTGGCAACATCGTTGTACACCTCAGATGTGTTAGAAAATTTATCGTAAACTTTGTCTGTAAACAATAAAACATACTTTATTGGTGCAAGACCATATTAGTATTCAAACAACCTTCAATTCAACGCAATGCATGACGCGAATGTGTAGGATTACCTCATTAGAATTCAGATTGATCGGAAAGACGCTACCACTGCTAACTCCGAATAAAGCTAATGTTTACTTACCAAACGTAAATGTTTGACCGGATTCTCGTCCATTTGAGTCAATTTGGTACAGAGTGTTGCTGTTTACTTTCCATTGTAAAGGTAACTTTTCTTCAATTTCACGAGATATAAGCGGTCTAACTTTGACAACAACTTTTATGTTGTCACTCATTTTATCATCGTTTATACTTTATGTAACTCAAAAATATGCTCACACATTACAGTTATTCACTATTTCAAAAAAATATAGCAGTATTAATAATTTCACAAGAAAAATAAACAGATGAACACGAAAATAACCGACAAACCGACGTACAATTTTCAAATCGAAAAACAAAATACAAAGACAGACAAGACAGAACCGGACAGTAAAGCAACACCACGCAAATGAAAACAAGGAGGCATGAATGAAAGAGCTGACAGCTGACATGTATAGTCGTATGTCGTGTCGGGCGGGACATGGGCGGGACACGGTGCCCGTGCCCGGCCCGTTGTTCTAAACGTCTCTAGTAACTAGCGTTAGCGTACGGATCTGTCCGTCCGCCAGATATTTTACTTCGTTATAAAGCCCGTGATTTCATAAGTTCAGATCGTGATTCCGCAAAAACGGTTGTCTGTATAAAATATCTATCTAAGGGCCGATTTATCCATCGCCAGATAACTTTAATCGACGAATAACTTTGAAATTTTGACAGTTATTTCATACAAAATCTGTCAAACGTCAATTTTATTCATCGAATAAAAGTTATCTGGCGATGGAAAAATCGGCCCTAAGTACAATTATTGCAATTTTATGAAAATGTTAATGAATTAATGATTCTCTATAAATATTATCTTGTTCGAACGCATGCAGTGCATGCCCGAATCTGTCTGTCCTGTCCTGTGCCTGGTCCAGTTGATATAACATAACATAATCAGCCACTACATCATCTCATTATAGTAACTGACCCCTAACTAAGCTCGAAGCTTGTATCTAGGGTATCAGAAACTACGCACACACTCATTCACACACACACCCAGACCGAGATAAACATTTGTGGATCACACAAATATTCACCCCGCGCGGGAATCGAACCCGCAACCTCACGGATGGCAGTCCGGCATGGTGACCACTCTGCCATCGAGGGTGTCAATATAAGCACGGACAGCGGGCAGGCTTCCGGCGGGCAAATCCGTGTTAATATCTGTTTGTTTAATAGTAAATATAATATAAAACAAACGCGCAGTTTGAAATTTTATTTCGATAAAATCTTACTAGGTCGGGGACGTTTCTTAGAGGCTATTTTATTCCTTCGCGTAGTGTCCCGATCTTCGCTCCAAGAGATTCAAAAATTATTTTTTCGAAAACTCTAGCTGTGTTGGATAGTTTGTGTGTGAAGATTTTAAAGTCAGGTTTCATAACGTAATTTTAACTGAGTTTTTTGTCGTAAGAAGTGAAAAGGTTAGTACGGCCGTGCTTGACTTCGATTGCCTCCCATGTCCTCTGTAACTGATAACTATAAACATGTAACTGATAAGCAGACAGACATAGTACATAATGTGCCTTATACATACGATACGACACGATACTTAATTGTATTCAGACGAACTCAGACGAAGTGCGGAAGCATTAAAAAAAATTTAATGTCATGTGACAGATATGTATAATGCTGACGTAGAGTCATATCAGTCAAAGTCATTTATCAGTCTGACATCATCAATCATCCCAAATTCGTTTCGCCTCTTTCAAGGCTCTTTCGGTATTTATTTTTAGGTTAGAATCCATGTGTGGATATTGTGGGTGTTTAATATAAGAATATATTGTGTACAATTACAAATTAGTTCAGTTTATTAATGAAATTGTAATTCAACAATATGCAGCACGACGATGTGAGCATTAACTTACAATAGTTCATTGATAGATTCTCGTGTATGTAAATGTTTTTAATCCAATGTTTCCGATGTTTATAGGTTGTGTGGGCTATCATCAACAAAACACATTGTTCCCACAAAGTTACGTGAGTATATGTATTGTTAATTATAAATTACTAAGCAGATTCAATTTTATACACTAATTATTTTATACATAATATGACTACTTTGTAATACATATAAAATCAACTGTTTAAGTCAGTCAGACATGTTATTTAAAACATTGATTTCATTTCAAGTTTATCCAGTAAATATAACGTTTGTATCTTGTTTTATATCGCTTAAACATGACCGGTATTTAATTTGTCGAATTATGTAAGAAATAATGGTATTTTTCCATCATTTCAGTACAAAAACACAGCAGTTCTGCCGTAATGAGTATAACCTGACCGGGTTGTGCAGTCGGGCTTCATGTCCGCTGGCCAACAGTAAATATGCCACAGTCAGAGAGGAGAACGGAGTTATTTATTTGTTTATGAAGACTGCTGAAAGGTAAATAATATTGAGTAAAAATATAAGTAGTAAATAAGTATATTGAGGTTGAGGTCATATTTGAATTAAAAGTCTTGGCTATCAATATGATGAAGAAGAAGAAGTATAATAAGTAAAGTTTGATTCATGGACTATGGACACTAGAAAGTGGCTAAACATACATAATACTAATACTTCTTTTGTGTAAATATTCTTAGAATAAATAGAAATCATTACAGTAATGAATAACTCCATTACAAAACTAAACTACCTACTCAAAAACTGAATATTAAACAAAAATCTTGATAATAGACAAATTTAATTTTAGTCAAACACAAGTGCAGATTTAAAAAAGTAGTGTTAAACCATAGTTCTATGATTTAACACTACTTTTTTAAATCTATATTTATACTAATCTAAAGCTGAAGAGTTTGTTTCATTGAACACACTAATCTCAGAATTTGTTTCGGTGTTAGATAGCCCATTTATCGAGGAAGGCTATAGACTATATTTTATCCCCGTACTCCCATGGGAACAGCAATTAATTTCTATTCATTTAATATTATAATTTTCAATTCAAAACTACCATATAAATATTTGTAATTCCAGGGTAATGTTTCCGGCCAAACAATGGGAGAAAGTTAAACTGTCGAGGAATTTTGAGAAAGCCATATATCAGATAAACGAGAACCTTCTGTACTGGCCGGCGTTCATCAAAGCAAAATGTAAACAAAGATTTGTCAAAATAACACAGTATTTGATACGGATGAGGAAGTTGAAACTTAGGAGAGTGTGAGTAGTTAATTCATTATCTTATTTGTACCAGACTGCAAGGAAAGTGTTATTATTATTATTATAAAAGGTAGTGAAATACCTAAAGCATTTAGTGCCTTTAGTACTTATACAAGCTAGGCTAAGGTGGTGTATTACGCACATTGTGATTGGTGCTTTTTTTAACATTTTTGTATATTTTATTTATTTAATTAATCTTTCTGTACATTAATATCCTTAAATGTGTACATGGAGAGCTTAAAATACGTATATTCTTATATTTTTTTAATACTAGCGGATCACTCTTGCTTTGTATGGGCCCATCTCAAAGATTTTCAAATGTACATTTTTAGCAATTCATTTCTATTGATGTAGATTTCTGATAACTATTACGACTTGGCATTTTTGTAATTATTTTTTATAATATTTCCAGTAAAGAAATAGTTCCAATACAGCGTAAGATAGAGAGGAGAGAGAGACGCAGAGAGGAGAAGGCGTTAGTGGCCGCCAGAATAGACAACGCTATCGAGAAACAGCTGTTGGAGAGGTTGAAGAAAGGAACGGTGAGTTTACAGCATTATCTATAAATATATGAAACTGAAGAATTTGTTTGTTTCTTTAAATTATTTCAGGAACTACTGAACCAATTTCAAAATTCTTTCACTGTTAGGGTGTTACCAGACCAATCGGTCGATTATCGGTCGACGGCATCGATCGATGGTAGAATGGAATAGTCGACGTCGATCGATAGTTTCTATCAGACCAGTCGATCGACGTTGATCGATGCCTTCGATCGACGATCGATCGATTGGTTAGTCGAACAGTATCTATCGATCGATTAAAGTTACCAGACCAGTGTTTCAACTTCGAGATCGACTGGTTTGGTGACACCCTTAGATAGCTTCTTTGTTGAGGAAGGCAATTGAAGTGGTGGTAAATTCACTTTCGACGTTCATAAGTGCTTCATTGAAGCCTAATTGAATTAATGATTTGGAATTTTTAATTAATTAACTTACTCAACTAATACACTTAAAATGACTATTGTAATATTTATTATGTTTTTTGCAGTACAACGACATATACAACTTCCCGCAAATGGCGTTCGACGCGGCTCTCAAGGCCGAAGAGGTGTCGGACGAGAGCGAGAGCGAGAAGGAAGACGAGGAGGAGAGGGAGAGGGAGATGGAGCCCGAGCTGGAGAGGGAGTTGGAGAGGAACGTGGAGGAGGCGGACGAGTTTGTGGAGGCGGACAGCGACATGGACACGGACGCGGTGAGGAGGGTATAGGGATGGGGAGGGTCAAATCAGTTTTTTTTTTTCTGGCTGGCATGTACTTTTTCCATCTATTTAGAACGTGTATTGATAAAGGTTGAGCCGAACGTATTGAGCGTGTATGTAGACCTATTTTTAAAAATCAATTTTCTCGAAAATTCGCTAAATGTTAACATGTTTTAGTTAAAGTAACATTTTTAAATGAAATATCACACTGACTGACTGACTGATTATGTTATTGTTCCAGGAGAGTGATTCAGGAAGACGGGAAGGTGCCGACGTTGACAGTGATTTTGAATCTGAAACGTCAGACATTGAGGTAAGGAATATTTTACATTGTTTCTGCATACCGCATAGTATTATATTGAAAAACAGTACTATTGAGTTTTATAATAAATCATATTTTATGTGATTTACGAATAATAATTTCTAATGGAAAAAGGCGTCCTTGATGTAAAAGAGTTTAGCGCAAATTACCTAATTCTTAGGAAATTAAAACATTTTTTTTTTTCAGGATATGGCTGAAACATTAGTTAGGAAGAAACCGCGAGTAGAGATTGAATACGAAACGGAACCCGCGATAGTATCAAAGAAGAAAATAAAACATTGAATAAAGTTATTTTTAATAATGGATATCTTTTTATTATTTTTAGTTTCTATAATTCGTTTTAGTTAGTATCCCGTTTTAATTTTGACTCACTGACACTATCATGAAGTAGTCTTGTTCATTACCCTGGTTAAGGTAATACATACGTAAAAATGGGGAAAAGTTTGGTAGTATACGACAACGAACGTAATCTATACTCCAATTTAATTAAGTACGTAAACTGTTTTATTAATTATTTTGTATTTTTTATTTGTAATAAGTAAGTAAGTAAGTACTTATTTATTTTGAAATTTTTATTATTTTCATTTTTGATGTAATATGGATTCTTTTATCTGAAATAAATTAATTTAATTTATACTTATGACCGGCTATGTGCATGTCAACCACGCGTGGAGTATTGTAATGTTTCGATATTTTAACTATCATGTCACATGCATGTTAGTACATGGCCCACACACGAGGTGGGCCATGCACTAACAAGCATGTTAGTGCATGGCCCACGATGGATTATGCAGTAGAATAGCAATTCTATGCGAAAGTAACTCATACTACTGCATACATTAAGTTGGCCACTTCATGAAATGCGACCGCTTCATGATGGTCAAATTTACGATATGACCACGACATGGACATAGAGACAGACATGCATAGTAAAACTGTAACTAAGAAACCTTATAATACCATATTATAATAATGAGTACTAGCGTAATAATACTAAACACGTCTGAAAAATACTAATAAATAAAAACACAATAACTAAGTTAAACAAAAAGTGTTTATAATTCAGATCTCGATCGTTTTGTACAATTATTCTCTTTTATTAAGTTTCTGTCGTCGGATAATTAGCGGAGAGCGATGAAAATAATTAAAAAGGGAGGTATTATTGGAGGGATTCATCAAAAGCAGAATGTACAATGTAATGAACATTGTCACAATAGGCAATCGGAATGAGATGGGCGTTTTAAGATTGCAACGAGACGTGTCCCGAATGAGAACGTCACGTTTGATTCGGATAATACCTCGTGAATTCATAATGGAGTTCTGTAATGTTTAATTTGGGCGATTGTTACTTGAAGCTAGCTTTAGAGGCGGTGGAGTTTAGCCAAATATCTATTAGGTAGTAAAAACGTATCCTGTATGTTATTCTTGGTTTTAAGTGTGTGTATGTACAGTCAGCGTCATAAAAGGTAAGGTCAAAGCGAGCATTAAGTACCAAGGGGAGGCCTTGGTAATGCTCACTTTGACTTTGGTATTACCAACCAAGAGGAATTTTATCTGACGCTGACCGTATCTACCAAATAAATTACAATCGGTTCAGTAGTTTTATATAACACTAGCTGTGCCCCGCGGTTTCACCCGCGTAGTTCCCGATCCCGTGGGAATTTCGGGATAAAACATAGCCTATGTTCTTTCCCGGATCATAAGCTACCCCTGTACAAAATTTCAAGTCAATCGGTTCAGTAGTTTCGCCGTGAAAAGGTAACAGACAGACAGAGTTACTTTCGCATTTATAATAGTAGTAGGGATATCTCCATCCATATTTATTATCTACAAACTTTCGCGTTTAAAATAAACTTAGGTACCTACCTATTACGAGTATAAACAGGATTAATTTAAGTACATAGACATTATTCTAATTCTAAAACCAATTTCCCAACACAAATAAGTATCTGCTAACTATTGATTTAATTAAAGAAAAACTTGCACGCGTCCACTACGTAAACAATTAGTTAGGATAACAAAAAGTACGTTCAAACAATACAGGATAGCGCGGGGCGCAGTGACTAATGACTATCTACATAAATAAAGGCTACCGACTGCTGGTTTCGTGTTTTTCCGATACTGGGAAACTCCGCTTTTATACGAACCGTATCAACGCGGGCATGGGGTGGTGTGACCCTTAGAAAAATGAGCTTCAGTAATTGATAGTAACAACTCTTCAACTCAACATGGAAATGAAATGTGATGAAAATATTGTGCTTTTTAGTTTTAGTAGTTTCAAAATAAATAATTACCTACTTCTATGGAAACTATGTTTAAGCGTAGAAACAGTTTATCAATACGACTACATTGAGGGAAATCAGAATTTACTTTAAATCTAAATCGGTCTAGTAGTTGCATAATGAAGTAAAAAAACCATCCATCTTTAAAAACTTTAATTGTACTGGGATTGTTTGTAAGTATATTTACTTTGAGGTAAACTGGGTTCACAAAATACAATTAACGTGTACGTTTAAGTCAATAATTTAGCCTATTTTTATATTTTACTAGCTAATAATACGTAGATAGTAACCAATTAATAAAGCTAGAGAATAAAAGTAGTAAAGGCCACTTTTTCCGTAAGCCGACCGCTCGTGAGCCGACTAGATACCCACTCAGGTGCTTGACAAAATATCAAATAGAGGTAGAAAAATTATTTGTAATTTTTCTCACTCCACGTGAGAATACCTGCGGGTGACACAGCTATTAATCAGCATTAATGGGGCACCTTTCCAACTCTGAAATATACTACAAGAAGACAATGTTATACCGAAATATTTAGGTAGTTTTTAGCTTAGTTGAGGCTAAGATTTTCGAGTGTATTTCTATGTCAGAAGAATGTCTGAAAGTTTATTTGGTAGGTACGCTTAAACTTTGTAATGACTTTTGTTAATAGGTGTTATTTGAATGAAATAGGTAATCATTTGAAGCGATGATGGGGAAGATAATATGAAATATCTAAGACAAAATATGCAATGAAACAGTGAAAATATAGAACTAGGAATTTTCGCGGCCGAGTTACTCGTCCGCGCTTGCTAATTTTTAACTTTAATCGGGATTAAAGCTAAAAAAATCTCTTGATGTCTACCAATGGATAATTATCCATTATACAAATCATCCAAAACACGATGGTACCCAGTAGGGAAGTACTGTTAACTCCAATTATTTCGTCGGAGCCCAATAACTTTGAGATAAAACACTTGGAGCGCGTATTACGCACATTACGAACGTGAACTCGCCCTGAGCTCTAAAGAAATTAACACAAATTAAAGCATTTTGTTTCAAGTTAATTAAAACAATATGACAAAAAGGCGTGGAGAGGCAAGGCCGTGGGTGCTCCGCTACTTTTTATTTATATTTTATTATCTTTAAGAACAGGAAAATTATACTTTCAGTACAAATCAAGAATGAATGCTCTTTATTATTCTTCATAATAACTTTTATTTAGTCTCTGAATCGTGACTTTTGATTTTATAGACGTAAAAAGTAATGTTGATTTGGGAAATTATTGTATTAATTAGAATACTCGTATATTGAATGAACGAACGATTTTTATCTAAACAATATGCGGTTATTCCCCAAACCGCGCAATCACATTCATCTGATTGAAATGGCACGTTTTAATGCATGTTTCATTAACGTAAATGTATTTGGGCTATTCTTTTACCGCATAGAGTTTTCGATGAATTTCAAAATGCCATTCGTACACGCATAATACAAATCCTTTTAGCTTTCCCATTATATTTTTATTGTAGATACTTACCTCTTATTAAGTACCTAATTAATTTAAGTAATTCTAAAAGTCTTTAACTCTTTATGTTCCAGAAGTGGATAATGAAATACCTATGGTTTTAGGTACATTCCGTCTTAAAATGAGTACTAGCATTCCCTAAGTATAGGTATTTAGGTAGAATATCGATTATTTGGAAACAAATTAATGTAACCGGCACCGATGGGCGATGTTACGATGTGTTGCCGAACTCCAGTTATAATTTTAATTACTTTGCCGCGTGCCAATGAATAATTAATTTACTAACTTGCAGATGTTAATTAATTATGGACAATCACTGTTGCTATTCAATTAATTAGGCTTTGAAAATAGGTTGTAAAGGACTTGAATGTTTGGTAAACAAATAAGTACTCTACTTAGATACTTAGGTACTAACGACCGACCCGTCTTTCTGCGAATTCTTCAAAAATAAGTAAGTAAGTACCTGTTAGTACATAAGATCATAATGTGAATACCTTACTTACTTACTCCTATGGCTCAGCGACCCAAAGTGTGTCTTGGCCTCCGATATTTGTCCCATCCTGCACAGTTTCGCGCCAGTCATCCGCATCAATAGTAAAAATCTCATGCTAATTCGTTCAGCGGTTGGTGAACTTAGCACTCATATACAGACGGTCAAGCGCTAGGCGCTATAGACGCAAGGACCTTTTAAACCCATTTTTAAAAGAGATTTTATTTGATAAGTACTACTTACTGACTCTGATTCCACAAGAGAAGTGTTAATTAAATCCTGGCGGCCCTTCTCAAAAAAAAAACACTAACATAGTTCTGTACTTGCGAGCAGAAGAGTGACGGATGAAAATTGAATAGAGGCTATAGACCGGACCCGTTTCTGTGATATATTTCTTAGAAGAGGTATTACTCAGAAATTTCAACTAATATTAATAATTTTCTACGATCTTAATTTTCCACGAACATTCAACTATTTTAAGGCCCTTTGTTACCTAAACCTTTGTAGCACTACTTATATTATTCATTTACTTACAACCTAGACTAGACTGCCTACCTACGTTTCTATGTGAATTTATTATCACATAGTTGGGTATATTTCAGCGGTTCTCTATGGAGTATCTGGTCTTCAAGAAACCATTCTTTGTGAAGCATTTTGTCCCGCGGGGGAGTTATCAATTACGACTCTTAACCGTTGTACACATTGGTAACAAAAATAAGAAAATAATTCGGTAAATTGTACCGACTGTAAGTACCTACCTATGTTGTGTGGTAAAGGTCTCTCTTTCACTGATGTTATTAATATAGCGAAGAGGAATATGGCGTAATCATCACACTTGCCAAGCGAGTGTTGGTGATCACAAACTCGAACCATGTCTAGAAATAAAACAAGGATCGCTTGGCTCAGGAATTGATCTTGGTATTGAAAGACAAAGAAGTACAAAACCTCCCAGCCAGACTAAGTATGCCTGTGTCTAGTGGTAGAATCAATTTTGACGTTCATAAGTGCCTCATTGAGGCCTTAACTGATTAAATGATTTTTGACTTTGACTTGACTTTAGTCCAATAGCCGTATCATCGATCTTACGATCACGACCACTCAATCACCAGGCCGCCACCTTTACCATTGGGCTTTTGACATTATTTTATTAGTATAAGTTTATTTATTATAAAAAAAAACAGTATGCACACCCCCCAATCTTGTACTCCGTAAACTGAGGGGTGTCTAGTGCGGCGATCGGCTCTCCAACAGATATTTGTTCTCCATTAGGCACATTAATTAGTGTATCGTTCGGTTAACGATTGATCGAGTGTAATTCATTTCATCGAATTGATTTGCCCCTAAAGAACCCATCGGCGGCTTTCGGAATCGATTAAGATAAATAAAATCGAGCTTTGAAACTCTTTGAGTAAATATAGCATCGAATAAACTGGTAATAATTTGTTTAAAACGAATCCCTTTGATCGTTTACTTTGCTAGCACACTGCCTAAGCTTGTTGATGTTGTATTGTAAATAGATTTTTTCTACGCGTATAATGAAAGTGTGTACCTACATAAAGAGTTTTGTGAACAAACAGCTTTTTAAAATCTAATATCGTAGAACATTTGGTACGAACAAACGGTTTATTCCACTTTGACAAAAAACATTGTTTATTTTTGTGGCTGGGTGATTGGTCTCGGTGTTTTATTTCGTGTTTCCTTTGGGTGCCTACTCGATAGTAATTGAAACTATGTATTGTTATACATAGGTAAGAATATTGATTACTCGTCTTATAAAGAAAATCTTCGAATACAAACATTCAAGAAGTTATAACTTTCTCTGTCTTTTTCCCTCTCTGTGTACTCAAATAAGGAGTTAATCAGTGTATGATAAGAATAATAAACAAAGTTAAACGAAAGTATAATACATAAGTAAGTAAAAACAGTAAAAATCATAGTCCACCGTTTTTGCTAATAAAAGCGTATTAACGCGCAATGCTGTAATTAAAGTAGTATAGGATATTAATACATACTACTCCGTACATATTAATCGAATGCCTACATCAGTACCCTTCGGTATTTCTCAATAACGGCCTGCGAGAGCGGCGCGCGGCACAGCCTCCATTCATATAGAATATTTAGGATAGCAAACGTGTCATCGGAGCTCTTTGTTCATTTATAATAATATTTGTTTTCGTCCCAATAAATACACAGATATTTATTATGTGCGAGGAATTTATGGGATATTGTTGGGTTCACTTATTTTACTCAGATATTTGGATGTCTTAATTAACTACAGTTGAGTTAAAATATGAAAAAGCAAGGTTTTGGAAATGAATGCTATGAATGCGAAATTCTAATCAACTAAGCACTGTTTCCTATATACTTAGGCACACGAAATAAATACTTATCTATATGCAAGTACTTACTAACATTGTATTGTTAGTTTTAATTTAATAGACATAACATTGGCACATTCGATTTTGTTTCTGTTGCGTCAGTAAATAAGATAAAATAATGTAAACACCATAACAGTCATATAACATACTTAGAAATGAAGACGTGAATTACACCTGAGAGTAATATAAAACTCCATTTTAATAGCGACATGATGACAGTAACATTTCCACGTAACACTGATAAAAACGGTAATCTTTACAGTGGCTACCCTAATAAATAAAACGGTAGGGAAAAAATCGGTGGCTACCGAAAGTACCGAACCTTCCCCGGGGGAATGCAATGCCCGGGAAATAAGTATTTACATACATAATGACGTCCCCTCGTGGCGCTGGAGATACCCTCCGAAAGTAATATCTATTTGTTGTGTTTACTTGTACACTCTCAGAAAATACCTATACAAGGTCCGACCTCTCGCTAGAACCGAACACGGTCCTGAGGATCGCGTGTGCTCGTCGCACGCAATTAATAATGTTGCCCGCTATAAAGTCTGCCCAAATATATTAAAAGACTTGTCCGGTGCACGTACCAATTAATTCTTGTTTTGTTTGTACTGTCTCGATGGCTACGATGTCTTTGTTTTAATATAATTCATTATTATTTTACTTGGGATATGCTAAGATTTTTGTGCAAACTTAAATAGTAAATTATCTGAGTGTTATGAAAAGGTGAAAGGATTGATGCCTTATAAAATAGCGGTTAATTATATTAGTTTACTTTTTTAATTTATATGTATGTTTCTTCCCACAGCTGGGCAAAGGCCTCCTTCAAACTCTTTAATAACTTTACCTGACACGATTTTTGACCTTAGTTTTTGACAAACATTTCGAGGTCTTTCCTCCATCATAATTGCCATATTCATTCCCTTCCTAAATAAATCTTCTTTCTATTAAGTAGTTAAACCTACAAATATATTTGAATACCAGGAGTTATTATGTAGTCAATGTTGCTAAGATCGATAAAACGTTTTTAATAATATTATTTGATCATAATTATGTGTTTTTAACGGGTATTGAAATACAGTAAAATAATATTTTATACCGTATCAAATCGTTATACGCGCTAACACATTTTAATGAATTCTAAATACGCAACATTGTCGATTGAAAACTATTAAAACAGAAGCAAACAATACTATTTTAACCAAATCATAGTTAGCTCTGAGCATAATCTCTATTTACTGATGTCGGTACAATTTACTGGTCGTTCTGCGGTTATTTATTGAAGTGCGCATAATCGAAGGTTCTCGGTTAAGAGGGGTGTCGACCAGCAGCTTTCCATACAAACGTTTTCCCGTGACATGATTATTTAATTTTCTCCTCTCCATACAAAATGAAAAGTGACGTATCCTCTTTATTATTAACATATTGAAAAAGTGGGACATGGCCATAGCAGGTCCACATTTTATATCCCAATGTAACGCAGACGGAAGTCGCTGTGATTTTAGAGGGTAGGCCCAGCCCTTCTGGCTAGGAGAGGTAGGTCCTCCTGTTTCGGCTCACGGTGTTATGCAGCTCTATGCATTTTCATAGCGGAAAAAAAGGTCCACACTTTTTGAAACAAAAATGTTGGCTCTAGAGGCATTATCCAGGGAGGAAACACGGATATACGTTTGTATGGAAAGCTGGTCGACACCCCTGTTAAGAGTGTCTGGTCAGCATTGCTCTCTGAACTAAGGGCGGTAAGGGACTGGAAGCGATGACATGAGCCGATCCTTCCCGATCGACATTACCGATAAATTAACGTCCATCATTTACTTTAGTGAGGACTTCAAATTTGGTCACACAAAATTCGTGTTTTTGTTGAATTTTTGTTAGGTTTTTTTACTTGAAAGAAACATGATGGTTAGGTTAGTACGTAATTTTTTTTGCTTTAGCACCTTGTATTTAATAACAGTTATTATTTGTTTATATTTTTTAAAATCTTTGTTTGTCTTTGATTAACATCTATTATAAGAAAAAGGTTAAACATCGAGTGCACTTAAGAATGACTGGACCAATTTTGTTCCTTATATGAAATTAAGTTAGGAACACAGTTTAAAAATCTTTTTATCTTGACATTCACAGAGATCAAAAAATAGGAATCACTCGGGTGAAACAGCCGCGTAGATGTAGTATGACATAAAACCTTTAGTACTTACCATTAGTACAATCAACGTCAGACCTCCTTCGGCTGGCAATACTAAAGTGAGAACTACCAAGGGGTACCAAAGTACCTTTTATCTGTTGTAGCTGACTGTATTTTTTTATTATTAAGTTACACCAACAGCATTAACACATAACATTAACAAAATTAAATAACACTTCAAGTCTTATACAGTGTGCAATACTTTTAAAGGTGCAATCAGCATTCATTGATTAAAACTTACAGCTAATTATAAGTTCTTACTTAAATTAAACACTTACAAGTAATATAAAAAATTAGAAAAAATAAAACGTATAAAAGAATAAATCGAATACAAAGAAAAAGTGCTTTTAAACTTTTACATTGTATTCAATGCAACTATACCTAATATTGAGAAATTCAACACTAAGTACTAACAAACCAATTTTTTAACCTAAACACTAAAAAAACCAACCAATATCAGTAACCCATTAACCATTTGCGTGAGATTAAGTAACCAACAGCTCGGTAAGGTAATCCCCATTTCCATTACGACCTTCAATGATAACGGTTATCGGGGAATCTGACTGCAGATAGGATCTCTTTCAGAACGCCCTATTTCGCACTCCCGTTCTTTAATTTTATCACCTATTGCTCTATTAGACAAATATTAGCTGACCGTTATCTTGAAAGTGTTACTTTTCTAAAGGTAGAATTGGATTATAAAATAAACAGTTTGTGTTTTTATAGTTATCATGGTTATTAGCACTCAAATTATTATGATTAACGACCATGTACATAATAATTTGAGTATAAAATAAACAGATTTGTTTTTTTTTTGTTAATATGGAAAGAGAAATATAATTTTAACGCATCATCACTTTATAAGGTATGTAATTCAATTTTTATTAGTTCATAGCTTAGAATTATCTCGATCTCGATTGACATGTTTTTTATTGTTGTCATTAGTTATAAGTGACATTTGTATATTAATTTATTTAAAAAAAAATACCATCCCGAGTTTCTTGCCGATTCTCCTCGGCTGGTGTAATTCCGAATCGGTGGTAGATTCATTGACCTTCATAAGTGCCTCATTGAGGCCTTAATTGAATACATGATTTTTTATTTGATTTGATTTGATCAGGTTAACCCATAGGCTTTTCTTTCACTGATGATATTGTACAGTGACGCCGAATAGTCATAATCACCACGCTTCCCCAAAACGTCTTGGTAATTAAACTCAAGCGGATTTGTAATAAATCAAATTAATCACCCAGTAACCCACTGAAATAATTAAACAAGTGTCCCGACTATCCTTAAAACGTTAATTATTTAACCGTTAAAATGTAAATCTGATCAAATTATCAATGTAAGTAAGTAAAATATTAATCAACGCTAGATGGTAACTCGTTACCCGATGTCTCGCCAGTCAAATTAATTATTTTCCCCCCAAGTTGATTGCGGTTCGGGAGACTTAAGAGACTTGACTATCGTGGTTCAATATGGCCTAACATAAATAAACAAATAAAAACGCAATCATAACTTATGGTAAAAATATTGGTTTGTAAAAGAAAAAAAATCATTGTTGCATTTACAGGTCTTAATCGCGTATACATAATTATTCATTACCTCGACGTTTCGACCGGGTTACACCGATCGTAGTCACGAGAAGACTCTAAATATTAAGACCTGTAAATTATGCAACTATGAATTCCGATCGCGAAAGTTTAAAAAGTGTAGAAAAAAAATGTTGAAGAGTGTTTAGCTTATATCGTTCCTTAATAAATGTAGGGCTACCAAACACTCAAATACATAGATAGATCTCTAGAGATTAGATGTACCTATTACCCGTAATACCTAGACATCTTCAAGAGATGAAATTTGAACCCTAATACATATAGTTTAGTCGGGAGCATCAGCACGATAATTGATAAATTGCTTGTCTGCTTGATCAATAGTCAAATTGTATTATCCTTTCTCTAATTAATGTGCAATATCTATTACAAGCTTTCAAGACAGCAAATAGTTCAATAGAGTATCAATTTCAAAATCTATACTAAGCTATGCCCCGCGGTTTCTCACGCGTATTTTCAGCCAAATCAGTTCAGCTGTTCTTGAGTTATAAATAGTGTAACTAACACAACTTTCTTTTATATAATTATATGTAAGTATATACCTACATAGTATAGAACAAAGTCGCTTTGTCTGTCCCTATGTATGCTTAGATCTTTAAAACTACGCAACGGATTTTGATGCGGTTGTTTTATTAGATAGAGTGATTCAGTGGAAAGGTTTTTAGCATATTTTTATCCCCATATTCCTACAGGAACGGGAACTACGCGGGTGAAACCACGGGGCGCCGCTAGTAGATTATAAAGAGAAAAATTTATGTACTAACTCAATTAGTATTTAACTCAAAAACTATTGAACCGATTTAAAAATTCTAATTAATTATTTGCGATATATAGCTATATTGTATACTCATATTTTCAAATGAACACGTGATTTAAGTATAAAGCTGAAGAGTTTGATTGAAAACACTAATCTCAGGAATGCGATTTGAAAAAACCTTCAGTACTTAATATACCAACAGCTTATTTATCGAAGAAGGTTATAAATATTACGTTAAGATCAATGGAAGCGGGGCTAGGTTAAACCATATGGCACAGTTAGTACCCGAATATTTCTAGAACGCTTTTTACAAAAGTAATGAAATACATAATTTTCCGTTGTTCAAACGATGTTCTCGAGTTGATCACGAATCCAAAGGTCTTGACCCACATTCGGAACTCTCAGATATAAATAAGCTGGAGCTTTAACAGGTGAACTGATTTATTGTCCAACGGTACTGTTACATTTCTCTACTTTATTATTAGAGAAAAAGAAATGGTATTCGTACTTCTGTTTTACCGGTTGAATTTCAGTGTTTTGGAGCGTTTAAGTGAAGTTAAAAAGTGCTTTGTTAATGTATGTGCAAACTGTTTACCTACACGTAGTTTACATTAATGGAAAAATAAAAATCTCAGATATTGGCTGTCTTTGGGTTTCGGAAATTATAAAAATGGCAAAGTAGCATGATTTTGAAGTAAAGAAATGATTACTGGCTCCTTAAAACATGTATTTTGTTTAATTGTACCCAATTATGTATCCCTACACACAGAGCGTGGAATTTCTGAGTCAGCCGCGGTCAGTGACCTGTGGGGAAGAACCCTTTCGGAAGATTCTCTGCTCACCTCATAATATGACAGTATAGAGATACTGTACATATTATGAGGTGAGTAGGTATTAACTAATTCCGAAACGACGCAGTGCTTGAAGAAAGTATATCTGCTTTATGAAGTCATCACAATATTTTCTACTGAGTACTTAGTTAGATTTAGCCAGATGAAATAACAGTTGTATTTTTTTTTGTCATAAACATACATCAACATGTGAGTTAAATGCACTAAAATTGGCTAATAACTAAAGGCTATTGACTTTCGTTCTGCGACTACTGAACTATGAGTCATCAGATCACGCTTTGTCTTATTGCCGGTAGTAACGTGCTTATCTTGGTTTTCCTCATACCTAAAGTCTGCGATACATTAGTTAACACATAAATGGTTTTATGTTTTAGTTGTTTTGTTCTTAAAGTACCTATAGCCTTTTAGGAAATAAAATAAACATTATGTAATGAATTAAAATATCCCCTATAGAGTTCCCCTAGTCCTATAAAGTTCTTCGTAAATCATAGTTTCTTGGGTACTACACTCTTGGTTATCTACTTTTCAAAATGAGAAAACGAATCTTTTCTTAAATCAAATCAAATTAGTTTCTTAAATACTACACAACACTCTCTTGGTCTTAATTTTCAAAAAGAGATAACGATTTTTTTTATTCATTTGAAAGCTACCGAGGCATAGAGAGACACAGATGCACACATTAAACTTATAACATCCCTTTGTTTATATTATGTCAGGTGTTCAAAACAAAGGCTCATATTACCTATTACGTATAGTATAATAAAATAACTCGTTCTAAAAGCTGCATTGTCAGTATTCTTAGACTAACATAGCATAAAGCATGTGATGTTTATACTGAGGCAAGTTTTGAAGCAAAAGTGATATACCAGGTCAAGAATGGTACATGTTGTTTAGATTACTTCAGACAATATGACGACCTCGATGGCAGAGTGGTCACCATGAAGGACTGCCATCCGTTAGGTTGCGGGTTCGATTCCCGTGCGGGGTGAATATTTGTGTGAACCACAAATGTTTGTCTCGGTGTGGGTGTGTGTGTGAATGAGGGTGTGCGAAGTTTCTGATACCCTAGATACAAGTTCCAAGCTTAGTTAGGGGTCAGTTACTATAATGAGATGATGAAGTGAATGATTATGTTATGTTATATTTGTTTTACTATAATTGTATGGCACATGGAAGAAATTGGTATCATCTAAATGGCCCTATAAAGACTAACTTTTTTCTACGGAAAACTAGAGATACACCAGGTTATACAGGCCAGCTACCGAGTTAACTTTGTAATACTTATTGAGAAAGATATAGTAACATACAAATAAAATTACTCAGATAACATTCTCAGTTCACATATAGAATAATTTTAAAATAACTCAGAAAAGATCTTCCATTTTATTGATTGTAATAACTATAAAATATGGAATATAGTTTGCGTAATAGTAGTTGTAACTTTCCCTTAACTATCTGAAGTTGCACCCAAGTTATGTCTTAACTAAGTAAGTACTTGTGATCATTATCTCGTTGTTAATGATACAATGCAGACTCTAAACTAACCTTACTGACAAGAGTTTGAGCCTTGAGCTTCATGTGGCTTCAATTTCTTCAACTTTTTGGAGATTTCTTGTATTTTTTAAATACTTTGAAACTTTAATAGCACTTCTTTTTGTATCGTGAACTTCCTTCGTAAATAACTGCAAAAGATAGTATTTATCATAGAATGTAGATATTTATATTACATGGCAAACAAATATAGTTCATAGAGAATTATGAATTCTGTGATTTTATATATGCAGAAGCATTTTATAACATCTAATTGGCGTAGGTTTTAGTAACCATAGTTATATTCATATGTAATACTTATATTATATTCATTCATATATCACCGAACATGAACCTAGAGATATTCCCTCAACTATTACACCGCAGACTCTAGTTAAAATTCTGATATAAAATATAGGTCCGCACTTAGGTACCTAATTCAGTTTTATTTTGCTCGTAGTTCAAAGATATGCGAGCGAAGTTACTGCGTTTTCTATTCATATGGCTTCGAGTTAGTTCGACTTACTGGGAAACGAAAGTTTTTGGTGCAATCTGATACCTGACATTTTAGGTTACTATACAAGTCGTACATAAGTAAAATACCTAGGTACGAATAAAAATATTGTTAACGTTATCTGCTCAATAATACGTAAAAGTATCGCCCAACTAAAAGGACTCTCTTTCGCTGATGATCTTCATAGGCATACATAATATAGTCATGAATAGCAAATATGTATAAGTAGCTCTGAAATTTTATAAGTTCTAGCAGCGCCCCGCGGTATCACCCGCGTAATTCCAGTTCCCGTGGGAATTTCGGGATAAAAGTAAGTATCCTATGTTCTTTCCCGGACCATAAGCTACCCCTGTACCAAATTTCAAGTCAATCGGTTCAGTAGTTTAGCCGTGAAAAGGTAACAGACAGACATACAGAGCTACTTTCGCATTTATAATATTAGTTGGGATGATCAATATTTGGCAATAATCTTTGGTTTAGTTTTATATGCATTCTTGTAAAAAAGTGTTAAAAATCCATCCATCCTGAAATAATTTTATGCAGTTCTGTAGTTTCATCATTAAAAAACAAAAATACAAAGCCCATTGAGATAGCACACTGCAGGGAGTAGCGGAGCGACAAGCATTTTTATGTGTTTTAAATAAGTATACATATTTGAGCGAAAAATATGATACCAAAACTGTTTTTGAAAAATACGAAAGTTAATATATCTTTACAAATAATTTTAAATCATTTTAATTTTTGTACGTCTAAACCAGAGTTTTCTTTACACAATTTTGTATTTATAATAACGCAAAGTCCTCAACTATCCAACTGAATCTTCAAGTGTTCGTATTATTTTTATTCGTTGGGGATGTTTTTATTAATTCTCCCTTTCATTTCAAATATAAATGCAGATTTGTATAAAGTATAATTATTATCTATTGAAACATCAATTTATTGTAAATTTATTTTTATACAAAGAATAATACATTTAAAAGCATTCATTGTGTCGTGTTTTCTTTTTAAATGTGTAAAATTTTGTAAAATAGTGTTTAAAAAATGTTGTGGCTCTAGATTTTTAAATAATAATTGTATCAAATAGTGTAAAATTTTAAATCTATACTAATATTATAAAGAGGAAAGATTTGTTTGTTTGTTTGTTTGTTTGTATGTAACGAATAGGCTCCGAAACTACTGAACCGATTTCAATAATTCTTTCACCATTAGAAAGCTACATTCACCCTGAATAACATAGGCTATATTTTATCCCCGTATTCCCACGGGAACGGGAACCACGCGGGTGAAACCGCGGGGCACAGCTAGTAGTTAATATTCTAATAGTGTGTGTGAATGAGTGTGTCCGTAGTTTCTGATACCCTAGATACAAGTTACGAACTTAGTTAGGGGTCAGTTACTGTAATGAGATGATGTAGTGAATGATTATGTTATGTTATTTATAGTTATACCCTTTCATTTAGCTCATCATTAATTTATGATTAATCGTGTGTTTTGCTAAACTATGAATCCAGAACGCTTGATTTAAAAAGTTTTATAGTAAGGGCCTATTTCACCATCTTCAAGTAACTTTCCGAGTAGCTACTTACATGTTTTGTCTTTGTCACTTGACATAAAGTAAGAAAGAGACAAAACTAACTTTACTTGGTGAGTACCTTTACTTGAAGATTGTGAAATAGGCCCTAACTTTACTAACAACTGTATCTGATCATCCACTCACAACCAGCTCAATACCAATTGAAATATAAAACAGCACATCTTTCCAAGGCAGTTTACCAGAACAATGGTTTGCTGGCACCTGAGAGTACAAATCTTTGAATGAAAGAAATTCGTCTCGAACGTGAAGTAAGGAGAGTCGAGAGTAACAGTCGGCGCGTCGAGGAGGCACTTACACCACTCGTTTGCTCCCTTTGTATAAGTTCTTATAATTAACATGAAGGACACGAGCCTTGTTCAGACTTCGCCGATTGTTATCTCAAACAACTTTGAGAGGATGGAGATCAAAGATTGGGAACAGACGTGTGGACTGTTTTGTCTGCTATTGAATACCTGCACTTGTTTACGTAACTTGTTTTTTGTTTATTAAGGTTTTGCGTGTATAAATAAACATGAATTAAGTACTTTCCCTTTCTGATATCAAAACAATTAGATAATTTGTTCTATTATACAAAGAGAACATTATGCGAATTCAATACTCATAAAAACTTTGAAAAGAAGTGCTAGTAAAATGATAAGAGTTAATGCTAGGCGTATAATTGTATGAATGTGTATCTATAGTTTTATAGGTAACTAGCTGTGCCCCGCGGTTTCACCCGCGTATATCACAATCCCATGAGAATCCTTTTTTAGCGGATGCCTACGCGACCAGTGGTTTGGGCTGTACGTTGATAGACCACTATGTCAGTCAGTCACTCACAGGACTCGGAATACTTTATAGTGTATTCCGAGTTCTGTGCAGTTACCTTTGAGTTTATATTTAGATATGAGAAAGTAAAAGGGTTTGCTAAAAGAATACGCAAAAATCTTACTTTCAAAATTTTTTTAATTTGAAAACCATTACCTTTATTTATTGTATTTTAATATGAATATTGATAATAACATAAAAATTGAATTAATAACAGACACACTGATCTCCCAAACAGAATCCGCCGAGACGATTAACGCTTTGACACATCTGGTTGCAAGTCGAAAACTCACACGACTCTAAAGGCTTTGAGGGTTTTTCTGGAGAGGTAAATAATACACCTGAAATAGATAACGTTTTGTTAAAATTGTTTTAAATACTCTCAATTAAGTAATATTCACAATAACTCTCATACAAACAAATAAAATATGGATGAAATACGGCTTATTGTCAGTTGGTACACTCATGGTTATTTTTTGACGTATGGACTGTCGAGGAAAAAAGTCAAATTGAGTGTTAATAAGGTTTATTTTTAAATTGGAAACTAAAAACACAGTACAAAATCTAAATTTCGAAATATTATTATATTCATTTCTTTGATTTACACACGAACACTACACATTTATTAATTTATTAGTACCTTAGTTTACTTTTCAGGGAATAAAATAGGCTATATTTTATCCCGGTATGCTCACGGGAAGAGAGCTATACGGATGAATTCAGTTCCCTGTTAATTTAAAAATATGTTTCAGAATGTTTGCTTACTTTTTTCCTCCTTTTTAAAGTTGTCACAACTACAACGGTCGCCCACACACGCTCCGCCGGGGAAGCCCAGCCTGCGACACAATTGGTCGCAAGCTTGATAGTTACAGTCGTCCACTTCATAGAACGCTTTATTTGCGTCAGCTGTTGAAAAGATTTTTAGGTTAATTTGTAGCAATTAATGTGAAATGTTTGAACGTTTTGCATTATAATAATATTGGATATTAAACTTCTCATATTAGGTAACATAACTAATAAGATATTAACAGCCGCACTCAGAGTCATTTGACGGATACTTAAACTATTATATAGTGAAGATGTTAAATTATTACCCCAGTTCTCATCACTGTCAATTTGCCTTTTTTTGGCCAAATATACACATGACGTACCAAGACTAAGATAGCTTACTTTTTAAACTGATTATAAATTAGGAAACCACGTGAACGATGAATAGTATCTACCTATACATTTTTAATGATCAAAACATGTTCAAGCAACAGTGCCTCTAAATACATCGATTAACATCTCTAATTTTAAACAAGATCCTAAGTATACTACATAATATAATGTTACTTACGTAGAGACTTATTTATGTCACATTTACACTTGTCGCCGACACAAACGCCGCCAGTGAACCCGAGCCGACGACACATTTGGTCGCAGCCTCTGAAGTCGCAGTCGCGCACTGAATAGGAAGCCTTATTATCCCCATCTGTTGACGAATTTCGAATTATTTAGCACTATATTGAATTAATCTGTGCGGAACCCATTAGTGAACACATTTGGATTTAATTAAATATCCGCTTAATGTATAGATCGTTTAATTTGTATTATCTGAATATGATTAGGTACAGATTGTCTGATATAATATTAAATTTTATGCTTAATTTGGACGTGGATAATTATTAGTATTATGAAACTTTAAATTGATTCTTCCTATAAATAAATCCACATATTTAAAATTTGTGAATCACCTGGGATTTACACGGGTATAATTAATTCTAAGTTATTTTCTCACAAAAAATAGACCGATACCGAATTCAGTTTTATTAATATATTTGTTTAAGTTTAAAAAAATATTTTTAAAACTAACTGCAATTACGTGGGCAAAGCTAATTTACAAATATTTAGAACAAATCACTTATCCAAAACTTATAAGTAAACTAATTTATAAATAAAACAAAACACTCACCCTCAAAAACATTTAAATTAATAACAGAAGCACTAACATTAAAAATAAATGTTACAAACAATATAATTGTGATGGCAGACATCGTAACAGTTGTGGACTCAATCGTGGTACTGCTGAACAAGGCTCACGAAATAACTTGAACGATAGACCAGTGTCTGTGTAACCTGGTTTTTATATGGGAGCTGGGCTGGACGGGACTTCACCGGAGACCCTACTATTGGTCACTGTTTATTCTTATATTCACTATCGGAAACTATGTTAACTAATATTAAAATATTGTTTAGTAGACGTAAGTATATTATTGATACTATGAACTTTTAACTGTAAACAGTAAGTGCAAATTTTAATCTCTTTTTTATTTCTACACTCCCTCTCACGCTCATACAATCATAATAATTCACTCACTCACAGAGAGGACATATATTTTTAAAATGTTCATAGTTTCTGTAGTAGATAGTAAAATTATGTTTGTAACAGGACGGAGTGCGCTGATGTCTGAAACACAAGCTATTAAAGCTTAGTTCAGACACAGAGGCTAATTGTAAGATTGTTACCTATTTACTGCAATAAAGAATTTATTTATTATTAGTTTTAAAAAATGTCAATTAGCTATAGAGCTAATGTTTATTCGATGTATATACCTATGTTCACATCAGCGAATAGGTATTTTGGTTAGAGCAGGGACTAAAATCCCTGATTGAAAGTAAGATTGTAGAGCAAAAGGGCATTATTTATTATCTTTGCCGTTCAAAAATCTCGATAAAATATTGCTAAGTTTGTGGGCATGAACGTTTCTGTTTAACTTGGTCTTGGTGTTTTCTATCTGTTAAATTAATAAAATACTGTAAGTATATGGCAGGATACATTATTCTAGTTGACTAAAGAGTCACCCATGTTAAGTGTTCGTAGGTTTTTAATTTGCGAGTTAATAATTATCGTTGCGAGTTCGAATATGAATCGTGTATCCGTAGTAGGGTGAGGTACCTAATCCTTCCGGTGGGAGTGACAAAAGTAGATGATTCAACTCGCGGTACATTCCCTGAAGTAACAGACGGGGCCGATTGGATACCAACACACAGATATAGGTACACTACCTACATGTGGTATTGATAAATGTAGTAACAATGTTTTGGTTTTGCAAGATTTGGTAAATTTGAAACGTACCTATTTGTACGATGATATGTGTTGTTATGCAGTAATACATTTTGGAAATTAGAAATGATAGCAGTTGATTCCTGTAAAATACTAAAATTAAGACAAATCTAAAGAAACTAAACATCGACACCAAATACAAATGCAATAAAAGTTCAGAAGAAGATGAAGTACTTATTTAATTTGTTAAGTTAGTCATTAATATTTTTTTATATTATATTAGGATTGTAGTTGAATGTATCTCGCCTGATGGAAAGAAATGGTACATCCTTAAACATTGTCGAAACGTTCGTATATCACCTTACAGACCGGCAGCACCTAAATGACTAATTCTTTCCAATCACGACAACAGTCAGTGTGAGAGAAAATTTCGCATAATCCACAGAAAACTGCACACAAGCGATGAGTCAGATACAGATGTGAGATAAGTCGTCAGTATTTTACAATTAAAAAAAAATGCGCTTATTTCTCAAAACCCGGAAATAAGTTGACTGATTTGAATAATGTTCTTCTCCTGATAATTAGGGAAAGCAAGAAAATCGCAAAAACAACGGGTGGTTTGTTCATAAATCGGCAAGTTGCCGCATACACGTATAAGATCTAATAAGTTCAATAAAAGTTTTAAAAACTTAGAAACATTTAACAAAACATTTTTCAACATAATTAAAAAAATCTTTTATTACATAACTCTACAAAACATCCATACTATTTTCTCAATAAAATGTATACACATTAGTTCACAAGTTTAAGTCTAGATGGCGTTGTAAACAATAATGTAGATGAGTAATGGGTTAAGAACCGTACATTTTGTATTTTATTTTCCTTATAAAAATTAAACATTGAAACTACTCAATTCCTTCATTCATTTTAAAGTAACGAGACGTTGAAAACGTACAAATTATTAAAGTGATCGAAATAAAGTTAATGTTAAAATGAAATATATTCTAGTTTGTATTGTTTTTGTGATATTTATAATTAGCAACATGTGTATAACAGGTTAGTGGAGAATTAACATTCTTTATTTAAAACTTAATTGATTGAGGCGAATATTATTTATTTATTAAGATTTTTAGACGTGTTTTATGGAGTAAGTAGATTTTATTAATTAAGATTTCTCTACATACATAACTACACGTACTTCACTTGATAATTACTTAGGTATAAGTATTTATTTAGTGCATTCATAATTTGTTTATCTATAGAGTTGTATGCAATTCTTGGATAATAATATAAATTATCGTGGATATTTTTCGCTCTTTTGTCATTTGATTGGATAACCTATCTAGTACCCTATAGGTGTTATGATATTTTTCTTTATGAACTAAGTTTTATGTATGTTTTTAACTTTTTAAGTATGCTCTCTACTCTACCTATAGAAAAGAGCACTTTTATAAAATTACTAGCTGCGCCCCGCGGTTTCACACGCGTAGTTCCCGTTCCCGTGGGAATTTCGGGATGAAAAATAGATGTTGGCCGATTCTCAGACCTACTGAATATGCTTACAAAATTTCATGAGAATCGGTCAAGCCGTTTCGGAGGAGTATGGCAACGAAAACTGTGACACGAGAGTTTTATATATTAGAGATAAACTAAAATATTTGTATAATTCTATGTTATTTTGTGCGTAGATTTAATCAATCTTTTACGGTAGATCGATTTATTTATAAAGAATACAATCTTTAAAGAATGTTCTAAACTGGTAGAGTTTGTTTGAGAGCGCTAATCCCAAGAATTTCGAATACAATAAAAAAATATTAAATAAGCCGTATATTGAGAAAGGATATACGGTCCGGTATAAGTTAACCTGGGGAAAAAGAAGGACCCAGTTAATTGAGAAAATAAAGTACATACCTATGTATTTATTTAAAAACAATAATGTACATAGATGTTTATTTAAATATTTATGCAAACACAAATGAAGCGGTAATATTATCAATACTAGTGTTATATGTATGTTTAAATTAATTATCAGTTGAAGTGTGAATTGGTTAACAAAACTTCGTGCTATAAGTACAGTATCTATTGTCCTAAATATCGAATATCACGAGATGGTGATAAATACATTGTATACATATTTACTTACTAGCAACGCCTCGCGGTTTCATCCGCGAAGTTTCCGTTCCTGTGGGAATACGGGGATAAAATATAGCCTATGTTACTCCCTGATAATGTAGCTCTCTATTAGTGAAAGAATTTTCGAAATCGGTTCAGTAGTTTCGCCTATTCGTTACAAACAATCAAATCTTTTCTCTTTATAATATTATAACTAGCGGCGCCCCGCGGTTTCACCCACGTAATTCCCGTTCCCGTAGGAATATAGGGATAAAATTATGCTAAAAGCATTCCTACTGAATCACTCTATCTATTAAAACAAACCGCATCAAAATCCGTTGCGTAGTTTTAAAGATCTAAGCATACATAGGGACATAGGGATATAGGGACAGAGAAAGCCACTTTGTTTTATACTATGTAGTGATAGTTAAGTAAATCGTCCCAATCGGCATACACTTTAATCTTATTACATTAATTGGGTTTGTTTTCTGCAACATTTGTGATATGATAATATTTAATATTTTTATCATTGATTAGAAATCTCAAGTCATTTGTTATTGTCATGGTCTAGTTAACATGAGATATTTTCATGTTTTTAAAAGTATACCTTTATTTACGTCTTTCATATTTTTTTAATCCTTAGCTTCGTCTAAACTACTGATAAGTATTTTTGATTTTATATCCGAGAATAAAATGGATTTTTTAAAATTGACTTGTCTGATCGCAAAGAATCCTTGCGAAAGTAACTCTGTCTGTCTGTCTGTTACCTTTTACGGCTAAACTACTGAACCGATTGACTTGAAATTTGGTACAGGTACGCTAGTACTTATTATTATACTGTGGTACAGGGGTAGCGTATGGTGCGGGGAAGGACGTTTTATCCCGAATTTCCCACGGGATAAACTATGCGTGTAAAACTGCGGGTTACAGCTAGTGGTTTATAAATAAAGAATATGTGAAGTATTTGAGTAAGATTCAATCCGACGTCCAAGTGCAAAATAATTAATATTTGCATTGACTCTTATCAGCGTGTTTATGTACTCATTTCCTGATAAGAACACTCGCCGCTCTCGAGACGCAATCTGCAATCATATTTATATGAATATTATTGATTATGTTTTGAAAGTTAATCATATTTTTATTAAATTGACGATATAAACTTTATGTATAGATACGAAAGATGTCACAGACAGATGTAATATACACGTGTTTACATCTTTTACTTAGGGCTTTTATTCGTCTTCTATAATATTATTGTAAAACGGAAAGATTGTTTGTTTACACTGACCGGGCATATACATATATTTTTATCCCGGTATGCCCACAGGTAAGAGAATTATGCGGGTGAAACCTTGGGGCGCTACTAGTAGGACTTAATTTATTAGGATGAAACCAAATTCCTTAAACAACGCAGTTCTACATAATATTTACTGTTCCACACATACCAAAACAAAATACTTTTAAAACCTGTTCTTGGTACTTAAGTAGTCACTGAACCTGTTCTGATAAAACTATGAATTTTAATCATTTCGCAGACGGGTACTTTTTAGCAACACCAGACCAATAAAAAACAGAATACGTTTTTTTACAAATAAAAAACTAAAATATATTTTTTTACTCAACCTTTTATTGCTTACGTTAAGGATAAATAAGACAATGATTATCTTATGTATAAAATAAATAAATTACTTGAGAAGAGATTAATTGTTATTTAACGATTTTCCTTATATATTCCTTTTTGTATTCACACTAGTTGTATAATGCGAATCTTGTTTTTATCGAAAATACGTGATTCCGTATTTATCAGATCTAGGAAAAATTAGGATAGAAGAAAACAAACTTTTACATTCATTATTATATTTACCTTTTAAAATACAACGATTTCTCGTACTCAGAAAAATCATCTTGTATTTCGTGAAAATATGCTTAAATTAAATACTTAATCATAAACACAAACACTCTATAATACATATTACAGTACACTCCTATAATTATTATGTGTAGATAGAGACATAGACCTTTGCTAACCTTTGAAAATCACTGTTGGGTACGAGATATAGGTACCTAAGTAGATAAAATAATACTATGTAACTTAGTACTTATCACATATTTTCGTACTATAGTGGGAGTATAAATAAAATATCAATTACAATATCGACCAGCGCTTGACCTCTAACTGGGTGTGTGCCCGTATCTAGGGTATCGGAAACCACGCAATTATTATTAGAGAAATTTAATAACATAGTTTTGGCCTATACATTTAAGCAGGAAAAAAATTACTTATACCTCTGTTTCAAACTTATATTAATTAAATAAACTGTCCCCTGTTTCATCCGCGTAGTTCTCGCTCCCGTAAGAATGAGGGAATGAAATAACACCAAAACCTTCCTCTCGAATTATTTATTAAAGAAAACGAGTTAAAAAGATCTAAGCATACATAGAGGCGGACACACAGCGACAGCGACTTTGTTTTATACTATGTAGTGATTAAATAATTTATTTTCTTCCAGAAACTAGTGCCGCTATAAAGAACAGACACCCCTGTGTTTACGAATGCGAAGAGCTGTGCCACTTGAGAGGTAAAAGCAGCGGCCGATGTCACAGAGGGTCCTGTAAATGTGGCCGATCCAGGAGTCCCTAGTCTCAACAGGATCGAGTTTGGAATCAGACGACCAATGGAATAAATCAGGCTGAAACCCATCTGTTATAATCCAGTTTTGGATGAAGAAATTACCAAATAAACGAGAGAGGAGAGAAAGATAATTGTTGGTTTCAAGTTATTTATTTTCTATGCCCATTTATTGTCAACTTCGCGCTTAACTTATCTTTACTTTATCACTAGCCTGTTTGAGTCCAAAGCTGGACATAGGCTTCTCCCAACTCGCGCCAACAATGTGCCCTGTCAGCGGCACGACGCATCCACTCTCTCCCAGCTACTTAATCACTCTATCTATTTTGTTGAAATATGCATTAATATTCTTTGCATAGTTTAAAGGGTCTAAATGTGCAAACAGTGGGCGAATATTTTGTATCAAAAATAAATATATTTATTGATACATTAACGAAACTCAATACTGAAAGTTCAAAGGTAAATGTCACAAAAAGCTAAGCGAAGTAAAACAATAAGTGGAAAGACTAAACATTTATGAGGACTTAAGTAGTTCGAAAGCTGGAGAAATGTTACTACAACTTAGTTATAAAGGTCGACGAAAATATCTATCGCAATATATGGATTTTTACTTTATATCATCGTAGGACTCTACTAAAATATTGGACAACTAACATGTTTTTCAGTGATATTTTTTTCTAGTCACAAAATCTCTTTTCTTAGTCTTCTGCACTTATAAAAAGGCTTTGTGCGCATGTTGTCATCATCAGCTCGTATACATTCCTACCGCGGGACTCGAGCCTACCCTGAATAAGGGCGACCTGATTTAGTTTGTCTAGTTGTGTCGACCACGATGTGCTTTTGTGTACTTTTCAAGATGAAATTTCATGATTATACTTATTTTTTTCTGAACCAATGTAGTACTTAATTATCATATATTGCTGTATTTATGTTAAACCCTTTAATAAATCTTATATATAAAATTCTCGTGTCACAGTTTTCGTTGCCATACTCCTCCGAAACGGCTTGACCGATTCTCATGAAACTTTGTGAGCATATTCAGTAGGTCTGAGAATCGGCCAACATCTATTTTTCATCCCGAAATTACTACGGGAACGGGAACGGGAACTACGCGTGTGAAACCGCGGGGCGCAGCTAGTAAATAAATAAGTACCTAAATACAGACTTTTGTAGAAAGAAGGTTAGTTAAAGTTCCCTCATAAGAATAGAAAAAGTGATCTTCAGTGTTCAACATGAATTTTACTAGACATAACTCAATATTATCAAGGGCGAAGACACAGGGCGAGCCAGCCCTTGAGTACTTCCATAACTTAAGAGGTTTCCTATAGGATTACGATATTCATGAAATTGTAATAATTACTAAAAGCATCCATTAGGTCAAAGACCGGTACATGAGAACATAACTAATGTTTTGATTGTGTGCGAGTACAGTTACCAGACATGTAATTTAGATAACATTGAACCTTATTCTAAAGGTAGTAAGGGTGTTGGTGTGTACCAAGTTTTGCGGGTAATTGTACGAGTTGGGTTGGTGCTAATATTACAATGGCCGCTTGTTTGGTTTCCTTGAATAATTTGTCTGGAATAACGACCAGTTTAATATGTACTTTATAAAATTGTTAGTGACTAAAGGGTGTAATTAAGCTTAGACTAGTATGTTTAAAATTACATTTTAGGAGTCATTGTTATAGAGTGTAACAAAATATAGGTACGAAAAGAATCATTTTTTTTATCAGATTTTCGTCGTTTATAAGTGCTTCTTTTAAGCCTAAATGGAAAAAAGGAAATTCCGTTTAGTTTTTTTATCTAAAACAGTTCTTTTACATTATAGGCTATTTTATAATCATCCTTTGAGGATAATAAATCCAATTAGCAGAAACTTAATAAGTACCGTCTTACGAAAAATGTTAGTAAACCAATAGAAAAAGAACATATTATGTTTATATCTTTATCTACCTAATAAACGAAAACCAACGGTAAACTTCATTAGTTAAACACGATAGTACTTTGCAAAAAAGTACCTTCTAAAAAAGAAAGTCAGCGCTGCGTAATTTGGAAGACAACTCCGAGTGAATACTAAACGTTACGATGTGGTGTAAGAATGTTAAGTGGGCATTGGGCACTGGGCAAGTATCCTACTTTCGATGCCCAGAGGCTTATCTCGAATTAACTCACGCACACGACCAAACTTTAGCCAACTTAAAGGTACTATACACTGGGGGTTTGTAAAATTAGTATAGTACTGCGTAATACGCGACTGCCTTTGTTTGTTATCTTCTTTTGAAGGAAGGTTATGTTTTTGGATGAATACAGTAAATTTAATAACATCTAAATAGAATCTATGAAATGGCTATCTAGACATATAATAATAAATGTATTCTTAGTTTTGTTTTGGTGATATGCAAAGGTTTTGTAAAAGTGCCTGCAATTTTTTTAGTAGCAATAATTATTTACTTATAGAAATATGCTAAACAATAGGGCTAAAACTCACTTTAAGAGAGAGCTTTTAAGCCTGTAGTAGAGTTCTAAAGTCGAAAGTTTGTTTTACTGTCTGACTGTAGAATTACAGATTTTTATTTTGTAATTTGCTCGTAATAAAGTAACAGTTGGTTACCTAAACACAAAACAATATTTGTTTCTAAAAGGCTACTTTCGAACAAAATGTACAATATTGTGTAAGTCCCTTTACAGTTTAGATTGTTTTGTATCCAATGTTAATTTGGGGGCGAATGTTTTGTTTTTGTTGGGTTGTTAGTTGTAAAAAGTACAACTGTAAGACTATAATCCTTGTTGTTATTAATCAATTGATATAATCTCTTCTTTTTCGTTAGTTCTTTTTCCGTTGTCTGATATGTCTTAACATTAACAGACGTATTTTCTTGCCAATACATCGAAATTGTGTGTGAATGAGTGTGTGTAGTGTCTGATACCCTAGATACAAGCTTCGAGCTTAGTTAGGGGTCAGTTACTATAGTGAGATGATGTAGTGAATGATTATGCTTTATGCTTTAATGATCAATTACAAACGAGTGTTTTGATGAATTCCAAAATAGATTAATGTCGTATCGCAAAACTCACAAACGTATTATCTATAGGTATTAAATGTGCGTTACAATTGCTCGGCCAAGTTATCATTACAGAATAAAATAAAACAGTTGATTTAGCTTAAATTATGTCGTAACACAGGGGTGTTACGACATAATTTTAGCTAAATAATAAAGTTATGAAGGCCTAAAATATCAACCATATTTAAATATAGGACAAAACATTCAGAAGAACGAGTTAATAAATAATATACCACACAATAACTTGAATATATTCGCGTACAACATGAAAACCTTATAAATACGACATCTTACATAACACGAAGCCGTTCACGTGGGAATAATCAATCCCTAAAAATATCCATTCCCATCGTTCCTTGGAGAGGTACGTAACATCTTACAAGATTTATACAAGGTATACATTACAATAAGCGGGCGTCTCCCTATTAATTACGGAGAGTGACTCCTAATGAACAACTTTGGTCTGCTAACTGATACCCCAGGGCTCGTACTGAAATATTACAACAAGAAGCACAGTTGACAACAATTGATACAGTTGATGGAAGTTTTTTCACTTTGTGTTATTGAATGGAATGTTTATTTATAACCTGTTAAGTAACTTCCACAATATGGCCTTGAATGTTTGGGGAGTCTTCCATCGCCTTTAATTTTTAAGGAGTAAAATGAGTTTAGAAGGTATAAAAGTGGAAGAAGCCAGTCTTGGCCAGCGTGGTTGACTAAGGCCTAAACACCCTAATTCAGGGTAGGCTCGAGCCCCTCGGTGGGGACATTATATGAGCTGATGATGAGAAAAGGAAGAAAGGGAAAAACCCCCTCACCTATGTAGAGGTGGCTTTTAGATTTATTACTCACATTAAGAAAACCAGCAGTGTGTGCTACTTCAAGCCGATATTCGAAAGTGTGGTACTTCCCCGGCCGTGCCAGTCTTTGAACTCTGATTACTTAGTCACATTGGCCATTGACGAGTTAGCTTAACTGATCAGTTGAACTGGCGTCCATCCAAAAATGGTCGTCAATCACCGGAGCAATTTCAGATTCAGAGAAATCTAGTTGGCACCACCTTATCTGCTGATACTTTTAATTTGGTCTTTCTGTCATCCAAATCAAAAACAACCAAAAGAGAATTAATAAAACACCAAAAGCAATCTTCCTATAATTTATTTAACACAAACACATCCATTGATAGTACATATCCCTCCCTTGTACCCCTTACTCATACAATTCGGTCTGCAGATGAAGAACGTGCATCCAGGAGGGGGCTTCACCATTATGGTATCCCTCTTGAATAGTGGGTGAGATTCTGGAAATAGGAAAAGTAATGGAAGTTATTTTTAAATTCATTCGGGCTTCAAAGATGGCCGAATATCAGGCCACTTAAGTAGTTACCTAAGTACATAGTTCCAAACTAAGTAAAGCTTGTATTTACTATAGATATGAGACAAACAGACATGTTCACTCACGTACACAAATGTTTGCCTGGAGCAAGAATCCAATCCGTTACCTTTGGTATATTGGCAGGATCACTACCTACCACATCGTTCATCATAAAATATTAAGAAAAAGTTACCAAAAGAGGTCTTTAAGACCTCTTTTTTTCTTAATATATGTATAGCGTTTTAAATTGTAATGTAATGAAACACAGTAAAGGACCAAATTTACAGCAGACACATTCCCTGCTATAAACTTTATTATACCGAGATGTATCTTTCCCTAAACAATGATAATACTTTAACACAATATTTTTATATTATTTTTCCTCTTCACTGTACTAATATCATCAGTCAGAGAGAGCACGTAAAAATTGAACTTTTACTTCTAAAATTGAGAGAGAACAATTGCGAAAATTAACAAACATGCATTTAAGCTAAGATTGTTAAGCTTTTTAAAATGTAATTCTTTCTCTTACTAAGAAAATGGTTGAGCGAAAATAACTAAACTAAGATGTATTAAAAAAAATAAACTCACCAACTTTTTGTTTATTCTTATCTTCAGCCGCCACCATTATCAAGGCGCAAAAAAACGAGCAGACAAACAAACAGACCTTCATATTGAAATCGTATCGCATTCTGCGGCCGACACCGCATTGCATCAAATATATACAATTCCTTCTTTCCCTATTCCAACGCCTTTTAATGCAAATTCCTCTACAACGTACCTAACCGAAAATATATCACAACTTGTTTCGATGTACATCGAAGGTTTTTAAGCTGAGAACTTTGTATACCCCGAACAAAACCAGCAATGTACATCTACCACGACAAAAACACGCTGTTTACGGATCGGTTGTAGAGTAAATAAATATTGAATCTTGGGGAATACCCTACTAGGAGTTCTTTGTAGAAATGTGTGATAAATTTGCTTAATGTTTATGCAATTATGGACTTTATTTGTTAAGTGATAGAAGCGTAATTTACATAATAAAAACCATTATCTAGTAGTCATGTTTTAGTTCTTGGAATACAAGTGCATTAGATTAAAATTGACAGACATTAATGAGGAAGATTAACATAATAATTGTTGTAATCCTTTATACAATGTACTGAGCCCATGTCACATACATTTGTGTGTTCATAACCATTGTGTAATCGTGAATATTCATCATTCTGACGCATTATTGATAACAATCAAAACCGTGTCAAATATCTTATGCGTGTTGCAGTTACTCATCCAAACTTTACAAACATACACTAATCATAAAACACGTAGGTATGAAAAAGAATAAAAAGCATTTTAAAACAGCATTAAAAAGTGCTTGTTAAAATATTGCAACAAGGGATGTGCCGAAGCACATCTCTTGTTGCAATATTTTTGGTCAATGTAACTTCGATTTTTGAGAGCCTAATAACACCTGTCGATGTTATTGGAACTAGGATAAAATACTAGAAAAATGCATGTAGTTTCTACTCAGGAGTCTCAAAATCAATGTCAAAAATCAAATCAATAAACGATATTCCAAACACCGTCCAATATATTCATAAATATTAATAACAAGTATCCAATCCGTGTCTCCACTCTTCACTCTCACTCGCCGTTAAAAAAACATTAAAAATAAAACGTTGTTTCCCGTGATACGAGTAATCAGACTGTTAGATTTTATCGTTTAATCAACCGCGCGGAGGAATGGCCTCGGAGAGTAATTCTGATGCCAGTAATACAGTACTATGTACAGTCCTAAATAAATAAACGAGCAGGCTCGGGAAATAAATAATGTAGCCGCTGATCACGTGGGCAGGGCCTCAGACGCGGATTGAACCCACGACCCACCGATCGAATATTAATTATTTATTTCAAAAGAAATATGTATTGGTTTGTCTTTGTTGGTTTGGTTGCGGTTTGTTACATATTTATTAATATTGAATTTTCATAAATAACCCTAGCCTGCAGACCCGAAGAGTGTGACTGATAAAACCTGAACCATGTTTGGAAAATCGTTAACAGTCATTACCTAGATTTTGAAAACAATAAAATAGATAAAGTTTGGAAAAAAATTACGCAGGATTTGAAGTTTTTCAGATACTTTTACCATTAGTTAAAAAGGTTTAACTGTAAGTATGTAATAATGTAAGGTTTACTTCAATGAATATGTATGTATTTGAATTTCTTTTTCACTCTTTATATAGGTAGCTCTAGTTATACTTAACATAAAGAAGTTTACATTTCCGAATACTTTTAAAGATAGAATCGGAATGTTACAGACTAAGTTTAGTTATATCATACAATAAAGATAATATTTGTAATCTTTTTACTGGATTCTTACAATGTTATTAAATTTTCAACATTTCTTACAAACTAATTGAACACTGAATCATCAGCTTGTTATTTCAAGTCTTACAAATCTGTACTTATGATTCATATTATAAAACTGTTTTCCGCGGTTATGCTCTATACAAAGATTTGGTTGTATAATAAGAAATTACTTAATAGCAATATAGTCGTGGTTGTATTTCTCTAGACATTAAGGTAACTCGTAGTCCATGCTCATCCTAAGAAAAATAATTTTGTTAATCGGCTCAGTGTTTTTAAATTCTAATCAAATATGTATAAGTAAGTATACAAATCTTCTTTCTTTATAATATTAGTAGTATCTATACAACATAGTAAAACATCTTTATTGATATGAAGAATACCATTAATTTATTAAAGATCGTCGAAAACTTCAACTAAGGTACAACTTTTAAACAGCATGATTAAAAGTAACATCTAAAAGTTTGGTAAACTGAAACATACTTCAATACTCTTCGTTTTAATTCAAGAGACATGTCTTCATATCAGACGAGATTATTATTTAAATACGACAAAATCTCTGTCTTTAAGGGCGTTCACCGAAACTGAGAATTAGAATATTTTCAAATGGATAGACGGAAACAATAATTTTGTATTAGGATTTACTGTAAGGTTGTGTACCCATTGCGATAATAGTGGTCAGGCATTTTCACTCATAGTGAAGCTAAGTTAATCTGGGCAGCCAGTGGCTTTGGGTACGGGACTTGAAGGAATAAGAATGACTTAAATAACATACAAAAAAATGAAACACAAAACTTTTACTATACCCGGAATTCAAACTCTGTGTTTTGTAGTCCAGCATAGTGTGTTTGGACGTAATTTTGGGTTCCAAACATGGAAAAGAGAACTAGGCTTTCTTTTGACGGATGTCCTAAACTGACTCGTTGATCTGTGGTTCCAAACGTCAGGATTTTTATACTCTTCTAGTTTTTAAAGTAATTTAATTGAATAAACTCTGTCTATCCAATTTTACAAATTCTATACAAGACTCCAAAGTATGGTACACAATAGATATCTTAAAAATATTTTAAGTGAGACAATTACTAAATAGAATTTTCTTACAATAAAAATAGATAGAGTTAGAAAAGATTAGTGACTTAAATGAATTAGTTTAAGATGTCCACTACAGTTGGTATGATAAAGCTTTTAATTAAATTTTATTGTTTTTTAGTCCTGTCTTTAAATTAATGAACTTGAACATAAAAATGGCATATAAAATAACTAGCAGTACCCCGCGGTTTAACTCCCGTAGTTCTCATTCCCGTGGGAATACAGGGATAAAATATAGTCTATAGCTTTCCTCGATAAATGGGCTATCTAACACCGATTATTTTTTCGAATCAGACCAGTAGTTCCTGAGATTAGCGCGTTCAACCAAACAAACAAACTCTTCAGCTTTATATATTGGTATAGATTTAAAGATTCGGTTTAAAGTGACTTATACAGATACAAACCTGGTTGTTATATTTTTACTGCTTCGTGGTTATATCCTCGTACGACTCGTAGTTCACCATTTGTTGATCGTATGGAGAATTTCGGGTTAAAAAGTACGCTTTATCCTTGCCTGTATTCTTTGCAATATGTATAAAAATTGGTTGAGTAGTTAAGACATGATAGGACAAGAAATTGGTATTTGCAATTAATTTGATAAGATTTTTTATTTTGCTTTTAATTCAAATTATAGTCATTAGTGAAAAATATACCTAGAAAATATTATAACTCGATTACTTTTGTTACTTTTTCCTCCCCATTAAAGGGTTGTCTGAAACTAACAGCTTTTTATAAGACGGTTCATTCAATATAAAACCCTCTTTGGATGATAATGAACAATCACTACTTAACCCATATTATCAAATTGTTTGTAATTAACATATCAACATAGATATAATAGCACTCTTAAAAATCAGCGTAACCAATAAATAAATAGCAAGTCACAGTTATTTCGCCCATACAAACTTAGATTTTCAAATACACCCCTTTTTCCCAACGCGCTGCTATAAATCGTATAAAACCGTAGTAATATATCTAGAGGTTTGCTTACGTGTCGTAGATTCTAAATTATGTGTAAAGAAAAACCACCCACACTCGAATATATCCTATGTATTGCCTCTGAGAGGTACGATGGAATTTTTTATGATTTATTTACGATATTTCTGTATACTTAGTGGGGGTATTTCGGACGTACTAGTGCGTAGTCTATTGCGAATCTGTTCTGTAAGTACTTTAGTAATGTTGGGTGCGAATACCTATTTACTCGGTACAACCTTTTGTTGTTCCTTCTTTGTTTTCCATTTGGAAATGGTTGCTGGCATGTTGGTCGGTCGACCGCGCTTACCCGATGAGAGTCTTTAATTAATATTGAAGTACTTATCTCATTTTGTAAACTTAATATAAATTAATGCATTATCTTCCTATACGGTCCTCTTACGGTGAAGGAAAACATCGTGAGGAAACCTGCACATGCATACCTGGTAAGAAATTTTAAGGTTGTGTGTGAAGTCGACCTACTCGCACTCGGCCAGCGTGGTTGACTAAGGCCTAATCACCCTAATTCAGGGTAGGCTCGTGCCCCTCGGTGGGGACAGTATATGAGTTGATGATGATGAATATAAATTAATGCATTATCTTCCTATACGGTCCTCTTACGGTGAAGGAAAGATCGTGAGGAAACCTGCACATGCACACACCTGGAAAGAAATTTTAAGGTTGTGTGTGAAGTCGACCTACCCGCACTTGGCCAGTGTGGTTGACTAAGGTTAATTTCACTATTGTTATGTTACCTAATGAACATTAGTTTTTCTTTTTTTTGTTAAAAAATAATGTTATCTGTAACAAAGATATCAGATACTTTCAAACATAATTACAACATATTCAACACCGCATAACAAGAAAATTAAAGAAACATCATTTTAAAATGTAATTACAAAATATAACCAACAAAATATCTGTATTTATTTTGTGGTTTGTTCTGACAAACCACAAAATAAATACTAAGTTTTGTAAAAATAAGTCTGGTTTTAAATCTCAATCTGGGCGAACACAATGTAACAGATGTCCTAGATCGAGAATCAAACTACAACAAATGTATTGAAGAACAAACGGACTCCGTAATCCTCTTACTGTAGATATTTTAGACTCACCTTCTTATTGACATAGGTTACTGTAAAAAGTAACAATGGAATGCAGTAATGGACCAGCTTTAGAAGGATTAGTTGGCGGTAAAAGTATTGAATATTTTTTATTAAACTATGCTGTTGATTTTATAGTAAGTGTCTGTTTATGTAATCATCTTGATAGGAAACTGCTTAACATTATGCAGATTGTAAATTCGTGCAAGAAACCTGAGAAATTAATGAAGTTGTATTTATACTATCCCTACTAATATTATAAATGCGAAAGTAACTCTACCTGTCTCTCTGTCTATTACCTTTTCACGGCTAAACTACTGAACCGATTGACTTGAAATTTTGTACAGGGGTAGCTTATGGTCCGGAAAAGAACATAGGCTATGTTTTATCCCGAAATTACCACGGGATCGGGAACAACGCGGGTGAAACCGCGGGGCACAGCTAGTTATAGCTAGCTAGTTATCAACTGTATGAGAAAGATAATAAGGTGGTAACGATAATAAGAAAATAAAGCATGAATACTGCTCTGCTTAGAAGAACTAGATGGTATCTTTTAACGTTCTTTCTTTGTTATACAATGAAAGTATATGATAAAATATTGTAAGTAATGTTAAAGTTTTCTCAATAAATTATAAAGTCTCGACTCGACCGAGCAGACCGAGAATCAAATAGAATAATGTTGTAGTTGCAGCTGTCGTTGCGTCTGAATATTGTATTTATTCTGTGTGTTTCCGTGAGGGAATATTAAAGTTTCATATTATGTTTCTCGAAGATTTTGTAACTGATTGCTTCCGCGTCTTTTTGTGGTGAAATGAAATGAACGAGTTACTCAGCAATTTCAATAATAAATCGTCCTTCTTTGTTGCCTCTCCTGTATTGTATATGGACATGACAGTTCCACTCGCCAACTTTAGTATTGAAAATCATTTACGATTTATACGTATTTCTTTCGAGTGTTTAGATATCGACATTGTTGGTTCAGAGATTTGTATTTTTATTACAATGTATATTTTGATGAATGTTCGTCATTATTGTAGTGATGCTTAGTGAAATTTATTAAGGAACGACTCAGTTATAGAATTTCAATACTATTTTAACATAGGCTGAGTGTTTGTGTGAAGTTTCTGACAAGAGAGAGATACAAGTAATACTGAGTTAGATGTCAGGAAAATGATAGAATGACCGACTCCAAGACCACCTATCACCAATGACACAAAGAAAATAAATACAAGAGATAAAAATATAATCAAACCGTAACAATGAGTGAACAATGGCAGTATAATCTGAGGCTGCGCTCGAAAGGGCCGCCCACCGCTCACGTGGCGCTGGCGGGTGTGATGTAATCGTTTTAGTTGCACACAATATCGCCCTGTATAATCCCGGTCTTGATTATTCCCAGAGGAACCCGCATCTCATGTTGCATCGTAACACAATACACTGCTAAAGGCTTGTTTTACATGGCCGGGTTTGTGGGATGGACACCGTTTTCGAATATGGAATACTTACCTTTTGATTTCTTAAATTCTTTTCTGGTTTATTCAAGGAATTATTCCTGCTTTGTTTAGGAGTTAAGTTTGAGAGGCGGTTGTCTGCTAGGTGAAGGTTTTATGTAGCTACTTTAACAATCAAACGTTACTGATTTAAGAATAGGATGAACAGCTAAAAGTTCTGTCGCCCGTGGCCAATGAAGTCTCAAAAAAGGTTACCGATTCTCTTTATGAATTTGTTATACAATTCACCATTCTAAACACTAAAACCGCAATCGCAACGGTTCGCAACCCGCCAGTACCCTGGATATGATCAGCTGAAACTTTCCATCATCTTAGTTTTCTTACATTTTCTTGTTTTATTAGAGTAAATTTTCCGACCTACTTCTAGTTTTCATACGTACTCCTCGTTGTGTGCATACCTTTAGCTAAACCCCAGAAACATGTGTAGAGCTGTGAGTAAGGTTTGTTGAGCGCTACGCTCGCTGATATTACGTTACTGAATCTTGCACCAGAGAGAATTCGGGTAGCAGGACCTCTGATTGTTTGCTACTACCAAACAACGCTCGAGTGATTGATTCACTTGATTGGTCTATTGGGGGGTCTTGAGTGAGTTGCAGTCAATGGGATAACGTAAATATGTTTCTTAATTAAATTCTGAGGTTTGGATAGTCGAAATAAACATCTTTATTTCATTGATGGTGGTGAACCTGAATAACCATCCGAGTATTATATACTGGAAACTTTGCTGGTTTCTGTACAATATTTGGTCTTTATTATTAAGATCTGTAAATAACTGTTTGTTTCAATAAATAATAATGATAAATAAAAATTAATCGCCATTTGTTTTAGTAACAAGTCTTAGGAAAGTAATTAGTATTGATTTTCGCCTACCAAGGACATCATTATGATTTGATTAAGACAAAAGTGTATCTCTAGCCTAATTTATAAAATAATTTAGATTTTTGAGTAAGTAGACAATTAAATATTGTATCTATAGATACTACTAAATGGCTGCCGTAGAGCTAATTTAGTATTCAAGATATGCAAGAGCTCAGTAGCTCATTGGTTTAGAGCAGTGTGTTTTTAGAGCACATAAGAGAGTGAAACATTTTGAAAATTATCGTAATTCTTGATTCTGTTGGACCTAGAACTTCATACTTGGATTTAAAATGCCGTTAATACCTAAATGGCCTTTGATAAAACATTTATTTCTACACTAGCTGTGCCCCGCGGTTTTACCCGCGTGGTTCCCGTTCCCGTGGGAATACGGGGATAAAATATAGCCTATGTTATTCAGGGTGAATGTAGCTTTCTAATGGTGAAAGAATTATTGAAATCGGTCCAGTAGTTTCGGAGCCTATTCATTACATACAAACAAACAAACAAATCTTTCCTCTTTATAATATTAGTATAGATAAGGTAAGTGTGAAAAAATTAAGTTGCTTCTCAAGACAAGATACGTTCTCACATACATTAGTAATAGTAAATACGCAAGGAAGTAAATAGGGCTTGAAATTCTACTTGAAAACAATACCGCGTTGGAAACTCATGTTACTCTTTATTCACTGAATGAGATCGTTAAATTATCCTCACTTTAGCGTATAAATCAAATTAATCTTGAAGAGCCGATGTACCTCACCTACATTCCGCAGATAATATTACCCGTAAGGGATGATATTTCGAATTTAATGGCGAAATATTTTGGTGAGGTTGAGGGTAAGTGTAACGTTGATCAACTGCTTTAAGTGTTTATCAACAGTTGTTATCGATATATTCAGAACAAGCAGTTTCCCACCGTTTTGCCATTTCATGCAAAATAAAAAAATCAAAAATCGTTTATTCAATTAAGGCTTCAATGAGGCACTTATGAAGGTCAATGAATCTACCACTTTAGGAGTAACACCTCCTTAATGACCAGATCATCATTAATTTTGGCACTCTCGTGTGCTCTAGAGTAGATTACTACATACGATTAAGCCTGCTTTTGTTGTGGAGGTTCCTAATAAACAGGAATAAAACTTAGAATACATTACCGTAATAAAACTTAGGATACTTTATTTCCCAAAATTCACAAGAGTTTGGTATTTACCCTGGTAAAACTGAATTTAATACAAAACTTAATTAAATATACTGCTCAACAACAAACACGATAAAAACGGAACGAAATAAAAACACCCACCGATCGTTAGCTTGAAATATTGAAAAATAAAAAGTCATCGGAGTGCGAAGGTACATTGAAGGCTCTCATTAGTCCGGGTTATCTTGTTAGAGCTGGTACAAATGACCTGGAACCTTCCCGGTTGCTAACAAGGGAACATTTTTCATATAAACAACGAGTGTGATGCGAAAACCCTTTGTTGTGGTGTGTGGCCGGTCGGAGCGGACTCTAGTGATTGAGGGTATCATTTGAGTTTATAATGTATTGGTTGCTTCGTATCTTTATAGAAGATAGTGATTAGAAATATCGGGATGAAATGTAGTCTAAGCTAATTGTGGATAGGTAATACAGATTTATGTTTGTGAAATACTTTTTAGAATCAGGTGAGGTATGGTAGTACAATACTCATATATATACTAAATTCGCGTTCGATCCGTCAACACGAGCAGTCGTGTCGCAACGGCTGCTTCGATGTATTGACCGAATCATCGTTTTTGCACTTCTATTAAAATGGCGAGTGCAAAGCGATTTGAAACTCTTTCCTCCGAGGACCAGGGTGGATTTGACCTCAAGACCTTACTGCAAGACTTCTCGCTACTGAAGGCTGAAGTTACCGCCTTGAAAACTAAGCTGGAGGTATCAGAGCGCGTGGTTGCCGAACTGAAGACCGAGCTCGCGGCATTGTGCAACAAGCCAGTGACGTCGATTTCACCGCGGTCAGCGCATAACGTGTGTGTGCGGCGCGGTGCAAGGAATACGAATACTTCGCCAGTCAGCATTTTTACGAATGCATGCGCGACTGACAACAGCGTTGCACAGGTTAATGAACGCCCGGCCCCGATGACCTCGATCGCCGCGGCGTGTGCACCGATACCCGTGCCAGCTGCGTCCTCTTCTGCAACACGTGTCCCAAAGCAGAAGAGCTACGCGCAAGTGTCTCGCCCGCCACCCGAGTTTAAGTGCGTGGCGGCTCCAACGAAACCGGTCTACAAAGCGAGGAAAGTCGACGTGGATGGCTTCACCCTGGTGGAGAAAAAACGTCGACCGAAGCCGTCTCGTAACCGACGTGGTACCGCCGACGCCACAGCCACAGAGAGTACCCTCCGTGTTGTGGAGCCCACCGTATCGTTGTACATATCGCGGTTAGACCCCAACACCACTGGTGAAGAGGTCCTGCGGTATGTAAAACAGAGAATATGTTTTTGGACGAAGGACTCTATACGACTCAATCTGAGGCGCCTCGAGTCGACGAGGGACACGTCCTTTAAATCGTATGTACTTCAAGTACCTGCGAAGTATAGGGACATGTTCCTCAATGCCGACTTTTGGCCTACAGGAGTCGTATACCGACGCTATTGGGAAGCGTTCATGAAGAAATTACCCTAAACTGTAGTTTTAGTTTATATAAATTATATGTATGTTAGTCTTTAAGGTATTTGTGTTAATTATTATATATATGTATTTACGTATTTGTTATGATATTTTATATGTGCTGTAATTTGAGAGGCCTTACCTTGCCGTAACACAGTTTCTAACTAGCACGGGAGGTAATGTCTCGATAATTGCTCAAATGTACTTATTGTAACAAAAACTTCATAAATAAATTGATTTGATTTGATTTGATTTGATTTGATATACTAAAGGTGAAAGATTTAATGTACGTGCATGTTTGTTAAGTACTACTTCACACTTGCAAACGGCAAACGAATTTGGTTTATTGGTAAGTATATTGCCTGGATTAACACATGTAATTTGTTTTGTTAAAAATATAAGTGAGTAATTATGAACCGCGTATTAACACTAGTTTATGGTCAATATTGTGGCTTGTAGTGGTTGTATTTACAAAATTAAATAAACAATATTAATAAAATAATTCATTAAAATACTGTTTTGTTAGCATGCCTTGCTTGCCTACTAACTACTTTAAAACACGTTGAAATCGAGAGGTGAAATTTCTGCTTTTTGATCTAAATAGTATTACTAAGGTTCGTCTAAAAAAGAGAATTGTTGCTACATTTTACTGATGGCAAAATTACGAATCTGTACCTATAAAGTACCATCGGACTTAACTCAGAATAAGTGTTACAAAGACAACAGGTGTGACATGATAATGACTAAACAACCTTTGAATTTGTAATGAGGGCACTGAGTGTACGCGGGAAGGGGGGAAAGAGAGGGGAGAGGGAGCCAGTGACGTCACAAACGTAAACCTTAACACTTAACAGGGTGACTCTTCAACTTCATAATATGGTGTTGTTTAGAACATTATGTTTTCATGATCAATAAAAGCTGTAACCGAGCTGTTTCGGTTAATGTATGCTTCTACAGAATTAGAGTAACTTTTGTTTATACGTTACATTATAACAGTGTAACGAATACCCGGGTTAATATTTATGCCATAAACGTGAACTTTTGTGACGATGGATGAGTATGGCTTGTTGTCTTTGCAAGCATTTTATTTATCACTCGTTGTTATGTTCCTGCCTTTATCAGTGATAGTGAGATGCGCTCGCGATAGCGTCTCGCGTCTCTCGAAGTAAAATTGGCATGTACATTGTGTACCTATAAAATGTATAACATAATAAGAAGGGTTTGTTGTTCTTTCAAGATATCAAATTATTTTTTTGAATATAACTTTTTGTTATAATAATAATCTACTAGGCCGATCAGAGTGACTAAGAGAATATGATAAAGAGAAATGAAAGGTTTTTGAAAAATGTTATCCCACCAAAAACATTCTGTAAAAAACTAGCCAAGTCTCGATGGAGCTGCTTGTTTATCTCTAAAAAGTAATGAAATCTAGACAAACTCGTACCAAGTCTAAGGTTCCTTACTGCGATTTCTTTATTATTATAGTTAATGTTGTGTGACTTGGCCGTTGAACATTGTTTAAAACGTTAGTAGTGGGATTTCATTTATTTTTGTTGTAACGTGTTTATATTGATTTATTTTATTAGATTATCTTATTTGACACATTATTTCTTTTTAGGAGTAGTATTTTATTATTAAGGCGAGGTTACTTGTCAAATTTCGGTTTTTGAGGGGGTGAAGCAGACGGGTGGCGGACGGAAGATCTAGTCTAACTTCCCCCTGCCTCGTGACTGCGATTGTGCAATTGTACAAACTGCTTTATCTCAAAATGATTATTGTCAGAATGTTTTGAATTATAAGGCCCGCCGCTAACTATGATGTTTTGTTGCCGTGACTTTTTATCACATTCACCTGCTGTCACTCACAATGCGCTATACTGAATCTTATCTAGGGTGTCAAATCGCGTTAATTTTTGTTATGGGGTTCAAAGAGGTAGTCGTGATTGATATACGTAGTCCTCTTGAAATACGTAGAAGAAAAATGAAACGAAAATAAAAACGCTACTGGGTGCATCCTATATAATGCAAATGATAATAATAAGGAAAATTGTACACTATATATTCGGCCGGCCGAATGACAATAAGTCACACCAGTGAGCATGTTTCATATCGCTGGAACTATTTGTCACGTTACCATAATGAGCGCACTCTTTATAGCTTACATATATTTTTCTTGCGCTCGACTTAGTGACAAAAAATCACAGTCAGCGGCGAGCCTAACATTTCGAATAGCTTAAAGCCTAAAAAATAGAGCAGATAACCGTACAGAGACAAAGCTTCATAAGAACGTGTAAAATTATTACCTGTTTTGGCAAGGTTGTCAAATAATAAAAGTGCTCTATGACAACAATCAAACCAATTTTAGTTTCAGAGATTGGCAAACAAAAAAGTAAAATTAATGAACGATACTTAAAAATAAAACTAGGTAGTTAAAAACGTGACTTTGTCTATGCTCTGTGGGGTCTCGCAAGGTTTTTAATCACTCCAAGACTGCCTTTAACCCGCGGCATGTAAAATATGGAAATTCAATACAAGATAATAGTTATTTATGGTACAAGCGAGGTAAGTTGGTGATTACTTCCGAGGCGCTATTGAGGCCCGAGCCGTCAGGCGAGGGTCTGAAGATAGCCGAGGATAGTAATCATTAATACACGCGTTTACCATACAGCGTTTTTCAACACATTTGCGAAGAAATTATCATTTTTCGCTAATAAATAAACAGTTTTTCTATTCGCGCGCATCCAACACAACAATGGTGATCGGCCATAGATTAAAAGATAATACTCATTAAAAAAAATCGAATGAATGGAATCGACCATAGACCTACCAAAAGTAAGGCAACATAGTTGAAGTTTGTTTTTAAAATGTATGGACACGATTTTTTGTGGTATCGAAACTTTTTTTAAAACTAAACAATTAAAAAAAAAATCTATGACTCACTAGTGAATCAAGCGTGTCATTATTCAACTGTTTTTGCACAAATAAGAGCCCCTTTATGAGAAAGTGTGTTGAAATAAGTATTTAAACGATTATATAAAAACACAAATTTTAATAACTATGGCAAATATCAAATCAGTAGTTATTGTAGTTTTTACGTAAAATGGACCACAAAACTGAATAGATTGTTCCGCCAGGCGGACTCCGCTTTGCTCGCCCTAATATATATGTTTTCATAACAGTTGCTCATAAAGTGGCTCTTATTTCTCTGCAATCAGGCACAGAATGACACCTATTACTCACCAGTGAGTTATAGATTTTTTTAAGTTGCTTTGTACATATTTAAAAAAGTTTCGATACCAAATCATTCATTCGTTCATTTTTTTATAAGTATATTATTTTAGTCTATGGCCGATCTCATTGTTGTTTTAGATGTGCGCGAATAGGAAAAATGTTTATTTATTAGCGAAAATTGTATTTTATAATTATTGTGTTCGCAAGTGTGTTAAAAAACGTTGTATGATACACGTGTGTATTGGTGATTACTATCCTCGGCTATCCTACTCGGTGGTAAGCACCAACTTTACAAACTTGTACTATAAATAACTAATATCTGTATACTCATAATGATAAATTTTAATAAAGAAGAAAATCAATAAAAAAAACACTCTACGTGCCTGTTTAGCAGGGCAACCGATTCGTGAGGTTGTATGAAGCTTTGTCTCTGTACGGTTATCTAATCAATAATCATGTGTCAGAGTATAACTGAGTATTTATACTTGCCGTGCCCCTCGGTTTTACCCACGTGCATTCTGTTTTTTAATGCGATAAAATTTGAAAATTCAGGTTTAATTTACCAGGTATCCAAGAATTTAATACGCGAAAGACAATTAATGATATAATAAGAAACAAACATTCTCAATATTTTTCATCATCATATTATGTCCTCACCGAGGGGCTTGAGCCTACTCTATTAGGCTTTTGTTAAAAGTCTATTAGGATATTACATTTATTTATTTATATGAATTTATTGAACTACTGATTTCAAGTACCTGATAGGCTATATACCTAATCCAAAAATAATACTGAAAGTAAAACTTTACATTACTGAAGTAAGTATTTTTAAATCAATCCAGTAACGAGTTGATTGGACTAAACTTTGAACAGTTTGGTCAAACCGTGTCATTTTTCATACTTTATCAATTTTTGTACCCATCATAACTTCATAAAGACTGATCCGAATAATAAAATTTACACGTACATAAAAATGGAAATGGATCATCAATTTTTTTTTGTCCTGTACTGGACAAACTACTTAGTTTTACTATATTTATATTATCATACCTAGTGTCAAAAATCTTCTGGAAGTTTGTCAACGACTCGAAAAAAATATTATAGACGTGCCGTGTCAACATTCGCGACTCTCAAAAATAGCGTAAATTGTACATATGTATGAAAGAGACAAAGGCGCATGACGAAAGGGAAAGTAAATAAGTGCCACATCTATAGTTCATTCGTATTCGTTGACGATTGTGCAATCGGTGTTTATATTTTTATCTTTGTCTGAAATATTAAAATGTTATATAGAGTACCGCTTGTCTGATCATCACGAAATATTGTAGTAATGTAGTTCAGGCAATTTAAATCTTAGTTTAATTCATATCCCGTTGTTTAGCAATGTAAAAAAAACAGTATTGAGCACGAAGAGAAGTGATACACGTCCGTCTAGCACCACCGCTCAGCGGTCACTGTCGCACTGCATTGAAAGGAAAGAGAAGCGCAATGACAACCTCGAAACGGCTCAAATAAGACTGGATAAAAACATGAAATTCAATAATTATTAGTGAAAAGCTTTAATGATTAAAAAATCTTTCGGGTGAGACTTATTTATTTATCTTTACTAAGCGTATTCGAAGTTTCGTGGTACCAGCTCTTATACTTTTTACGTAGACCGCAAAAACAAATTTTAAAAGCACAATTTTCAAAATGAAAATGTATCGAGAAAATGTAATGCTATCGTGTTTCGGTGCGGGTCAAGTTTAGTTAAAGAACCAAAGTTGCATATAATACATAAAATAGTTTTGTACTAATAGTGGAAATATCATAACCAGTCTTCCGAAAACGGGCATTTGGCATCTCAGAGCCCCTTAAGCGCCCCGCGGTTTCACCCGCGTAGTTCTTGTTCGCTTTTCCGTGGGAATTTCGCAATAAAAAGTATCCTATGTGCTTCTCCTGGTTCTAAGCTACCTCCCCACAAATTGTCAGTCAAATCAGTTCAGCTGTTCTAGAATTATAATTCCTGTTCCCATTCCCATGGGAATTTCGGGATTAAAAGTATTCTATATGCTTCTCCTGGTTTTAAGCTACCTTCCCACCAATTTTCAGCTAAATCAATTCAGCCGTCCTTGAGTTATAAATTCCGGTTCCCAATCCCGTGGGAATTTCGGAATTAAAAGTATACTATATTCTTTTCCTGGTTTTAAGTTACCTCCCCACCAATTTTCAGCCAAATCAGTTCAGTCGTTCTTGAGTTATAAATTCCCGTTCCCATTCCCGTGGGAATTTCGGGATTAAAAGTATTCTATGTTCTTCTCCTGGTTCTAAGCTACCTCCCGACCAATTTTCAGCCGAATCAATTCAGCCGTTCTAGATTTTTAAATTCCCGTTACCAATCCCGTGGGAATTTCGAGATTAAAGGTATCCCATGTGCTTTTCCTGGTTCTAAGCTACCTCCCCACAAATTTTCAGCCAAATCAGTTCAGCCGTTCTTGAGTTACAATTCCCGTTCCCGTTCCCGTATAAATAATTCCCGTTCCCGTTCGATTATCCTTGTTTTTATAGTTTTCCCTTTATGTGGTCATTAAACCCTAACTCTGTACCAAATTTCAGCTCTCTGGGTTTATGGGAAGTACTAGTTCTATTTTGATGATCATGAGTGAGTGAGTGAGTGTCTGTCATAAATACGAAACTTTGCTTTCGCTTAACTTCGGAACTAAATGACCTACAGACTTGAAATTTTATTTTAAGTATGTGATTGTATAGCTTACTGGATGACGAAAATTTCAGCGTTCTGGGCTTATCCAGAGGTTGTCAAATAGGGGCCTGAAAATGCGGCGAAATGGTTCCTGTAAAGGATGGTACGGCAGTGTTTGCTTCGCGCTCGACTTGGCGGGGGCACTGCCGTGCCCCCAGATATTAAAATCATCGATTAATCGTTACGGATAGTTAGAGCTGCCAAAAGTGAAAAAACCAAAGCCCAAAGCCCATTTCATAGAAGTAACTCCACAAAACTGCATACAAATGCGTACAGCTGTGCCTGAGTTGTGTCGTCATATAACTCGCAATCAGAAAGAAGGACTCCCTAGGGACTTCCTTTTATAGAATGCTTTGATTGTAGACTAGCTGCGCCCCTTATTTTACTTGCGTTCTGGGAATATACGGATAGAGTTGCTTTTTTCTGGCTATAAGGAACGTTGAAACAAACATTGAAACATACTCTTTTTTGTGTGTGTGAATGAGTGTCTGCGTAGTATTTGATACCCTAGATACTTACGAAGTTAGTCAGGGGTCAGTTACTAAAATGATTGTTGTGAATGATTACGTTATTATAATCAATTTTGTTTCTAAAAATAGACAAATTACGAAGCCTGCTTTTACTTATAGTCTTAAGATAAAGCTTCAGACATTACATTAAAGCAGTTACTTAAATCCTTAATATCATAATAGGTGATTATGTACGCAAATCTGTTCCTTAATTACATGTGTTAGGAAGAAATTGTTTTTGGATATTCATAATTATGTTTAGCATAGTCATTATGTTATGTTTATATATTTTTGAATACTCAATATCGCTTTATATACTCGTACGTAATTATTAAAATATGTTGAGGTATTTGAATTTGATATTTTGATGATCTTGGCGATACTCAGTAATGCTACCAATCCCGAAAACTCGGGTTCAAATCCTGAATTGGAACCAGATTTCAAGTAGGTATATTCCTATTTGACAAACATTTTAGGTATGTTTGCTATTTCCGAAATATGTTGCGGGTTTGAAATTATCAACATGAATTTGCTCATTACCAATATTATCTGTGAGAGAGACACCTTTGTCCTACAGTGGGATCATACTAGTCGATACATGTTGTGTTCGGGTACGGAGGAGACAAGTGAAACGCTTGGTAGTTAACAACGCACTGTTTAATCATAAGAGGGCGCGCGGAGCGTGGACGCAGCCACGCATCTATAGCTATGTTACAACTACGTAGGTACACATATACAACACCTCTCCCTCTATTAATGACAATAATAGTTAACTACATGAAAAAATAACTTAACTTAAAAATACTTTTTATATGATATAAAGGGACGGCATCTTTGCGGCCTCTGTGTTACTACTTCCGGTTGTTGTTCCTCGCTCTCGGCCTCTACGAACTCGTCGTCGGTATCATTCCTAACTAGGTTCCCGGCTGGATCTCCTGCGGCACAAGTTGGCTCCTCATTGATCTCGGTATGTGGTCCCATTGGATCACTACTAGTTTGTGGTGAATGGATATCATCTGGCACGTACAGTTCCTTCCTCCGAGAGTCACGTCTCGCCGGGAGTACCGAAAGGTTTGTATTCGGTGACGTTTGCCCCTCCGGAGACGAGTGTGAGGGTGGTGTGGACGGCGCGGTCGGCGCGGGCGGCGCAGTCGGCGCGGTCGGCGCGGGCGGCGTGGACGGCGCGGACGGCGGCGGCGATAGCGGTTGCGGCTCTGACCTGGTGCAGGCCTCCGCACCACTGTGTAAGTCCGGTAAGTACCCCTGGGTATTCTTGTTTTCTTTTTGTTTTAACAAATCACCTTTATATGCTAACAATTGATTTTTATGCCTTTTAATATTTAGAAGAGTACAAAGATCTTTAATTATATATAATACTTTACCTAAACGTTTTACTATTATCCCTTTACACCAAGTATACTTTGTTTTGTTTACAAATTTTTTATACAATACAGTATCATTACACTTAAAATATTGTTTTTTATATTTTTCTGGTTTAGTTTGCGTACACTGCACATTTAGATTATGTTTTAATTTTGACGGTGTCCAGAGAGACGATGACGTAGGCGAGAATAAATCCAAACGTGACCTTATCTGCCTGCCGAATACTAACTGAGCAGGAGAACACCCAGTACTGGTGTGGACAGAGTTACGATAGTCCATTAGATATCTCAGTACTTTGATGGCAGCGTCCCTATTACATTTACTCGATAATAATGAAGATTTAATTCCTTTTTTTACTATCTTAACAAAACTTTCAGCCTGCCCGTTGCTGGCTGGATGGTACACCGGTGACGTAATGTGAGAGATATCATTCGACTTACAAAATAACTCAAACTCTTGTGAACAGAACGCCGTGCCATTATCGCTTACAATAGTTTTGGGTATACCAAACCTCGACATAGAATCGCAAATCTTACTAAGTACAGCCGTTGATGACGTCATAGAATTCATATTATATGCCTCCACCCATTTAGTATATGCATCCACGATAATTAAGTAAGTTTGATTATTTATTGGACCTAAAAAATCTATGTGTATCCTATCAAACGGAACCGAAGGATACTTCCACGGTGAGAGGGGGGCGCGGGGTGGGGCAGTTCGAAGTTGAATACAAATGTCACACGACGCTATTATATTTTCTATAGCCTTATCAATACCTGGAAACCACACTCGTGAACGAGCCTCTGCTTTTGTTTTCACCATACCCAAATGAGATGAATGCAGTTCCTTTAGAATAGTACTATATAAGCTCGCGGGAATAACCACTTTATGTCCTCTCATTACAACCCCGTTTTCATAAGAAAAGTCTGACCTACAACAGTAAAATGGTTTTAAATGTATATCGTTACATTTAGGCGGCCAACCATTTAATATACATTTAATCACTTTAACAAGTGTCACATCGTTTTTTATTTCCTCCCGCAGCTTATTCAATGTTATCGGTAAACTACCGTCTACCACGAAACAAACGTAAGTGCCCCTGTCGCAACCTACCTCCCTAACTGGGCACTGTTCGACACACGAACACTGTTGCGCCTTACTGCCCGCCTGACGCTCGCTTGCGGGGCCCGCGGGCGTACTGGCTCGAGACAAGTAATCAGCCGTATTGTCACCACTTTTAATATATTCAATTATATAATTATAACTGCTTAGAAATAGTGCATAACGCTGCAATCTGTTAGCTGATAATTCGGGGATTCCTTTGTACGGCCCGAAAATAGAAAGCAGTGGTTTATGGTCAGTACGTAATACAAAAGGTACTGATCTGCCATAGAGATACTGATGGAACCTACGAACCCCAAATATAATCGCGGTAGCCTCCTTTTGTATTTGCGCGTACCGTTTTTCCGCTGCGTTTAAAGTACGCGATGCAAAAGAAATAGGATTTTCCTTGCCCTCTTCATCAACTTGTGATAAGATTGCACCTAACCCGGTCGGGGACGCGTCCACCGTTAGAACTAGTTTAGCATTTGGATTGAAATGCGTCAACACTTGATCTGACGTCATTAATCGTTTAATTTTTCTGAATGCTGACTCATGTTCGTCCAACCAAATCCATTTATGATCTTTTTTTAGAAGTTCATACAGAGGGCTTAGAATGGATGATGCATTTGGTATAAAATTCCTGTAATAATTTATAAGCCCTAAGAATGACTGTAACTGGTTAACGTTAGTGGGCACCTCAGCTTCGATCATTGCCTTTACTTTCTCGGGTGATTTTTTTAAACCCTCTTTAGTAACTATATAACCTAAATAGCTAATTTCGTTCTTGAAAAAACTACACTTTTCCCTTTGTAATGTTAACCCAGCATCTTGTAGTCTATTAAACACTAAGTTTAGTTTATGCAGGTGCTCAGATACATCATCACCTGTGCAGATCAATACGTCATCCAACAAACATACTACTCCATCTAGCCCTGACAGCACTCCTTCTATTGCTCGTTGAAAAATAGAAGGCGCGCTGGCTAAACCAAACACCAGTCTAGTAAAATTAAATAGTCCACGGTGCGTATTGATACAAGTAAGTTTTTGTGAGTCATCATGTAATTCCAGCTGATTGTATGCCATAGATAAATCTAATTTCGAAAAAAGTTTAGCTCCATGAAACTTAGCAAACAACTCATTAATTGTCGGAAGCGGATAATGTTCGATTTTTAATAATTTATTAATACTTACTGAGAAATCGGCACATAGCCGTACCGACCCGTCACGCTTTAATACTGGTACAATTGGTGAAGCATATTCCGAATACTGGACGGGCTTAAGTATACCTAACTGTACTAATCTATCTATTTCATTGCTTACCTTATCTCGCAACGCAAAAGCAACCGACCGAGCCTTAAAGAAGACAGGTGTCGAATTCTCTTTCAATTGTAAATTAACTTTATATTTTTTAAAACATCCTAACTCATCGGAAAATAATTGAGTATATTTATCTTTTAATTGTTTCGTGATTAGGTCAATATCTTTAAAAAAATGTATTGGCATTAGTTGTAATTTAAATAAAGATATAAAATCTCTTCCTAGAAGCGGCGGACCGCCGTCACGAATTACATAAAAAATAATAATATTACTTCGGCTCGCGTACGTTACTGATAAGCGTATTGTACCCAAACAAACAATCTTTTTACCGTTATACGACATCAGCTGTTTACGAGTAGGTAATAATGGCACACCGTTAAATTCACAATTATAATATTGTTCAGATATTACACTTACAGCTGATCCACTATCGATCTCGAATTTAAATTGTTTATTATTAATAAATACCGTTTCTACCATGGGTGCTCCCGCTACGGATCGAATACAAAAAATCTTACCGTCATCGCCTATATCATCCTCACTCTGGTCACCGCAATCCACAACGTAATTAACTTTTGTACACATTTTACGTAAATGGCCTTTTACGTGACACTTTTTGCACACAAAATTTTTGTATTTGCACTCTGACGATACGTGATTTTTGTACCCGCACACACTACACTTGTCGCGGCCTGGTTGACTCGTTGACTTGGACAGCTTGTACAGCTGCTGTTGGTCCCGCTGGTCGATTGGGAGGACACTCGACGTATTGGCATCATGTTCGGCAGCGCTGGTCGCTGCTGCTGCGCGTGCACAGCTTATATTTTCTGCGGTCTCCAATACCTTCACTAATGAGACCTCGGCTAAATCCATCGCATACAACTTCTCCTTTTCAACCCCGGAACGCATACCCATTACAAACTTATCCCGGAGTGCTTCTTCCAAGTTTAAAAATCCACAGCTGGACGCGAGGCCACGTAATCGGGCAGCCCATTGTGCGTGTGATTCACCCATTTGCTGCGTCGATGCGTAGAAATTGTGTCTTTCACCAAACCCAATTCGTCTAGGTGTGAAATGACTATCCAAGGTCCGTAAAATGTCTTCATAGGGCACTTCTTCAATCTGTTTCGGTAGCACTAAGTCTACCGCTAACTTATAAGTACCCTCGGCGAGTGCGCTGAGCAAAATTGCCTTCCTCTTCCTTCCCGAGCTGTCTGTTTGTTCGTTTATATCGTTCGCAATAAAATATTGCGATAAACGACCTTTGTATGTCTTCCACGTATTTATATTGTGGTCAAAACCGTTTAAAATTCCAAACAACAAATTGGACATTTTTTTTCACTGAACTGAGGGTAGTCGTCGCCACTGTTGTGTTCGGGTACGGAGGAGACAAGTGAAACGCTTGGTAGTTAACAACGCACTGTTTAATCATAAGAGGGCGCGCGGAGCGTGGACGCAGCCACGCATCTATAGCTATGTTACAACTACGTAGGTACACATATACAACAATACATTAATTGATTTAGATGATACAGATCATTTTTAACCCCCGACGCAAAAAGAGGGGTGTTATAAGTTTGACGTGTCTGTGTGTGTGTGTGTATCTGTCTGTCTGTGGCATCATAGCTCCCGAACGGATGAACCGATTTCAATTTAGTTTTTGTATTAAAGGGGACTTACGTGCGAGTTTTTAGACATGTTTGATAAAAATCGGTTAACCAGTTTAAAAGTTATGGGGGTTTGAAAGTAATTGTGTTGGGGGCTTTTTAAATTTTTAATTTTTCACTTACTCAGTTCTTACCTTACTCAGTCTTTACAACATATTCAGCAAGAATTATCACAAAAAGAACTCATATACGTAATAAAAATATCGTATCCAATATCGGTAAAACAATACCTTTTTATAACACCTACAAATAACAAATTTAAATAGGCTGACAAAAAACACGAAGCGTCAGAAAAAAATTACACCATCATTTATATGAAAACGACAAGTTTTTCCATTTCTCCTAATCGCACTCAACGATGTACCTACAGCTCAAATACTCCCCCAGGAGTTCAATAACGTACAGGGTAGCATTCAGGGCGGGGTTTTCATATTTTCGCGGTTCAACATCGTAGAGTTTTTTTCTTGAAATCGGATAACTTTGTTATATAAAATTCTTACTGAAATTAAAATTTAAAAGCAGCACTAATTAATATTTTTTGATCGTTTTAAACTTAGCAAATCACTTATTGCACTCTTGAGATTACTCTAGAACTAACCCGATCAGAAAAAACTCTAAATATCACATATATTGAGGATGCTATGTATCAACGTTGCTTGGTTAAGCCGCGGCACACAGCTATGTAGTTCAATAATATATCTTGGGAGAGGTCCAAAAATAGTATTAAACTAGCAGCGCCCCACGACTTCGTCCGCGTGAAATGATGACTTCCGACAGAATTTGGATTTTTCCCCCTTTTCTCGCCCTAGGGGTGAATTTCCATAAATCCTCTCTTAACATGTACCTGCATGCCAAATTTCAGCACGATCAGTTCAGTGGTTAAAATCCATCCCTGCACCCCACAACCGAGCAGTCTTTGCTGAGGGAACAAAAACTATTTCGTATAATATCGTATGTGCCATAAAACGCGATAGCAAAACCATTGGTTATCGCATTTCTCGGGGCTGGCGACACTAGTTATCGCGCGACCTTGAGATCGCAACACTGGTGAACCTCTCCATCATAGTTATGGCGGTATTTAGGCGGTATTTCATGGATGTTGCTGCTTTATTGTGATTAAGTATTTATTAGTATTAGTTGAAGTATGTGTTGATTATTTTTGTGGGTCGGGTGATGATTTTGTTTTATTAAGGTATCTAACCTTATTTGATGTTGACGGTATACAAAGTGTAGTTCCTAAATTTTAAACTTTACCACTATAATTTTATACATATAACGAAAAAATTTCTTCAGTAACGCCTATGATCTTTTTAATACAAAGTTATAATATGAATACGTTATTACAAATAATTATTCCATTTTATTTTTTATGTTTAGTAACTCAACAGAGAGTCTACTAAGTATAAGTATAATTTTTGTTTATCTCATTATAACTTTGTGCATCTAATAATACAATTTGCCATTAGCGATATACAATGTACAATTGTACATTGCTAATGGCAGATTGCTCACATTCCTGGGGCCTAAGTCTGCAATTTGACATTATTGATCAGACAAAATGTTGATATTGAGGCACCATAACGAGAGTGTCAGAAATTTTGGTATTCTGCTAAAATTTATTCATATGGCCATGGTGTCTCAGTGGCCTTTGTTGCATATCAAAATTCAAATAAAAATCGTCAGAATACTGTTTCCATGACAATCAACTAAGTTTTATGGAGCCATTGATTCAGCGGAGTAGTTTTCAATAAGGGAATACCAAAATGACAACAAATGTCAAAGAAAACGGCCATAATGTTGATATTAAAATATGTACATCTGAGTAGCATTATCACAGCTTAATAGTTTAGAGAATCAGGGCCTTGATCTAAGCAATGTTTGATAAAGTTATAGGAGTATGGTCACTATGCATGCCGAATTAGTTACAAAGGGGTTCAACAATATCAGAATTACTCTGCAACGCTACAAGAAAAAAAACACTGTAAATAAGTTGATGCAGTTTATCAAACATCCTGTTTTGTAAAACAAAGTAAATACTTTCTTTCAAAACTTCCAATTACTCTAAGTTGATATTTACTTCTCTTTCTGCATTAAATTACACGTTTTATGTGACACGTCTGTGTTCTGGCGTCTAGACAAAGTAAGTTTATTGATGCGTTATATCAATTTACAAACGTCACAATTCTACAAATAGTATTTATTATTGTTTTCATTAAAGGAAAAACGTGTATTTTTTATATTAATTTGTTTTTGTGAAGTCAGCATTGAATGGTTAGATCGTTGACTTGTTATAAGAGTTCAAAATTGTTAAGAAAACTGTCAATTTGAGTAACTGTAGCGTTCTTTTTGCACAGGAGTTCCTTTTTTACAAGCTTTTATTTAGTTTCACCTGTCCCGTTGTCTTATCAAATCTTGCAAGCCATTTTTCGACCACTTTTGGTTATCCGATTGAGCTGATATTTGGCATACTTATGTAAGTTCCATGACAATGCAATAAAAGCTTCAAAAAGCTTGTTTTTAAAAAGTTTTTTTTTTTAATTATTCTTGTAATTGTAAGTGATAGGCAGGCTAAGCAGTAAGTAGTATCTTCTTTTAAGATCTCACTGCAGGGTATAGTCCAATACGAAAATGAGAATACTAAAGAGATATTTTGAGTAAGATAACTCATTTCATACACCTTATTAGTTCAAATTAATGAATTAAAAAAATCTAATTTAGAAAAGATAAATAAACTTTCATTTACATAAACCAATAATAATAGTTAAATTATCATCATAGTTATCATTTGTGTAAAACACGTTAATAATTTGATTTTCAAAACAAACGTTTAAGGTAACCGTACTCTTAACGGCTTGTATTTACATAAGCCGTGACATTTCACTCGCTTTAATTATTCAAGTCGATTCAATTTTATTCACTCTCATTACACTCTGATGGGAGTTTTTATAATGGACGTTTAGAGCTAAATATTTCACATAAATTACGACCTTAGAGGCAATGACCGTGCATCACATTTGACGAGCTTAAATATAATGTGTTTTTGTAATGTTGTTTCTCTAATATTTAAGCTGGTGTTCCCGGTTTCGAATTCTAAATGAAGCATTGTATGTATGCTACTTTCGTACTACGCACAATGCAAGCGTAGTGATTACGCCTACGAAACGTTTGGCCGTAGGCACTACGCAAATCCGCCTACGAAGCAAGTTTTCTTGAACTGATGTACATAATATCTTATTAAATCATCAAATGTAATTTGAAAAATTTATTCAAAATTTTCGCCACAGCCAGGACTTGAACCCGGAACCATGCTGAACCATCATCAAATGTTGTTTAGATAACCATAGAACATAGAATCACTTATGCTACATGCTAAGGCGATAAGTAATTTCAGCCGATACTACTTGACACAAACACCTAATATCACGTACTCATAATTTTAGTTATACCTACATAGTTTTTCTAGAAGAAGTCTAGAAAATAACAATTATTATTGAAAAACAACATTCGACGTTATAAATAGCAATGAGATAAATAGAGCAAGCGAACCATAAGATACCAAATATTGACGCAATCCGTACGGAATAAATTATTGATACGAAACTTTCGCCCTAAGATATTTGGAATAGGATACGAGTAACTTTTCCACTTATTATTTATCTAGGCAATGTTTGTAGGCTGTTTTGTTTTGGCAAACACCTCCCCGTAATATTTGTTAAACATTTTATTTTGTTCGTGTTTTTGTACGAATACTTTACCTGGAGTAGTTTGTAATATAAAGAAGTCTTATATATAAAGTTTGAATGAAATGCGTATTTAGTACTTACTTGTTTTTGTAGGATTTCTGAGCCAAAAATGTACTTAATTGCGTTTTGGTGATCTCAAACCCATCATGTTTGGAAAATAGGACAAGATGCAGCGCTCAACCAGGATTGAATCTTACAGAAACTCGCGTGTTTTAAACAACAATACAGATATAAAGAGTTCCTAAGTAAAATATTATATATTGAATTTCCATTTCCCCTAAACAACACTACAAACAAAACTTGTGACACAAACTGAACCTCTTTATATTATCTAAAGCAGTTGGATAAAAACAAATCCGCTGACAAATAAGCTTCACCAAGTAAACATATCAAGTGAAATCAAAGTTTGAATTTTATCAAGAACCAATAGGTATTCGTAGTAAAGTTTGCGGTAACCGTCAGTTTTCGAATTGAATTTGATAAGGGATGAAATTTGGTAGGAAAGTAATTTTCGTTTGAAGAAAGTTCTTGTTACCTGACTGTGTGGAGAGAGGCGATCATCCATGTTATAGGTCTCGGCGACCTCTTACAAGTTTCACCTGGACGTTACGGGCATTACATGCTATGGAATTTAGTGCAAAATGTAACCTATGTTGATTGGGTTTTTCAGATATAGTTTGGTGATAATTATAGATAAACTAGCTGCGCCCCGCGGTTTCATCCGCGTAGTTCCCGTTCCCGTGGGAATTTCGGGATAAAAAGTATCCTATGTTCTTTGCTACCCCTGTAACAAATTTCAAGTCAATCGGTTCAGTAGTTTAGCCGTGAAAAGGTAACAGACAGACAGAGTTACTTTCGCATTTATAATATTAGTTAGGAAGGATTTGTACAGCATTTGTTTTGTTTAAATAGCATTGCATGGGATTTTTTTTCCTATTTTCCAAAATGATGGAAAAATTGGTCATGACAGACACGGTTTCTGTGAAAGATATTTACGGAAAATCCACAAGGAAATTGCGACGATGCCAGTTTCTAATTAAATAAATTAAAGAACAAAACAAAATATGGTTCATTCGTTCCCGAGTAACGCCGTGACCGAGAGAAATAGAAATGCAATATTATATTTAAATAGATTATTTAATGAAGTAGGTATTTGTGAGGCATTTTACATTCTCGTTTGTACGTTTTAATTGCGATTAACTACCTGCAGCTGCATTATAATTTAAATAATTTCATTCCTAGGATTGTCTGAGAGTCGATGACGCAGTTCACATTTATAGCTGGATGAAGAAATTCTTTTCTCTATTTTGTTAATGTATAAAGAACATTATTTTCTTCTTGGCACCGAGTTACCAATTAATAACCAAAACTTTCTTCGTTCATTGTATGTACTTACCACAATAATACAAACTGTTACTTTGGCAATAGTATTTATTTATATAAGTAAGTATCTTAAATTCGCAGGAAATGTGTATAAAAAAAATTGTTATGAAATATTTGTTGTCTTAAAAAGGAAAGAAAAAATTAAAAAATCAACGGTTGTTTTATATTACATATACCCCGAAATTACAGATACAACTTCAAAAGAGAGAACACATAAAACCGATTTTTTTTATAATCATAATCATTCACTACATCATCTCATTATAGTAACTGACCCCTAACTAAGCTTGGAGCTTGTATCTAGGGTACCAGAAACTACGCACACACTCATTCACACACACAAATAAATAAATAATAAAAGAGAGTTAAAGTTTTACAGGTTTTTAAACTTAGAGACGAATATTTTGAAAATTTAAAAGTAAAAGTCATTTATTAATCGTATTCAATTATTCATTTAGGGCCTCAATGAAGCACTTGTGAATGTCAAAAAACAATCCTTACACCTTTTTATAACAACAAAATAAAACAAAACACAATCAATTATAACTCACCACTATATTACGACACATAAACAAAAAAGCTGTTTCCTATGAAATTAAAATAAATTTATTCATAGTTTCAAGTAAGAGTAGGTCTCGTTGAGAGCGATGTGTCTTTCCAGAAGGCTATTACGTAGAGGATCAAGGAAATTGGAACGTCTACATGGACGGCACTTATCACAGTTTTTGTACTATGTTGTTCATTACATTGTTTCTTTATGATACAGTAATGATGGTTTATGGTGGCTTAAAGTTAGTTGGTTTTCTGAGTACTGAGTACATTGTGCCTTTAAGTGACACACGTGGATAAGTAAAATAAGTAGAGTGATAAGTACTTGTACTTATTAATGGGTAAGAGAAGGAACTTTTGAACGAAATATAGGCTCAAACCCCTCGTTTGGGATATAATATATGAGCTGATAATGGTGACTTTGATTATAAACAGTCGAAAAAAATGTTTGTCTTATAAATATTCAAAGGAATTGTTGAACTCTCCTAATATTTATAACGATGATTTTATTATTAAATATTTTCTGGTTAAATAAACTAACATAAACTATAAAGTTTATTAGTAAGTGACTAATAAACTTTATACAATTAAATAGGAAATCAAATCAGTTTTCGTTGGCGGCATTCAACGATAAAATTTATTAGAATTTTCAATTACAAGTGCCAATCACACAGCCATAAAATTAACTTGACATTAATCCAATTACGGAGTACTTTCCGTTAGGTATCGGTTACAATGTTTGCCTTTTCCATTTACCATTAATTGTGTCTGCCTGTCTGTCTGTCACAGTCAATTCCTTCACAATGTTATCTGAATTACTTGGACTTTATACTTTATATGTATACTTTTCTTTTTAAGAACGTCGATGACGTAGTGTAACGTCGTTGACGAGCCCAGCTTCTATTTGGAAGGTGTCTAGTTGTATCTCACTATGTGCTACGTACTTTGAATATGATAAATCATACAATGGATTCGGTTTTCATTCTCAGTTCATGTTTATTACGTTAGTTTAACTCGCCGTCTGTAACAACACTATGTGTAACTTAGTCTTAACCTTTAGCAAGTAAAAGACGCATAAATAAGTAAAGATAGCGCAAAGCCTTGCCCTTAGGGCTGTACGTACATATTACTATAGATAGGTAATCGTCGGCCTACAAAGTTCGAATTAAATTAATGTGTAAAACGATCTGTAACGCACCGAACAAGGAATAACTACAAATTAATTCTGACAAGGAATTATTAATTAAAATATTCATTAATGGCGAATGTTTCGAAGCATCGCTCGCCCCGGCCGGCCGCCCGGTACCGCCGGCCGGCGCGCGCCCTACGGCAGATGTCCACATTTAATTTAATATTAGTCTCGCTTTACTTTCTTTTAATGTTATATCTCCCGAAGGCCGGTCGGGATCTCGTCTCGCAAGACAATCCAATGTAAATTCAATTTAATATCTGACATCTCGGCTCTGTTCAGTTCAAACATACAAATTTAATATTATTCGCCTTTTAAAGGCAATAAACAAGTTGTTTTAGAGCGACCGATGTCATCTCTAATTAATTTACAAATAATTTTGTTTAGAAACGGAATTAATGGGAAATGTGATTTTAACGGTTTACTAAGATAATACAGGTTTTGTTTTTGAAACATTGTTGTTTAATCTTTTATATTATAACTATTGATCGTTACAGTATATACGAAAGAGTTCGGTTATTTAATACATACTTCTTTACGTACCAATCACATAATTTTAAATAAGTATCGAAAAGTTATACAAGTAATTAAATAAAATACCATGAAAAAAGTTATTTGATATTCGATACGAGCCATTGCGTTCAATCATTCATGGGCATTTTAAACTCCATAACAAATTGAATCTAGGGCGTTGTACCAAAGTTATTTGGAGTATAAATCAGACGCAGCACGCAAGAACACGGTCACACCGTTGTTATAAAATTGTAGGAATCATTCGATCATTCAAGCAAGATATTTTTCATATAATTTAAGATTAAATTGTTCGGTCGATAAAAAAATCTTTTTTTTTTTTTTTAAATTTATTTATTTAAGGTCGCTTTTTAACAACTAAGGTCATTAGCGACCACGTTTACAATTATACTTAACTAAGGTCTATAACAATTGGCACATTAATAACTATGTATTACAATTTTCTTAATGTAAAAAATCATATCAAACTGTAGATATTTGTTTTTTTGAGGAAACTAAGAGTAAGTGTACAACCATTATCATCTAAACAGTCCTTTAAAATATTGGGTAAATTACATGAACGTCTTTCATTTGTGTAAGCTGAACAATCAACTAATATATGGGAAACTGTTACATTTTGTCCACATATACATTTGTTTACTGGATTTTTAGTTATTAAATGGATATGGGTTAAGTTAGTGTGTCCAATTCGTAGTCTGGTGATAACTACTTGATCCTTCCTGCTAGAAAATGATAAAGGAGTCTTTTCAAAAACAGAATTTCGAATAGAGAATAATTTTGATGTGTTATTTGTTTTCCAGTTATGATCCCAAAGATTTTTAATTTTATATTTTATGTACTTGTGTAGTTCCATCGGGGTTGATTTTATTGTTTTACAAATTTCATTTTTAGATGTTGCAGATTTAGCTTCGCTGTCCGCTCTTTCGTTGCCAGCTATGTCTACATGACTTGGGATCCAAACAATTTCTATTTCATAATTTTGTTGTAACAAGTCGAGTAGTTGCTGTTTGATTTCAATTATAAGTGGATTTAGATTACTTGGATTGTTTATAGCAGTTAGACATGATTTGGAGTCGGTATAAATAATATATTTCTCTAAATTGGATGAAGAATGTATTAATTCTAACGCTTTAAGTATAGCTGTTGATTCACAACTAAAGATTGAAAAGAAGTCCCAAAGTCTATAACTGTAGCTATTTTCACCAAATACTATTGAACAACCTGACCTTCCATTCATAACCGAACCATCTGTATATAAAACCTTATAATTTTTGTATCTACTATTAATTTCGTAAAATAAATTTTTGTATATAAATTGGGGTGTGTTTGATTTTAAGTTATCTGCTAGTTCTAGGTTAATCGGTATTTTTTTGTTTTCCCAGGGACCGTAGTTGGGTAGTTTCTTTACGAAAACAGATGGTATATTTACATTTAATTCATTTAAGTATTTAGCAGCTCTAATTCGTAATGGTTGTGGTAAATTGGGACGGAATTCAAATTCACTGTCTATAGCTGATTTCTTTGTATAATATTGGAAGGTGGGTTTTTCAGGTTGAGACATAATGTTTATAGTGTAAGTAATAACTAGTTCCTATAAATACTAAAAAGTTACGTTATTTATTGGTATTTAAGATATTTATAATATGAAAAATTTATCAAAATTTGGCACTATTGTTGACACTCTTTTCAAATTATTCTGTCCCTATAATGGTACAAGCATAGAGCAGGGATCTCGCCTCGCGTACGGCTCCATTTCCACGCAGGCTCCTCTCCGATTGACGTTCCGAGCTCCGTGGGTACAACCGTTTGATGTGCCTGTAATGTTAAATGTCGGTGTGAGCGTGGTAAAACCGCGAGAACTTACCGTTTGCTCGTGACAAGACAGCCACGGGCCCAACTTGTTCAACTTTTCAACTGTGAATTTATCTTTCGCACCAACATTCGGTTAGCAAAATGTTGCTTCCAGCTTTTATCTTGTTACGTATTTACGATTTGTGAGAACAACAGCTATTTCAACTCGGATTCTAAAGTGTTTCTGAGGGTTTGTTATTGATGTACTTCATAGTTAGATTGCTGTATAGATGGAGACAATAAAATGTACTAATGTACGTACAAATATTTGATGTCCAGACTAAGAAAACTGTTGTTTTGTGTGCACTAGAGAAACTGTAAGTACCTACTTAGAACAAACATCTCCGAATTTAAAACAAATATTGTATAGCGGCAGAAATATATACTTATGTACGTTTTCGGTATAAGGTTTGACCTTACGACAAATTACTGTTCTATAAATCAACTATTCCTAACCATTATCAAATCATAATCCTCCAAAAAGAGCATATTTTGAGTCTAGATATATTTAAAGGAACGTTATCGAGTTTTATTTAGGAAAATGTTTGTCCTCAACGAAATGAAGCCTGGTCAAATCACATTTGTTTAACACAAGTATCTATAACAATACTAAGACGTTGAAAGCGTTATTTGTAACGTATAACATGAATACCCAAATCCCCCACTCAGAACACACAGTGTGAACGAAATGGTTTATTTTTTATCGAAACTTATTTTTCAGACGATTTACCCGTTCTAGTGGTATATTCGGCAGTGATTGAATCTGTTATTGAACAATAAATTATTGAACGTTTACATTTTTCAATACGTAAGGGATAAAAGGGGGTGAAAAGATGGGTTAAGTTATGTGACAAATACATTTGATTATAGTTTGGGATCCTTGATGGGATTACATTTGTTTTAAAAATAGGGTTACGGTTAAAACACTTTTTGGACTTCTTTGAATTGAATTGACAGTACCACGCTCAGAGTAACCTGATCGATACGTAACTAATTTTAAATTTATACGCAATAAAGACCTGTGTTTTAATAACGCTTATAGTTTATAAAGATCATCATCATCAGCTCATTACATTGTCCCCACCGAGGGGCACGAGCCTACCCTGAATTAGCGTGATTAGGCCTTAGTCAACCACGCTGGCCAAGTGCGGGTTGGTCGACTTCACACACAACCTTAGAATTTCTTCCCAGGAATGTGCAGGTTTCCTCACGATGTTTTCCTTCACCGTGAGAGCGTCGAAATTAACGTACTTATGAATTCGTAAATTGAAAACACATTGGTACGTGGCGGGACTGGTGGGGTTCGAACCAGGCACCTTCCGATTGGAAGTCAACAGCCTTAACCCCTGAGCCACCGACGCTCTCAGTTTATAAAGATAATAAAACTATTTTTCTTTTGGGCCTTTTAAAAAAAGTAACTCAACTTACTCAACAACAAACGATTAAATAAAAAAAATCGAAATTGTAAAGAAGTCATTTAAAATAGTCTATGAAGACTCTAAACCCATGTGTCTTAAACTTAATAAAACGTACTCACGTGAGATTCGCAAGTTCATTGAAGACCGGTGTGGATATAACCTAATAATGTGTTTTCAGATGGAAAAGGTCGAAAAAATCATGAGTTCAATCATAGTCATTGAGTTAGGGTATGTGCATATTACATTATATTATTTTAGTTACTTGTTTAGTTAAATTATGTAATGTTACCTATGTATAAATAGTAAACTATGTCAATAAACATCTATGTACTCGCATCAATGTAGAACGGCTTTCATGTTCGAAATGGTCAGACATAAAAGTAAAAAATCTGTAATAAAATTTAACGTTAGTGTAACAGTCAATCACAGCTATTTTAATATGCAAACCTTCATAACACTTGCAAAGCACCCACCAAAATGACTGCAAAAATCATCCATATAATCTCGAGACGTCATACTTCAACCCTTCTAGGGGTTAAAAAACAAACAAAACGTGCAATACCAGAGACTCAACGGGAACGAGTGAATCGGGGTGATTTAGTCAGTATAATACTTACCGATATTTGCATAGGTTCCGTCTTAAGCGTCCGTACGAGGTAGTGTGTACATTGCCTTATTGAAAGGGGTTCAATCTCCATTCCGAACACGTCTCCAGTGTAATCGTGACTTGTAACCGGAGACGCTAATGGCTAAAAAAAGTTCGTTTTACCAGCGACCATTTCGGCCATGACCAATTAGTTTTACCGAAAAATAAATGATACAACCTAAAGGGTGGAATTAGGGGTAAATAGTTTGACTTTCAAATGTTTTGTTTATCGGGGTTTAAATGGGGGTTAAAAGTCGTTGTTGAAATTTTATCCTAATTTTGTTTGTTTAAGAGATAATTTAGTTTATTCTGGAGATTAGGTGAAGTCGTTTTAAGGATTCGCCACGTCTTGTCATTAGTTCAAGTGTTCTCAGGTTGAATTCCTGTTAGATAGTCGAGTGCATAGATAAATATTTGTTTGGTTTGAATTGTTTGTCATGTGTATTTTATTTGCAACAGCACAACTAGTGATGGAATATAAAATATTTTTAAAATGTATATTAGAATAAATAAATTTGCACATGAAAAACGAAATAAAGAATAAATCTAAATACAAACAATAGAATAGATAAAGCTTGAAACGTCATCACATTAGCATTCAACCATAGTTCGGTGAAGCCGGTTGATTAAACAAAACATTCCGAAAAGTAAACAACGAAACATAACGTTGGTAAACCTCCAAAAACACTAAAAATCATCACAGTATGCAAATACGAAATTTAAATAAATATAAAGGGAGCAGTCCACTCGTTTATTCGGTGAAATTGTTGCAAAAAAGCCCTGTTTTTTACCTCTCTATATTGAATGCTCGGCACTCTATCGGCGTTTTGACAGACATAAGTTATTGGTACAATCGAAATGTATGAAATATTGAAAACTAGCGCTGGAATTGTTCCTGTGAACGTTTGTTTGGAGATATGGAATGGACGGTCGTATTGACAGCCGCCCCTACAGAGGTCGCTCTGGGCGTAATTAGGGACGTGATTAGGTTTCCGTTTGTGTTTAGATGTCATTCTATAATCATATCGATACGTATTTTAGTAGCTGCTTTTGCATAGAGGGAAAAGAGCAGTCGGAACACCATAGTAAGTAATTACCGTCGCCATCAAAGAAATATGTAGAGAGAAAGAAAGAATTTAATATGTGATTTGATGGGTTATCTAAATATCTATAAATAACTAATATCTTAAAGCCGTATAACGTTTCCACAGTTGGGATACAAGCGTACTCTCCACCTAAAAATAAATCGTCCATAATAATAAAACCAAAATTAACGTTAAAATGGAACGAAACCGATAAGCTCTGTTAATCAAACAATTCGATATTGTGTAAATATTTTAATGGCGCGAGGGTGATTGCTGCCATTATTTTATAAAATTTTAATTGTTTTTGCTTAATTTTATGTTAATTTTATTGCGATTGTGTGTGCAATCAAGTGTATTATGCACTTTTATTTAAGTTTGTTATTTACTTTCATCAAATATATGATTTAAATATTCTGGTTGTTAACGAAGGAAATTATATTAAAACACATTGTTCTTTATTAAATAGACAGCGTAGCACTGTGTCCTGCGGTTGGATTCGCGCCATGTTGATATAATTGTAACTTACCTCAATATAATGACCATCCAATGTTAATATTATCAAATCGGATTAATATTTACCACAATTTCAAGAGCAAGCTTCAGCTATAATGTAAATGAACACGAGTGAAGCTTCGTGACACAGCTAGTTGTTTGTAGCGACAATTTTGACACTAACTTTTCTAAGACACTAAAACTTGCCATCGCTTTTTAAACTTCCTATGCATACTCAAGTACTTTAATCACTACAATAGTTTATAATAACACTAAACGTATGAGTAAAACATTCAATTAGGTCGCAGTTATCCAAGCCCTACATCTAGGTTCAATTTAATCTCATCATTCATACGGGGCGAGCCCAGTTTCAGTTTCAATAGAGGTTATTAGGGGAATATAAAAGAGTGGCCGGATTTCTTTAGCGGCGCTTAGCGCGTGCTCACTGCGGGTTTACCGAACAAAGTGCGGGATATATAAATATTTAGCTGTATTTTTTATAAACTAGGGTCTGTGGTTTTACGCAAGTAATTCTTGTTTTGTTTGGGGTTAAAACTAGTGCTTTAGTAGAGTGAACTAAAAATAAAAATGCAATTATTGAAAGTGCCTGTTTGCGATTTAACAAAATTATTTTTCAACACACTTGCTCATAAAGGGGCTCTTATTTGTGCATTAACAGTTGAATAATGACACGTTTTATTCACTAGTGAGTTATAGATTGTTTTTTTAAATTGCTTTGTTTTTAAAAAAGTTTCGACACCAAAAAAATTTTGTCCATACATTTTAAAAACAAACTTCAACTATGTTGCCTTACTTTTGGTAGGTCTATGGTCGATTTCCTTCATTCATTCATTCGATTTTTTTTTAATAAGTATATTCTTTTAGTCTTTGGCGATCACCATTGTTGTGTTGGATGCGCGCGAATAGAAAAACTGTTTATTTATTAGCGAAAAATGATAATTTCTTCGCAAATGTGTTGAAAACCGTTGTATGGTACACGCGAGTATTGATGATTACTATCCTCGGCTATCTTCAGACCCTCGCCTGACGGCTCGGGCCTCAATAGCGCCTCGGAAGTAATCACCAACTTACCTCGCTTGTACCATAAATAACTATTATCGATGTTTAAATCGGTGAAACTCCTTTCTAGTGTCCTTTATTTGCCAAACTACAAGCATGACGATTAATTTTGAATCTGTTCAGTCGTTACGAAAGACCAAGAGCTTGCACTAATAAAACCGCAGTTTTATAAACCAATAACTCTTATAAAGGTTTCCAAAAAATACAACCATACTTATTCATAGATTTACCAGAATTTTTACATGCTAACCGCATGTGACCTGCGCTTACTAACATGTAGCACCACGGCTCGTTACCAACTAAATATAGTGGTGGCGGCGATTCGTTCATAAACTGGAGTTAGTGGGTCCAACGGTAACTGAACCCAACAACCTGTGTAATATCTAGCTTTTTTATAATTTGAGTTTTGGATGAAAGCGTTTTTTGGCAGGAAAAGTAATGAATAAAATGGACTTTCAAATCGAAGTAACTGTTTGGATGTAAATATTCCAGAAACAGTACACATCGCCATCTAGTGTTATTGAAAACAAAGTTTGTTTTATGTATACTAGATAACGGATACACATACTTATACTTACATACCTTTGTTTTTCTATATACATCTTAAGAAGACATAGAACACTAGACTAAAACAGAGAGATATGTGTGTTCATGCACACAAATGTTTGTCTTGTGCAGGCATATCTTAAGGTAGCTCTCGACACTTATAACGTAGTAAGGGGTATTACGAGTATACGAGTAGACACACAACCCGAGGTAAATGCAAGACCTAAAATAACATTCAAGTAAAATAATAACTCAATAAATATAATAGTAGATAGTTCAAACATTTTATCATATTTTCACCAAACTAAGCACTAATAAGGAATCAATTCCATTCACACATATAATTGTTATCTGCAGGAAGTGCCGTCGGATACAAGTGAGGTATTTGTCAGTATTTCCGACCGTGAATCATTCGGGCGTGATATTTCCGTTCTTTCAAATCTTCGGATGGTCGTGTCGTGTCATGTCATGCTCTCTCCAATTACATTATTTCCAAGTTATAAATAGGTGCTTTTGGATGTTATATTTGTATGTTTAAAGAGAGAAAATTATTATATTTGTGTATTTAAATAGAGAACAGATATTAAGTTCTTATGAAGAGTTGTAAATATTTTCACATCGCTTGGTAGCGAGACAGTAGTGATGCTTATTACTTAAAAAAAGATTCAGTTTTAAAGACCCGCTATTATTTCAAAAATATGTAAACTTCCTAGAAGACCGGCTATTCATCTTGAAATGAAATTTTAAAAGATCAAACTTTACAGCAGCTTTCCGTCAACATTTTATTAATCAACTACTGATTCGGAAATTACATCAGACGTCATGAAATGGTAGATCTAAATCTAGATACTAAATAATATCTATAAAATTAAACACTATTCGAAAGTTACTTCGGAAAACTGCTAATCTTAAACTATTTCTTTGTATGTTTAGTAAACAGTAAAACATTGAAAATGGTCTACAAAATGCATTTTAAACATTGTTAAGTAAACAAAGTTGTGTACCATTTAATATTGTATAACATAAACTGCACTGCGTCAAAACTATTTACACAAAAGTGTAAACACGGGAAATAATACGTCTCTGCAGTTTACACAAATATTTTTGTGTTTTTCCTAGAGAGTCGTATCTCGTATCTCGCAAAGGGTAACGTTTCTCTCCTCCGAAAGAAATACAATGTACCACCGCCTTTGTTTATAGTGAAAACTTTATGTAATTGTGTTATAAGATTGTGTTAGTGAATTTATTTACTTGGAGTTCTCCCGGTTAATGGCCTAAAAGGAATCCTTGCTTTGTTGTATATGGACGGCGTTCTTGCCAATTGTACAGCTCTAAATATAAATACTGGAAGAACTGTTAAATATGTTTATACGTGAACAAGAAATGTAGAAAGAATGTTCTGGCTCTGAAAGTAATGCAGTTTGTACTAAGAAACTGGTTTAATTATTAAAAAATAAGGGACAAAACGACCGATAACAAACTGAAGTCACAAAGTTTAGTAGCTTAAAGAATTAGCCTACATTTAAGTATTTACTTTGAAGTGCCTATTTTTACTTCTATTGAAAAATCATGAGTTCTTTACATGCAATAGCCGGGCAGAATCATATACCATCAGATGACCCGTCTATCTCCTACATTTTTTTATATATCTCTAAAAGTATAGATAAATAAGGATTGCGATCAATTGCAGCTAAGTGAAAGGTACTAGAGAGTAGAGACGTCGGTACTCCAGTTAGAACATCGCCCTCATCACGGCGCGCAAACATCGGCCGCTCCAACCACTCCCATAAAACTGTATAAATATTTATTTTTCTCCAATCCACGGGGAGCTCAACTGTTTTATTTATTGCTTTCATTTCAGTTCGATTGTGTTTTAAATTACTCGTGTGATCGTCGGATAATTTGCGACGGTATTTTTAAACGGCACGTATTTGGACTGTGTCTGATTGTTGACGTTTATTTAATTGAACCTGATGATGCTTTTAAATTAGTTTTTTTGGTTTGTTTGGAATGGGCGAAGGGTTTTTTGTTTGTATAAGGTTTTTGAGTAAGTTGTGGATATAAAATCTTGTTTGTGATTACGTAGTTTTTGACGATTTAGATAGTGATATAGGCTTTTTTGTTTTAAGGACATTCATGATTGATATGGGTATCAGAACCTATGTAGTTTACTATTACTAACTATTATTTATTTGAATAAATACTCATGTTTATCAATATTTTAACTTGAAAATAATTTGTCAAATCACGAAATATTGCCGAATTCTTCAACAGTTATATTTCGTTTTAATAAAACTTCAATACGAAATATAAAACAAAATTTAATTAAATTTATTCTTCACGTTTTAATATCATCGTCGCACATCTGTGTCCGAAACAAAACGGAAATAAAAAAAATATATTTCAAAATTATAATTAATTAAAAAAATAGAATTGCAAATTATTTCTTCGACAATATCTACAATTATTCATGAACATCTGCAAGCTACAAGGAGGAATTTAATCAAAATTGAAATCTAATTATTTGATCAGGATAATTAATTTTGTCTTTTTATTATTTAATTCTTCTATTTGTAGAATTTGCTTCACTTTGACATGTGCCTTCGTTGATCAGTAAAGTTAAGTTTTCTAATGAAACTAAATGCATAATGTAATGAATGAATAACATATAACATAACACTACCTACATCTCATTATAGTAACTGACCCCTAATAAAGCTCGAAGCTTGTATCTAGGGTATCAGAAACAACGCACACACTCATTCACACACACATACAGACCGAGATAAACATTTGTGGATCATACAAATATTCACCCCTCACGGGAATCTAACCCGCAACCTTACGGGTGGCAGTCCGGCATGGTGACCACTCTGCCATCGAGGTCGTCAAAACCGTGAATGTTTGTATTGTTTCCAATTAAATTAAAGAACTGAAATTAATATAACATTAAAATCTAATAACAAAATCTCCAAGGTGTTAGTTACATAATCACTGTCATTAAACTTAGCATCAAATCAAATCAAAACTTCCTTTGGTTAAACTTACAACTTTAGGTATATAAACAAAGTGATCTTAAATAAGTTACAGTACTTAGAACTTGGCAAACTTGAAGTTATCACGCAGTACAAACAGATACTGTTTACAGGAAGTGCGCGGACATGTTTCACGGCATAGTTGAAATGATAGAGATATGATATACATCAAACATACATAATAGATATTATTGCAATTTTTGAATCGGCACTAGATTCATGAGTGTTTTGAAAGAAAAATATCCCTTTGTAATTTTAAAATGTATTTTTTTTTAGATACACTTAATATTTCTTTTTTGCCTTTATTAATCTACTTCTTTGAGTTCAAAACTAAATAAATTATTTTTGAATTGGTATTCTTAAAATAATTAGATTGATTGAAGCAGATAAATGGGTCATCATTAGTGTAAATTATGTCGATAACACATTTATTCACTCTCGGAGTAAACTTTGAAAGTGTCGATAATAGCAGACACATCTTACCACAAAACTTTAGACCTATCTTTTTTGTGTCAAAAATCATCTCCATCCAGGTAATTGAACATTTAACTTCTGACATCAAAAGCGACTTCATATCGGCCACAAAGGTTGGCGAAATAATCCCTCAAAGTTTCAAAGCAAAGTTTTAATCGCACAATTTCAAATCTTTCGTGTTATTTTCATCTTTATTATTAGGGCACATTACAGACTCGAGAAACGTCCTAACTACCGTCGCTAACGACATTGCGGATTGAAGGCTTCAAACTTCCACGAATACTAATCAAAAGGCGTCCCGAAATTGAATATTAAAAAGTTGCTTTAGAATTTATTTTGCTCATTAAGTGCACGGAGACTGTAGAGTGAGGGGAACATGGCATCTTGGAAGTTCCAGCGGTGGTGTTTTAATGAGGGACTTTGTTTGAACCAGGTACTGGCTCCATTGTCGCTGGTCACTAATTAACAGGCTGCTTCGGATGCGTCTCAGATTGATCGGTGGAGATTTTTCGTTGTATTGGTATGTTGCAATATTTGATAATAATAATATTCGTTCATCTCATTGGGACGATGGACACGTATTTACTAATTACATTGCCGACGACATAAAATTATGATTGCTACAAGACGCGAAACGAGAACTTGAAACGTTGAAATTTGTGGTTACTGACACAATGGAAGAGTAAGGAAAATCAATTCATATGATATACAAGTACATCTGTCTGTGTGAGTAAAGGAAGTTTTGAAAATCCATGGTAAAAATTATATCATGTGAACTATAGATGGCACCGGAACCTCAATGAGTAGAAGTCTAATAACTAGACTGGATCGCTACGTGTTAATAAATATCATCACACTCCAAACAGAATCAAGTTATCTTATATTCCAAACTTAAAACAAAGTAGTCCATTTCTTAAACAATCAAAACATTTACGTTCCCGCAGTCGAGCGTATGGCAAAGTTTAATTTGAACTTGTACGTGAATAGAACCCAATTATATTGTACTCACGCAAAGGTCTAATCGTAGCTGAGCTTATCTCTAGACGATTCTCATTCGCCTTACATATTTAAGATTTGGTTATACTACTTTTAAAAGTAAAGATGGTTTAGATAAGTACTTATGTTAGTTTGAGTTCGGTTAGGTTTAATGTTTTTCGGCTGGCTAGTTTTGAATTTGACTACGCTGTCGGTTACGTAAGTAAGTTTCAAAATACAGATTTTCATCGCGACGTCTTTAAGTACTCGATGAAAATTTGTATTGAAAAAAAAAAAGCTTTCAATTCTGTTAAAGATAATGTAAAAAGTGGTACTGCATTTGGCTGAAAAGTATTCCTTAATTTTCGTACTTAATATTATGACATTATTTATGCATTTATGCTCTCTAAGATCAAGATTATGATTAACAAACTGAATCACTTACCTCATGCAAGCACCCAAAGTCACTGTCTTCCCTCACAAGTCTTCCCTTTTAAAACTCCGGGAAATTCTTAAAAAGTAGATAACTCTGAGCGCAGTATGCAATTCAATGCATTTATACACTGTTAAAAAAACTTTTCTGTTTCGCAACCATTCCTCTAGCAATACAACATGTCAATCATTCTGCCTCTGGCCATTATGCATCTCTTTTTCACGTTGCCAAAACCGTGCAAAATATATTGTAGCATCTGTATTATTAAATGTCTCTGTTGAGAGCCCCTCATCAGGTGCTGACAAGTGGAAAATTCAAAACAATGACCCAAATATTAAAACGCCCCTATATTCTGCCTTTTGAAGTGAACGCAGCAGACAGAGCGTGCGCGAATTGAGGTTCTTTTTACACGCTTTGATTTCAAATTCATATATTTATCGCTATATATTTGTTTCATCTCTTGAGATTAAAGATGGCTAGATTATGGAGAACTTACAAGGCTTAACACATATGAGACTATAACGGCGTAGTACATATTTATTCTGGTGAATCCGAAATAATACAAAGTCTTTATGTATTTTGTATGGGTTCAAGGTCAAATCTGGAGATATATGTTCAGAATATTTTGTGAAGGAAATGCGCGGCGGAAAAATTAGATACGTAATGCGCAATAGTTTTATCCCAGTTAGCCAAAAGTTAAGGTTAACAAAGGGCATTGCTGGTACTTTATCCATACGTGTATACCAATTTATAGAACTATAAACTTTGTTTTTTAGTTCGTTGAAATGAGATAATCTCTCTTAGTTTACTGGAGTGGAGTTACATTATTCCTGTTTGCAATAGAATACTATTTTCGTCCAATTTTCAGGCATTAAACTGAGTTCAACCACAGATCGTAATAACTAGTAATTTAATAACAATATACCAATATTTTTGTCTATTTCATATAACAAATTTCAAGGCCATAATAAACATGATATAAGAAAGAAAATAGGGAACGAATATACGTGAAATATCAGTAATAATGATCTGACATAAATCTGCTCATAATGTAAGCGCAATCAACTGTGAACCGCTCGGAAACATTCGACACTTGTTCAGCTGACATACGACTAAATGTTTTATGTCTAATAAATATTGAGTTGTTATTTCTCTGATATATTTTCTCAATATTACAGGAACTACGAATATTTCTGCGATTATTTGGGCGTAAGTGAATGTAAAATAACGTTAGGGAAATCTAGTTAGTTCATTGGAGCATTTATTTTTTATTTGGTGTGATACACAAAACATATTGGGTATAATATTAAATATTTCGAACATGTTATAATGTTGTTAAGTTGTAAGTAAATAGTTTAACTTGTAGTTGTATTGTCGTCACCAAACTGGATATACTTAGTTTTTTATTTCTTTTGAATTCTAAACATAATTTAAATTAGTTTTTTTCAAAATAAACTCTCTTATTTCTTGCTTCTAAACTTTGAACATTAGATATTAGGTTATGTTCAACAAAAGAGTTATATGTATATCAAATTATGTTTATGTTTATATTAAATGAAATAAGTTTAACTCCAATATTGATAAATAATAATAATTATAATTAAATTAAACAAGAATTCGATAGAAACGAAATCCTTTGGGATATTACGAAATGGTTCCAACTTTTTGATCTTTTGGGAAATTAATAAAGATGTAATGACGGGTCGTGCGTAATACCTTTCTTGGAATTTACCTTAACTTTTTGTACTCAGTTTCAAAATACTTCAAGCTACTATCATTGTGGATTGAGTGGACCTTGAGAAGTTTTATTTTAAACTTCTCAAGGTCCACTCAATCCGATTCGATTGTATTGATACCTGATCCGTATAGTTTGACTCTAAAAATATCACCAGGACCCATATAGAAAGAGGTGTAAAGTAACAGCACAAAAAGATGTTTAAATTCGTCGAGCCGTCAAAGTTATTGCGAGGCCAATGCATGGTAATTATTATTTTTAAAAAATGTTCACACTCTTCAGTTTATATTTAACTTACATGTGTGTATGTATTTTCGGATCAAACTTTGCAATCGAATTTGGAAGCAGACTTGCTCAATCGATTGAGCTGAAATTAGATACACTCACGTAAAGTTTCGAGAGAAAAGAATTGTTGGTTAAGTGACGTCATTGTACATGTAATATATATGGCGGACTCCCCAAGATGGCGGACTAGTTCAATTTATGAATACTTTAAATACCCACAAAAAAAATGTTTTTATTAATTGTGCCTCTTTGATGTATTCTGAAAATCGTTACAATAAATATTTTAAATTTACAAATGATTTTGTCGGAAGCTTCGGAACAAAGTTGACGTTCAACGAAATTAAAGTTTCACGGAAACGAGAAGTTTTCTTCGTAGAGAGTACTATGAAAACTAATTTTCAACATTGTTAGTGTATTAATAACTGTATTTAATTCAATATTGAGATAAATTTGCAATGGCAAAGTTATATGAATTAATTCATTTCTTAAAATATAAATTATAAGTTTTATTCCTAGGTTTTTAGTATTGTGTTTACAATATCAATTGACGACAGGCGTGATTTGAGATCGTCTACACGAATTGGCTAAGAGTAATGATTACGCCTATTTCTTCCCACTGTACTAATATCATCAATGAAAATTGTTTTTGCCTTGCAATAGGATTATGCTGACCGTCTAGAATATTAAAATAACAATACATAAACATCTTCTAAATTCAAATAACAAAGCATCCAACATTATAATAAAATCACCAAAATGTAGGAGAGTACATCAAACGTCGGTCAAGTGGTGAACTCAGGCGGATGAAGTGTGGTGACGTGATCAATCGGTCTCCGGACCGCGGTAGGGGGCTGAACGACTTCTCTGCTAATCACGCAGTTCTATTTATAATACCGTGCCTTTGTCGGTCTGTTTTTTGAATTTGGAAGAATGGAAGCAAAAAGAAAGATTTTTAAAATAGTATTATACATTTCGAAACAGTACTTGTAAAAATGTATAGAGGTAAATTGCTTTTAAAGTGTTATTTGCTTATTTAAGAACATAGGAGTCGATTCTGATTTCTTGTTATAGAAAAAAAAGCCAAGAAAAGGTTCTATTGGGAACTTATTTATGGCACACTATATCCATAATTTGTGAGATATTGAAATGTTTTGCAACGATTGTAAGTGATTCGTTAAGTAAGTATACGAAAATAATCGTGTCTTTGGCGAGGATACAATACTGAATGAAGGATTTCTTGCTTATAAAAGTAACAGAAAGATCAAAATAAACTATTAAATAAATATAACGAGTAAACCCAAATACCAAGCATACATCCACATATTTTGAGGCACCAAATGACTTATTGACAGCGATTAAGAGTACTAGATTAGAGTTCAACATCTCTATCACACGCCGTCTCATTTGGTTGGGCTGCGTTAAATCTCACACTACCAAACAGCTCTTGGTTTAAGCTGTATGTTGATTGCGAATAATATTCTTGTTAGACTTGGTTGCATAGAAGAAACATAAAATCATAATAAATACAAATGTTGTGTTATGGAAGAACGGTGGCGCAGGTATAACAATACCTAAAAGGTAACTCCCGCCACTAGTTTGTTACAAGTTACAACCTATTGTTAGAGAAATAAAAAAAACACTAAATTTAAAATTTAAAAAACCCCAACACAATTACTTTCAAACCCCCATAACTTTAAAACGGGTCAACCGAATTTCATCAAACATATCTAAGAACACTCGCACGCAAGTCCACTTTAATACAAAAAACTAAATTGAAATCGGTTCATCCGTTCGGGAGCTATGATGCCACAGACAGACAGATACACACACACACACAGACACGTCAAACTTATAACACCCCTCTTTTTGCGTCGGGGGTTAAAAAAGATTTATTTATTAAATACAATTACTCTGACTGATCTGTCAATCTATCAACTACACTCAGCTTATACTACTGAACGAATTGCGCTGTTTAGGACACAGATAGTTATCATGACGTAGCCATCCACTGGCGAATCATAGCAACCCTATAAACCAACGCAGCTATTCTGTACTTAAATTCAAATTAACAAAAACGCAAAGAATGCCGCTAAATTATGTAAGTAGTACCCTAATGGAGTCACGGACTTAGATACCAGTTTAACAGCACCATTCCGATTACCATCGGTTGTTGAACCCCTTGGATTATGCAAATAACTTAATTATCCAACATTACCAAATACGCGAACCAATGGAACCAAATAAAACCGTGTTCAACGAACGCTGACATCACTACCTTTCCAAATTTTCTGCAACACTGAATTAGTTTGAAAATAATGTAGTCAGCGTTCCCCAAATGGACGTATCAAGAATACAATCACATTTTCCAATGAGACCTTATAAGAATTTCAAATGTGTTCGGTCCGTTTCGGTCTGCCTGTTAGTGTGAACAAGTCTGACTTTTAGTTGGAGCCATAATGGATTCCGCCGGCCGAAGTTATATGAGAGTCACTCTCAAATCGAATTAAACCTGATAAAGTGAAAAACCGTAAATGTTAGTTGACTAAGCCCATCGGAAATGAATTCGTGACTTGCAAAATTAATAATGTTAAATGGCTTTAGAAACTTGTGTGATTCCGAAAGTTTCGCTATTTAGTTACCTTTGTAATGAAACTTGAATATTAATCAGTGCATTGAATAGTTAGACGTTCCGTAATTCAGTGGAGGTAAATTCGAATCGTTTGCTTATGTAGTCGGTCCCAGTTGTTGTCGTAACGTACTCCTCAAGGTAAATTCGTCTTTAAAAGCTTAGTAATGAAATACACAAGACTTAGAACACATTACATATACGTACATGTTTCAAGAAGTAAAACGAAACATAAAATAAATATTATCCCAATCTAGAACAGTATAAACTTTCGGCCCGTCTATCACACTTGAAGCGGTCTTAAAAATAATATTCCCCATTTGCCAACCAAACGAATAACTATATTGGTGGTTAATATGATGGCGGCCGAGTGTTGTAGCCAATCTATTTTATTTTACGAGACCAACTCGCGATAACTACCCTCAAACGTGACGCGACTCGCCGATGGTGAGCGCGACTACATCTCACTGACTTATGACGTCATAATTCAACTTTCAAAATATAATGCAGGATCACGTAGTGTTCGGCATCTGTTTGTTTGCTTACACAATTTATGGGACAAATTATTTTGTAGTATTTACTTTGTTTTAGATTGATGAGATACGTGGCTTTCGGGGATTAAGTTAGTTAGGGACATGTTAATAAATAAATAAATAAATAAATAAATAAATGTTGGCTGTTTTCCAAACATGGATCCGTTTTGAGTTCACCAACACGCACGTGGCAAGCCATATTGACCCTTTGTACTAGTATCATCAGTAAACATGAGGCCTTCTTTCTGCAGCAGGATCTTACAAAATGATACTGTACTTGAAATAAAACATCGTCTAAAACCCTAAGTAATAATAAAGCCCAAACTTCTTTACAAACCGAGGTGCGCGGTACGGTTATCTGGTGAAAAAAGTATCACATGTCCCACCCGAGAGCTTAAAGTATTTCCATACAGAATTTCAATAAAATCAACCGAGTCGTATATCCGTTAAGGCAAACTGTTATTTTGTATTCGTTATGTTTGGTACGAATTCGTAAATAGTAAGAGAAAGATTGTAAAGTTAGACATTATTTTCGTTGATTTTCTGTGTGTAAGAGTCAAAGTTTTATAATGCAATATGTATGTTCTTGGTTAAAGTTGAAGAACATACATATAGTCATTACCAAATTGACGAGTTGCCAAACAAAAATTGGCGGTTTCGATTTCCATGCGAAGTAACATACTCTTAAAAATAAATTACAAAACAATCATCACCTATAATAATTAAATTGCGATACCATGAAACTATTATTTAAATCATTTCAATTTCACATTAATACCTTTTAATGGTTACACGTAATCACATAAAATACAATCAGATGAATTGAAATAGCTATTAACGTTTGCAAACAGCGCAATAAAATGAAATATCTATAGAGTAGTTATTAGGGCTTTTCAATTGAGTGTCACCGTGATAGGTTGTGATATACAATGAACGGATGCTTACTTATTAATGCTATATTTTTGCTGTGAGATGGTAAAGATCAATAAATATTCTTACTATAAATGTGACTAAAACCGTTGTCTACGACTGTATTGTTAGTGGCTCTGTGACACTATAATCTAAAACTTGACTTTTCTTGTGTTGGGCTGTTTGCTGCTGTGTTATTAAATGAAACTGTTTATCAACAAACAAACACTGTGTATCACGGTGTCATCCTATGTCCCCTATAGGAAAGTTCCTATTTTAGTAGTACGTTTGCCGTTTCAAAGTGATGACGTTTCAATTGAGATGCCACTTCTCATCTCACTTCATGTGGAAGATTCTGGAATACATTTTGAATTGACAGCAACTTGAACGAACGTTTCGTATGGCTATCTTTTACCTTTGTTTGAATATATATTGGATACTGTTACATATGTATACAGTTTTAAATTACTTTTATAATGACTATCCAAAGATAATTGTCTAGTAATGAACATTTATGATGACTATTCAAAGCGTTATTGGTCAGTAATGAACAGCAGTTATTACTGGTGATATGTACTGTTAAGCAACGTCAGTAACCGTCTCGAAGTATTGATGGGCGGCTGTTATTGATGCTTATCAATAAAAATTTGGTTGTATAAAAAATCGACCTAAAGACCTAAACTGAAATCGAATTCGCAGCCCTTTGGCAGTCCATTAGCAATTCCTCTGTCACTTTTTGTACAACATACATAATATATTGCTCTTTTAATGAAATTAACCCAAATATCTGATTTCAATACTCAGAATATGATAAATAATGTACAAATAAACTGCGAACTTGTATCGAAATTCGCAAAATGAAGTTAATTCGTTCGAATGTGAGCTATTCGTTTGGATTTACCGGATTGAGCACTGAGATACAATGTGGTAATACTTTTGGTATTTTTGGTTATTCTGCCGAATAGTGTTCCAGTATTGTGAATTTATTTTATGCCGACAATGTACGCAATGATGACGCAAACGCATTTCTTTTTATAATAATGGGATTCTTTAGGGATCTGTTTTCAAAGCTTTTTAAGTCTAGATGAAAAACTGTTGTGTCTAAAGAATAGAGTAGAGTAAGTATTCGTTGATTTTTATCAGATACTCGCCTATGGTGGTGAATTCCTGTTACTCTCTTGTTTTTCCTAAACCAAAATTGTGATTTGTATTATTGAGAATAAAATGGCGACACCTAATAACATTTTTAAAATCAAATTCAACAATGTTCACACAACTTATAAGTATAATAACACTGTTTTACATTGGGGTACAATAAATTACACAGATATTAATATTAGCAAACATCAAATAAACAATGTTCTTGTACCCTTCGTTACAGCAAAGGTTAAATATATTTAGTTACACATTAATTATTTAAGTAACAAATATCATTATTCGTTACGTGGTATAAATAATTAGGTAAAAGTATCATGTTTCCTAATCACTAGTCAGAAACCATTTGACAGCTAATTGTAAGGAATAAACCTTGATTTATAAAAAACCAAGTTATACAAGTCATTACATTGAGCGTCTCATAATTGTTCCCGTAACATAAGCGCACAGTGCACTTATTTCAAACAGTCTTTTTCGACTTTAAACTATCCACGTATGGTTGAATTTGCAATGAAGTATGTTTATAGTATTAGGATAATATCATTCATAAATCAATTATTGAGTTTTGGTGGACAGTTTCAAGTGTTATGCAGTCTATACGCCAACGCGAGCGAAGGCAAATGAATACAAGTTTTACTGCCTATACACGAGCCGAGTGATGGCAAGACAATGCAAAAATACTGTCCACACGTTGGTATTGACGTTCGCTCGGCCAATGTGTATAGGCTGCATTAGATTTGTGGAGTGTGCATCTTGGGTTTTTGTACATCAATGAATATGAGACTAAAAGAAAATAATATCAATTACTTTTCTCATCTTATCAATTATTTGATTAATTGACGAGCCACGTGATTGATGAATTGGATTTTTTGGGAGAATTCATTTGTTAGTTTTGTTTCATCAGCATTATAGGGAAATTGCATTTGTTTTATAATTGTAGTTAGTTAGAAGAGTGACGTAATTAAGTGTTATTGAAAATATAAGTGAATTAAAATCACTGTCATGAATTTTCTCTGCAGGAACTGGAGCTTTCTATTAGGGTGCTAGTTGCAGAAGAAAAAGAAGATTGGATGGACATTGACGAAGCATTTATCCAGCTCTAGGACAGCATTGGTTGATACATTAAATTTGTTGTATCAAGGAAATGAAGTTATGACAGCATGTGACTTATGCCTTTAAAGTCTATACCACTGAACTGATTAAAATAATAACAGTCTTCATATCCAATAAAAACTACGACTAGAACAATATTTGCTTCAAAGGAAATACCCTCTAAGTTTTCACCATTTGCATTTAAGAACTAAGAAATCAGAATTTATGATTTCTTCTTCGACAGATACGAGGGAATATCGGAGTTGTACAAAATACTTTTGTTCAGTTCAGTAAAACGTTCTACTTACATCGATAGTTTTTCTGTTTTCTTCTGTGTTCTTGTATGAAAATGAAAAGTCGATTGACACATTTAGATAAGTATAACATTTTTATGATTTTTAAAGCAAAATCTATATGTACTTATATTTAACGGAGGTAAGGTTAGTGATCGTGAGATTATGGAGGGTATTCTCAAGATGCACTGTTTTTTTTTACCAATTGAGAGCTATATTTTATCCTTGTATTCTCACGGAGTGAAATCTCTAATCACGCGGGTTAAATTACGGAACTCTGCTAGTATGTAATTAAAAAAACTGATTAAGAATTAATTGGCAGAGAGATCAAGGCGAGTAGGCGTTATTAAAGATCATTATATAGTCATATGCCAATTGAATATAATGTAAGCGAAACAGTGTTGTATCACACGGGTTATGCCAAAGTTAGGTCAAAGGTTAGGTTGGCTAAATGTCGACCTAGTTCCAAAACATCGATATTTTAAGCCTCAACAATTTAAAATAGGTAACCTTCTGTCGAACGGGTCTGGATAAATAAGGTTTTAATAAAGATGTTTGGGTTTATGTTTTCGTTAAATTTTACCCTCGTTAATATACAAATTACATAAAATATTAATGAATCTATCATGTCTATATAGCAACTGAATAACTAGATTTGTATTGTACTGTATCTAAGGTATCAGAAACTACGCACACATTCATACACCCATAGACACATCATAGCCGCGATAAACATTACGCTTTGATAATACGGAGACCAGAGAAAATCTTGGTCGTGATCCTTATTTTATGCATTTACGCAACTTCTCAATTGTGTAACGCAATTTGTGTAACTACAAGCTTCAGCAAGGATGAAAGAGTAAGAAATAAATGTAATAAAAGATAGCCTTAAGCTCTAGACTACAAACTATTTGTTAACCAATCAATCAATTCAAGGTCGGTTATTATTTATAAAGTATATTGTTCCTTCTAATAACGAAACAAATTGGTCATGTTGTGAGTAAGGATTGATGTCATGTATCTAGTAGAGTAATGAGTATGAATTTGTGGGGTTTTGTTAGTAAAGGGAGATCTAAAGAGACTTACTGTGTGAGAGATGACATCTCATATTCATGTCATCTTTTACACTGGAATGAATGAAGAGTTGACAGGAATGAGTTTAGGAAAATGTGTTGTGGTACCCCAATGGGAAAATGAAGAAGAAACAATCAAAACTATTTTTAAACTTTCTAAAAAAGTAAAGTTGCTCATTATTTGTAGTCTTTATCAGCAGCTCCCTTTCGTCCACTTTTGGATATTAGACCTCTACCAGGCTTTGCAATTGAGCTCTGTCTTCAGCCCTTAAGTCTAATTGACCTAAAACTATGTGTGCTAAAGTGACAATCTAAAGTCCCTAACGTAAAATAAAGTGCACACAATTGCCAAATAAACGTTCACAAGTCCAAACAGTGCGTTTCAATTACACCTAGTGTAATCCGGTTTTATCTGGCCAAAACTAGTAATATCCATTTCTATACCTAGATACGATTAAACAGATACCGCAGGGCAGTGACTCCGAATTCATTGGTGGGGTAGGAGTACTGGTGTACGTAACAACATAGGGAATCCGTAATGGGATTACACGGAGTGGGCCTAGTCTACGCTTGGTTGGTACCAAATTACCGGCAGACTACGCTCAAATATGTAGACGGGGCGGTACGGGTGTGTGGATTACTGGACGTCCAATACTTTGTACGTGACGTCTGTGTGGGGGAGTTAATACTCAATGTACTCGTATTGGTAGACATTTCGCAATCTACCAACCAATATAATTTAATCAGTTTTATTTATGGATGGGCTGGATAGGTGTTTATCACTCCACCATTTAAAAACTTTGGATGTATGATGTAAGCATAACACAAATAGTATGTAATCCCACAATTCCCATGGGACCGTGATTTGCAGGGTACAGCTAGTCTAAAATATAAATCAACAGTATTTATACCTACTATTGATGAAGTTCAACTTAGTATATAAATGTAAAATACAATGGTTGCATCATCATAATTACCTACTAGACGCACTTTTCTCAAAGACTTCGTCTACCCCTTTTCATCCTCCCTATGTGTATACCATTACTACCCATTAATAGGGCAATTTAAACTCAGTTAACGTTTCGCATGTAAGTCCAAAACTGCTTCTATCACGTTAATGGGGGATTAAAAACTTATTTTTGTTGTTAAATTCGGTGTCTTCGTGTTGCGGTGAATTGAAAACGTTTTGGAAATTGTCTGTCTTTAAGTTTTACGACAATTTATATTGGATTTTATTCCGAAGTTAATTAACTTATATTGTATATATTATTACCAAAATTTACATATGAATATCTTTAGAGTTTATCATTACAATTATTAGAATAGGAATGTGTTTTTGTATACGCTGACCTGGAATGCAATGGCACCTGTATCATAAAATGAGTCACTTAAGATTAATCTGTCAATAATCTTAATATATAATCAGGATTCATTAAGTGTTTACAATATAAAGTATCAAAAACTATAAATATTATCATTCATACATACCAAATATGATAACTCATACTCACCCTTAGATCGAGATAAAAAACATAATGTGGATACACCATTTTTACATCGACATTTTACATCACCAAACTCACAAGAGAGTTACGTAACATAAAACAATACAGTTTCTTGAAACAAATACCTCCCATTGAAACCAAATTAATTTCCAACTAAACATTCTTGCAATATCAAATGAAACCTGTACGCAAACTCAATTATTCAAGTATATTGTATGTATCAAATTACGCTTCACACGTTCCTTTAAGTATTTTACATTAGTATAATTAAATAATTATAGACGAAGTATTACAGAACTTTTTGTTTAGATGAAAATGAGGCAAGGTTTTAGATAAGCGTAAAGTATCTAGATAAACAATATTGTAGTCCGTTAGTAACATCAACAGTTTCTTTTTTAAATGTTTTTATACATACATATATTTGCTAAATGCATTTAAAGTACACACGGCAATTCATAAAATATTCAACGTTTAAAAAATTTCCTGTCAGTATGTTTGATCTGACTTTGATCAACCTACGTCTTGACTAAGTTTAACGGAACTTTTGATGTAGGTAATACAGTAATAATAGTGAAGCTTAGGCTATGTTTTGTCCCAGAAACTTGATGAAATACCCATGGGATTAGAAAAAAGGCATATCACTACATGGTATAAAACAAAGTCGCTTTCTCTGTCTCTATGTATGCTTAGATCTTTAAAACTACGTAACGGATTTTGATGCGGTTTGTTTTAATAGATAGAGTGATTCAGTGGGAAGGTTTTTAGCATTTTTATAATTTTATCCCCATATTCCTACGGGAACGGGAATTACGTGGGTGAAACCGCGGGGCGCCGCTAGTAACCTATAAAACAGCGGTCTATAACAACCAAGTCGAAACATTGCGTCTGTCCATTCGTGTATATACTATTCGCGTTATAATGATTATATTATGCCAAGGTGATTTGGAAATAACATCAATACCTAGCACACAACCTATACAAAGAGTCTTAAAAAGTAGCCTGGTTTATCGCATAATTTTTTTGTTATATTTATTTGGTTGTTTGATCTTAAAGAATATGTTAGGTTTGACAAAATGTGTTACCAACTGTTTTCAATTATGTGTTTATGTACCTACTATATTATATTATCACTACATAGTATAAAACAAAGTCGCTTTCTCTGTCCCTATGTCCCCATGTCCCTATGTATGCTTAGATCTTTAAAATTACGCAACGGATTTTAATGTGTTTTTTTTAATAGATAGAGTGATTCAATGGTAAGGTTTTTAGCATAATTTTATCCCCATATTCCTACGGGAACGGGAATTACGCGGGTGAAACCGCTAGTAATTAATACAAATAAAAATATATTTATTAAAGTTTTAAAATAAGTTATATTTCACATTATTATCATCATTAGGAGGATAAATATGTTGTAATCTTTTGTATATATCTAAGACAGTGCCAGCGTAAGGGGTAGGGTGTTCGATGTGGCGACAGCCCGGGGCGCCAAATTAGGAGGGAGGGCTCTGCAAGTAGGCGCCACAATAATTTTGCCCAGGGCGTCTGTGGCCCTAACACCGGTACTGGTTAAACGTGAACAAAGAGTTTTATCTTTGAGAGAAACAAATATCTAAACGTATGTATTTGTTAAATTCATATTAAGTAGTAGAATTGTCTCTCCATATTCACTACTTATTTTACTTACAAACTTTTAATTCAAAATACACAACAAAACAAAATGCCATATCAAAAATAAACTCTCATACACATGGGCCATAAACTCAATAGTTGGAAAGTCTTAATAGAATTTCGTATTGAAGCAAAACGATAAAAATATTTTTCTGATTCGTTAAAGTTTTGCTGGAACATTCTGGAAACCGGGACGTACTTACTGCAGTGGCACTTGAAACTCGTTGAGTGGAAACTTTTAACAATGATCCGAGTAGGTTGCGAAGATAATCTTAATAGTTAACGATCGGACCGGGACTAACAAACAGTGGTTTGTGGTTGTGTGCGATAATTACTTGGTCTCTCACAGAACTTATAGTAGATGAATTTACAGAAGTTAATATAGACAGATTAGTCTACTAAAACACTTAAACGGATTTTTGTCGTGGTTGTATTTTGTTTTACATTCACTAAATAATTAAATTCACAATGTATTTAAATTTATATTCAAAATATTGAAGGTAGATTTACATTACTTTGTACAGACGTCTTCCATCATAGTCCTTAGTCTTCTGTGATCACGGGTTCTGTAAAGAATCCGAAACGTCAGAAAATGTAAAAGAAAATACAACCACGATAAAAATCCGTTTAAGTGTTTTATTTCAATGTGTAGTGTTCGTGTAAACCAAAGATATCAATAGATTAGTCTACTATTAATAGTGTTGATTTTTTAGTTCTATAATCTTCTTTTGGCAATTTTGTTTGGTGGTAATTTAGATAATGTAATTTATTTATTATTCTAAGGGCCTATTTCACGACCTTCAAGTAACTTAACTCACCAAGTAAAGTTAGTTTTGTTTCTTTCTTACATTATATCAAGTGACAAAGACCAAACATGTGAGAAACTACTCGGAACTTTACTGAAGGTGGTGAAATAGGCCCTAAATATGATTGTACTTCTGTTAAGTATCTACATGTGTCCAATGTTTTACTAGCATATACGCTCAGAATTCCAAAGCAAGAGTAGTGGCATTATATTAGAAGATATATTGTAAATAATACAGTGACTTTATATTTATGTAATAACTCTATCAAAATACATTTATAAAAATGTTATTTCTTAAACACGTAGAGAGATAAAGTAATAAAAACATTTCGCTGTAACAGACTGACCGATGCGGAAAAATTGTGATATGCGACAAAAAATGGTGCGAGAATTTTATTTTCTTTTGTGTGATGTGATGCCCGGTGGCATTTTCAATCGGTTGTAGTCTATTTCGGGAATTTATCGGGAGCAATAAGTGAACACAGCGGATTGTCAGAATAAACTGTTTTATTACATTTTCTTACTACCTACATTACCTACCCTACTTATTATAACATTATGCTACATACACTACAATTCTCCACCTTTAATTAACACTTACATACTATAATAAACATGATACTAACTCACTAAGTAGGTCAGTTTGAGTACTCAATACATATAACATCGTATGCAGTAAAACCTATCATCTACGTAACTTACATATAAGTATAATATACCACAAAATAATTAAGTATTTTTAAATTGATAACATTGTTTAGGTAGTTACTTGGGTAAACTAAAAAGTAAAGTTAAAACATTTTTTTTTGTTACTATTTCTAATCTATTTCGAAGTTATCAAAACCGTACCTAACGACAGGTTTACGTAATCGTTTGAGAGGTTGTAACGTGCGTTTGGTGTGTGCAGGTGATGTCCGAGGTTGCGAGTCACTAGTTACACCTACACCGGGGTCACCGGGTGCAGGGGCCTGAGGCTCTCTCTGCGATGGTTGGTCGGTCGGGTCGGGGTCTGTACGTGTAGCCGGTGCGGCCGGCTCCTCGGGCACAGCTAGCGAGTCGAGCGGTGGCGGTGGCCAAGCGGCGCCGGCCTCGCCACCCGTGTTGGCAATTTGTGTTGACGGGAACACGCATGAGCTCTTCCGTCTCAACTGGTCGATGTGTCTGTGTGTTGCCGAACCGTCGGACGCTCTTATTGAGTAACTACATCTACCTGACCTATCCAAGACTTGCCCCTCCGCCCACTTAGTTTTAGGAGTAAAGTTCCTATACCATACCGCCTCACCGATGCCCAAATCTCGCGACTTTTTTGCATTTTCTATAGCCATAAACTCCTTTTCCTTCAACTTATTATTACCGTGATCTGGCCTAATCATATCTAGACGGGTTCTTAATCTCCTACCTTGCAACATTTGCGCGGGGCTTTCGCCAGTCGTGCAGTGAATAGTATTATGATAAATTAATAAATACCTTTGGATCGCAAGTTCGGGATCAACGCCTTCTTGTCGTGCTTTTTTAATGACGTTTTTTATTATTTTCACGGCGTTTTCCGCGGCCCCGTTCGAAGAAGGATGGTATGGAGCTGAGAACATTTGACGAATGCTATTTCGCTCTAGAAAGTCTTTGAACTGTTTACTCGAAAATGGTGGCCCATTGTCAGATACTACTTGCTTGGGCAAACCCCAACGCGACCAGGACTCACGTAATTTACTTATCGTCGCGTCGGCTGTGGTTCGTATCATTTTAACCGCCTCTATCCATTTCGATCTTGCGTCGACCGATATCAAATATGTTTGACCTTCTATAGGTCCGAGAAAATCGAGATGTACTCTCTCGTACGCGGAGTGTGGCCACCGCCACGGCGAAGGCGGCGCGGCGGGCGGCGCGGGCGCCACCGCCGCGCACGTCGGACACGCGCGGCACACCGCCTCCACCGCCTCGTCCACGCCGGGCCACCACACATAGCTGCGCGCGTACGCCTTTGTTTTTACAATACCCATATGGGGTCCGTGTAATTCTTTCAGTACCCACTGCCTACAAGTTTCAGGTATGACCAATCGGCGTCCCCACATAACGCATCCTATCTCGATATACAGCTCCGTTTTACGAACAAAATACGGTTCTAATTGTTTGGTATTTGCTTGTGGCGGCCACCCATTCTCAATGTACTCATAGACACGGCTCAAGGTCGGGTCACGAGCTGTGGCCTTTTTTACAGCCTCGCTGTCTAAAAGTAACTCGTTAGCGGCGAAGTGCAAGTACGTCTGTTCCGGGGGCTCGTCTTCCTTGCACTCGACTACCGGTAAACGAGATAGTACATCCGCGCCGTTACTCTGTGTACATACATACTCTATGTCAAAATCGTAAGCTGAGAGTATTAAAGCCCACCGTTGCATGCGGCTCGCTGTCATGGTTGGTATACCTTTATTAGGGCCGAATATGCTGACTAATGGCTTATGGTCGGTTTTTAATTTGAACTTTCTACCAAACAGATATTGATGGAATTTTTTTACGCAATATACTATGGCTAAGGCCTCCCGATGTATTTGCGCGTAGCCTTGTTCCGCCTTACTAAGCTTCCGCGAGATGTAGGCGACCGTGCGCTCCTCACCACCGGCGCCGGCGCGCTGCGACAGCACGCCGCCGACGCCGACCGCGCTCGCGTCGCACGTCAGTACCAGCTCTCGCTCCGGGTCATAGTGCGCGAGCACCCGACTGCTCATCAACAGCTGTTTTACACGTCCGAATACCCTCTCGTGTTCAGCCTTCCATTCCCAATGTTCCCCTTTCCGTAGCAGTTTGTGGAGTGGATGCAAGACGCTGCTTAGGTTCGGCACAAATTTTGCATAAAAATTTACCATGCCTAAGAACGACCTCAATTCTGATATCCCGGTCGGACTCGGCATGTCCCTAATCGCGCGAAGCTTTCCCGGATCGGCACGGATACCGTTTTTATCTACAATATAACCTAGATATTTGACCTCCTTAGCTAAAAACGAACATTTACTTAATTTTATTTTTAAACCAACAGACTCTAACCTTTTAAAAAGCGTTTCTAATGATTTTAAGTGAGATATCCTGTCTTTCCCGGTAAGAATTAAGTCATCAGCGAAACATTGTACATTGGGAATGTTCTGGACGACTTCACTGACGATTCTTTGGAAGATACCACTACTAGACGATAGCCCGTATACTAGACGGTTATATTTAAATAAACCGCGATGCGTATTGATGACCGTAAACCGTTTAGAATCCTCCGATAAACAGATTTGATTGTACGCTTGAGACAAGTCAATTTTCGTAAACTCCTCCCCCCCTGCTAAGTTAGCGAGCAAATCCTCCGCCTTCGGCAACGGGTACCTATCGACCATGAGTACGGGATTGAGCGTTACCTTATAGTCTGCACAAATGCGCAAGCCTCCGTCACTTTTATTTACCAAGACGAGCGGCGTGGCCCAGTCGGAGCAGTCGACAGGCTCGATGACCCCGTCGCGCAGCATCGCGTCCAGCTCGGCGTCGACGCGGTCGCGCAGCGCGTACGGCACGGGCCGTGCGCGGTGGAACACCGGCGCCGCGCCCTCGCGCACTCGCAACCTCGCACAACCTCCCGCGTATCTTCCCAACCCGCCATTCCATACATTTTTATATCTGTCGAGAATTACACTTAGTTCATTAGCATTACTAACAGATTCAACCCTATAATTACTGCTAATTTGAGGATATTGTAAAATGGGTATTTGTATTTTTAATTCAGCCAGCCACTGTCGACCAATTAAAGAAGTGACTCCGGTGTCGATTACAAATAGATCCAATTCTTTCCGAAACCCGTTATAATTAACCATGGCCTTCATGCAGCCTAATGGTCTAACTTGGGATTTACCATCATAAAAAAGAAATACATATTTAGATCTTTCTAATTTTTGATCACTGAACATTGAATCATAGGTTTTTTTACTAATACATGAGCCGGATGTTCCCGTGTCCACTTCCATTTTTAATTTGCGACCATTGATGGACATTTCGAGACTCACCGGCGTGTAGTCACCTAACGCCAACTGGAACATCGGCTCCTCTATGTCCGAGGTCGGCCCGTCCGCGTCGCTGTCACCGCCCGCATCCGCACCCGCCTCCGCCGGTAGCGCGTAGTACGCCGGCTGGCCCCGAGTGCCCCGCTTGCCACGACTCGCCCCGTTTGTGTCTCTGTAGGGACACACTCTCCGCAGATGCCCTTTGTTTCGACAACTGCTGCACACAAAATGTCTATATCTGCACCCGTCCGCCTGATGCTGTCCGCCGCACGCACCACAACCGCCCGCTCGACCCGCCGCCGTTGCCGGCGCCGGCGCGCTCGATGATGCGGTCGCGCTCCGCCCTGTGCGTTGAAAGTGCGTGTTCCGCGCCTCTCTCACGTTCAGCGCATGTACCGCGCTCGTGACGGCCGCGTTACTTCCTGACGACGACGATCCCGCCGCCGATATGTCGACGGCTGACGCGTCCCGTTCCGCCGCTTCCAGGGACATAGCCAGCGACAGGGACTTTTCATAAGTCAACGCTGGTTCCGAGAATAACCTCTGACGAATCAACTCGCTCCTCACACCACAAACAAATTGGTCCCGCAAGTTATCGGACAGTGTGTTTCCGAATTCACAATATCTGGATAATTTTTTTAACGTGGCTATATACTGGGCAACGTGTTCGCCGGCCTCCTGGCGCCTTTGTCGAAACTTATATCGCTCCGCCATTATGGATGGTTTCGGTTGTAAGTGTGAACGCACTAACAATACCAATTCTTCATAATCGAGGTCCTCAGGTACCTTTGGATTAGCTAAATTCACCATTAATTCGTATGTGTCATCTCCAACCAGCGATATTAGCGTCGGAACTCGTAAATCATCACTTATTTTATTCGCTTTGAAGTATTGTGACACGCGGGCGCAGTACAAAGTCCAATTCCCAGCACAAGTATCGAATTCTTTCACTTTTCCGACCGACATCGTATTGTTTCACTAGAAAACGTTTGTAATAATTGATAGCACGCACAATTCCTGATTTTACTCGTCGCCAAATAGTCTATTTCGGGAATTTATCGGGAGCAATAAGTGAACACAGCGGATTGTCAGAATAAACTGTTTTATTACATTTTCTTACTACCTACATTACCTACCCTACTTATTATAACATTATGCTACATACACTACAGGTTGCAAACTTTTATTCTCTACAAACGTATATTCTAAATGTTCAATAATCTATCTATTAAAATCTGGTTCGAGATATAATTTGAACTAGCGAGGTTCGTGGAGTATGTCCACACATATATATTATGAGCTGATGATGATGATTATGTGTGTGTGATTGAGTCTGTGCGTAGTTTCTCATACCCTAGATACGAGTTTCGAACTTAGTTAAGTGTCAGTTACTGTAATGAATGATATATATTAGCGACTAATCTTACACCGAATTATAATAAGATTAGTCTCAACCTTTCTTAGAAATGATATTCGTTGGATCTATAACCGTCTATCTTTCCCCGTACTTGGAATAAAATTAGTGAGAGAGGTTGTTCTTAGAAGTCTTATATAATAACCCAATTTCTTGCCACATCTACTTTACTTATAATCATGATATACATAACATTATTTACTTATAAACAATTCTATGAAATTAGGTGAATGTCGATCAATAGTTAGTTTCACATAGATACAACATACTAAACTTTTGTTCTTCATTGTGTTATCATTTTTATTAAGTGAATATTTTGGTAAAGTACAAAATATTTAATGAAGGCTGTAGCTAGCCGTCCGCTAGAATGGACGTTTAATATAAAAGATTGTCTATTCGTACGACTAAATTATTTTTATTCGTCCGAATTACTGGATGACTAGACACTTCGATTTAATGAATGTTTAAATAAGGCTGCCTAAGTAGAATTTCTGTAATAGAAAAAAACGTTTTTTGCTTTTAGATGTCAAAAAGTAGTTTAAAGAATAAAATCTTTGTTTCATTTTGTTAATTACACTGCACGCTCTAAATAAACGTTAGATTAGATGAAGCGAACTGTCAAATTTATTGCAACCGCCCGTCGGAAGATAAACACAAAATCGTAAATAAGTAGAGATATCTGATAATGCAAATTATATCATTAGCGTGGCAATAAGAGAGCTTGTTATTTTTCCCTAATGTTTCTGTTAATTAGATTGAGTGTTCGTTTTTATATGCAAAATAACTTTGAACGTTAATCCAAGTCGGTTTATGCGATGTTTTAATGGAAACACGCGAGTCTGCTGTGAGCTGGGGGTTAAGTTTTTATAAGAATGTTTTGTTATTTATTTACTCTTGTAATTGTTGTTTGTGTGTTGAAATTAATTTACGAATTATAATGTGAGTGAAATTGGAATGTATATTAAAAAAAAAGTAGTTATGTTTTATATTATCACATAAGGCTTTAAACTGGTGGTTGTAAGATTATATGTGTCTAAATGTGTTTTCTAAAAGCATGTGTGATCAAGATTTTTATAAAATACCTTTAATTAAATTAAAAAAATAGAGATGTTATATACATAAGTTCAATGCGTATCTGTGGTAACTTAGAACCTGGATAAATGAAACAATTTTTGCCGTCATTGTTCTAATATTTTAAGCATAAAAAATTTGGGAAAAAATATTTTGCAAATATAATATTTTGATAATGTTATATTATGAGAACAAAGCCTTCAAAGGTTTTAAAAAAGTATTATACTAATACTTAACATATTGATATCTCTGATTTACACGAACACTACACATTGAAATAAAACACTTAAACGGATTTTAGGCAGAAAATGTAAAACAAAATACAACCACGACAAAAATCCGTTTAAGTGTTTTATTTCAATACTTGACATTTTAAAAAGTAGCACCATCTTCAACCGTGTGTGTAATAGAAACCTTTTGGTCCGGTTGAAACTCCCTAAGTCCAATATAAAGTTTGTCAATATTTCCGCGCGCCGCTGATAGCTGACACTCATTGATTGGGATACCCGATGTCCATTCGATCGAAAAATAAACTTCAACCATCCCTTATCTTATGTCAAAGTGTTAAAGTCTATATTAGCTTGAAATTTTCATCGTTTTAGTGTTTGAAAATAAAATGTAAAAAGATACATACTCGTGTAAGTACAAATAAATCAAATCGTTTTTTGAGAGATTATCCTGAATGTCTTTTCTATGAACATAGCTAAACAAAGTGCCTTAGTTTTCATTAAAAAAAAGGCAAATACAGTATAAATCACAATCTGAAACACAACACACAAAAAATCCGATCAAAATCATTGACAACCCATCCCATAAACCCAAATATCGTCGTAGCTTAACATCATTTCGTCCATAACAACAACAGAGCGATCCGTCTGTTTGCACAGCCGTAATTGAACTTCGATTATTTATTTTCTCATCAGACATTAGAATCCTTTATAACAAAGAGAGATTTTAATTAAAATTACATCATAAATTTCAATTAAATTAAAGGATCCGGCGAGCTTAGACGAAGTTTGTTGAAATAATTATCAAATTTATGTTAGTCCTTGATCCTTTCAAACCGATGGGAATTAAACTAGAGTTACATATCTAGGTACGGAGTTCGATAACTTTGAAACATTATTAGATATTGTACCTTTTAATCTTAGTGGAGTTGGGAATTCGAAAGTCAGTTTGATAAGTTGATTAAGATTATTAAAATATTGGGTTAAAACTCTTGGAATCATTGGAATTTGAGCTCTAATTGCTGTCATTCTGTGTAACTAATAAACATAATAACTAATAAGATGATGTTGTAAATGAATGATATGAATGATAACTAATAACTGACTCGAATCAGACATGGAACAAAGGTTAAAAAAGTTGTAAAAATAAAATTGAAAAACGCACTTTGCAAAGCCCTTTTTATTGCAATCAGAGATCATGGAGTCGGTTTAGGACTTCCATCCTAACATTGCAATACAAATATTAGTATATAGCAAAGAGGAATATCACTTAACGTAATCGCCACCTAATGTATATTGGTAATCACAAATCTTATATAGCCATGTTTGGAAAACAGCTAACTATTCTCCTCAAACCAAAGGCGTCGCTACAGATGTAATACGGGTCCATATTGGCTCACCTAAAGTTCTTTACCCGAAAATGTTTTTCCTAACTATTTGTAGTCCAAATGATCATTCTTCCTAAAATTTTTCATCCTAAAGTTTTAATTCATACTATTTGTAGTGCTACCGACGATGCTCATAACACTCATTTTTCCGAAAAATTTAATTCATAACATCTTTAATGTAAATATATTTAAACTCCTACTGTTTTTTATCATAACGCTTTTATCCCTTAACCATAATATTTTCACTCATGCTCAGAAAGAAACATTTACCAAGTGTAATAAAAAATATATGTGGGTAGAAGATGATATTTATAGTTTTAATGATTATTATACGACTCGTTTACGGTTATGCTTATGGCCTGGGAGTTTACCATAACCATAACTAAAGGATCAATTCGGTTATGGCACTTCGCCGGCCGCTGCCGCGGCACGCTCGCTACGCTCGCTCGGCTCGTGCGTTGGGGTCACAGTTCTAACATAACCTAAACCAATAATTAGGAATAGGACCGATTCGTTACTGGAACTTGACTGAATGATTGGAGCAGGACTCTGGTTTTGCTCGCTCGGCTCGTGCGTTATATGTTATACCTACATGTTATGTAAAAACCAAGTTACGAAAAATTTATGTATATAATATTGATTATAATAAATAAAAATAAATCTAAACAAAAAAGATATGACTTTGAATAATAGTATGAACGATGGTTATGTTGAGAAAATATAGGAAAACAAATGTTTCGGAATTAAAACATTAGTGACAAAGATTTTAGGACTTGCGATTGTTAGGATAAAAAATGTTAGGAAGAAAATTTTCGGATTTCCAATTATCGGAGTTGAAATTTTAGGTGAACTTTGGCGCACCCGCGTCGCTACAGATGTAATACACCAGCAACAAACCAATTTAATAACTAAGCCAAAATAAAGTCTAAAATTAACACAGAAGAAATATTTCTCTTTAACGTAATAATAAACAATCTAAACAATTTTCGCTACAATTCAATCTCACTCCATTAATAAGAGTTCTTTTACTTTTATGATGTTTGTACACCGACATTATATGCTCAATAAGTTTCAAAATTGCGAGCGTTATTTGTAGGTCTCAGTACGTGTCAACGATGAAGACTTACATTGAAAACCGCTTCTAGATATTAATTCTTGAAGCTTGTTTGTTGATGCTTAAGACTCTATTTTGCGATTAATTTTTATCATGATTATAAACTAGATTACATTTTTTTTTGTGGTTTATACGGTGACTAGCTGCGCATTGCAGTTCCACCAGTGTGAAATTTGATTATACAGTGCGAAAGAGAAAAAAACTAAGTCATTGAATTTTTAAATTATCAATTCTTAAAAAAAATATACTCCAATCAAAATACTTTCTATATGTACTAAACTATTTATTTAAATACAAGAATAAGAACCTATTCTACCATCTTCAAGTAACGTTCCGAGTAACTACTCACATGATTTGTCTTTGTCACTTGATATAAAGTAAGAAAGAGACAAAACTAACTATACTTGATGAGTAACTTTAATGAAATTCACTACGAATAAAAAAAAAATACTGTAAAAAATATGAATTGGAAAAATATTTTATAATGATTTTTGGTTTCAATATAGAACGTTAAATATTTAATGCTCTCAATACAAAGTAACCACACACATTGGAAAATAACATCTATTTAAACGGACGTAAGTATTAAATTAAATATAAAGTACATAACAGCTTAACGAGTACAGTCGGGTTACAAAATAATTCAATTAAATCTCATTAAGTTCTAAAACCACTATTTGAACGAGCTAAATTTAATATAATAACAATTGAGTACCGTAATTATTGTTTAGCTATAATTTACGTATTATTAACATATCATAACATTATCAATATCTCTATCATCCTATTACACTGATCTAATAATGTGATATAGGTATAAGTTTATAGTGATAGTAAATTTCCTTGTGTGTTCCTTAATGTATTAAATTAAGGTTTAATTATTAAAGATTATCTGATTAATCCAATGAAATAATCGGACTGCAAAACATATTATTGTCGCATTATTTTTCACTTTCTTGCATCGGCTTTTGCAATGATATCGATACGGCTGTAAGGTGAGGTTAATTACGATGTGACGCTACACGGCTTATTGTTTACTTTATACTTACACCCTTTACAAGACTTATTGTTTGTATTGAAAGGGAAACAACGCTTTTTGTTATTTTAGTGCCCCGCGGTTTCACCCGCGTATATCACAATCCCGTGGGAATCCTTTCTTAGCGGATGCCTACCTACGTTATAACATCTGCATGCCAAATTAAAGTTCGATCCATCCAGTGGTTTGAGCTGTGCGTTGATAGACCACTATGTCACCTTTGAGTTACATACATTTAGATTAACGACTATACAAACTTACCTGTGCATGAAAATGATAACATACATGCAAAGGCTCCATTATTAAAAAATATTTTGTATTATTCCGTTAAAATAAGTCTTAAATACATTAAGTAGTTGTTTCCCCGACAGTACCCACTCGGGACGAATGGAAATAAAACCAATTGTACCGTAGTCGACTTTGAATTCTTATTAAGTACCTATTCGGAGAATATTCCAGTGTTATTGTTAAAAATTTAACGTTCAACGTGACAATATCGTCTAGTGAGACCATTGTATCATATTCGTGAGGATTAACAGACGAAACTACTTTGGGGACATTTAGGTGGTACGATAAATGTATGAAGAAAATGATAAATTTATAAAGAAATTGCAATGTGTTTATTTACGTTTAAAATGTTTATTTTTCTATATAGCGCTTCAAAAAAATTCGCTTTATAGTGACACAAAAGTTTAAAAAGACTCAATAAATTGTCAAACAATTATATTTATTTATGAAATAGGAATAATAAAAGTGAATAGAATATACTTTAAAGTCCCTACTTCAAGGTCGATTTTATTCGATTTTAAATATCAGTGTGTCTTCTTCTTTCAAATTTTCTGACAACAAATTCTCCTTTTATAAATCAACATAGTTATAAAAACAAGTGCATAATACCAATTTAACTTATTTCCTGATTTCACTTCCCAAAACAAAACCTTAACAATCAATGATCAAAAGTCTCTTTTTTGTAGTACGTTGACAATGGCCGGCGAGAACAGCTCCACTTCGAACCATTGCATCTATTGAAGGATACCGATGACAGCTGTTAGGTTGGTGACATACAGAGACAAAAAAATACACAAAAATCTCAATAGAAATATTTAAAAAACACGTTTTACTTTACTCTTTGCGGTACCAATTATAAATAGAAAAACATACGTCAATAAACATGACACTTTGATATTTAATATCTTTACGTAAATAAAACCGAATTAAAATTAAAGGACCAACATTATATTTGCGTACACAAGTCATTTATGTCATCATGCATCACGCATGTTATCAATGTACTTTCTTACCGCAAGTCAATACGTTGTGATTATGCGGTTTCATGTTAAAATAGATGTGTGGACATGGACAACGCATCACAGCCGGGCTAGTATCATAAATTTGAAACTTATTCATATCACCACCAACTTATTCATAGCAACCGAAACAACTATCAAAACAGTTACTTATTTATTTAACTTTTGTTCTGCTTTACACACATCATATACTTCGATACAGGTCAGTGTATCCCCACCTTTACCAGTACCTTAAGTTGATAGGTACTTATAGTACCGTAAAGGCGCGCTAGGCGGCGCTAGCGTATTTTTGCTCAAGGCTCCATTTTCAAAGTAAGCCGAAGCTTATTCTGTAGATAGAGAACTGAAAAGATGAATGCTGCGCGACCCGCTTCACCTTTATCCAAACGAATAGAGACTTTTTATCGTATGTAGTGGTTGTTTCGTGACTCGCTACGTTTCTTATACGGTTAAGTTTATTTTGTGTAAGTTTTCTTGCATTCCTTGGTAGATTCTTAAGGAAATGTTGGTAGTAAAATCATAGATAAATGTAGAGTTAGAGTATGTTGGACGTTGAAAGAGATTACACGTTAATGATAGAGTTGCCTTAGAGGAAGACTGTCTATTAATTATGAGCAAAAGATGAATAATAATCGTTCGATGCAATTTTAATTAACGTTTATTACTAGACTTATTTTACCATCGCTTTAATTTAATACTTTTTCTGAGAATAAAGAGAACACGAAGATTATAAGATATATATTATGGTTTACTTATTAATGTATCGGAATCATATTTAAAAAAAAAAACAATAATACGTCGAAAAAAAATACATAAATACTCAAATAAAATTCAAATTCAAACACTTTCAATACAAAACACCTTAAGAGATAGGACGGTATTCTAAAATCTAGTGGCTAAATCTGGCGGCCATATTGAATGCTCATCGGTATTCGTAAATCGAACGGGTACGGAGTGAAGCGAATTTATGATCTATGTGTGCAGATGCAAGGGCGTGGCTATAACTCATGCGCTGCTTCTACCATACTGATTAGGTGCACTGGTGGCACATAGAGATACGCTAGGCTATAAGAGGTATACTTGATGTAAAAAGTTACACATTTTTTATCCATATCATTTTAGCAATGAGGGATTTCTAATAGCGGTTATTAATGTCATTTGTCATTGCGCTGTTTACAATTTATGTTAACCGTGTCTGATAGTTAATACAAAATGTATAATGAACGCTATTTTTTGTGTGTGATGCCTTTAAGGCGTAAATACAACCCTAGCGAGCCTTCAAGGAAACTTGCATCATATGTAAGAAATTGAACCCACCTCTGGCTGAGAGCACTCAATGTGTCTAGATCACCAAGTCTTCCAAAATATTTAGAAAGGTAATTCAATAACAACTAAAATATATTATAGCTCCAAATATTAAACGATCTGGAACAACTGACAAAAATATAATAGAAAAAACGTTTAGTGCAGAGACGAGCATTTTTGGCACGACTCTCAAATTGTAGGTGTTCGTGTGAGGCATTGACTTTATGTAGAATATGAAATGGGAATTTATGGGGACGTATACATACACTTGAACGTACGTTTTGGATCAAAGAATATAAATGTAAAAAATGCTTCAGTGATGCAGTTTTAGTTGTCAGTGAAATCAACCACAAGTCTTTTTTTAATTTAAGGTATGTATAGTATTACTAGTGATGCATATTAACTTTAATAAACCTTGTGTGTTTATTATTATCGATGAACCTCATAGTTGTATGAGGTACAAACTCAAACATAGGTAGAGGTGTTTCTTTAGTTACTCCCATTTTAAACAAAGTCCATTTTAGTAATAGGGCTGGTTTAAAATGCAGCATCTAAACATATCGCAAACTTAAAAAAAAACATTAAAATTTAACGAGACTAACGAACATCAATTGCTTACACACAAATTGGCAAAAACGTCCAACAAATTGTGAACTTCAAAACGAAATTACAGCAAAACAAGCAATAATACAAATGATAAATTAAGGTAATAAAGTTGAGCACACTCAATAAAGCACGTGGCTGCGTGTAGCGACCGATTTAAGGCCGCAAACACACGGGCCGACTAAACAGGAAGCGGGGCCGGCTCACCTGGTTGAACCGGATCACCTGGTTGGACCGGATCACCGGATGGTCCGGCTGGAGGCACTCACCTCTGGTTTGACTCGGCTCATGAATATTTCATATTCCATGTTGACTGCACCGTTTGTTAGTGACAGTTTCGAGTTGTGTTTGCTCTTATTACCTTGCATCGTGGAGGCTCTTTTTGGTTTGGATTATCATATTTTTATTATTAAACGAAACGTACGTCATTGTTTATAATATTAATATCTTTTATGGGACATTTACACGCACCGTCTGTCGAAACCCTCGACTAGTTTCAGCCACGTCCGGTGGCCATCATCAGGAGGATGAGTGCGATACGCCCGCGCCGTCGTATATAAAAAGTGACTTAAAAACTGCTTTTCATAAAAAACAAGTTTAAACATCGACGCAAATAAAACGACGCAATCATTTATAAATTTAACTAAGAATATCAGTCATTTTGAATTTATTATATAAAAATCCGTCGGCTATTCACTTATTTATATCAAAAAGTTTCATTTGCTCATAACCTCAATACTGTACAGTAAATCTGAATATTTTTGTGCCGAACATTTTATGAGTTTAACAGTTAAACAAGTACTGCCTTATTAGCGTCGAAAGTTTCCCTGTTTTAACGCTAAACCAGACTAAAACACCTGTTTTAAGCACAGATGAATGACAGCTGAATGATCAAAAATAATAATGTAAACGTATTCAGTCTTATTTGCGTTACATTTTAACCTAGTTTAACAAAACCTGGTTTAAGTATTTGTCACTTGTCAGTCAAATCTGTCACTTTAATCTTTTGACAGTATTCAAAATTGTACTTAGATCAGATTGTGAAATCTGGTTTAGTGCTAAGCCAGACAAAAATGTAACGCACATAGTTTTACAATTAACTATCTAGTGTAACTCTAGTCTTGTAACGCGTAAAGACAACGATAACGTCTTGATTCAAAATTTCTTTATTGATCTCACGTTACAATATATCGATCTCAAAATTACTTTCACTCAAGAAATTCTAATACTACTGTATTAGAATGTGACCCTGGTGCGATAAAAGTCTTACTTACTACACAATAAGACAAAACAAATAAAATTAGTTACAAAATATTTAATTCTAGACTACCCTTAAACCAGTGTTAAACCAAGCTTAAACCTCTAACACTATTACCACAGGTATAGCACGACTATAGACTAGTAATCCATTACGGAGGCATTGTGGTCTGAGCAACAATGTGTTCAGCGCAGTGTGACTTATCACCGTACACCTTCACACCGCCCCGCGAATACCGCACTCTATACAGATAATAACTACTCATTGATATTAAATGGTTTTGTTGGTAGAGTTTTTAATGGGGTTTTTCTAGAATTTTCTGTTCATAAGCTAGCTAGAACTAAGAGTGTATCTAAGTATTAGGCACGACCATATCCTTACTGATATTAGGAATGCGAAAGTATGTGTTTGTGAGTTTATATGTTTGTTACTCTTTCACGCAAAAACTACTGTATCGATTTAGATTAAATTTGGTACAGATGTTCCTTATAACTAGGAATAACACATAGGATACTTTTTGTCCCGAAATTCCCATGGGATTGGGATTCACGCAGGTACACCCGAGGAGCTCAGCTAGTCCTTACTAAAATTATAAATGCGAAAGTAACTCTGACTCTCTGTCTGTTACCTTTGCACGGCTAAACTTCTGAACCGATTGACTTGAAATTTGGTACAGGGGTAGCTTATGGTTTGGGAAAGGACATGGGGCTATGTTGGCTATGTTTTATCCCAAAATTCCCACGGGATCGGGAACTATGTGGGCAAAACCGGGCACAGCTATTAAGTAGTAGTAATAATTACTACTAGAAAAATAAGAACACACTTTCTGTTAATATTTTACATTGTTATTCGATTTTAACTACAGTAGATTTGATTAAATATTTAAATTATTATGATTAACGTATTTACCATGTATATTATTTATTTTTATTGTGCTAATAACCATGATAACTATAAAAACTATATTGATTTAACATTATTTTGCTATACTTAATCCCTACTAATATTATAAATGCGAAAGTAACTCTGTCTGTCTGTCTGTTACCTTTTCACGGCTAAACTACTCAACCGATTCACTTGAAATGTAGCTTATGTTCCGGGAAAGAACATAGGTTTTGTTTTATCCCGAAATTCCTATCGAAACGGGAACTACGCGGGTGAAACCGCGGGGCACAGCTAGTTGTTACTAAAAGTACACATAACTGTAACAAACATCACAAGAAAATAGCCATGTAAAATATTATCTTTATCTGAGAATTTCACAACATAGAGAAACATATTTGGAAAGGTCAATGTAAAATTATAGGGATAACATCATAAAGGAAAAGATAATTATGTTATTTTAATTATAATATTAAAGTTAAATATTTAAGTGAGTATAGGTAATTGGTAACGGTTTCGTTCCGTTAGAACTTCCTTTACATGCGTAACCATTAATATTTTAATTAACTTTCAATTTTCGCTTCGTCTGAAATTAATACTAATTATATAATTCAAAGGCTATGTTAAAAGACGAGATCAAAGGGCGACTCCTTTCTCCTATCTCGCATAACTTGTAAAGTAAATTAAGTTAAGTGGAAAAGTGGGTAATTATAATTGAAATATAATACCTATAAATTTTTGTTCCTTTACGTTTTTTTGTTATAATATCAGACTATTCGTGGAGCAAAAAGTAATTGTAATTTTATAGTGTTTTTTGTATCGAGTACTTACTTATTATTATTGTAACCGGACAGTTAATAGACCTCTTCTGTTTAATTCCATTTTGTGTGTTGCGATATTTTTGTGTCAACTTATTGATAGATTTTTGAAGGCTCATACTACTCGTAACGACAGTGACTATGATATTGATTTATTTGATTTACACAAACACTATAACATTGCTATTTTATGTTTCGTAAAATGAGTTTAAAGAGTAGTTTAATTTTGTTAGTTTGAGATGGTAATAATACCATTATAGACAAACTGACCTACGACTTACCGTGCTTTCCAAACCACTGATATTAAAAACCACCTCTGTAACAATCACCTATCACTATTGTGACGGCACCAGACGTTAGTCTTCTTCTTCTTTGCGTGTCGACTCATATTTTTGAGGACCAGAACTCGGCCACCGATATGGCACTATCAGTGGCCTTGTAAAGGTCCTCGCGTGTGCAGGTGTAGGGAAAAATAAATAAATGTGTTAAATAGATGTTAGTAACAATGTAAAAGTATTTACAAAAAGTATCTTTCAAAATTCTTATCCAATTTAAAAGTTTCTTTTACCAATAACCTAGTTAATCCGTAAGTGCTGTAGGCTGTTTGTGTAGGCAGCTCTAACCTACACTATTGTATTTTTAATCCCGAATTTTATAAGAGAATAATATCATATATTCATGTTATTACTTTCCTTGAACTACGTGAGCTTCAATTCCTTTATCCATAACTAATGCGAAATTATATTTGTCGAATTATTCTCGGATTCACAGAAAGATACGTTTTCTTTTTCCCTAATTATTTGGAGTAATATTGGGTTTTTGCGCAAAAAATATATTTTAGGAATTTTCAAGTATGAAACAATATTGAATATTAATCTTTATATCTTCAACCATATTGTATACCTTTCCCAAGCCAAAATTTTGAACAATAGAGTTGTGGGTCTCGATAGCTAAGTTAACTTTAACTAGTGTAACATCATTCATAGTGTTTAGTGGTTCAAATCTTAACTAAGATAACATACTATATTTACGTGGTTGTACTCTATAGTAAATTTATGCAATTTAAATTGTATATTGATAAAATATTTTTTATTTAAATTCTATTTATTTTCCGAATCTCAAGTGTACGTATTATATTAAAGAGATGAGAGTATTCAAATTTCAACTTTAACACATAATAATAAAAGTTAAATTTGTTTATTCAGTAGAATAATTAACATACTAGATTTCTTGACAAAGTCCACTGTGTGAAAACTTGAGCAGCGGGATCCAATTTAATGAACTTCAATGTAATTTAAAGTTTCAAAGAAAAAACTCTACTTTTTAATTACCTCTGCTTTTGTTACGTGGAGCTACTTGGAACGGATATTTTATTAAATTAGTTTATTATTACAGCACTTTGTGTGACTTTACAACGGTTTTCAAGGAGATAGTTCTTAATAATGTAGATGTAGTTGACGTATTTTAGCTGCATAGTTTTGAGAGTCTGTAGATAAGTAATTGGGAAAATTCTTTAGAAATCTTTTGATTAAGTGCATAATATATCAGTATATTTGCAATGGCAAATATTGGCGTGTGTAAAGACAATAAAAAATATATCGGCTGTCGTTTTCTCGCCATTTTGAGAAGTGTCCGCCATTTGAAGATGCGTGACCCACATATTACACAAACATGTTATTAAATAACACCAATAACTTTATTATTCACCGTCCCTCTTTCAATACAAGAGTAGGTCTGACAAAGCAGAAAATATGGGGAAAATAACTTGAAATTTTGGGTCTTAACCCTTCCTAATGGCATGAATATTTTTCGACGCGAGCGATGCTACAGCCTGTCAGAATTTTCCCGTCGTCCATTTAAAATCCTCACTGAATCTGACATTTAGCCACGCATCCCATTTACAGTTTTTTCCACAGCTATCTCGATATTTCAATTTTCATTATTTTCACTTGAAAACACTGACGAATTTATTGTTTTAATTCCTTTTTTAGACTTTGTTTTGTAAACATTAGTTGTTTATTCATGACGATTTTAGTTAGTATTTATCCGTTAAGATTTAATGTTTTAGTATAATTCTGGTCGGGATTATTGAACGATGGTTTACTGATGGTCGATTTGCTTTATGATGGTTAGTGTTAGTTATAAAAGGAGAACTATTAAAATATAGTGTAATTTACTGCACTCTCGAAATGGTTAATTTACGATCCATATTTTATGACTTGTTTAACGAGTCTCAGATATTACGGAAATTACTATAAATATTATAAATATTCTATAAATTAATATTAATTTGAATTTAAGATGTTGGTTAGTAAATCACAAAAAACATGACATTTATTTTTCATTGGAATGAAGGCACAGATACTTTAACACCTGAGGAAATTTACGAAAGCAAACCCGCAGGGCATAGCCAGTAATAAAAAGGTCATCGTAGTTGGAAATCGAGTAAAATTAATTAAATTAAATATTCTTCCACACACACATTGGTATGCTACACACATAAGACACAGGGCCTAAATTACGGTACCAAACTTCAATTGAATATTTTATCGACCTAAATAAATTAATTCTATTGAACGAGTATCTTAAAAACCATTAACCAGAATCAGTCCCGGTTGAAGCACTCCGGTCAACCTGTCAATAATTATGATCAAAGAACCTTCGCAAAGGCTCTAAATCACGCAACCTTATTACAGCGGTTACTGGAGGTACATTGTTACCCAACAATCATTTATGGCCTGTTTACACTGTGACGTGACGAGGCCGGGCTGATTGTTAATTTGTGATGTTGGAATTATATCTGAAAATAAAACTTTTTAAACTATTTTGAAGGACTATGGCGTGGTTTTAATTAGCTAACTTAAAAAAAGAGTCTATGTCCGACAATATGTATTTGTATGTTTTACGTTTGTTTTTTATACCTTCTGATTTTATGTCTGAAACTATTTCTTGGAATCTGCGTGGTCCCTTTTTTTATCTTAACTTAAATAATATGTTACATGACTAAAGCCATGGCACACAGCAAGTAACAATAAAATGAGCATAAACAAGACTAATTCATTGTTAGTTACTGCACCTAACATTAACATCCATACACCATTCAAGCCGTTCCCGCCCCGGATCCGTCACTGTTTCATGTAAAGAGTCTTTCATCAACACAATTGAATTTAAAACGACAAAGCCAGATGTATCGCAGTATAATGTAGGTGTGGGACTAGGAGGAATTTGTTGCGAAAAGGGTAAGGCAAGGACCCGCTCGGATAAATTAATATTTAAATAACTGAAGGTATGCCAGGGTACACGTGAAAAATGTTTTGTGTTACGGCGGAATAGAGATGTGGTCGGCGAAGTCTTACTTCTGTACGTATTGTAGTATACCTTTACGGGTTTATTTAAAAAAATGTATGTAGAAATGTGTAGAATTTACATTTTCTGTGCCGAGGTATGAAGATGTTTGTGTTATGTTAGTAGGACTACATGTAGCAACTGATTACTCACATTCTTGGTTTTAGTTGTTTGCTTGCGTGTTTATGGACCAAGTTTTATGATGATTTTGGATCATGTTTACTGATTTCTAAGCATGCCTGCCTAGCATGACTGTGCGTGATAAATGATATAGACACCACGAAATAATATCGATTTCGCGAGTATGACCAAATGAATATGGCGTAGTAGGATTTGATAAACTTAAATATGGCGGCTATATTTATTATATTTCGACAGTTGGATGTCAATAAATAGCTATATCGATTTCGCGAGCATGACCAAATGACATAAAATTAATCATGTGGTAAAATTAAATATGGCGGGCATTTTTACCAAATTTTGACAGTTGGATGTCAATAAATCGCTGTATCTATCGCGTTTTCGAAGTCATGCTAGCCTAGCAGGTTTGGGTTTGAGATCATCAACACAGTGTAGGCAAGAGTTAGTTGCCTTGAAGTGATTACTTTGATACAGAGGTCTGCCTATTACTTGTAGTGGGATTGTACAGGATGACACCATTAACCTGAATTATAATGTAATCCACAACTTTCTGTCTGACATAATATTTTGGTGACAACTATGCAAGTCTTTTTTAGGATTTCGACTTTAATAAGTACGTACTAACATCCCGTTTTATTAAATAATTATATACTATGCAAGTCACTTCAATCATCCATTAAAGAGACATTTAATTTTATTTATTTTTATGTTTCAAGCAACCAAAACCATAACCTTCTTCAAGAAGACCCGGGTAACAAATTCAAGGCGCGAAAGAACCGTTCAAAAAAGCCCACACAACACCAAAGCGAGACCAATAACCGAGTTATTGCTTTATACATATTAAAATATTGAAATCCATCTTATTATGCAGTGAAACCCGGGAACAACAAAATGTGCGGATGTTGTACACGGCTCGCTGGTTAATGCTGACTAATATGATACGTTTTGTATAATAAAATGTGAATATAAATTATGCTGTTTTTATACATGTATTTGGTATACATTATACTGTTTTATACATGTATTTGTTACCGATCCGTTTTGGTACTAAAAGGTTTTTTGTACTTACATTATTTTATAGGCGTTGTTGTATAGAAATAATATTATGCAAATGTTGTGTACGAGAATATATAAGGCTAAGTGGATTTAAATGTAATTTGGCACAAAGATAGATTATACATACCGAATAGGTACATCTAATCTCGAAATTTCCCATGGGAACAAAATGAGGCGGAAAACCATGGAGCTATACTCGTACTGAGTATGTATATGAGTATGCGTATTTTATACTAAGGGCTAAAAATACTTGACAATTATTCGATGAGAGAAGGTATATGTATACTCGTAGCGCGTAGCGTGTCTTAGCAAAACGTACCGTAGCATCATAGCGTAGGCATATCGAAATAATAAAACCACAATAAATAGGTACTTTAAAAACAAATGTTTTGAAAGGAAAAGTATTATCAAAGAAAGTTTCACATTAAATTTGAAACGTGTACAAAACTAAACATAGCAATAAATTCTAAATTGTGAAAACTGAATATAATTCACAAATTGCAAATTTATTTGATGAACACAGTGCGGTGTGTTTGAAACATATCAAATAATTAATAATTTTAATACAATACATCGTTTTGTAACTAATTGTGGAGTAATTAGTTGTTTCAAACGATATTTTAATTATGAAGTTTTGTAGTCCCTTTTGCAAATGAATGGTATGACAGGGTTGTTATGAAATAGTTGAAACTTCGATATCTATAAAGCAATTACACGTTATTAAATAAAGACATTTTGATGTTACGTGCACATCGAGTTTCGTCGAATTTTTCGACGAGTTTCGGTCACGTCTGTTTAGAAATGTAAAACAAAAATTATAACCGCGACCAAAATCCAACGAGGAAGTTTTATTTCAATGTGTCATGTACGCGTGAATAATAAAATCAATAGGTTCAAAATAATCCTGAATCCAATTTACCTTTAATTAATTTTGACACTTTCATCAACAGGCTGCAAACAGTTGAATCTCGGACCCCCATTCAGCATTGAGACAAAACAGTTTGACCACATAACAGAACCTACTATTATGACCCACACTAAGTCAGGTAAAATAAAATAAAAACATAATTGTTAAATGTGTGCGTTGTGTGTTGCAGAATGCATTTTCCGGTGATATTGGTTCTGTGGGCCATTTGCCCCAAAATGGTCGAGCGAGTCCCGCTTCGCCGCAGTATTGCTACCGACTCGTACTAACGCTATTCTGATAGTACTATAAAAATAAATCAGTTGATTGTATTTTAATACAATACATAGTTTTAAATACAATACAATAATAATTTTAATACAATACATCGTCTGAAAATAATTCAGTTATTTTGTATTTTAATACAATACATCGTTTTAAATACAATACAAAAATTATTAAAATTTAATACAATACATCGTCTGAAAATAATTCAGTTATTTTGTATTTTAATACAATACATCGTTTTAAATACAATACAAAAATTATTAAAATTATTAAATTTTAATACAATACATCGTCTGAAAATAATTCAGTTGTTTTGTATTTTAATTAAAAAAATAAAAGTATTTATTTACAGCATTAGACAGGGACACAGTTTTTTACAAAGTTATTTAAATACAAATAAAAAGGAAAACATAGATGCCTAATTTATAATTTATAAAATTTAATTATTTACTTATTAAATTGTGTTGGTCTTTGTTCTTTTTAGAAGAATTAAAGGAAGTGATTTTATTTTGCAAATTGAAGACTTTCTCTATATTGATATTCAATTATTTTGTTATATTATAGTTTGATACAGACTTAAATTAATAAACTATTGGAGTATTATAGTGCCTTGTGTCGTGAAATTATTTTATTAAAATTATATTTTTTCTCTTGTACGAACTTTTAAAATTGTCATTCTGATGTTGATTTGAATAAAAAATATAATAAAGACCTTTTAAAACTCGTCAATTTCATTTACATTTAAATCTTAATAAAAACGGTTAGGTTAAACTATTACATAACAGTTTAGAAAAAAACCTAATGCAAACTTTATTACATCGAACTATGTTTCATGTAGAGGCTACACTATACATTTTCTCATTAAAAAATGTCGCACATCGCTAGAATAGACTCCAAGGTATTCATGCGTACCCAAGTGCTGACAAAATGTATGTGACCGACGAAATATCGCCGCTACCTATGAGTATATGAGTACACGTAGGTACGTGACTGTCATTACGTCATTATAATGTATAACGGACTTGAACCTGTCCACAAGTTATATATTTATTATGTACTTGTTACATTGTGTTTAGTGTATATATTTTTTGTTGATGTTAGTCTGAAAGGTTTATAGTACTTGTACTATTGATAAGTTATTTTATAAAAGAAGTTAGATACGTTTACATTTAGTGGAATAAATTGAACAAATTGTTAATGTAACAGAAGTTTTAATTTGTTAAAAGTACAAACCTTGAAAGTAACCTATCGTTACGGAGAGAAAGTGAATAGTTATTATTTATTACCCCATGCTCACTCAATACGTGTTAGTAGTCCTAAGCTCAAGATATTTTTGTAAAATAATAAACAAGCATCACTTGAACCGGGAATTAAACCCAGGACCACAGGCTGTTCGATTTCATAAGACCATCGATTCAGAAGTTATAATAAGATGAAAGTATAATTGTCAAATTTCACTTTAAGCCGTATTTAAAGTTTGACGAATCAATACGCATATTAATGTCAGCAACATCAGTAACTGGGTCAAATGCTATCAAAACAACCCCCAAGCTTTAAAAGTTAAATAAAAGCTTAAATTAAACTTTGATACGAACGTAAACATTATCATTGGACTGTATAATATTTATTGCAAGAAACTGCTTACAATATTAATGTTTATTTCAATAAATTATTTGGACAATAATATTATCCCGCGGACATTTATTTCTGTGTATTATTTCGGCTTATCTTGCTCTCGCTCTATCGCCTTTTGCACGTTAAAATATTAAATGAACCACAACGAAAAATTTTCATTCGATAAATTTTTGTGATAATAATTTAATGATAACTTTTGTTGCGGTTGAAATTGTTTTAATTATCATTTCATTTATCGTAAACTGATCAAATGAGTTATGAATATCTTAGATACATTTTCTTGTTTATTAAACTTGTTTTCAGTCTGTGACTTTCATAAGTATAGACTGCGTTTTGAGTTTGAAAATAGGCTTAAAAACTATGCATCGCGTTATCTTTAGTTTTCTATTTAGATTTTTAGCTTTATCTTTAATTATGACGGATTTGGACACAAACCTTCAAACATTTTTTGGTGAAAAATATTTCAACATCCGTTGAAGTTGAATTTTTGAAAGTTGATTCGTGTTGCTCGGTAATGAAAGGAATCCGTATGGAAATTAGACCCCAGTTTCTCAAGTTAATATTATTAGTAAGTAAAAAACTAGTAATTATACATGCACCATAATACTCGTCTATATCGTATGCAAACCTATACATAAATTGCGTGTCAATTTTTTTTTCTTTTTAGTTGCTTTTTAACACAAATGCTTTAAGAATCGGAAATAGAATCATTTGTCAACATTTCCCCTTTAATATTACAAAGTTTGAATTCCACCATCCGTATAATGTGAAAATGGAGGTCAAGGTGAACAAAATCGGCCCCTACTATTTAACGTTGCATATCAAATTAATTACCAAATTAATTTATTACACTAATTGAAAAAGCTCTCAATGCAACATACAACATTCATGCGACAATCATAACAAAGTTATTTCCACATCTCCAAAAATCTCATTAACGCATATTACGTGAAAGCATCGTAATACTAATATGAGTAAAAACATTTTATTACGAACCAGCAATGTACTCGTTATGACGGCAGTCGCATAAAAGGTAAAAATCACTGTTATTTTTCTCACAAACGACGAACCCTCGTCAAGAAATCATTAGTGAGTGTAACAATAATTTGTCGTCGAATAATTAATTGTTAATACCTGAAAGTAATTCGTATATCTAAAGGAAGGACATTGTCTTTTACTTTGTTCTTTTGTTGGTATTTTTAGACTGGGTTTTTAAATGGTCTTTATTTTTTAGTAGCTAAATCTCTTAATAATTATATGCCAAGTCGCTAGATATCACTTTTTGTAATTAAAAGACAATTTTTACTGACTGACTGACTAATTTATCACTCAAACCACTCAACTTTAGTACGCAGATTGTTATAATGACGTAGGCAAGAAAGAAAAAAAAGAAAAAATAGCGGTGCCCTTTTGACATAAGACCTTTCAAATATAGTAAAAAAGTCTCCTATTAAGAGTTTTTCTCGACTCGCCGCTCGGTATGCCTCTTTTAATTTTATGATAAAAAACTGCATAGAAAAATCTTTAAGCTTTTTTAATATCGATCGATGTCTTGCTTTAATCAACTGACCTACCAACGTTTTTGCTCTTGATTACACGTGCAGAGTAGGCATCTAGTCACCTCTACATATATTATATTCATATTTTGTTTTAAAATAAATAATAAAAGAGTTTCTGGCAAAATGTTATTTTAACCATGAACAAATTATTCTCCTTTAAAAACAAACATGTAAGATAAGCAAAAAAATTTGAATTTAAAAAACAAAAGCCTAATATAGCTCCACTTACATTACGAAAACCTTAAAAGAAAACACTCAAATAACAAAGCCAAAGAAAAATCTTGAATCCCGAAATAAATACACCATTAGTAATTTAAATTAATTACGACGAAACAAAAAAACCGAGAGAAATATGAGGCGGGGAGTGTTTTTCAATAATTAGAGACCTCTAGGCTCGAACTCGTGCCCTCTCATTAATCCTGATATTCAAGCAGACAAATTTGCAAAAATGCTTATTCATTGCCTCCTTTTGTTAACAAACTTGATTTGTAATTAGGAACGTACAAAAGTTAGGAGTTTTGTCCCTCTTTGTGAAATCGAAAGGGACCGACCGAACGGGGTAATGAAACGGTTTCTTTGATGAAACTTGATATCGTGCCTGATGAACTGATGCTTTAAATTGTATTCTGTTTATTGATTTACTTCAAACACATTTGTCGGAGAAAGTTTTCGTTTTTGAAACTGTAATAAGAATTGCTTTTATAATGGATATTGTTAAAGATTGAAATCAACTAATGGCGCTGTGTTCAAAGTCGGATCAATGTTACTTTATAATCGATATCTTTTGGTAACGTTATCCAAACTTATAGATATCGCATCAAATATACTCGTATAAGTATTTGTACTTTGCAGCACTAAGTCAAAACTTTATTAAGCTTTTTGTACAGTAGAACCTTCTGCGGTAGAATTACTTGTATTTTGAATTCCGAATCCAGTAGATATTTCAGAATAAAAGTACTTTGTAACGTACTGATACAGAGTACAGTATGCATCATTAAATAAAAACATTTCACATTAAAATAAAACACTTAAACGGATTTTTGTTGTGGTTGTATTTTGTTTTACATCAGTCTTCTGTGATCACGGGTTCTGTAAAGAATCCGAAACGTCAGAAAATGTAAAACAAAATACAACCACGACAAAAATCCGTTTAAGTGTTTTATTTCAATGTGTAGTGTTCTACTCTCTACTTATTAATCGTAATAGAAATACTCATTATATAATTCACACTCCATATAACTGTGACCCCGATGACAATAACACTTCATAAACAAATAACCAAATCTGTAAAGCTATAGTAATGCATAACGAGGCATAAAATTGAAAGAGGCCAACATCTGCGCGATTCCGCTGAAGAACTAAATGGCACTGAAATTCAGCTCCAGCGTTTAACAAATTTATGGACCGGGGGCGATTCTTTAAATAAAGGATGGGATAGGTATTTTATGGCTCGTACTCTCGTACTCTGAATTCACTCGATTACATTATACATACCTATCCTTACTATACATACTTTCAATTATTTTCACTTGAGAAAAATAAAAGGTGCGATTTGTTCGGCTTTTAAAGGAATAGATAGTTTGTAAGTTCGTAAATTGGCTTTTGTGAGAACGTTTTTTGAAGGATTTTAAGTGATACGGTTTTAAGTTTTGTAGAGTTCACTGGCCACTTTTTTATACACATATTTTGATGAAATTATTTTTACTTTGTTGCTTATTTTCTGTCTAAAAGGTATTGTACTTTATTACCTAAAATCATTACCACTTCTAGCCTCTCTAAATACTTTGTCAACTTGCGGTTTGCGGTCGCAGCTGACCCCAATTGTTGTCCAATATTTATGGGTATAAAGAGACCTACTTTTCGTTCAACGCATTATTAAATGTCGTCATAAAAATTGGAGAATATTTTAAGGCCAATATAAATTTATATTAAACAACTATGTTTTGAATACAGAACTATCTTACATCTTTTGTTATTTTAGTGATATTAATTTATTACAGCCATCCAGAGTCTTCGATTCTACTGAACTTGGCTTTAAATTCTAACACCCCAAATTAACTTTTATTACCATTTAATTAAAGTAGAATTTTAAGCAAAAAGAACCTTCAACTACACCCTATTTTTAAATGTTTGTCTCTAAGTTCACAACAGTTCGTAAACTGGACTGGTCATAAAAAAGACATCAAATGAAAGCAACTTTGAAGACAGTTAAAGCTAGATTTACTGGTGACAGTGTAAGGAACGCAGACAATGTCATCGCCGCGCCTTCGGAGCTGCCAACTTGACGTAATGGATGGCTGAGACGTTTGAATTATAGGGTTACATTGTAAATACTGGACTTATGTGTACTGCATATTGAGTGCATACAAAACGTCGGAAATGTATTCACAAACCGATACAAACTAACTGTCTTACTGATCTTTTTTAAGTATTGACTTACTTTTAACAGACATTGCTCGCTGCATAAAAGGTAACCGTTACTTACTTACAGACTGACTGGCTGATAGTTCAACACACAGCTGAACGAAACATAGTCCGCTTTAAAGATTGTTCCAAAGAAAGTATAGCCTAATTTGAAGCTAGCTTGCTGTACATGTTAAGTTACTATTATTAGATGAATGGATTGTGCTAAAATGTACGCAGATACTCGTGACAGATGAGCGTAGGCGTCAACTAAGAAAGAAAAATCGCGAGTGTAAACAGCTGAGTAGTAAACAAATTAAACCGTCAATTTAATCAGTTCAGTGGTTTAATTTCAATGTGTATTGATTGCTATCATTTCCGTTAGTTTAAACGAGTTATTTGTACCAAGGTCAGTGGAATTCCTTGACAAGTTTTAGGAGTTATATAACTAAAGGTGTGTGTATAGAATATTTAAAATAATTAAACAAATTCCTTGAAGTTTTAAAGGTTGAGTTAAGTAGGGGCGTGTGTATATAACATTTAAAATAATTAAACTGATTGCTACTAACTATGTAAAGTTTGGCACGGTTATTATGTATGATTGATGATCAGTAGGCATATAATAAACTAGCAGCACCCCGCGATTTTACCCGCGTAGTTCCGCGTTCCCGTGAGAATTTTGGGATAAAAAGTATCCTATGTTCTTTCCCGGACCATAAGCTACCCTTGTACCAAATTTCATGTCAATCGGTTCAGTAGCTTAGCCGTGACAGGTAACAGACTGACAGACAGAGTTACTTTCGCATTTATAATATTAGTTAGGATTCTACACACTCTTATCTGTTATTTTACATTTTTTTATCAAGTCAAGTGAGTTTATTTTTTAAATCATATAGTTAAACCTACTCACAACAACAATTTTATTATTTTCAACAATTTTATGAATTAAGTACACCTTTCCATTTTCCATTGTATGATATTGCTCTCTTGTTTCAATAAAGCAGCGATAAAACGGCAACAAAGTACTAAATCTATATCAAATCTACTTTCCTTGGGGTAATTGTAATTTTTGTAAGTGGCGGGCGGGTAGCGGGTGCTCAAGGAAACAATATCCGCATTGAGGATAACTGGCGACGGGCACTTGCCTCTGGTGGCTACAGGGACGGATTTAGATTGCGTGTTTTGTGAGATTTACTCATATTTGTAACGGGTTTGTGGCTTAATTTATTTTGATTCATGGAAAAGTTACTCGTTTTTACTTAGTTGTAATCTTTGTTGTCGCTTTTTAGTTTGACATAAAAGAAAGAGATTCAGCCACAATAATTATGAAAGGCGCCGTAACTTCTTTACTATAAAATTGATCGTAAAGTTAATGAGGTGACCGTCCGAAAATCTATGTAAGTATAAGTTGTTTGTGTAGTATAAACTACTAAGAGAGTAGTTGTCTAAAACTAGACTTCTCTAATATGGGTTATTTGTACGTGCTGCGATACTTTTCGGTAAAACATTTAAGGACTGTAATTAGTAAATTTTAGTTATTTATTAATTTAACTACCCGTAACACTGTCAATAATGTTAGTACAAAAGTGTTCAAACAACACTTATGAATGAGCGCACCCAATTGGCCCTAAGTGTGACCCTGTAATTGCATTTCTAAATCCGAGCCGGGACTAAGTCTGGAAAACTTAATTTATCAACAGCTTGTTACTGTCTCACTGCTCGGGAAACACAGTTTAGCGGGCAGAGTGTATCTTAGAGATATGTTACACGATTGTGTGCTTTATCTTGACATGAATGTGGTTCAGTTTTGTACTGGTTTGTTTTAGTTGTTAATTGTAACGTGTCTCAAAGTGAAAGTGCGGTTTGTTCACGCTGTGAGCGCCTCGCTAACTCAAAAGGTTGGAAGTTTTTGTATGAACAATAGATCAGTTATCGAAACAAGTGTACGAGAATCGGGATTCTGGTTATTGTTATAGATTAAATTAAGAAAAACTGATATTATTGGTACATTTTAGCAACAAATACGAGCTAAAAAGAAAGGCTCTTTTGACCTAAAATGGTATCCTACTAATATTATAAATGCGAAAGTTTGTATGTTTGTTACTATTTCACGCAAAAACTACTGTATCGGTTTAGATTAAAGTACAGATGTCCCTTATAACTAGGAATAACACTTACTTTTTATCCCGAAATTCCCATGGACTTGGGATTCACGCGGTTAAATCCGCGGGGCTAGTTATATATAAAACATAAGAACTTTTTGGTAAAGTAAATGATTTTAATTTTTTCATACGCATTTACACAGTTTCTACTATATATATAAAGACGCATGTACAGTGACACATGTATGTAGATGTAACAGCGTTTCCCTTGTAAATGAAAGCTATTGAGATGAATTTATTCAACTAGGACAATGAAACGTTTATACTAGACGCTGTTTTATATTCACTTGAGTTTCAGTTCTGTTTGCAAACTCGTGTTTCTTCTGCGTTCTAAGAAAAAGTCTTTTATGTTTATTATTTTAATGGTAGCGCCCCGCGGTTTCACCCGTGTAGTTCCCGTTGGAATACGGAGATAAAATTTTCCGTTCCCGTGGGAATCCTACTAATATTATAAATGCGAAAGTTTGTATGTTTGGATGTTTGTGAGTTTGGATGTTTGTTCCACTTTCACGCAAAAACTACTGTATCGATTTTGATTAAATTTGGTACAGATGTTCCTTACAACTAGGAATAACACATAGGATACTTTTTATCCCGAAATTACCATGGTATTGTCTATAAGTAATTGTATTTTTTATTGTAACTCTTTGTAGTCGCAAATCGTATCCATAGATGGCGAAAATACTTAATTTTTTAACCCACGATGTTGAATTGTGCCGAGATTGTATGAAACTACGAGCTACGCATGCTCACGGAAGCCGGTAAAACCGCGGGGCGCTGCTAGTACGGAGATAAAATAGCCTATGTCACGCACTGATAAATTAGCTTTCCAATAATGAAAGAATTTTTGATATCGGTCCAGTAGTTTCGGAGTTTATTCGTTACAAACAATCAAATCTTTCCTCTTTATAATAATACTAGCGGTCCGCCCCGGCTTCGCACGGGTTTAATTTTCCCATTGATTTTCCTGATTTTTTTACATAAAAACCTTCTCCTGACAATACCAAACATAACAAAAAAGAATTTAGTGAAATTGGTCCAGGCGTTGTTGAGTTATGCGCTTACCAACACATTTTGCTATTCATTTTTATATTATAGACTAGCTGTACCCCGCGGTTTTGTTCGCGTAGTTCCCGTTCCCGTACGAATTTCGGGATAAAAAGTATCCTATGTCCTTCTCATGGTTCTAAGATACCTCATACCCCACCAATTTTCAGCCTAATCAGTTCAGCCGTTCTTGAGTTATAAATAGTGTAACTAACACGACTTTCTTTTATATAGATAGATTAGTTTAGATGAAGTATCTGTATTTATCTATAAAAGGTATCCATAATTCTGCTTGATTGATCTAACTCACAACTCAAACCATATTTCAGCGCTGCCCGTTAATGGATTGGCACGCAGATAGCTATAAGAAAAGTTTTTCTAAAATTCTCATACTATGATGATGAATCCGAGTCCAAATTAAAATCTACTCGCGGGCAAAAAGCAAGTGCTAAAATAATACACGATAATTCCTACTACATACATTATTTAATAGTTAACATCATCTGAAGACCAAACCAAATAAGAACGGTCGCCATTTTCAAAATCAATACTAAATCGTTAGCAGAACACGAAACATTATTTATTTTATTTAACAAAAGATAAAACAGAATAAATACTTAAAGTAAAAATACATTACTTTAAATCACATTGCTTCGAGGACGACCATTTGTTTTCTTTGGTCGATCTTTTAAGTGCTCTCACAAAGGACTCGTATTTATAATGTCACATTTTCTTCGATTAAAAACCTTATACGATATAAATACATATTGAATAGGTAACATTATAATTATTATTTTGAAATATTAGTCATATTTATATTATCAAAGTTAAGAGCGTCGATGGCCTATGACTTCTAATCGGAAGATTCCCGTTTCAAACCCCGCCACGTACCAATGTGTTTTCGATTTTCGAATTCATATGTCGTTAATTCGGCGCTCTTACGGTGAAGGAAAACATCGTGAGGAAACCTGCACACACCTGGTAAGAAATTGTGAAGGTTGTGTGTGAAGTCGACCAACCCGCATTTGGTCAGCGTGATGGACTAGGCCTTATCACTCTCTTGCAGGGTTGGCTCATGATCTTCGTGAGGATTTTAATATGAGCTGATGATGACATTAGTTATATTAATGTTATCAAAGATACAGGCCAAAACTATCTCTCTTACTAAGATAAGGTTTTGTCGTAAACTACGCTTGCTCAATACGTATAATCTCAAATCAGTCTATGGATGAAAAATAATAAACATTCGTCGCTTAAGAATAGAATTCGTCATTGTAAATGTTTACGTAATTTTATTTTACATAATATTTGCAATTTACATAACATTGCCTAGACATGTCTGGTTATTGTACTCAAAAAAATTGGAAGGTATAAGTATGTATTGTATTCTGATAACAAAATGTTACAAGAATATTTTTTGGACAAAAGAGTATTTTATTTTGTTACATAATATCATCATGTTTACTTTTTTGGTCTACTTACAATTTAATTTGTAAAACTGTGTTTAGGTTTTATTTTATAAATTTATGTTGCCAAGCGTGAGGTTCGAGGTAAGAGATTGGGCTTAAAGTTTGAGAACCGTGGTGGTCCAAGTTCCAGGTTCCAGGTTCCAAGTTTCAAGTTTTGAGTTTTACGAGTCTTGCGAGTTTTTCGAATGTTTGAAAATTCTAATTCGAGTGTTTGAGAATTCGTGTTTTCCGAATTTCTTGACATTACAGATTTTTTGCAGTTTCCAAATTATTCGATTTTCCGAGTTTTCTGAGGCTTCCGAGTTTTCCAAGTTTTCCAAGTCCTTAAATTTTCCGAGTTTTCCAAATCTTCAGAGTTTTCGGAGTTTCAAATTTTCAGAGTTTGCCGAGTTTTAGGTTTTCTTGTCTTCCCAGTTTTCGAGTTTTCTGTGTCTTTGAGTTTTCCAAGTCTTTCGAATATTCCGAGTTTCCGAGTTTTCCAAGTTTCTGAGCATTTCGACTTTTCTGTGTTTTCGAGTTTTACGAGTTTTCAGAGCTTTCGGTAAACGAACTTTATGAAACTTTTTTTAAATTGTAGAAGCCTGCTGATAGATATTTTGGTTAAAAACTAACACAAAATATTTTAACCCACAAAATAAGAAAACAAAGTAAACAGAAACCGAGATTCCTTCCATAAAACTGAGCTTTTAACGTCATCAAATATTTTGGCAATGGCTGCCATCCGTCTCGCCTCATCTTCACAGCAAACAACTGGTTTGTGGAACACAATTTAAGTTCGTCAACAATCGGTTACTGTGGCACCCGGTCCGACAGAAATGTTTATACAGATGCTACAATTGTTTCAACGTTTACTTTGTCAACCAATTGATTATTTAGTTTTTAGGAGAAACGGAGATATTTTCCAAATTTTGCTTGGAAGTAACCGTATTTGGATCTAACCCAAAATTGTGTGAACTTCGAAGCAGAATAATGACCGATGATGCGTATACCCCACGAATATTTTTAACTAAAGCTCCTATGTTTTCTAATAAATTGTTAATATGAAGTTGAAAAAATATGATTAAACTTATCTTTTTCATAATCATCAAATATTTGGCTAGCAAAGGAACCATAACTGAAAATATTATCGATAAATGAAAACCTAATACAAAATGGGTTCAGCCGTTTTGAATCAGAGGTAAACACAGACAGAACTAAGAATCTTTCCATGTTTTGTGTGTGGTTAAACAATACAATGTATATTATACATACTACTATTATAATAGGAATTCTAACAGTTTTATTACTTTTATTACACCCATAAAAAAATAAAACTATTCAGGAAAACAAATTTGAATAAATAAATATGTCAGGCCTGGCCTTCACTCTACCAAAAATACGGATAAAAGTTTAGAAGAAATCTGGTAACGTAATTAAAGTGAATACTGATGATTTATTAAACGATGTCTATTACCTAGCGGGGTGTGGAGGGGGGCAGAAGGGGGCAGAGTCTTGCACAAGTTTGGAAGACCTCATCACGGTTTCCTTCCTGTAAATGAGTAAAGTGAGGGTCTGTGCGTAATGTGGCTCCAGACCCACTAATACCTTCGCCAACACCCCGATATTATTCAAGTATTCAAGCCACGGGCACCAGTTGTCTTTGATTGTCGAATAATGCCCCATACTTTCACTTTTTATACATTGTAATTTTGTTTTTCGAGTTGAAACACAAAAAATTGATGTCAGTGCCGACAGCTTGGAAATTATTGTAATTTGTAATGTGATGATTTAATTTTAACGTCTGTTTTGTTTAATGTGTAAAGATTAATTTTCGTAAAAAGTATATTTAGAAAAAAACATCTCCTTTTAAAGTTTAATAACAGAACAATATCACAAAGCTGAAATTTATCTATAAAATAATCTAATTATCCCAAACCACCGAAAAGGACAAAGGTCTCCATCCAAAACCACCTAAAAACGCAATACAATAAACTTCCGTACACAGTATGTTCGTAACGGAGCAAAAGTAAAACCAGACAGATATTTAAGAGTGGGTATTGTCGCGTGTAACCACACCACAATTTATCAGAAAGGTAATTCCTGTTGAGAGGGCGACCGGTGACAACCCAAGAAATGTCTCCGGTAATATCGGGGCGTAACTCCGCGATGCGACAAAGGGGCAATCGATCACGATTCCACCTGGCTAGAAACGGCAATCCGAATGCGTGATACGCGTTAACTACCACTGAATCGATTTCTCACGCAACCGATTACCGACTCTATTCTGGAGGGCGTAAGGGCGCCGCAAAACGTGAGCCTTTGAGCGTGAAAGTATTTCAGTCGATTCGTTTTGTCTCGCACAGCTCCGTCCCCAGGTAATGTTTCCACCGATATTGGCGTAATATTTCTCAACGATGGCGTTTGTTATCAAAGTGTGGAGAGTATTTTTTCATTTGAATTTGAATTGGTGCTTACATTTGTAATACGATGTAGGTGCTGGCTTGATATTGCGGAAATAGATTAGCTTCGGTGTGCGGTGGCGGAAAAATCTTTATTGGAAAACACATTATGTATATCCAGCTCACAGAAATAAATTGTTCGAAATCATTTCCAATTTATAAAGCAACGTTTCGACGTATTTCAGTTGTGGTTATTGAATAATATCTGGCGAAAGTTTTTTACGGGGATTATTTTCATTTTATAAAGAGATCCGACCGGCGGAATTTTACTGATACTTATATAAACATCTACAATTCGACATAATATTATATTTTAAGAGGATTTCAAATAGGAATATTACTACAGAGACAATTTGTATTGTTTGATTATTCTGGTAAAAGATATATTTTTTGGAGCAATTATTATTGAAGGTTACTTAGAATCTTTGTCTCGGCGATATTTCATTAGCTTGCGTTCGAAAAAGTAGGGATAACGCGAGAGAAACCACGGGGAATAGTCAGTAAAAGTATAGCATTTTAATTAAGAAGGTCTACAAGGTTTGAATCCCACGAAAAACAATTTTAAAAACACCAAAAATATGATGGTTGTTTTTATAAACCATTAAAAATAAATCGTAGTATAACACAAAACAAACTCTCCTTATTAATTTTAATTAAAACAGCTCTGAATACCGGTACTACCGGTAGATACTCACTCCCTTATTACCGGGTGCTCCGATGGAAATATAACGCTGATATTATTGTATTTTGAACTTAACTTTGAAATATTTGTGTTTTTCTTTACCTGGATAGTATTATTTTTCAGACTTTGATGATGTTAATTTATTAGAATTACTTAAATGATAAAAAAGTCCCAATTTTTGAACAGATCGCTTTAGAATCGGATTTGGCTATCTACACTTGTTTGAAAATTCGCCCAAATACAATAGTTATAGGTAAGTGGACCGAAGTCACGGGCAGTCGGTAGATACATGCAAATATCAAAATGCTGGACAAAATTCAACGTATAAGTAAAATTCCTTTGTTCAACATCAATTGTCATCAAACTGATGATATAGAAGAAGGTATAAAGATGGTTAAGAGTACTTGTAATTATTATATGACTGTAAATAATACTCATAATTAACTATTTTATTAACACGAACAATAACAAGATTATGTCAGCTTTCGCCCGCATTAACGTCCATCCCGTAGTATGAATGACCGTTAATATTTTATATCCACTCCAAAGGTCATCGTCCGCCATATTCATTTAATTGAAAATTTAATTACTGGAGAGTACTACGAGAGTATACTTGAATAAAAATTATACACAATCAAATTCTTCTCAGTAAATCCTTTCATTAGATATTAGGGGAGCTGTAGTTCTTTTTCACGGTGACAAAATGTGTTGAATGAATCGTATACTTTTAGCAAGTCCGCATTTTGGATCCCGTAAACTATAGTTGAGTTTTAATAACCATAATAACTATAAAAACTATCTTTGATAGGACAATACAGATTGGGACGACCGCCTGCCCGATGGACGAACGACCTGGTAAAGGTTGCCGAAAACTGTTGGATGCAGGCCGCAATCAACCGTCCCCGCTGGACATCATTGGAATAGGCCTATGTCCAGCAGTGGACAAGCATAAGCTGACGATGTTAATACAGTATTTGCTACACTAATATTAACTAATATTATAAACCCCTTTCGTATTAAAATAATGTTTAAACCATGTACAAATAACTCGGTAACCCCACAAGTTACCAGTAACCGTAGTAAAAGGAATACCTATATTTTCCAGGCGAATAACACGCATACATCGATAGCTGTTGAACCATTTAAGAAGCCGGAAAATTGATTCAGTTTGGATATTGAACCGGCAAATAGGTTCATTTGCCGGACTGATATTTGGTAACTGAATTGGTTCAATTAAGAATATTAGGCCTTAATGTACATGTGTTTAAGGGGTAATTTCGCAACAATTTTGTACCGTGTTTATTAATATATTTGAAAATAATTTAACCGTATTTCTTACAGTGGATATCTTCTGTATTTCACAGTTACTCCTATTTCCACTGGACTAACTAAACTAAGAAAGTTCGTTTGCATAATTTCATAGAGAGAAGTTGAAATATGAAAGCGTGTAAGAAAAACTCACTTTCGAATTTACTGTTTTCCTTGTTTCCTTACAAAACCAAACATCTAAATTGATCGAGTACGATGTTTGGTAGTAATATTGATAACGAAAAGGGCCTCGCTAATGCAACTTCAGCCACGTCCATATTTAAGTGCACGTACTTTCGAAAACAATTTTATTCTTTTTAATTATTAAGATGCTTAAGTATATGATAAACGAAAGTGTTAAATAAATATCCATTTATTTATATCCATAAATAAATTATAGATAAGCATTTATCATCCAATGTTGCGTTTAAAATAAACTTATAGAACGAAAGCCGTCTGTAGCCAGCGAGCTGTGGGATTGACAGCGGGTATCGCAGTCGAGTCGAGTCTGGCGGAGCTACATATCTCAATACCTTTGATAGGAAATTGACTCACGAATCGAAATTATTGATTCTGTAATAAAGTGTGTTTTTGTGATTATTCGGGATAATCTATATTTTATCGCAATTAATAAGGTTCCACAATAACTATGTAATGAGTTAGCGTGGCATAATTTCAGTATCTTCTCTGTCTATAAAGTAAAAATGCAGACCCACAAAAGTATATACAAGTTCTCAAATATTACCGGCATTATAAGTACGTTGCATTCTATATCACAACACAATCTATGTGGCTGATGACGTCATCGATATATTAATTCAATAGTTCATTTCGTCTGACACAAAGAAAAAGAAAATATATTTGTATCAATTTTTATACATAAACAAGCACATTTACTTTGAAAGAAATATCAAAGAATTCACGTTTCGAAGACCATTTATCATGAAAATAAATATGTGTTTAAGAGAAAACTTATAAGTTATGATATTAATATAATAAATTAGGTACTATTTGAGAGAGCTCCGTGTAGTGCATATTAATTGGGAGATAAATATAGTCTGGTTCGGACGCGGCGGGTGATTGAACTGGTGATTGATGACGCGGACTGCTCTTTAATCGAGCTGCACTCTCATAGTATTGGAATTATTCAGTTTTATTATTTTCTAGCGGCGCCCCGCGTTTTTACTCGCGTAGTTGCCGTTCCTGTACGAATATGGGCATAAAATTATGTTAAAAACCTTCCTACTGAATCACTCTTAAAATAAACCGCATCAAAATCCGTTGCGTAGTTTTAAAGATCTAAGCATACATAGGGACAGAGAAAACGACTTTGTTTTATACTATGTAGTGATTAAAATCTTACTGATATATCTTCGAATTGATGGTTAAGTTGTGCAGTTGTACTATGGCACATGGCTGACTATGGGTGCTTATCTAAACTTCTAAACAAATATAATAAAGAGGAAAGATTTGATTGTTTATTTGTAACGAATAGGCTCCGAAACTACTGGTCCGATTTCAAAAATTCTTTCACTATAGGAAAGTCACATTATCCCGGAGTGTCATAGGCTATATTATATTTACGCGGGTGAACCGCGGAGCGCTGTTAGTCTACATTAAAGAAGGTGTGTGGTCAGTAAATAGTGACCCTAACTGGTATGCCCATGTCGGAATATTTTTAAACATAAAGCATAGTAGTAGTTTCTAATAATCTAGATACAAAACAGGAAATAAATCTCGTTGGTCCAGGGGCAAAGAACATTCTAGTTGGTCCTGTTGTCATAATGAGAAAAAGCGGCTTAGTAGTAACAATGTTCAAGATACAAAGCATCTCATTGATCTCCAACCACAACAAAAATGAATATACTCCTCTATGCATTTTGAATGTTTGTGAGGTGATTCTCTTTATCCGTCCAGCCTTTAGTTTTACATGAACACTTCCCACTGTCACTATATGTGTGAAACATTTAATTAAACTATTTCCTAGTCCATTCCAAACTATTTTGCCGTCAGTGAAATCGTACTGAAACCAATTTTGAATTAATTAAAGTTTCATATTTCAGTGCAATAGCTCCATGAGTCAGTTAATGAAATCATTCCATTGAGATTGTTAGGTAGTCAATTATTGAACGTCTTTGAGGCTTCCTCGGGTTTCGAGACTTCCGACCGGGGTCAGTAAATGCTTTATAGTCTGAGAGTCAAATGCTCTTAACTGGGTTTTATTCTATTTACAAATATATTCTATTCAACTTCATATCTGACGGAAGGCGGGTATTGGTTACCAATGATGTGGCCAACATTTATTATTGTTTTAATATGAAGATCCACATTAACAACAATTATAATGTAACAGACATTTAATTCAAAATAAGAACCCCTTTTTAATTTAAATCTTTGAGAAAGTACACGGTGACTTTATATTTCTCTTAAAAATTATTTACTTTGTTCTTAAAAATACACAATTCTTTTAGAACTATAAAAAAATATTAACAACTACCCTAAACATATTTCAACTCACCAAAAAACAAACACTTGCACAAATAAATGCATAATGTTATCATAACAAGTCCAGTCGGCACATAGGTAATGAACTGGTGTAATGTTTAAGTCCGGTGACACGCGGCCCGTGTCACTGCCGCCGAGTGATTAAGCTGTACAACAGAATAAGTAAATCTGTTACATTTTGCCTCTTTACATTTTCAACGCGAATTGTTCTGTTGCTTTCATTAAAATTTTATTTTGAAATCTATATAGATTTCGAACTTAGTGGGTCATTTACTATAATGATATGATGGAGTGAATGCTTATGTTGTGTTTTATAGTAAAGTTCAGGGTAGGCTCGAGTTCCTCAGTGAAGTATATATGTACAAGCTGATGATGATGACAAATATAAAGAGGAAAATTTTGATTGTTTTTTTTTGCATTGAATAATCGAGATTAGAGCGTCGGTGGCGCACTGGTTAAGGCCGTTGACTTCCGATCGGAAGGCACCAGGTTCGAACCCCACCAGTCCCGCCACGTACCAATGTGTTTTCAATTTACGAATTAATAAGTACGTTAAAGTACATGAAGGAAAACATCGTGAGGAAACCTGCACACACCTAGGAAGAAATTCTAAGGTTGTGTGTGAAGTCGACTAACCCGCACATGGGTGATTTGGCTAAGGCCAAAATCACCCTAATTTAGGGTAGGCTCGAGCCCCTCGGTGGGGACATTATATGAGCTGATGATGATTGAATAGGCTCTAAAAAGTAATAGACTGATTTGAAAATTTATTCGATTTATATATAGCTTGCTTTTCAGTGAGTTTCAGTGAGTAATATACATAAATAGGTTAGTTTTTATCTCGGTATGACCACGAGATAGAACACTCCTCGGGTGAAACAATAGAAAAAAACGATATCGAAAATATATCCATTGTTATTGATGTTGTTTTGTCATGAAAATTTAATACTTACGCAAATGTTACATCGCATTTATAATAACAAAAAAGCATGGTTAAATTACATTATTTAATAATTAGTAACACATTTATGTTTAAAATTAAACGAGACCGTTTCAACAATATGATTTTCGTATGTTAAGATCGTATAAGGTATTTACGTCATTTACAAATAACAAACATCATTAAGATCTCTATAAAACTGGGAATTACTAAAGCCGTCGATACATTTAACGTCGTGCGAAGCAGTTAACTACAATATGAAGCTTTTAAGAGGTAATATTTTTAATAATAAATTTTCAGTGTAAATCTCTCTAAGTGATTAATACGATATATCAATAGAATTACATTATTTATTGATTTCATTTGTCAGAGGAACAATTTAATTTTTTAGATGGTGTGATGACTTTTTTATAAAATGATTAGAAAAAATATTGGCAATTAGTAGTCTAGTATAATATATAAGGGTAAATATATAATAATAATATAATAAGGGCATGTAATCACTTACAATATTTTATTTTCAGATTTATTAGCACTGGCAATGATAATGATCTGCTTGGTGCTCCGCAAGCCGCTAGCCATCACTCCCAGTGCCAGTGGCCCTGTAGCCTCGGCCGGCGACCCACAGCCTGCAGCCTACGGTATTGCTTCATCCTTTGCCCAGGCGTATCCCGCAAACCCTTCACTCATTGTCAGCGCTGCAGCCTCATTGCCTTCACCGTCCTCAGCTACTAGTAGTTCATTGACATCCAGCGTTACAGCCTCTTCCAGCGCTGCAGCTGCTGCCAGCGTTCCAGCTTCTGCCAGCGCTGCAGCCTCGGCCTCCGCTTCAGCCATCGTCAGTTCATCTACATCAATATTAGCAAGCAACGTAATTCAATTTCTCTCATCGACATTCTCTAGTTGAATTTTGAAAGTGGAAAGTTTTATTCAAGAGTGTACATATTAATTTTAATCATCGTTTTTAATGTATAACGTGGAACGTAATTAATTTTATAAGGATTTATAATATTTTTACAAATGTTTATGTAAGTAAATCGTTTTAGTAACCTATTGGTATGAAAGATTAAAAATATCCAATCATCTAAACTTTCGCGTTTTATATATTAGTATTAGCTTAGTTTAGGGGTCAGTTACTATAATGAGATGTATAGTGAATGATTATGTTATGTTACATATTAGTAGGGCTATTGGGATGATAATGTATTTTGAAATTGTTTGTTATTGAACTAAATATTTATAATTATTTAATACATGTTTGTTAAAATAGTACGACTAGTTTTTTACTAATAACTTTATTTTTTTTAACACATAAGTTAAGATAAAATTGTGCAATACTTTTTTTTTGGATATTTGCCATCTATTTAGGTACCCATATTATTTATTTTAAGTTTCAATAATCCCGTAAATCATATTAGTTTTAGTGCTATTAACTATGATAACACTGAATACCATAATAAAGTATGTTTGTAAAAGATTAATTCAATACGATAAGACTCGCCCGGTGGGTAGGTGGCTCTCGGACTACATTTCACCTATCGGATAGTTACATGGAAGTGCACTTCATTCACTTTTATATTCGCTGCTCTTCCGTTCAACCATTAAATGATTCCTGAACCCGGTTGATGGTCTCTTTCTTTTGATTTTACCTATTTTAGTATTGTTTATGCATACCTAGCAAGTGAATGTCATACAATAATTTTGTTGAGATTTGTCACGCGTTATATTATGAATCTTCGCTGTTATATTATGAATGATGAATACAAAAGTAAAATAATATGTAATATTGTTTAACAATAATTTGAATTATAAGTAGTGTATACCATGTAATGAGTCTATTTACCTGTTTACTCAATGATTTGATGTATTAGACTTACAATCTTTTTGTAAATTGTGATTGAATCATCTGACGACATTATTGTCCACAGTGATACCCGTTCGATTCCCTTTTTGAGGTGTAACTATAATGAAGTAAGTACGTTTAAGAAGGACACCATAATAAAAAATACCCCAACATAATTACTTGCAAACCCCCATAACTTTTAAACGGGTCAACCGATTTTCATTTAACATGTCTAAGAACACTCGCACGTAAGTCCCCTTTAATATAAAAAAACTAAATTGAAATCGCTTCATCCTTTCGGGAGCTATGATGCCACAGACAGACAGATACACACACATACAGACACGTCAAACTTATAACACCCCTCTTTTTGCGTCGGGGGTTAAAAACATTTGCCATGCCCTAATAAAGGAAACGAAAACTGAAGTTTCATCACAGCCACCCGGAAAAAGGAACTAGATTTCGTCCGTCAAAACTATCTAATTTCCTAATATTTGCAAAGTTAGAATCACTAGCGGCTTCTTCGTGGGACTACCTATAAGAAGAACTAGTAGTTAGGACAAACTCGGAACAACGCATTGGAGTGTATTCCAGACACTTGGTGTCACGTGAACTTTCATTTCCTTATGTTATCAGCTTCGTAATATACGTGTAGGATGCCCTACATAGTTTTAGTTTGATGTACTTATAGGTAAACCTAGTTATTTCATAGCTGTTTTTTGAAATCATTAAAAAAAATCTAATACACTGCTTGCAATTATTTTGCGAAATTGTTAAAGAGACCCAGGCCAAAGTGGCAGATACAGTGCTAGAAGTACTATAGACATAGACAACCTACCCACTATAGACGTCATTGTCATCACCGCATAGCTAGAGCGTGGGTCGCAAATTCTACTTTTAATAGTTATTTATGGTACAAGCGAGGTAAGTTGGTGATTACTTCCGAGGCGCTATTGAGGCCCGAGCCATCAGGCGAGGGTCTGAAGATAGCCGAGGATAGTAATCATCAATACACGCGTGTACCATACAACGTTTTTCAACACATTTGCGAAGAAATTATCATTTTTCGCTAATAAATAAACAGTTTTTCTATTCGCGCGCATCCAACACAACAATGGTGATCGGCCAAAGACTAAAAGATATACTTATTAAAAAAAAAACGAATGAATGAATGAATGGAATCGACCATAGACCTACCAAAAGTAAGGAAACATATTTGAAGCTTGTTTTTAAAATGTATGGACACAATTTTTTTGGTATCGAAACTTTAATTAAAAAACAATCAATCAAAAATTTAAATAACAATCTATAACTCACTAGTGAATAAAATGTGCCATTATTCAACTGTTTTTGCACAAATAAGAGCCCCTTTATGAGCAAATGTGTTGAAAAAGAATTATCCCATAAATAATTCTGCCTAAAGTGACGGTGAATTGTGAACTTACAGTCATACATTGAAATAAAACACTTTAACGGATTTTTGTCGTGGTTGTATTTTGTTTTACATTTTCTGACGTTTCGGATTCTTTACAGAACCCGTGATCACAGAAGACTAAGATGGAAGACGTCTGTACAAAGTACTTAATGTAAAAAAGTTTACTACCTTCAATATTTTGAGTATAATTTTAAATACATTGTGAATTTACAGTCATACAGTCAGATAACCACTCTGCCACTGAATGTATATATATTGCATAACGTCACTCCTTTAAAAGACACAAAAGTATACCTACCCCATTCCCAGCACCAAACCTCCTTCGTCATTTCTGTATGAATATTCTTAAATTCGCACCCAACTAACCTTGAGTATTTATATACACATTTCAAGCAGTATTTTTATGTTGATGGATGACAAAAAGGTTGCACGGCACCGTCGCAATTTGGCCCTTAGTGACGTCAGTGATATCATTGACCCTATTATGATGTTTGTCTCATTTTTCCGTAAATATTTTACTCTGAGGGTGTTACAACAAATGCGTTCACGTACTGTACTTTTATTCTTAAGTTATGTGAGCAGAATTGGACAAAAAATAAATAAATGAATTGTATATACCTATTAAGTGAATTCGGCTGTATGAAAAAGTGTGTGGGAATGGATGTTTTTGACTCGTTGTCCCAAAATAAATTTGAATATGTGTATCTTATATTTGGTACACATATTAATACTTATAAGTAACTAGTAGCTTCCCGCGGTTTCACCCGCGTAGTTCCCGTTCCCATGGGATTACGGGGATAAAATATAGCCTATGTCACGCACTGATAAAATAGCTTTCCATTAGTGAAAGAATTTTTGAAATCGGTCCAGTAGTTTCGGAGCCTATTCATTACAAACAAACAAACAAATCTTTCCTCTTTATAATATTAGTATAGATAATGAATAGCTCTAAGAATTGCGCCAATAGGTACCACATCTATTTTCAAACAAAATGTAAGGACTAAAAAGTAAAATATTGTAATAAAGCCTTAATAAACTATGGATAGAATACTTCAATCCTACTAATATTATAAAGCCGAATGTTTGTGAGGATGTTTGTTCCTCTGTCATGCAAAAACTACAGAATGAATTTTAATGAAATTTAGTACAGATGTTCCTCATACCGAGGAAAAACACATATGATTTTATCGCAAAAATTCCAAATTTCCACGCGGGTAAAACCGTGGGGCACAGCTAGTATAAAAAAATATCATAATATCTAATATTAGACCGTCTAGTCCACTTCAGGTAAGTATAATATGAAAATATTGATTTATCATTATACTTAAGAGGTTTATAAAATTTTATGTGTTTGAGGTGTAACTATTGGAATAAGTATTAGAGAATTGAAATTGGATTTAAAACTACTTAATTTTAGAGCGTATACATAAATATAAGTGTGATAAGAATATTTAAATTAAATGGTATTGTGTACTTTTTGTAAACACAGGTACATATAATAGATATGAAAACACGCAGAACAAGTCAGGGCATGTTCGGGAATCGAATCTATAACCTTTGGCATTGCAGCGTCTCACTCACTCACTAGCAAATACATCGTCAAATGAAACCTTTATTCATAAAACAACATATACCTCAACAAAAACAGTAACTACCGTTAAAAACAACAATATCTTGATATGAAAATTAAATTTTGGAAGCAAAGAACATAGATCGGGGATCTAAAATGAAAATCTTCATATTAAGGGCAGGTAAACATTGACTCTCATTTATTTTGTTGCCCTCCGAATATTGTACGCATATAAAAACCAAAGATATACATTCAGTTTCTAAAAATCGTTCCACAAAATGAGCGCACAGTGCACTCATTTCAAATAGTCTTTTTTGACTTTAAACTGTCCGTGTAAGGTTGAATTTGCAATACAACATGATGATGATGATATTCACGGACGGTTTCGGCCACGGCGACTATGTTCTACTCTAGCTACGACTGCCTGTAGAGTATAGTGATATTTTTTTTTTCTGTAGTAACTAGTAGCGCCCAGAAATTCATCCGCGTAGTTCCCGCTCCCGTTAGAATACAGGAATAAAATTATCAATACTAAAAACCTTCCTTTTGAATTCCTTTATCTATAAAAGAAAACCGCATCAAAATCCGTTGCGTAGTTTTAAATATATAAGCATACAAATAGGTACAGACAGGGGAAAGCGACTTTGTTTTATACTATGTAACAACAAAGTCGCTTTCCCCTGTCTGTACCTATTTGTATGCTTATATCTTTAAAACTACGCAACGGATTTTGATGCGGTTTTCTTTTATAGATAAAGGAATTCAAAAGGAAGGTTTTTAGTATTGATAATTTTATTCGTGTATTCTAACGGGAGCGGGAACTACGCGGATGAATTGCTGGGCGTATGGTAAGCTGGTGAGTGTTAGCGGATAGTGTAGTGTTAGATTTGTTGGGGATTATACATCTTGAGTTTTTTGTACATCAATGTTGCCCTCGGTATATTGTTCGTACCTTATTATTCTGTGTCGTAAATCATCACATACGGGACCCTCTTGCTCCCAAATTATGGCGAATACCTCTGTAATTATGTTCAAGTAGTTGGTTAACGGAATTTTGGTAATTCAGGTGTAACACATTATTGTTATAGTTAACTAGTACTGTTGTTCATTTAATTTAGGCGTTTAATTGAGTTTTGGTATTTTGGATTTTAGATGATGTTTATTTTGCTCTTGTAGTGTTATGTATGCGAAAGGTTAGTTATGGTTTTGTACTTTAAAGTTGATGGACTGATTTTCAATATTAATTAAAGAAAGAAAATTCCAAAATGTTGGCATGTGTCATAAAACATTTGAGGGTTTCCAATTCTGATTTATTTTTTGGAGTACTTTATTAATGTGTAAGATAAAACCAATAGTAACAGAAACTGATACATACTCGTAATACCAGATCGAAACAAACATTTGACGAACATTAGGTATAGTATAATATAATAATTTCTGTTAGACACTCTAGTAATGAAACACGGCTCAATTCAATAACATTATTAAACTCCAAAACCATTTGACTAATAACAAAAACAAACAAAAACTCAGTCTTATTAGAAACTAAACACACAAATGGAATTAATAAACTAGAGGTCTATATTTTAGTTAAAATTTTAATAGCAATTGAGAGACGAGATTACTATCAAAACTTTCCACTGTAAACAGTTCGTGTACGAAATAATAAAATTAAATTTATAACCAATAAAATGACCAAAGGGTTTAGCTTTCATTACGCTCGAGGTCTGATTGTTGTAGCCGAGTTTTGTTTAACTATTCCCTCTTTTTGAGGTTGATTTGGTGAACGTAATGTTGTAGTTTAGAGGGAATAATTCTTTTGTATGTTACATTTGTATATTAAATTTATTTTGTGTAACAGTGTAAGAATGGATCTTTATAAGTGTCTTGCTGATCGCAAATAGCATCAGTAAAGAGAATTTAATCACTAACACATATGTATATAAGCATCATAATTGGATAAAACCAAACAACCACTTCACTACATAGTATAAAACAAAGTCGCTTTCTCTGTCCCTATGGTATGCCCCTATGTATGCTTAGATCTTTAAAACTACGCAACGGATTTTAATGCGGTTTGTTTTAATAGATAGAGTGATTCAGTAGGAAGGTTTTAAGCCTTTTCTTAATTTTATCCCCATATTCTTACGGGAACGGGAACTACGCGGGTGACCGCTAGTAGATGATATTTCTTTAAAATTGATTCAGACTTACTTAAGTTTACCCATCATTTTTTATTGAACTCTAATCTCTAAACACATGTAAATTCACCAATAAAATCTAAAAATGCCTTAAAAATCCTTCACCTAAACTAAGTCTGTTGTTTACGCTATCACTATACAAACCTTTCCACCACGTTTGGGCGTTGGTATCTCAGCGGGGATGTTATAAAAGTGACCTATTTTAAACAAAAGGACGCTGTGGCCTGCGATACTGTTAGATTTGCAACTTTACGACTAGTTTGTGTATACTGTGGCCGCAGTGTATCTTATATCTTTCTTCAACATTATATTGATGCTGAGTCTTTGCGTTTTTAATAAATCTGTTTTGGAAACTAGTTCTTTTTGGGCTCAATTTTAAATTTAGTTGAGTATTTTGATATATTTTACTATTAAAATATATCAAGCCCTGCTCATTCTATTTGATTTTCACAGTTTTACATAATTGCTGGCCTACTTATATCAAGTAGTTGATTCATCATCTTAAACTCTAGATCAAAGACGACAAGTATAGTCGTGTAAAGTAATGTCCATTATTTTTTAAACTCTTTTTATTAAGTCAATTCTAATCCTATCTTAATCTTAATATTATAAATGCGAAAGTAACTCTGTGTGTCTGTTACCTTTTCACGGCTAAACTACTGAACCGATTGACTTGAAATTTGGTACAGGGATTAGCAAATGTTTTATCGCGAAATTCCCACGGGATCGGGAACTACGCGGGTGAAACCGCGGGGCACAGCTAGTACCATTATAAAATTGTAAAGACTCAACATAAAACCATTTTCGTTTTGAATATAAGATTATAATAATAAGAATTCCAAAAACGTACAATATAGTGCATATCGGATATATGCACTACCTCTATACACATTCTGCAAACACTGTATAAGTTCGTATGGATTTTATAGTGTGTTTGTCTTGTGTGGAAACTGAAGCTAGAACATTATGGAAACTTCTAGATAGGTGATGTGGTGTGTTGTCGGCTTGCTCGTGTCCGTAGGGAGTTGTATTCGAAGCTCGGCTGATGTATTTTTAAGGATAATGTTTTTACTACGATATGCGTTATTTCGGGTGTGTTTTTTAGCAAGTAAATATCATAAATGTTTGTCTCGGTCTGGGTGTGTGTGTGAGTGAGTGTGTGCGTAGTTTCTGATACCCTAGATACAAGTTTCGAACGTAGTTAGGGGTCAGTTACTGTAATGAGATGATGTAGTGAATGATTTATTTTATGATATGATTTTAGCAAGTTTGGTACGGAAATCAAGAGACTTTTCAATTACGTATCATTTTCTGTATTATTTTTAAATATTGACTACCGCTATAATTTAAAATTAAGTTAATTAATAACGTTTTCAATTTGACCTTCAAATATTGGATAAACTCGAGCGAGTGTATTCTTTTTACCTTTCTTTTTTAATAAAACCAAATACAATACATATAAGGAAAAACACATATTGTCAAATACAATACCAATGTAATACGAGTACATAAGTAAAGGTATATAATCGGAAGTATCCGTAATTGGTTGTTGTTAACAAAGAATATACATTAGTATATAATGTACATTTATAATGCTTAGAGGGTTGCTTGTAAACAAGATACAGGTTGTTGATTAATACAATAAAAAGAGAAGTAAGGAACGAGAATATTGAATTTGAGGCCTAGACTAAGGCATTTTTTAGATTATATAGAAAGAAGCTGAAGCGCTCATGGCCCAGTGCTACCCGCGGATCACTTGTGATCTGTGCGGTTAAGCAACGTCTGGCACCGTCATGACTGTGATGGGTCATTACTAAAAATGACTTTTAATTTAATGTGTGTTTCCATGTTTCGGAGGGCACGTAAAGCCGTCATCATCGATAGTCGTTACGGGTAGTTAGAGCCCTCAAAATTGTAACATTTGGTTTAACCAAAAAATTTCGTATAGCCCTCTGGGTTGTGACGGTCTGATGGCAGTCGCTTCACGTAAAATACTGACATTCCGCCAAATCTGGTTAAACTGAAAAAAACTGATCCCAAATAGAACTGGGATAAAGGTTCGGTAAAGAGGGAGATAAAAAGAAACTACATTATATAGACAGTACATGAATATGATAATGTAATTAATTAAATGTATATGAGCAATCAGTTGTATCTATCTCAAAAATCAATATTTTTGAGTCAGTCAAATTACTGAAACAACAACTATAAACCAACTTGAATTTTCATTGAAGCAGATGGCTTTTTGCAACTGATATGCTTGTTCGTACGTAATATTGATTACACAGCTCTATAATTCATTTTAAGTGAAATAATGCAATTAAATAACTTGATACATTATCATATATCTCTGGAAATATAATATTGAGTGCAATAACAGATTTTAATTTGTTTAATTTGAACGTATTAAAGTTGATTAAATAGCGGCGGTGTTTAGGTGGCCATTGACGAGTCAGTTGGACTGATCAATCTAGACATAATACTGTGGCGTCACTCAAAAACTTTTAGTTCAACTAGATTTCCCCACTGGGATCTGAAATCGCTCCGGTGATCCGACCGTTTTTTGGATGAACGCCAGTTCAACTGATCAGTTAAACTGACTCGTCAATGGCCACCTTTTATGAGCGGGTGGTTGACCGGCGTACTGTCATCGCACTGTCCAAATGGCAGGATGTCTGCAATGTGAAGGCGCCAAACACAATTACTTTTGTCAAACGTAACCCCGGGCTCGGGGGCCGAACGAGCGCATCACATTCCCGCTCTCCCACAAAACATTCCGCCCAAAAATTTAACAAAAAGCTTTATTTTCTTCAATTAAAATCTCTCAGTTTCAGAAATACCTTATAAGAAGGGACCTCCTCTTATTCAATTTGCTTTTATTGTTTAAAAGAAGACTGCAAAGCGTGGGTTAACGATCCTCGGGGCCGGGATTCAAGAATAAAAGGGAATTTTCTTATCCCGGAATTAATATAGTGAACGAGACTAGCAATTTTGGACGAAATTTGCTTATTTTTTTCGTGCGGACTGTTTTATTTGCAATCTGGAGTCAGTTTGATTTGTTTTTAAAATTTGTACTCGTTTGGGTTGGTTGGTTGGTTTATGTTGGTCGGTGAGTTATTTATGATTGCGGAAGGTTTCGTTTTCGGCGGCGGCGGGCGCGGCGGTGGCAGGTTAATTAGAGTAACACTGAGTACAGTTGGTTACCCGCCGACAACCTAACATCAACTTCTATCTAGACTTGAAGGATTCTTTGTTTAGGTGCAGGGATGTTTGGGTCTATAACATGTATATTATCTAGGTAGAATAAATAAGAACTTGTGCCCGACGACTTTACCTATGTTATTGATTACTATTTCGTTTAGCTAAATGATGGGTTAATAAGAATTATATATTTATTTTTCATTTGAAGAAAGATTTAGAATAATGCAACTAAATAACTCTTTATAAGTTCAGCATAAATTTGATGCTGCTTTTTAGTTTTGGAATTAACAAATTAAACTAGAAAATGAATTCTAAACACAAGATTTACTGTAAATCTTTTTCTTTGTTCAAACATTCGCCAATAATCCTATCGAGAGACAACAGCCGTGCGCTGAATTCCAAACTACTATTGGTCAAAAACACACTTCAAATTGGCAATTTTCACCGAAATATTCTTTGTAATTTATTGAACATTCTCACATGCTGCGCCATTTAATGGGCGTGGTCTGATTTGTTGCCAGAAAGTATATATTTCCTCATAATCCTAAGGTGGCAAGTTCAAATCCAGAGCTAGGTAACAAGTGACACTATTTCTTTATGTGATCAAGTAATGATACAAGCAAGGTGGTCACCTGATGGTAAGGAACACGCCTGCCCATTCCAGACACAGTGTACAACACTGTACTGCGCTCATCACCCCGAGACATCAGTTGGAGAGTCTCGTGCGCCCAATCATTTCAATGACTACATTGCCCTTCGAAATTGGACACAGTAATGTTACTGCACGACTCTTTGGAAGCAGAATATCTGATAATGAGGTAATACCCACTCAGACGGAATCGTGCAAGATTCCTACTACCTGGTAAAGTGCTAAGGTGACAGGTTCAAATCCAGAGCCAAGTAACAAGTTACACTAATAAGCCTGTGAGCTAATGTGCACTTATCATTAGCACCCACAATGGAGCCTCTTGGCAAAACATGTCCTGAATCCAAAACTTCGAAATGTGACATTTAAATCTGCTCTGAGCGAGCGGAACTTTTAGTATCAGACTTATGTTCTACAGTAGGAATGTGTCAGGTTAGGGTAATGGGCATGTTAAGTGTGTTAGTTGTTATATCAAATTATGAATAACTTAGATACAAGATTTTCCTTCCTTCATAATAAGTAACCTTGATACAACTTTTTTTTCCCTCTTAATGTCTTGTTATCCCTTATAGGCAGGCAAGACATTTGTCACTCTTTTGAGATTTCCATGTGTGACGGTAGTTACTTAACCATCGGGACATAGGAGGTTAACGAACCAACGGTTTTATTCGTTGGCTTTATATGTCTAAAAATATGCATTCAATCAGAACTGTAAATGAAAATTGGTTTATTTTATTAAGCGTATATCAGTACTGACGAACATAACACATTTGCTTCTAAGGTAAAAAGCAAATCACCAATCGTTCTAGCTAAGCAACTAAATTAGTCACCATATTTTCTAGCCATAAAATTATTAATAAATTCAATAGAAAACCTTTTTAAAAACAACCCAAAAATATAAAGCATTACGTTAGACCAAAACAACGCAAGCAAAAGTGATTGATGGTAGTTATTAAGCGGGCTCAGTAATGGGTCCCACCGTAGGTACGTATACAACTTTCAAATTGTGTTTGTCAACAATTTAAAAACTTCCCCCATTTATAAACTTAGCGAATACTCGGATTAGTTTAATAGACCACGTACAAGATTTTGTGGTTCACAAGATATATTTGCTGGTTGTATTAAGATTTGTCATATTTTAAAGTTGACTATAAGTAAATAAGTTGAAGTTAAATGTCGTTGAAACTGTTAATCATACATCTCTCTTTTCCAAACCTTTATCCCATGTCTATTTTGGGGTCGGTTTTCAGTTTAACCAGATTTGGCGGAATGTCAGTATTTTCGTGAAGCGACTGCCATCAGACCTTCACAACCCAGAGGGATATACGATTTTTTTTTGTTAAACCAAATGTTAGACTTTTGAGGGCTCCAACTACCCGTAACGACTGTCGATGATGTTAGTACGACAGCCGGGACCGACGGCTTTACGTGCCCTCCGAAGCACGACTGAATCATACATAACATAATAAAATCATTCTCTACATCATCTCATTATAGTTAGGAACTAAGCTCATAAATTGTATAATCGATTTTAATTAATTCCATATTTGTTGAATATCATTTTATCATTAATTTATTTTCTTTTTCAATTGTCAGGACTAACCTGATAATTTATGAACAGAGTACGAAATCCCTACTAATATTATAAATGCGAAAGTAACTCTGTCTGTCTGTCTGTTACTATTTCACGGCTAAACTACTGAACCGATTGACTTGAAATTTTGTACAGGGATAGCTTATGATCCGGGAAAGAACATAGGCTGTTTTATCCCCAAATTCCCACGGGATCGGGAACTACGTGGGTGAAACCGCGGGGCACAGCTAATTACCTATAATTTCTGAATAGATGCATTCATTCTCTAGAACGACGCGAACATTATATTCTCCAGTGGATTCTTATATAATACGTTAAATAAATTGTGGTATATATATAATAGTTGGACAAACAAAACGTTTTCCAAAACCGATTCAACATCCAAAATGTTCAAATAAAATACAAGGTTTTCAATAATAATTTCTGTTTGAAAACTAAACAAATAAAATGTACGAACAAAATTATTTTTAAAGATACACAAACTAAAACCGGCTATTCCCAGCTTATTTCCTGAGAGGAATATTTTATCATCACGTATGTAGTTTCAGGGTTGATCCCAACTAATTCTTGAATGTGTGCCAACTCCAGCCACAATTTCCGGTGACCTTTTATATGGTGCGGTATACTCCAGTGCAAGTTGCATTTCGACGGTATTAAGCAGCGTACTTGTACTTGTAACATCGCGAACCGTACAGATTTTCATTTCGATTAAACTTTTATAATTATTTTACTAGAATATTCATGTTGCATTTATATTGTAGTTGCGTGTTGTTTAGCATATTAAATTAAAATTCAAGAAAGTTTAATTTGTTTACAAGTTTTTCATTCTTAAAGGTTGTACAGAATTTTGTTTCAAGTTATTTTGCTAACGGCTAAAAATAAATCTTAAAGTCAACATCAATTTAGTTGAGAATAATCGTAACTTTATACGAACCGCGGCGTGTGCTATTACGCTTGAAAGTACCTAAAGCATTGTTTAAGTGGTTTTAAAAATAGTTTTGTATTGCCTTCGTATTATAATGAAACCAGCTGAAGCACATCAGCAGTTTAGACGCTCATCAAATAGTGTTGTTGAGTATGGCTCAGTTTGGCTCGAATTGCCTAGTAACGAAGCCTTTGAAATAAGAACCTAGCCTTATTTCGATTTTTTGACTTTCATGTAGGTCCTCCCAAAGTCTAAGTCACGTAATTACATTAAATTACAAGCCGATATTTCAAAGGTCTCTTTGTAGTATAAATTATAAGTCTAAAGAAATTTCACGACAAAATTTCACCTTTGTAACCTTAAACTTGGTCGGTAGATTACATCAGATACTTGTACTCTGAACTTGAAACAAAAAGGTCATAAAAATACGTTTGTAACAGAATTATAAATTGGGGTAAAGTTCAATTTTATATAATGTTTTAGCAATACTTTTGGTTATCTGAAATGACAACGGTACTGTGTAGGTTGCCAATTGAAAATCTATTTTGAATTTGTATCAAAGTTTTCGTTACTGGGTTTAAAGGTCAAATGTAACCTAATGTTGGTTAGTAGTTGAATTCGACAGAAAAAGGAGGATGTTTTTGGTTTTGTTTCGTAATAGATTCACTAGGAAAACCTTTTAACAGTTTCTACCTACGGACAATATAGAAAACAATAGACAGAAGTGCTCTAACTGTCCTTCTCTTTATTTATATTATCCCTTTTATTCTTTATTATCTCTTAATGGTTATCAACACTCTTGTTACTCTTTGGAGTTGCGGCCTGCAGGTGTCAATGCGCGACCGTAGTAACATATCATCAGGAGGATGAAGCTCCTTAATACTCTATGTTTTAAAAAATCTATCAAAACACTCGTTTGAACATACTTCTTAACAGTCTGTTCCGAGGATTTTGTTAAACAAAGTCGAGGAGAGCCACTAGTTAAATTAATAATTCTGTAAACAAACTTGTCAAAAATCTGTTCATATCGAGTTTTCAAGTTAATTCGTTTGACAATGCCAATCAATAAAGAGTATAAACCTTTACAGAGACGTAATCGCATCAAACCAGCGGTTAGTAAAACAAAAGTAAATACAATCGAGGTAAACAATAGGTTGTTATCAGTAAATCACACGAACAATATCCGTGAACAATGACGACAAATTAAAGTCCAATGAAAGATATTAATATCTCAAGTTGGACGATGGAAGGCAATTAAAACTTGAAACATCTAGACCTGGACTGAAGACGGCAATACTACGTTATTTAATTGTATTTCTTCAAGTTTATTAACTAAAGTATCTATTGGTATGATTAGTTTTGTGTTAAGGGATATTGAAAATTAATTTTATTATTTATATTTGGTTCTGCTGGTCTTTTATTTATTCTACTCCTACTAATATTATAATTGTGAAAGATTGTAGGGAATTATAGATATTTTTTTTACTCTAAATTTACTGACTCGGGACATGACGTTTTGGTAAACGAAATTAGGGACGATTTAAAATACATTAATTTCTAATTTACAATATCCATGGGTATATTAATTTATTAAAAAACATATTATTTATATTCTCGTTCAATGCGACTTTCTATCGATTAAACATTTAAAAAATATGCATGCCATTAGCGCGTTCAAATGAATACTATTCTCTCTAATTACATTATTACATATTAAAATACCAAATAACTAGTTCATCAAAAGTTAAAATAAACACTCTCAAAACACAATCAATTTATCATTAACGAACATAAAATTTGATTCAGACCGTTCATTTCTATTAGCTCTTTGCGAATCTCACTTTTTATGTAACTTTTACAACATTTATTTGAGAAATAATCTTTTAAGATACTTCTGAGGACATAAAAGTCAAAATAAGAGGTAATAACAAAAGGATAGCATTACTGTAATGTTCGGTATTAGTTTAATGTGCTCATTGTCTGAATTTACGAGACTGGAGTGGCCGAGCGGTGGTCAGGACATAATAAGTTAGATGAGCTCCACCAGATGCAACCATGTTCAAAATATGGTTATAACTTGGTCTGTGATACGAGTTACATTCGTGTCTACTACATTTTAATGATGTATGGAAATTAAAGGGTACTGTTGTATTTTTTTTCATTGATTGTGACATTTTGATGATATGAGGAATATAATTGAAATTGTAAACATTAGTTGCGAGAGAAGCTTGTGCCGTGCAGTGGGATCATAGGCCGATAGTTTAACTAATCTTTTTTTGTTGTAAATTGCTCTTAGTATTAGTAAAGGTGGTCTTCGTTTAGTAGAACTACATTGTATACACGTCATGTCACAATTCAAATCCATTATAGTAATGTGAGAACCTAAGATCAGAGAGCTTACGTAAAACAAAACTATCTGCATAATTTGAAGTATTTACAAAACCCATCTCCCACATTTCATGCCTTATACCAAAGTCTCGAGATACGGCCAAACTTTCTCATACGTTTTACAGAACGGCACTTATTTATACTTAAACCCAGCTATTTCTACAACTCAACTTCTGAACTTTAATGAAAGAGAACTATGAAAATATGTTTAAGACGTTATACAATTTCTATTAGTATGTACGTATAAAATTGAAGTGTAAAAACGTAAAGAACGTGTAAAGACTTTTTTCATCACTATTTAAACTTTCGAGGTCTGATATTCCATGCGACCATGTCGGTCAATGTACCTGATCGAAACATCGAGGTACTTATTTAAATATCTATTCAATATTTATTTACCTTTTGTCACATAAATTATGTTGATAGTACTAGAATTAATCATTTGTCAATTATTCAAGTAAAAGTTACCTACCATCAAGGAAACAAATTATAAAAACAAGCAAGATATTGTGATATAGTGCCGGTACAAAGAGTCGGTAATCTAGTTTCCAGGACGGCCCAGATATCACGCACTGACCTAGTTACACACCGCCTTAAACATAAACCCCCACATTAATATAACAATACCGTATTTCAATTAGTATCGGAAAAGAGAACGGAAGCTGCTTTAGCTTTATTTGTTACTAGCAGCGCCCCGCGGTTTCAGCCGCGCAGTTCCCGTTCCCGTGGGATTACGGGGATAAAATATAGACTTTGTCACGCACTGATAAATTGGCTTTCCATTAGTGAAAGAATTTTTGAAATCGGTCCAGTAGTTTCGGAGCCTATTCATTACAAACAAACAAACAAATCTTTCCTCTTTATAATATTAGTATAGGTTTCACCCGCGTAGTTCCCGTTCCCGTAGGAATTTCGGGAAAAAATTATCTTTGTGTTATTCTGATGTATAAGCTGAATTATTGTAAAGTTTCATTAAAATCCATTCAGTAGTTTTTGCGTGAAAGAGGAACAAACATCCACCCATCCACACTCATAAACATTCGGCTTTACAATATTAGTTGGATATTCATAAAAAATATAGAATCAAGAACGCAAAAAGACATGGTTGATGTAGATTTCGATATTTTTTATTATGTGTATTAATTTTACATAAGTATTCATAATTTTTCTGCTAAGTCACCGTACGGTCGTCGTCTCGTGATTAGTAAAAGAATCAATATTATAATAATCTCTTTTACTTATCTTTTGTTAACTCTTTGACATTTCATTCTTTTGTTAGGTTTGTACCACAGGATATAATACACACGCAAATCGAACATATCCCATTTGATATTGGCATATTGGGATTTTAAGCGGGTGCAAAACCGCGGGTCGCTGTCCGTAGAAAATAAATAAAATATCGCATTCTTACTTAAATACAACATAAATTATTATTTTACAGGCAAAACAATACAATTTAACCAAATTAACAATAACGTGTAAAATTGATAAACAAACAAACTGGAGCGAATTCTGGGAACTATCAAGAATGTGCGAGATTTTGGTTTTAACAATAAAATTGGATTTATCCCTCAATTGTAACCGATTCATATGAAATGCGACCGAATATTGCATACGAAAATTATAATATTCTTTTAGCGGAATCATAGTAAATATGGAGGGCGTCGTCGGGGTCGGCCAAGAAAGCGTTGGCGGGATGATCTCGTCGAATTCGACAGTAGCTGGTGGGAAGCTGCGAAGGATCGGGAGAGTTGGAGATGTCTGGGGGAGACCTTTGCCCAGCAGAGGGACAATGTGGGTTAAATAAAATAAATAAAAATAGTAACTATAAAGGATTCGTATGTTTACGTGTGTATATATTTGAAATTGAAAGTGATAAAGTGTGAAGCTGAAATGAATTTAAATAAAATTTGATATCAGTACTTATTATTTAGTACCTGGATTCCAACAAGGGATATGTTTTTACCGGAATATAGAGTGTCATATGTACAAAATATAAATGAAATATCTTAAAAATACTGTCTAAAAAAATCCCTAGTCTAAGAATTTGAAAGATATTTATAATATAGGATGATTAGAATTAGAAATAATCATAAAGTTTATTTAGAAATCAACCTGGGTACTGAGACTTTATAAATACCATACTATTTTTTGTGCTTAGTTCATAATTTCTTAAAACATAGTTGCAATATTGAAGTTTCTTTGTAGTAAATATAAAATAGGTTTTTATGGGCGACTAGTATCTACAGTTTCCGCTTTAAGAGTTTTACGACAAGCGATTATATTGGGTTTTAGTATTAATGAGGTCGATACAAAATGCATTTTGTGGTTATTATGTTTTTAATTAGCTATTGTTACATTGTGTGGCGTGTGGTTTTATATCATAATCAGGTTCTACAAAATAAAATGAAGAAAAATAAATATACGCAATTATTATATTTGCAGAAAGCATGTTGGTGATTTCAAACCTAAACCAGTTTGGAAATTACAAAATACTGCATTGCTCGTCCCAGGAATTGTACCCAGAACCTCTGACTTAGCATGCAAATGCAAATACTAATTTAACATAGAGAGGTTAACGAAATGTTTATATAGTGAAAACATGAGTAAAATCGCGAAGCACAACTAGCTCAAAACACGAAAAATAAACCATCTTACAAAGTAAAAGTATGAGTTCATGTTTATATAAATAATTTCGTTTTTCATTTAATATAAATAAGATAAAATCGTGTCAAATGTTTGCTGAGATGATGTTATAGAAGCAAATGTAATTTGGGGGCCTTTGACAGCGATAACCGTGTTAGCATTTTTGTTTGTAAAAGTATTTCCAACTCTTTGAGACTTACGTTATTAGTAATATAATATGTGAAATAAAAATCCAGACTGAATATGGATTACATTTTAATATAATTATGAGCTGTGAGTGCTTTTAATGAACGCATTAAATGATTAGCTTTGTACGATATTTTACTTTGATGAATTTTATCCCCTATTCAACTTTCCCTATTTTATATTTAACTAGCTTTTGCTTGCGACTTCGTCGTAATGACTTCCGGCAGTATTTGGGTTTCTCCTTTCTCCCCTTAAGGGAGGAATTTCCAAAAATCCTCTCTTAGTGGTAGCCTATTCCCCCCAACAAACACACGTGCCAAGTTTCAGCTCTCTACGGCCAGTAGATTCGGCTGTGTGTTGTCTGTCAGTCAGTCAGTACATCACTCAGTAACGGAAGAGTTTTATATATATAGATTTAAACTCCTTGTATGTACTTATGTATATATTCGTATGTGGGTAGTTTTTCCGCCATTATCTAAGAGATCTAAACACCCGTAATGACTGTCGATGATGTTGGTGGGACAACCGCTTCTATTTTTAAATAAGATTCGATTTTCAAAACTTACATTTTTAATACTCGTAAAAGTACTTTATATAACTATACGTACTCCAATAATATTTGACCTAATTAGTATTAAAACATAACCGTATACAACAAAATATGGTATACACTGAATACCGATTATAAACTTTATTAAAACGTTCAAAAGAGTTAAATTTGTTTTCCATTCCACACATCAAATAATGCGTTTTATTTGTTGCGGTTGTGGAAAAGCAAGTTATTTGTAAGTTGGTCTCGTACAAGGAAATTCTATTTATTTTATGTTCAATCGGATAAAGTTATTTGAAACCAAAGTAACAAAATTGTTACGGAATTTAGAGGGGAGAACGATTTTGGTTATATTTACATTTTCAGAAAAACATCACTGTTTATGTGTATAGGTCTTTGTTTTTTTTTAGTCTGTAACAGAGTAACAATATTTTTAATCGTCTTATTATGAGTAAAAGTGGTATTGGCTTTAAAAACTTTTCATTTTAATAAAACATAGATTATTATACGAGTATACTATAGTATGAATATCTGTAGCCAAGTACATAAAGCACAAGCTTTGTTTAGATTAGGACAAGATAGAGTGATATGTATCCAGATTTATTTAGCAATAAATTTTGTTCTCCATCCGCAACAACTCTGTACAAAATTCAGAAAACACGTGATAAAGAATAACTTCCAATAACTCTAGTTCCATATTTATTATTTTACAATAAATTTTGTTATCGACTGCATAATATACTTCGATAACCTCGGAAAACTTCACATAAAGAACAAATACACCTAATTCTAGCACAAAGTCATAAACATAACCCACTCATAGAGTCGGAGGTGACCGAACACACGCATAACAATGGTGAATGATTTGTGGAAGTGGCCGACCGCAAACGATGCACCTCTACCGCAAATATTGCCCACCATTGTTACCAAGACCCCGCACTATGAGTCACAGTTGTATCTTAATTGGATCTCTGTGACGTCACTGTGGTGTTATTAATGTCGGTCGTGATGTCATTTTATTGGAGGGATTTTGGTAAGGTGTTTGGTGCTGTTTGGATGAGAGATTAAAGGTTTCAGAAACTCTTCTCAAACAGTGTTTTGTACACTCGTACAGAACACTCTGTTTCTTTAAGTTCAATGGCATATAGCTGCTTCTCCTCCGGTTTGAAATCAATTTTGTAAGACAATTGTGATACTTTGACAATGACTTTAAAAATTACGAATAGTGATAATAAGTGAAGATATTTTTAGAACGAATACTTACCTACAAAATTGTGTACGAACTGGCAGTAGAAGTGTACCAAACTGACAATAAGCCGTAATTCGAGACTGTCATTATTACAGACTTTGACCCCGCACTATAAAACATTAATCAAATTAACGTTTTTATAATATAAATGAACTTAAACAACCTTAATCATATATTGCCAATACTGCCTCGATATACCTACTTACTTCTCAAAGCGTTGCAAACGCCAAGCAATTCTGACCCTTAAATTCGGGTACATAAAACAAATCGCACTCATATATCAATTGGATGTATGTTATATATCTTCACGTACGGGATGAAATCTGAAAGATGTGTGAAATGTTTCTAGAGAATGTGAATGGACGCCACGTGTCACTATGACGCGATAAAATTCGACCCGATACCCAATGTTCCGAATACCAACGATATTTTCATATACTCAGTATGGAATACCGGAATACTAATACAGTTATTGTGGGAATATGTACCGCTTTGTTTTGAGTTTGCTTTTGTTATAAAAAACTTCAATATACAGGGTTATTGGTAATTAGACCGGATCCTTTTAAGGGGTAGTAGGGGACGTCATATGCAACTTTTTCACCCTACATAGTGGTATCCGGAAGTGAACCGTTAAAGTGATAAGTCATTTTTCTTTTTTTTCGTAAAATCCAATTTCACTACTTAAAAAATGATTTTATAAAAAAGTAATGGGCCGATTGTAATTCAGTTTGCAGTTTAAGAGAGTTCTTATTACAGTCCTTAATAAATAATAAAAAAAAACACATACTAATCAGGACTCAAACGGAAACTACAGGGTGTTACATAAAATAAAAATGTATTTTTTTTGCAACATTGATTTCAAAATCATGATTTTCTGCAAAATAGCGCTACTGAATGTAATCTGCAGTTTATTACAAAAACATCTACAAGTCTTTAGCTATCCAACGAGATAAAAATATTGGCACTTTGTTGCATAGTTCTGGGATAAAAGCGATGAGAAAAAGTTAAAGAAAAAATACTGAGAAAAGTATTTAAATTATTTTGAAGAAATAAAACCCGCCTGTGCGCCTCTATTTTGAATGCAGAGGCGCATACGTCTGCGTAAGTTGCTTTTGACCACGCGCTTTCATGGGGTCATATCACATTTAACGGTTCACTTCCGGATACCACTATGTAGGATGAAAAAGTTGCATATGACGTCCCCTACCTCCCCTTAAAAGGATCCGGTCTAATTACCAATAACCCTGTATACGAAAATGTGACGAGGAAAAGGGACGGACGGTTCATTCTTGGTTAGGAATTTTGTTCATCTCCGTTTTATCTCCACCTGACTGCAATAAAATAGTATAAACATCGAAAAGACCAGCATTATGAATAGTTCAATATTGTTGAACCACACATAATAACACTACACATATTTGTGATCCGATTGCATTTAAAATTCCCTATTTTATATCAATTTCATACTGGCTTAATAGAATATGGAAAAAAAAATATAAATCTTTTCATTAGCAATAAAATATTTCGAATCAGAATTCAAAAATTTAACGGTGGAACAAAATTTTAATTAAATAATTCGAACAAACGCATAAAAACTATCTAAATACTGGCCGCAAAAACAAAATGGAACGCGTAAAAATACGTAAATAAATTGAATTTGGTCGACACAAAATTGTATCTGCATTTTATTCCGTGAACCCACCTCGTTAGTAAAAGTCCAAAGGCCGAAAAATATTTTTAATTTTCCTTCCTACTACGGTTAAATTCACCATTGTTGACCTTTTCAATGTGGTTATTGTGATTTTTTTACAAACTAAATCTGAATAAGCAGTTTTGTTTTGACACTATTCCTTCATTATGAAGAATTTTGACTGTCATTTTCGTGTTACTACTGTGAATGTGTGTGTGTGGGTTACTAGTGTGCGTAGTTTCTGATACCCTAGATACAAGCTGCGAGCTTAGTTAGGGGTCAGTTACTGTAATGAGATGATGTAGTGAATGTTAAGGTTAAAAAAAAAATACTAACTGGTCACAATTATTCACTGGTGACTGATTTTTGACTATTTTAATTTAATTAATGTTTTATTATATCACGTAGCAAGAAATCTCGCCCCACGGCGGGCGGAAACTATGCCCACATAGGCCTACACTACCGAAAGTTCTGTGCTCTGCGGGTTATACAAACACTTAAGTGCATACTGTGACTAATATACACCGATTAATTTATATTTAAATGGAGTAGAGTATTTAATAAAAGTTTTCTCTATTAAATAACTAATAGTGAAACATAAATAATTTATTAATATCCGGGCCAACTTAAAGACAGTTAAAGTAGTCTAAATGATAATCTGCGATACATGTTAGGAATCCGAATGTAAAAATGTATGCTTTCAGGCGCATCGTCAATCACTTTGTTAAAGTTTATAAGTACGTAATACATTTACACTTGAACACAACTTCAAACCCGCACAAAATAAATATCAAACAACAAAATGTTTTCTAAAACATTACAAAATAAACACAGTTTTCATGTTCAATCTCAATTCATAAAACAAACGTACTAATATTTTATTTTTATAGATTTTTTATTTGAAAATAAATACACAAACATATCCCTCTAGACCAGCGGTTCCCAACTATGGATAGATGAAATTAAAACTACAGACTTTTCTGTAGAAATAAGATTGATTAATGTTTCGTGTAGAGATATTAACTCGATTTTTATATATTGCGGAAAAATGTTAAAGCATATTCAGTTTTAATCAAGAATTTAAGGTTTTGGCCTTATTTCAAATCAATTTTTTTTTTTGTATTTATAGACTAAGCTAACTAGTAACTGCTTTAAAAGCCTAGCAGATTTTTTACAGTTGAACATACTCGTAATAGGTTCCTATTATTAGACATGGTACGGCGACCTTACAAAGAAGAGAAATACAAAATTATCATCATAAATTATTTATATACCGTCATTTTCTAGTAAACAAAGAAAATATATTCATAATTTTCTAACAAAAATAAAGTCATAAAAGTTTTCTTTAAAATGTCGCACAATATCTCAGGAATTTGACTTTAAAAAAGGTTGAGAAAAGCTGCTTCAGACGACAATAAAGAATAAAAACTTAATAAAACTATGCACTCAGCGTGCACTGACAAAAATAATGCAAAAAATAAAAACACATACGTCGCTTTTATGGAAATATTCCTTTCAGTCCCTTGTGTGGAGATTCAGTATAAAATGAATGTACTTTAAACAGATATTGTGATAGAACTTCTTTGATATAATAATATTATTTTAGGGTATAGAAATGTTGGAAAATTTATGGTGTTTGTTTTAAGAAGGAGAAGATTTTATTTAAGGAATTTAAGCACATAAATCTACTGTTATTGTTTTGATTTGTTTTGAGAGTTTTCATGTGGGTTTTTATACTAAGTCAATTATTTGTTACGTTTCCATGTTTTAACTTATCAAAAGATCATAATATAACTTGAATTTATTCCAAAGCAAGATTGTATAGAAAAAACGCAATATTCTTAAGCCCACTAAATATTTATAGTATTCATTTTATAACTAAAAAGGCTTTAAATTCAATTTGCGCTATTATTAAATTAGCCGTTCAGTGGTTCATATTTGAAATATTTCTAATAATGCTGACTAAATGTAGTGAAAGTAATTATAATAGAGACAAGGTACATAATATAGAGCTAGATTTATATATGTTCCAATCTTTGAGCCACAGTCGGTCTCGATTTGCCGTCGGTTGTGGTGCAAGTGTAAGACGATTCTCACATCATTAAACAGAGCGTATGATGTAAGGCATTTTATTTTTCACCCCGCGGTTTCACCCGCGTAGTTCCCGTGCCCGTAGGACTATGGCAATAAAATTATGCTAAAAACCTTTCCACTTAATCACTTCATCTATTAAAATAAACCGCATCAAAATCCGTTGCGTAGTTTTAAAGATCTAAGCATACATAGGGACAGAGAAAGCGACTTTGTTCTATACTATGTAGTGATACATCTCGAGATGACACGCTGACGCGAGCGCATCTCACTAATATTGATAATCAGCTAAGTAGCAAATAGAAGCGTGTTCTGTTTTTGAACTTATCAATCACACTTATCATCTGTATTAACATTTACATTGGCTCTCGCACTAATCAAGTGGAAAGTACCTTTAACACTAAGTACATACCTATTATATCAGAAAGGATGAAGCCAGACGTTTTTCAAAGAAAACAAACAATTCTCTTAGAAATAAGTGTTCAAAGAAACACCCATTTTTTATGAAAATTTGTTCGAACGAAACAAAGGATTTGAATCGAATAAATTCTGCGAAAATCTTTTTAGTATGTACCCGGGCCTCAATTTAATATAAATAATACCTTTTTCTCCGAAATATCGGAATACAAATTAGCCTACATAACGGTCTAATACCTGCCAATTTGTCACTTATTTTGGTTAAATAATATTAGGACTAAAACCTGACATAGAGACAAATTAACTGGATAAAATTCATTGTATGAAAGTATACTTTGTACAGACGTCTTCCATCTTAGTCTTCTGTGATCACGGGTTCTGTAAAGAATCCAAAACGTCAGAAAATGTAAAACAAAATACAACCACGACAAAAATCCGTTTAAGTGTTTTATTTTAATGTGTGTTGTGTTCGTGTAAATCAAATATATCAATATGAAAGTATTAATTATTAACGTGTATAAGCGCACTACATATAAACGACTAAGAGCACTTATTTCACTCATTCTTGTTTGGTTGTATTCGTAAGCTGTCAATGCAACTTTAGTTTTATAGAAAACTTTTGGAAACTACATGTAATCTGCTCATACGAAGCTGGAGTGAGTTAGTAGCAAAAAACTAATAAATTTAGAATATTGTACAGTGTACACTGTTAATAAACATTAGAGCTTGTAAAATTTATTTCAAAACCTTCACTATTCGATGTATCGACCTATTCTATACAGAACTTATAGTTGTATTCTCACAGTTAACGCGTCAATATACCGATTCGCTCGTAACTTGACGCGTTAACCGTCTCACCAGGTGGTATCCACCTCAAGGTGACGACTCAGTGCGTCTCGTGTAATTCTGAACTCTATTTGAAAGGCGTTAAGGTGTTCCGATGCTCGGCTCGCAGTTATCTCTGGTGAATAATGGCCGCGGGCAGTGATCGACGACTGACGACATTTCTCTCAGGATCGCGCGACTTTCGGTTCGGGACTACCCTCCTCTAGGGATTTCAGAGTTACGATATCAAGGAAAATTGTAATACCGATGCGGTACCAAAACTTAATACTGTATTTGGTTTATGGAGCTCGCTCTGTATCAGTTGCTTTACGTTTTAGATGGTTATGGCGGGGTTTAGGTTTTTGTTCTTACGATTTAACGTTTATTGAATATTGTTTGAAGGGTTTTTACGAGTTTTATAGTGGGATATGAATATGTTATAGGTATGAGTGATAAATAGTTTTTTCCAGAATTTGGTAAAAATCAACCTCAAGTGTATCTGTTAAAGATGATAAACATCGATCGCCATCACGCATTACGCAAAAGTGGTGAATCTAAGATTTTTGCTTACATAACAAAAATACGTGCCTATTGTTAGATTTTAACTTCGATGTATTTTAAAATATTCCGAGAGTACTTGAAAGTTTTTATTAAACATTTCCTTTACAAAAATACAAGAGAAACAACAACAAGGTAAGTACTTATAAAAGTTCCACTTCTATTTTTGTTCCTCTCGAGTCTCGATTCAAAACAAACGTCACTCGAAATATTCCAGAAAAACTGCCAATACCGAAAGTTTAAAGGTCAAATAAATTAGAATTCCTTGAGAACCCACTCACATCGTTTCCTTTCTGCGCTTCACCAATCACTCAGTAATACCGTCACGCGCCCAGTATAGGAAATGATGAACTGGCTCGCGCTACACAAACAACCCGAACTCTACCTTACCACCTTGTAATAAGGTCTAAACAACTTAATTTTTCAAGTGTACCTGTTGAAATTCGTTTCGTCAAACGTTGGTATGCTCAATACGGACTCGGAGCCTAAGGATCGATGGCTGAGGGTCTTGAGAAATTGAGTTACAATCCCGATACTAAGTAAATGATATCACTAGATGAAAGGATTTAGTTAAAGGTGTACCTTTACAATACTGAAAGTATTTTTTTATTATAATTTTGGAGACGTTTCAAATCTTGGTCTTGAAGTTCAAGCAACCATAAAATTTGATGGATGTGGTATTGATGAATATTTTTATTCACCACTTTTTACTCATGTTTTGAAATACCGCGTATACTTATTAGTAGTAACTAATATGATAAGAAATCAGAAATTGTTGGTTTGATAGAGTGTTCAAACCAACAATTTCTGATTTCTTATCACATGTCAGGGATGCGAACCTTTTAATACCAAACGTGCCTTTTTCCTAAAGATATGTTTAATGAGGTCTAGATAATCTTCTAAGCTACTAACCGATTTGAGAAATTACGTTTGTTAGTCTATATACATAATATTAAGTAGGGCATCTCACTCCGAGGGCCGCGGACGGGTTTCAAGGTGTCCAAAAATGAATAGCGTTTCAAGGACGGCCTTCGCATTATAAGGCTGGCTGAAAATAGGAAAGTATGTATGTGTTGTAGAAATGTGATGGACAGTCAAGTTTGACGTTGGAAAAGGGATACGTTTCCGCGTTTCAAGTTATTCATGGCCATCCATGTTACAAACAAGCCTTACTAATACATATTATAAATGCGAAAGTAACTCTGTCTGTTACCGTTTTACGGCTAAACTGCTGAACCGATTGACTTGCAATTTGGTACAGGGATTGCTTATGGTCCGGACCATAAGACCTTAAGACCATAAGAACCAGGACCCTACCTGGGCAAGGATATAGGCTATGTTTTATTCCGAAATTCCCACAACTATGTGAGTAAAACCGTTATTATTATGTACATAAACATACAACTTATAATTTCGACTGCCATCTTGATTCTAACAGTCCGCTTCTTCATTTGACAAGTCTTTGTAAGATTCGCACTCAAATATATCTAAAGCAGATTTTTCCACGTGAATTACCTATTTCTTTGGCCTTGTCGGATATTGGAGATATAAAGCTTGAATATTGGAATAGTTGAGCGTACTCGCTATGTTTCGCTTCCAATCGATACAAGCTAAAGTTTGTAGTACTTGTGTTGTATGCAGCATCTATTCTTATGTCATAATATTAAAATTATAGGATGGTTTTGATTGGTCTGGATATTAATCGTTAGTGACTAATTGACTGACTGAACACAGCTCTAACCACTAAGGAAACCAAAAACGAGAAGCCAAGAGGCTTAGACAACCGTGTCAGCCTTGTTATTTCCAAGTTTATACTACAATTAAGGCTGTAATAGAGTTCGAAAAGTGTAAACATTTGCGTAATAAGTTAAAAAGTAACACTTTCAATGAAAGAAAGAGCGACTTCAAGAGTTGATATAGACCAAAAATAAAGAAAGAAAGAAAGAAAGAAAGAAACAGTTTATTTAAACATCACACACTATTTAGACAAAAAATACAGTAAAAATATAAAAGAAAATAATAATAAAAACTAAGGAAATACATAAAAAGACTTAATAAACAAATACAATAGAAACACACATAGTATAAATAGTGGGTGATGAATAAAAGGACCCAACTCAGCATAACGCTGTGATGCATGAAGCATCACAACACTGATTTTCAGTTGGGCCCTCAGAGTCATCACGGAATATAAAACAAATAATAAAAATATACATTGTCGGACATTTTTATGTCAAAATAAAAAAATGACATTGACAGTTGACATTTATGGCCGGAAGGACTGCCAAGTGCCACGTACGCATTAAGCATGGCGCGAGCGTGGAGCGCTAAATCACAAGCAAACCGAACCAAACCAACCAACAACCAATACAATTGCGGCTGCTTGGTTGGTTGTTTACAAAATTGCGTTGCGGCTCCAGCCAGCCTGGCCGGCCTATACCTAACCTGGACTACTACACCACCCAGATCCCTAACCTAAAAGCACGCAGTGAAACAAACATTAATTTTGAGGCTAAGTTAATAAGTTTTTGTCACAAAAAACTACCCTCCGTACTTCGCAATTGTTAAGCAAACTAAGCCAAGAGAGGCCGCTACCACCACCAAACAGGAGTCATGCAGCCCGATAAAGTCTCCATGAAAGTCGAAAATAAAACTAAGGTATGAGGTATTTATTAATTTTAAATGTTCATATTCAGATAAAATGATTTTAAGTACCTACTGAAACTCTTAACCGTTTTTAGGTTTCGCAACGGAGGAGGCAGGTTGTTCCAACATTTGGAGGCTGCATACCTGAAACTACCACGAAAGGCAGCGGTAGTATGCTGAGGCGTGGTGATCAGATATGACGACGCTCTAGTGGGGTACCTATTGCTTTGAGAAGCCCATTTTAATTTATCGTATAGATATTCTGGCTTACGTGACGAGATAACTCCGAAAAGCAAGGTGGCTAGATGGACATGTCTCCGGATTTTCATCTTCAACATGTTACCCTTGTTGAGGTAGGGTGTGACATGCGCCCTAGATGGGATACCGAAGCAAAATCTAGCACAGGCATTCTGTACTCGTTGCACTAAATGTTCAGTCCTCGACAATAGACAGGGACCATAAACTACATCAGCGTAATTAAGCTTAGACAATATTAGGGATTCACATAACCGCACTCTGATGTCCTGTGAGAGGTATTGCCTAATCTTATAAAGGATTTTAATTCTATAAAAACAGCTCCTTACTGCTTCAGCTACATGATGCTCAAACCGCAGATTACCATCAACCACCAAACCAAGATTGCGCGCTTCACTGACATGTACCAGCTCCATGCCCTGCATTGTAATTTTTGGGGCCATGTCGCTTATTGCCTTAATCTGGTGTTTAGAACCACAAATCATAGACTTAGACTTGGTAGCGTTCAGGACTAAACAGTGTTCCTCAGACCATTTAGCAATACTACACAGATCACTATTCATTTTACTAACTGCATTATTGGTTTCACCTGGGGAACAATGAATATATAGTTGGACATCATCGGCATACATATGATGTTGGCAGTGACTCAGACAGGTGGGGAGGTCAGCACAGTAAATGATGAATAAAAGGGGACCTAAAATGGACCCCTGAGGCACGCCACGATTATTGTACAGACGAGATGATCGTGACTTGTTACCCGTACTCAAGTCAGTACACTGCACAATTTGAGACCTGTTGCTAAGGTAACTATTAAACCACCTAATTGTCTCTGTACTAAAACCATAGTATGCTAATTTAGATAGAAGTAATGTGGTGTTAATTGTTTCAAATGCTCGGGAATAATCAAGCATTGTTAGGATAGTACCCTTCCCTTCATCTTGTGCTGCAAGCATATTATCTACTATATCCAATAATGCTGTAGAAGTTCCATGATTTTTTCTAAAGCCGGACTGATATTTGGGTAAAATATTTTCTGTTTCTAAATATTTAACTGCTTGTAAGTAAACTATTTTTTCCATAACTTTAGAGATACAAGGCAGTATACTAATGGGTCTAACATCCTTAATATCCGTAACAATAGGTTTTTTAGGTATAGGGTTTATTAACGATATTTTCCAAAGTTCGGGGAAAGTTGACGTCTGAATGGATTTGTTAATAATTTTAGTTATTGAAGTCAGTGAAAAAGGTAAACATGCTACTATCATGCTCAAAGTTATTTGGTCAATGCCCTCCGCTTCAGATGTTAAAGCATTTATTATTTTATAAACTGTATCTTCAGTTACCACCTCAAGGCTGAAATTCGAGGTCTTAAATTTGTTGAACTCATAATAAGTGAGTGTAGAAATTTTAACACAATCGTCTCCAGGAGCATTAAGGAAATGTGCGTTTAAGACATTGGGGTCCGTCAATGATAGGGGCAGCTCATGTTTACTATTACTGTCGACTAAAATGTTGCGTTTTAAGTTCTTCCACAAAAGCTTTGGATTATGGAGGTTACAGTTTATATGTTCACTGAAAAATACCTTTTTTTCCTCATGCAGAGCTTTTATAACACAAGATTTCAGTTCTTTATATAATATTTTTGTGGATTTGGAGTTTGTGTTCAAATATTTACTATGATAAAAATCACGAGTGCGCATCATCTCTTTGATAGTGTCCGTATGCCAAGGTAAAGAATAGGTTTTGATCTGTGTAGTTCTTTTAGGGGCATGCAAATCAAAAAGTGTGAGGATATAGTGATTGAATTGAGCAACCATGTCGTCTAAATTGTCAAATGTATATATTAAATTCCAGTCAATTGATTCCAAGTCCTTGCAAAATATTTCCTGTATAATGTCTTTGAATGGCCTATAAGTGACAAAAAAGGGTAAAGGTTTTTCTTTTTTTATATGGAATACTGCAGATATTATTGCATGATGCCCTAAATCAGGTATATATGTTATATCAGTAGAATTAGCACTAATGTCACTGCATATGACATCTATTAGTGTTTGACTGTGGTCGGTAAAGTGAGTTGGAGCATCAATAAGCTGTTGCAGTCTCATATAATCCAAAAATTCAGTAAATAGTTTGGTTCTAGAATCTAAATTTAGCATATTAATATTGAAATCGCCAAGCAATATTATCTTGTCATAGTTCGAAAAAGAAGAAATAGTGTCAGTAAGGTTGTCCAAGAAAACATTTATATTGAGCCAGGGAGGCCTATATGCCGTACCTATGAGTAGGCGTTGAGTGCCAACCTTAGTTGTGATCCACATTTGTTCTATCTGTGAATCAGAGGTGACTGAACAAAACCTAACATGAATCCCCTGTCTAATGTAGAAGCCGACCCCCCCGCCGCGCCCGCCCCGCACCCCCGCGGGCCGCGGGACGTGCCGCAGCCTGTAGCCGGCCACCGCGGGCGCACGCCCCTCCTCTCCCTCTCTCAACCACGTCTCGTTGATGGCCAGAATATCTAACGAAAGACGCTCCACTGCTATTATAAACTCGTCATGTCTACTCCCAAGTGACCCAGCATTGAACAGACCAACGGACAGGTATTTTGATTTGATCATCGATTTGATTCCTTATATCTACGATACCACATAATATGGCAATAATAAGATAGAACAAAGGTTCTTAAAGATATGTGTAGGAGAGTAATTGATCGATCAAAAACATATGTTTGTCTGGGTTTACAGTTTACAGTATTACTGACTATGCAATTGTTTGCTGTGCAGGAAGGTTTACAATTTAGAACTAAATTAATGTAATAAATAATTATATAGCTTTTAATAAGTGGTTTATACATAGTTATAATTGAAGATACGATATAATATAGTTTTGGAAATAAAATAATATAATAATAAAAGTCGTTGTTTGATTTAAAGATAAGAAACAAAAGAGAAAACGAAGTCAAACGGGGAGAGCGCCAAAAATTCGCACAACGTCCGCCTCAGACTTAAAGCAATGGGCAGGCTTGCCGTCACTCTGCCGAGCGTAGATGCGACCTCGTCGCGTCCATGAGTACCGCCACTGAAGCCTGCGGCACTCCTCCCGGACGCGGTGGAACAGCAGCCGGTTGTCCCTGGTCAAACGCTCGTTCAAGAAGATGCGGCCGGACGGCGCGGCGCCGGCGGCCCCCGTGTCGGCCCCGGAGAGGGTGCGGCGCACGCGCGCGGCGCGCAGCAGCTCGTCGCGCACGGCGCGCCGCGCCAGCCGCACCACGATCCGGCGGGGCCGACCGCCCGCGCCGCCGGCGGCGCCACCAGCGCCCGGCGCCGGCGCGGCTCCCACGCGCTCGGCGAACACAACGTCCCGTTCGTCTAAACTGACCCCTAACCGAGTCGCGAGAACGGTGACCGCGTGTACTGGGTTCTCGCCCTTCTCCTCAGGAAGATGACCTATTTCGAGGTCTGAGAGAAGGGCGTCCTGGTCCCGATCCCGCAGCTCCTCCCTGAGAAACTGCACCGAACGCTCCAGCTCGCCAACATCCGCTGCCGCCACACCCACGGCGTCCCGCGCCTCCAACGCCGCAAGCCTGGACTCCACCCCTTCGATCCTAGAGACGATGCCAGCAACAGTGGCGCGGTACTCCGCCATCTCTCGCCGGAAATCGCGCATCTCGCCCGCATACTCTGCGAGCTCCCGACGCAGTGCGCGCACTCCCTCGGCGGCGGCGGCGGCGTCCACGGCCACGGCGCTCAGCGGCGCGTCCAACCGCGCCGGGCTCACGCCGGCGGGGGACACAAATGTCTCCAGCACGTCATTCTCGCCAATGCCTCGGACAGGGGTGCCAGTGTTGTCCCCCTTGCGCACCTTCTTTTTACATTCTGGGCAGATCCAAGATCTACTCACAGACGCAGCATCAGGAATTGAAACGCAGGCTTTATGAAAGTGTGCCTGACAGGTACCACAAGTAGCGACACCTGCCGACGTCGCCGAAATAAATTTCCTACAGCCTTGGCAAGATTTCACCATAGTTAATCGATGACTGTCAATTAGTTTTGTCAAATTAATGTAGATGGCGTTGACCAGATAGTTCAATTATTCCACGATAGATGGCGTTGAATAAAATTGCTGATCTCGTTTGATTTACCCTCTTTCAAATAAAACCAGGTTTTAAGCAAATCAATAAATACTATTAATTTATAGCGTTAAGAGGCTTCAACACTCACACCAACACACAATACCGATCAACAATATATAAGCTAACACTGACGTACAAAACAATTACATTTACACGCTAATAACCCGAGGAACAATAATAAAAACGACCGACACGATACAGTTGGTTAGGCGTCCGTGACGTCACTCCCAAATAGATATAGAAAATGCTAAATTGACCTCACTTACATAGTAACTAGAAAAAAGATCCTTATTAAAATAGTCTTAAAGACTACAAATCCATCAACCAAACCGAAGAACAGGCAGAATATTGATTTGTTGATAATTAATAACCCGAAGATGTTCTTGACCTTGTTGAAACGTTCAATAATTAATACCTCCTCTCTCCTTTGTTCCTTCGTAATTCGAGCTGTGTTTACATAATTTTACTAATTATTACAGCCTTTGTTCTAATTGTTATGCGTTGGGTTTAGGCTGGTTATATTGTCACGCTGCTAGACGCGCCGCTGGGCAGCGTGCGCTTGAACGGCGGTGTACTTTGAAATAAAACTAGTTAAACAGTTTTTTGTCATGGGTATACTTTGTTTAGGGTATTCCCAGTTGCCTCCACTGTCATCGCCCCCACTGGGGGCAACTGGGAATAACCCTTTTGTTTTACATTTCCTGTTAGCGGTGTTTTTGTAAGTGGTGCTCTGTGGAACAGCGTGTGTTTAAGTAGCTTCGGTTAACAGCGCGTGTTTACCCAACGGCGCTGCTCAAGCGCGCGATACAGAAACGCAACCATGCATCGCCAAACGCTCGCGCTCTGACGGCGCTGTCGAAACGCGTGACAATAAAATCACCCTTATGATTTCATAACATTAAAGGCACTAATAGAATACCGTACAGTGTACTGATTTATCGACGTGTTCCGATAATTAACATTGTATAACGGCCATGAATCTAAGTACAGGGTGGCGACGACAATGTGACTATACTCTACTCTATACAATTGCGTAAACTAGAAGTGTTTGTTGGCAGAAGTAACTCAAATTATAGTTGTATATACTATACGTACGTAATATAATTATAGAATATTTACTGATTGACTGATCTATTGACTCACAGCTCAAATCACAGAGCAGATTGCGCTGAAAATTTCCACGCAGAAAGTTGTTATAACGTAGGTAGGCGTCACCTAAGAAAAAAAAGGATAAAATCACTAGGCAAAGAATGCATCAAAAATTAATGTTGATTGTACAAGTTCGATAGCTCAATTTCGAACTTAATATAACAATTTGGAGTAAAATCGAAACTTGGATTGCCTCAAATCAACAGTAATTATAAATTCAGTTATAAAACATTTACATTTGAAATAAGATCCCAATGTCACGGCGTTTTAAGGGATCCCGTTTCGAGGACAAAGTTTACAGGCACCACAGATTTTTCTTAAAAATTATGCAAATTCATTTTTACGTTGATGACTTAAATTTTTAAAAGAGGACACGGTGAATCAGAATGCAAATACAGGTACACTTTTGGACAGGCTCGTTAAAAATAACGTCTGTCGCTCGGTACTGTGACGGCGAAATTAGGTTAATAACGAAATAACATATCGTCAATTTGTTACGTTTTTTTATATTTTAAACCTGTCAATTTGACAGAGATTTGAAGTACAACTACCAAAATTTAATAGGACTTCGAATAAAAGTAGCTTTTAAATGGATTATATTCGCTGTTTTAATTTTTGTTTAATATTTTTACTTTTCACAGAATTCATGATCACATGTTATAGGTTGTAATCGTTTTTTTATGATTGATACAGTTTTACATCTTCAGTCAAGGTGCTTTTAAGTTCTATCAGTTTTCATTCATATTTACTGACGCTGACAGTATCTTAAATTCATTAAGTTTTTAGACTATAAAGTCCCTAGTAGTAAATTACAAAATTACTTTGAAAATAGTTCAAAATAGCTTACCGACTTTAATTCGAAACTATTACAAGCTGATACAGGTCAGCAACTTTGGACGTATAAGGTGTACAAAACTATTGTAAATTTGGCGGGAGTAAGCGACTTTTATAGCAGAGTGTACCGTATTCTTCTTATTTTTACAAGTTTTGTACATGAACGAACTTTACTCGGTAGGTCTGACTTACGGAGAACCGGCAAGAAGATGTTTTAAGTTTTGTTTAGTAGTTTCATAAAACGTGATGTGGATACGTATTTTATATCCTACTAATATAGATGCGAAAGTTTGCAGGTTGGATTTTTGTTATTTTTTCACGTGAAATGTTACTGAACCGATTAAGTTGTCCTACAAATATTTATGAAAGTAATATGGATAGATAGATATTTTTCTCTTTTAACCCCCGACGCAATAGAGGGGTTTTATAAGTTTGACGTGTCTGTGTGTGTGTGTGTGTCTATCTGTCTGTGGCATCATAGCTCCCAAACGGATGAACCGATTTCAATTTAGTTTTTTATTTGTATTAAAGGGGACTTACATGCGAATGTTCTTAGACATGTTTGATGAAAATCGGTTGACCGGTTCAAAAGTTATGGGGGTTTGAAAGTAATTGTGTTGGGGGTTTTTTAAATATTAAATTTTACTTCTAAGTTACTGAACCGATTTAAATGACAAATCACTAGAAATGTTCCTTATCACAAGGAATAAAACACAAGATATCCTAAAATTCCCATGGGATTGGACTTTACGTGAGTAATATTGCGGGGCACGGCTAGCTACCTATATGGGTATTTCTTTTACATTCAATAGGCTTGCATTGGACCGCAGCTCGCCTGATGGAAAGCGATGATAGATACTGCCTAAGATTTATTTATTTATGGAAAACTTACTGCTAGTTATATACATTACGCACTTATATAAATACATACATTATGTGCAAAATTATGCACGTATGAGTCTAAAGGCAAATTACAAGCTTTCACAAGTAGACGTGAAGAGATAGAAAGAAAAGTTACACAGACGGATATTATATAAGTAAATATAACAAATAAAAGCTGAGATAGTACAGGGTGACGCAATAGAACGTGCATATTGCATCATCTTTTTTTGCGTGGTAGAAGGGGCGTGGGCGGGGGGAGACCGATATCGTTGGGTAGAGCGGTTCATAAAGTTTTAGTCACTATGAGTCACTTCGACGGGAAGCGTCGCGCATTTTGCGTGCGCGCATTTTACGAAAACTCTCGTTCGTACGTAGTTGTCAGGCGACTATTTTGTTCTGAGTATGGTGTACGGCAAATTAGGGAGGCTCCGAGTGCTAATTTAATTAAAATCTGGATAAAGCGTTTTGAAGAGACTGGATCGACGTTTAAACCACACGCGAAAGGTCGTCCACGCACATCTAGGACCGAAGACAATATTGAGAGTGTTAAGCAGTCGGTACGAGAAGATCCACAAATGTCATTCGCAAGAGATCGTCTGTCCTAAACATATCGCGACGAAGTTTGCAACGAATTTTAAACTTGGATCTTAAATTGCATCCATACAAGCTGCAATTAACTCAAGAATTGAAAGACTCTGACTTCATAGCACGGCTCACATTTGCTAATGAAATGCTCAATCGGTTTTCAAATTTTGAAAACATCCTTTTCTCTGATGAGGCACATTTTCATATGAATGGGTTCGTAAACCGCCAAAATTGTCGTTATTGGAATAGTGAAAATCCCAGACTCAAACATCAAAAACCGTTACATAGCCCTAAAGTGACAGTTTGGGCCGCAATATCTGCCAAAGGAATAATTGGTCCTTATTTTTTTGAAAACGCACGGGGGCAAAACATCACTGTTAATACCGAACGCTATGTTGCGATGTTGGAAGGTTTTTTGGCCCCAGAACTTGAAAATTCAAGAATAAAGAACTCTAGGACTTGGTTCCAACAAGACGGAGCTACCAGTCACACATCAAATGACTCCATGGCGGTTGTGAAGCAGATGTTCCCTGGCAAACTGATTTCGAAAAGAGGTGATATCCCATGGCCTCCGCGCAGTCCAGACTTGACGCCTCCTGACTTTTTTTTGTGGGGATACCTCAAACACAAAGTCTACACCAATAATCCGAGAAACATCAGTCAGCTCAAGGAGAATATTCGTGGTGAAATGGCAGCAATCACACCAGCACTACTTAAGAAAGTTTTCGGTAATTTCCGTTTGCGGTTAGAGGAGTGCCAACGTAGAGAGGGTCATCATTTAGATGATGTTATTTTTAAAAAATAAACTTCAGTTATCACTTAATAATTGCTTAGTTTTATTTTAACTATACCTTTTGTATTTATTTTTTAATAATTATTTTAAAAATGCACGTTCTATTGCGCCACCCTGTATAACAAATCACACAGTAGATACATAACATAAAGATTAAGTTACATTAAAATATCAGTCTCCCAGTAACCGTTTCAGCCTGGTGGTTGATGTATTGAACAGGTCCACATCAACGTCCTGTCTAGTCAGCGAGTTTGGAGATGGAGCGTGCTCGCCTAGAAAGTACCGGTTCATTAGTTAAGTATCGTTTTAGTAAAATACTGTGTCCTGGTTAACCTAGTTTATTATGTATCCTAGGATTTTAAAATAAATATCCTTTACCCGGTGTTTGTATCTTAAATTAACAATTTATAATCCTATAAACCTGCTAACATGCAGTCAATGGTTAGCTTTTCCGATACCTATTCATTTAATTCTATTGGACATATGAAATTCAATAGCAAAGTTCTAACAGAAAATTTCAAAGCAAAGTAATCCTTATATGATCCGTTTAGGGTTTAAAATAGCTTGGCTGATTCTACGGAGACCACGGCACTATTTTCTATAAAATGTATTATCCTGTGTGCTCAGTGTTGTATTGTAAATTTACTTTTTAAGCTTCTTTGTAGAAGAATAAAATAATAGTGAATAGTTTGTTTGTGATTTGCTTTTAACCGTTATTTTAGGTACTCACATAGGTACAAGTTATCAAAGGATTCACAAAATTGAAATAAATGAGAATGGAAAGCGTTTTTAAACACATATTTCTTTTAATAATTTGAATTAGATTATAAATTAATTTAAGTAAAAATATTGAAATTGAAGGAATTATAAATAATCTATTCTGTGATTATAGTGATAATATAAAAGCTAAAGAACAAAAACATCTAAGAAATGTTACTTCTACGAAACTCTCATTCAAGATGTTAGATGAGTTACACTTTTCAACTTTGAAACACTTCTTCAACATAAAACTAGTTCCATATTTTGAATTGAGACGTCAAACGCTGTGAGTTCCCAGATTCATCATGTACATGCATTTGAATACATAATAATGACGTCAACAGCCACATGCAACATGCGTGGCCGCAGTGTGACAATGCATGCTATACCAACGGTTACGGCTTACATCCCGAACAAGGTCAACATTCGTACGCGGATTTCTTTGCTAGTTATTGCTTAGAAGTATTCCCGATACCTAACCTATTAGAAAGTGTTGTGACATCACCTATTCTTTCACACAGTACATTATATCCTACTAATATTATAAAGCCGAATGTTTGTGAGTGTGAATGTGTGGATGTTTGTTCCTCTTTCATGCAAAAACTACTAAATGGATTTTAATGAAACTTTACAATAATTTTGCTTATACATCAAAATAACACATAGGATACTTTTTATACCGAAATTCCCACGGGAACGGGAACTACGCGGGTGAAACCGCGGGACGCGGCTACTCATTGATAAAAGAGAGATGCTCTACCTTTAGCGAGTGAGAGAATGACCTTAACCCTGCCGTGGAAATTTACGATTGTTTTAAACATATAATAAAACCGTATGTATGTCAGTTAATCCATACAAACGTTGCACATGCGTGATTGGGTCGAAACACGTTATTGAATGCTCTTCCAATTTAATTTATTACTTTTATTTTAACATGATTGGATGTCGATGTTTCCCTTAACGAGCCGTTTCTATATGAAAACATTATCTATGAATATTAAATGGATTGATAACCTAGTTCTGGTTCTAGTTTATTTATATTTAGTGTAACATGAGATTGTTATATATTTGAAATCTGAGAGGATAATTTCCATGTAGGTAATTTGGGTACCGCAAAACTTTTTGTATGTAAGCTTTGATATAAATAAATGTGGCTTCTTTCTTTCGACTATTTTATTTATTTTTGACTCGTCATATAAAAGTTCACAATGAAAAATACTAAATTAAACTAACGTTAATTAAAATTATGTGTAAGAAAATTATACAGGATTGTGTAAACATTATTTCTATATATAAAATGAATCCCTATGTCCCTTCACGTGAAAAACTAGACCGATTGACTTGAAATTTGGTACAGGGGAAGCTTATGCTCCAGGAAAGAACATGGGCTAGGTTTTATCTGGAAATTCGTACGAGATCGGAAACTATGCGGGTAAAACCGCGGGGCACAGCTAGTAGAAAATAAAAAATGCTGAAAGTTTAAAACTAAATAGTTTCGGAGCTCTGGAGGGATTATAAAAGCAATGCATTGCTTTTATAATCCCTCCATCTGAAATCTATAAAATGTAATTAATACTATTAAAAATGTATGCAGTAAAACCAAGAGACGCAGTTAGTAATTTATTAAATAACAGTTTCCTTTGAACAATATTAATTCGTATAATCCATTATAATATCTCAATACACCGAAACTAGACTGTGATAACGTTATAAATTCAAGGCTTCCTTTTAATCCTGCGATAGGTTCATTTTCTGATTCTATTCACGCGGTACAGGGGCACGAAAGTAACGTAGTCCAGTAATTATTGTACTACGTAGTATTACAAACTAGCGGCGCCCCGCGGTTTCACCCGCGTAGTTCCCGTTTCCGCAGGAATATGGGGATAAAATTATGCTAAAAACCTTCCCACTGAATCACTCTATCTATAAAAATAAACCGCATCAAAATCCGTTGCGTAGTTTTAAAGATCTAAGCATACATAGGGACAGAAAAAGCGAATTTGTTTTATACTATGTAGTGATAGTGAAGAACTAATTGCTTGCTACTTCAGTTATTACTTGACTACATTGTAGCTGGTGTAGGTACTTGCGTGTTGTATTTTAAGAAGTATAAATGTATTACCAAATAACTTGATTAGTTTCTATTCTCTACATTCAGTATTTTGTTTGACCTTCAATTTAGTACCTTTGATTTTAAATCTGTTTTATTTTTGTTTCTCATATTTTATGTTCTGTTTTAGTAATAGTTAAATGTATGACATACATACTTCATTCATAATTTGCAATGTAGCACTACAATAATACAGTTATATTCTGACACACAAATATTTTATTAGTCACTCTTTTACTTAACATCTAAATAAAATACAATATTTTACTAAGCTACATAGTAACTTTCGTACCGCTATACCATCCTTTATGAAAAGGTTTTAATATATGCCGGTACCATCATAAATTAATACGCGGGATCCTAGCTTCTCTATTATTATCTAAATAGTTTTAAACATGGTCCTCTGTCTGTGTGTTCGGATAAGGAAGGCACTCTATAAGTATGTGTATTATGGGCATATATTATCGTGCTTATGAAGTAAGATAGGAAAAAACGTTTCATAGTTCGTTTCATTTTGGCGTAATAAATAGTTTATCTTTTTAATTAAATACTAATGAAATAGTGAAATATAATCTAGTCAATTAGAAATGGCTTCTGTACTTACTCCTTTATCCACAAGGCACAAAACTTGGGAATGATTGTCACAGTATACCACAGTGTATCTTAAAAAGGGTTAGTCCCAGTTTACTCCACCAAAATGTCCCAAGTTACTCCAAACAAAAATATTCTTTTTTAACAATTTCAAAATAAGTTTCATTTTACTCCAAACTGTCAAACACTTTTGTTTTTTCAATATTTGGAACTGCCATACTTTCAGTTTCACTTTACTCCACGCGTAATGTCACTTATGGATGAGATACAGTCAGACGCAAAAATCAAAAAGAAAAAAATACAAAGTTATAGATTTCCCATAGGCGGTATTATTATTAAATGTAATCACATATTTATCTAACATAGAAATATTAAATCAGAGGATATATTTTCTGTGTTTATTTTAAAATCAAGATGACTATTCAAGATGTATTTTTTTTTCCTTTTGAGTGACACTGTAACTCAATAATATGCTATGTTCAAGTTGAATAACACCTTGCGGTAGAATCATTGTTCATAAAACAGTACTAAGTGGACAAAAGTACCAGGCAAACATGGGTTATTAGGAGTTTTACCTACAAATAGTCCTACTGCTGGTGAGGGTGGTACAGCCAAACAAAAAAGAAACGGAATTGCTCTGTTCAAAATAAACATTATGTACAAGAAATTTTATGATAACCAATTTTAATTACCAGGAGAACAGAAATGTAGGAGAGGTCTTTACAATAAACTTTGTTAAATTGATTTACAAAAGTAAATATTGGAGAATTTATTATTAAAAGTACCAGGAGAGCATATTCGCGCAAATTTTTACGAAAACCAAACACTCCAAACAGGTAATATGTTTTATGGCCGGCCGGTAATTATATCTGGGTGTCGAAATGGGAACTAATCGCACTTAAATTTCCCATTTCGGCATCTTCCTAGAATTTGGAATAAACCGCATAAAATGTTTTGTTAACTTTTCTATCCGACTGTACTTCTCTTTTTGGAGTATCTTGGGACATAAAAATAAAAATCAATAAAATTATTCAAGTATCGATTGGAGTAAAATGGGATATGAAAAATAATATATTATTTTTAAAATTATTCTCTGGAGCAAACTGGGTCTGGATGTATGCATTTTTTCATTTTCGATTTCAAAGGAATGGAGTAAAATGGGACTAACCCCTTAAAAAGTTAGCAATTTTGTTTCAAAGTACATAAAACTAACTTGTTTATAACACATTAAAAGCAATTTTCAATAAAAATACCCAAAAAATCATAACATAATTACAACTTTATTAAATAATTTAACGCTACCAAAATACGTATAAATTATTAAACTTTTAGCACAGGTGTATGAAGTTTGCAAGCTAAGTTTGGTCTGTTTATAAGGGTCTGAACTTTAACTGCAGTGAGAGGAGACGAGACGCAACTCATTATAGCAATTCTAGTTAATGAGTGCAACTCGTTTTGTTAACTTGAAACAGTTTGCTTTGTTCTTCGGTTAAGTGACGAAGAATAGGAGAGGATGTTTAAAAGAATGTGGTTGGTTTTGGTTTGTTTTGAATCTTTTTTGTAATATGATACCCAGAAATACTGCGGTTTGTGACGTAGGGAGTCTGAAGGAAAATGTTTAATCTATAGTAGAAATCTATAGAAGGAAGAAAATTAAAAAAAACTAAGTATGTTTCACGCTGGTACTGAGACCAACATTCACACCTTACGCGTTTATTTTTCCCAAAAACAAACAGCGCAAACGAGTTTCTCCTACACTATGCAAATGTATTCTATACCAAGTTGTACTTAAATAAAGCCACATACAAGTATACAAGTCTAGTATTACATAAAAAGTAACTGCAATCAACGTAAAGATGAACAATAAATTTTGTGGACAGTAACTAGCGCAAGAAAAGTTTGTTTTGGCGGTAAATCATCGGCAGTCTTTTGTTTACGAGGTAAGATAACACTAAGGGCCGACGCACATATGACGGAGCGCAGAGCATTTTCCACTGTCAAACTATTATCGACATTGTATGCGTTGAAATAAGATCGAATATTACATAACATAATCATTCACTACATAATCTCATTATAGTAACTGACCACTAACTAAGTTCGAAACTTGTATCTAGGGTATCAGAAACTACGCACACACTCATTTACACACACACCCAGACCGAGACAAACATTAACAACAACAAACATACCTTTAGTCTGTAGCCGTATCGATGCTAGTTGTTGTGTTAATTGAGTTTCGATCTTATTTCAACACGTTAAATGTCTATAATAATTTGACAGTGGAAAGTGCTCTGCACTGCGTTTCGTTAGATGTGCACCGGTCCTTATGAAGTAAGATAACACTATTGTTACTCGCTGCCTCACTCGGTGTGTTTTAACATCTCGTACAGTTGTTATATGAACACAAAATGTTTTTTTTATGTTTTGTTAATTTTATGTGAAAGTGTAAATCTATAGTTCTACATATTGCATATTATTTGTATGAAATAACGATTGGTGTATGATATTGTCAATCAGTTTTGTTACAATTAGATCTAAGCTGTAGTCCCCACTCTGATTTTAATTCATATTTTAAACTCGAAGAAAATAACTGTACGTAACTCTTGTAAAAAATTGAATCGACACGCGATTTGAATTTGCATTTCCTTTCGCAGAAAAGAACATTATGAATCACAAAGGAATCGGCTGGTTAATTCATAAAAAATCCTTTTAAACCGCACGTAAGAACACTGACACATCCCTGAAGCATCACGGACGCGTGTAGCGAACCATAAATTGCCTAATACGGAATTATAGAACCGTATCTTATTTTCAATTTACGTTGCGTCATAAAACAAACCTTTAAGATAATAAAGTTTGCCGCGAACTGATAAAGGATCTAATTTATAACTCGGGATGAAAATTCAGTGTGAAAGTTTTCTAACAAATGTTACCGACTGCCGTATCTCGAGATGTTGGTTTTTCCACAGTCTTTATTGAGATTATGTTACGATAATCACAAGTTTCTGCGAGTTACAGAGTTGCCGTATCTTAGATTAGTTATTATGTCAAAATGTTATGTTTGTTTTGTTGAATTTTGTCTTTGTTTGTTGACCCTGTAAACATAATTTATGGGTTATTAGATTTATTTATATTTTTATGGACGTGTGTATAAAACTACATTGCTCGCGTGTTTGCAATTATTTTCCTTCTAAAGTATATCGGTGGTTCTTAAGCGTATGGTGATATACGTAAACTTATGGTTACATCAAAATTTAACATGTGTAGTTTAGCACGTCTTGTTGACCTAGTAACCTTGGGTTTGATGCCTGTACCGAGCATATGTATGCTAAATTTCTAACACGTAATAAGGTAGTGATAACGCTTTTTCATCGTTCTTTTAAGGATCGATACTATACACTTCGTCGAAATAAAAAATATCAGATCGAAAGTAAATTAAAACCCAATAAACGAAATATTTTTTTTTAAATGTTAAAGAAAAGACCCCAAACTTGATTACATTTATAATCGTGTTTTAGTATTACCTCATTAAATAGTATTTGGAGGCGAATCAAAAATGATTTTCCTTAAACCCCTGCCGGCAGATTTATTATGGTACAAAAATCCCTTTTCTTTAATGCATTGTGGGGTAGTATAATTATGTACCCCACTTTTTCTGGTTTAATTGCTCACCCTAAATTACCTTGCGTTTTAATAAATGGTCAGCCATTGCTATCTTAACGGCTGCAGTTAAAACTTTTACCTTGTTTATGTGTTGTAGTGTTAAATGCGAGTAATGAGATTTACAGTTCAAGGTTTAATTTTAACGAGGAATTTTAGAAAATAATATTACTTAGATAAAATTTTCTTTATTTTTGTTGTTACGTGTGAAAAGCACAAAGATTTAATTAAATCTTTTGATTTCAAATTATATTTCCTATAATTTTAATCTTACACTTTGGGCCTATTTCACCATCTTCAAGTAACGTTCCGAGTAGGTACTCACATGTTTTGTCTTTGTCACTTGTTATAAAGTAAGAAAGAGACAAAACTAATTTTTCTTGGTGAGTACTTTACTTGAAGGTCGTGACATAGGCCCTTAGAGTTATTAGAAAACAATATGATCCCTCAAAAGTCGAATCAATGATATCACAGCGCACAAAGGGACTTACATTTAATACCCAGTTAGAGTGCATACATCATTTATTATAATCGCAAAACATAGTTTAACGTTTTTTGAATTAAATACCTAATCCATTAAAAACCCCACAAAAGAAAACAAACAGTCGAACCCACGAAGAAGTCTCTACTAAAAACGCCCCTAATATACATGTAAAAACAGCCGTTCGATCGCGTCTAGCAAACAAGATTATCACTGATTTATACCGACGACTCACTGATAACAGCCTTCCGGTCTTCGTAAACAACGGCCCAATGGTTTGGTAACAATAACAAGAGGTCGCCTCATAGCCAGTTGTTTTGACAAACGTTTTGCGTATTGTCTTTTCGGATGGATATTGATTGAATGAGTGAGATGGATTAGGTCACTTTGGTCTGTTTTATAGATATTTTTTGCGAGTATATAACGGCCTATTTCACCATCTTCAAGTAACGTTCCGAGTAGGTACTCACATGTTTTGTCTTACATTGCAATTAATATTTCGTTTTACTGTTTGATATTTTTTTATAAATATTTTGAATTAATAAAAGACTGATTTAATATCGCAAACAGACGTTTTATTGATACACTCCTAAAAGTATTTATTTATAGATACACTTTTCTTTTCAGTTGTACCTTCTATTGTCTAACGTAGATCTAAAAGATGGGTACCATAGCGGGACTTTTTGATAGGTATTTTAAGAGGGTGCCATACCGGGACCATACCATAGCGGGACTAACCCCTTGATATAAAGTAAGAAAGAGACAAAATTTTACTTGAAGCTCGAGAAATAGGCCCTAAGCCTAATGCTCTTTTTAGCTCTTACCCTGCAGTGAGATTTATCTTATAAGCCAGAACTTTGCTTTGCTGAAACATTTATTGAGAACACATAAAATTTCAAACTCAGAATTCATAAGTATGTGAAACACTACAGAATATTATTACGTATATAAAACACCCATTTTCTGCCACGAAAGTAATGTAAAATCTGCATAATACGCAATTCAATAAGCACCAAAAATATGACAATTCGATCTGCAATTGTTGATTCACGAGAAATTCCCATTGCACCCGAACATGACTACTGGCAATTTTGATTCGAAATGCAATACGAACGAGAAAAACTTCGGGTAAAGGGAAACGTGTAATTAAATTTTGTTTTCACCGTTCCTGTCGAAATGCGAGAGGTGATAGACTAACTTTACCTTCCAATTTTGGGGTATTTGATTTTTTAACTTCGAAACGTGATAACTGTTATGTTTGGCGAGTTTTGGTATTTGGTTATGCTTTTGAATGTAGAGTTGAGTCTAGGTTAAAAAATGTTATATAACAATTATTTATGTATTACTAGCTGTGCCCTGCGGTTTCACTCGCGTAGTTCTCGTTCCCGTGGGAATTTCGGGATAAAAATTATTCTATGTCCTTCTCCTGGATCTAAGCTACCTTTCTACTAATTTTCAGCCAAATCAGTTCAGACGTTCTTGAGTTATAAATAGTGTAACTAACACGACTTTCTTTTATTTATATAGATATAGTTATTTAACGAGCATGAAGAGAATAATAAAAATATAAAAGTGTTAAAACATAGAGATGAAATAATGTAGACGTGCTTTATAGCAAAACACAAATGTTTTATTATGGACGTGGTGTATTGTTATGACATTAGTTTCCATAAGATATTACATAATCTAGACTCACTAGATAATAAAACTATGTTTTATTTAACTTAATGTTACCATGACCACCGAATTAAGATACATAAATTACGTGCATTATGAAGGAAACAGCGTCCATTTTCTGTATTTTAGTGATATTTGACATAGTGTTCCATACATTACCTTAAAGGAAGATAATGTATATAATAAGTTGCAATTTTCCCGCAATTTTTCCTTCCTGTTCTATCTCATAAATTGTCTAACAAAATTTATGTACGCAACACAAAAGAATTATTGAATTAGCAAAATTGGTGAGGTCATTTGAATCTCACGTGCATTCGAAATCCAAGATTTTTTAAATATAGATTTAGATGTTCATTATCCATTTGGCCAGTGTGGTTGACTAAGGCTTATACAAGGGTGAGACCAAACGCCGTGGTGCAGACATGCATATATTAGCTGTTGAATAAGGGGCTAGACTCATTTATTCAGCTCCATTCAGCGTTTGTCCATACAAAACAACGATTTTGTATGGAGACGATTAAGATGAATGGATGCGTACGCGTCTCCATACAAAATCGTTGTTTTAATGGACAAACGCTGAATGGAGCTGAATAAATATGTCTAGTAGTCACTAATGCTGATAAGATGTTTATATACTCGTAGTTGTATCGAAAGAGACCTATTTTACCTGTACGTCTTTTCCAGCATCTAAAACCTGTACAGACTAAAAATATGATATTTCAAAAGTAGGGCGCGTAAAATGTTATTTATTTGAGCGTTGCTCAATATTGAAAGCAGATTACATTGTCATGCAGGTAGGTAGTAACATAACTCGACGCCGACGGAATGCTGTATCGCACGTGAACGGAACTAGCGTCGTCATCCAATAAACTCGTATGAATACTATCCACGATGTATCTTTGAGAATACATTTTAAAATTTTAGGAATCATATTTTTGTGTTGTTGAGTTTGTAACTTAAAAGAGGATAAGTTTCATCAAAAATATACACACATCAAAAGTGTCTATGGATCAACATATATTTTTGCAATAACTTTTCTCCTGATTGATATTAATTAAAATTTTCTTTAAGGATTCATCAAATAAAGTGTTTTCGTTTGTCACAGTAACGATAAACCAAGTCACCTTTGCATTAATAAAGAAATTTGCCATTTTCCTAATAAAGGGATTTTTGACATTTGAACCACTAACATTAAAGTTCGAAAAAAAGACTGAAATAACAGTTTTCTTTAAAATTTTATTGGGTAACTTAAACAATTAATAATCCGTGTTTCTACCGCGAACACTAACAACACAAGAACATCGGTTTGGCATACTCAAAATGAGTTCATCCAAATCACGCTGTGGAATGGCCGCCCATGTTCGTTGCAACAACAAAAAAAGGTCTTCTTGCGACTGGATACCCTCCATATTCGGCAGAGCTCTTCTCTGTAGCATATCCCATGCATGCTCAATCGGGTTCAAGTCTGGCGACTGAGCAGGCCAGGGCAGGACATTGATGTTAGCTGCGGCGAGAGTCTGTCTTACAACTCTTGCGGTGTGCGGTCGTGCATTATCATGCATTAACTGAAATAAGGGACCGATTTGCACTTGTAGAGGAACGATGACGTCTGATACAATCGTCTCAGCATAAATTTGAGCGTTGAGGTTGCCTCTGATCCAAATCAACTCAGTTCTTCCGCCGATCCAAATACCCGCCCATACCATGATGGTTCCACCACTATAAGGATGGACTTCCTGGCAGGATTTTAATCGCTGTTGGCGTCCAGGGGTTCTCCAGTGTCGTATACGTCTTGTATCCGGTCTCATACCAAAACGAGACTCATCAGAAAAGCACACGAAACGCCATTGTTCTTCTGCCCAATTTCTGTGTTCAAGAGCCCATTGATATCGAATCCTACGATTGTGCATTGCTATAGGTGGTACCCGTAGCGGTCTTCGGGAATGAAGGTTCACTTCATGCAAGCGGTTTCTGACTGTTTGGTCGCTAATTAAGTTCCCTGAAGAGTGATGAAGCCGCACGGCTAACATCATGGCGGTTATTGTTGGAGCTCTTCGAGTTAAGATTTGAATGTATCGGTCTTGTCTCCGTGTGGTGCAGCGATACCGTCCTCCATGGCGCTCAGCCACGGTACCAGTGCTTCGGTAACGTGTCCAAAGTCGACTGATAACACTCTGACTTGTATTCAGAGCTAAAGCCACAGTACGTTGCCGGGAACCAGCTTCTATCATTCCCACGGCTCTGAGCATTTCTTCCCTGCTTAAATGACGTCGCCGCTCCATAATAACGTTGGTTTTAATCAGTAGTAGGGAAACAGTAGCACTAATAATGTCTTCAATGCGTTGTATGTTTTTATAGGGAAAATATTGACAGCTGATTTTCATCTTTTACTCGAATTTGATTCACAGTTCCTGATTCAAATTATGAAATGCACCAAAAAGGATCCATATAAATTTATAAAATCATAAATTTATTACAAAGCCACATCTCAATCTCAAGAAATCCGCATAAAAATGCTTGATCCCTAGACACTTTTGATGTGTGTAGTTTAGTTCCGATCCATGCCACCATACTTTTATTCAAATTTGTCTTCTGTGAAGAACCAATCAATTATAAATATATTACACTGAATGTAAACTTCTTAATTCTCGGTCTTTTTAACAATTCTTCAGAATAAAATTGTAGTACAAAGTGTAATTCTCAAAAGATTATGCTATCTGAATTATTGGGATTCCGGGAATAAAGATACTAAATGGAAAAAATAAAGGTGGGAATAAATATTTGTCACGAGCTACAAACCAACTACTCTTTTAATTTACCATTTTACTTTTAATAAGTTGAAGTTTTTTAAAACCAAAGTAAGTATTAAGTTAAATTAAAAACAAAGTATATAATTCTAACTGATAATTCTCATAGTCAATTGTCTAAACAGCCATCTTGGTTAAGCAATGTACCTTTTAAGTTCTGTTTTGTTAACTAATTTGAACTGACAAAGTTTTAACTGTATTGTCTGCTATAGAATGGAATTGTGTTGTGGCATAATGTTTTGTAGACATTTGTATAGCTTATACAACACTTTTCATAGGTATGTAGAATTCGGTTTTATATGTATAATCATACTTTCATAATACAATGGGCTTTGCTTCGAAATTATAATTTTCTTATTTATGCTTTTTTATTTACACTTTTGAGAGCTCTATCTGTCTGATGATCTAGCCGATTAAATTCATAATCATTCACTACATCATCTCATTATAGGGTATCAGAAACTACGCACACACTCATTCACACACACCCAGACCGAGACAAACATTTGTGGTTCACACAAATATTCACCCCACACGGGAATCGAACCCGCAACCTTACGGATGGCAGTCCGGCATGGTGACCACTCTGCCATCGAGGTCGTCAAAAATTCGACAACCGGAATGGCATAGCATGCAAACATTTTCATTTTTTATGTGTTTGTATATATTATGTATATGTGATTGTGTATATTCACCTAAAGTAGAATCACGATACAGGTCGTAATAGTATAGCTAGGAGTGTCGGTAAAACAACCTACAACACAGAATTGTTTTGCTGCCAAAAATGTGCAATAAATACTGTTTGTGTGTTCAAATACGTTAGTGAAATTATGAATGAATTCTTGCAGCTGACGATAATTTGATTGGATCGTGTTTTGCTCGGGATGTGTTGTTTTTCAATCGTTAGTCCGATTGCTCTGGGTTTTGGTTGGATTGGGGTAATTTTTTGGTGCTCAAGCAATTAGAGCGACACTGCAATGCCTCTTAAAACGGAAAATGAAAAAGGAATTTTAAGCTTTTTGTTTTGAGTAATAAGAACTGGAATTGATGATGGGAGGCGGTGAATTTTTAATTTGTTTATTATGATTATTACTATTTTTAAATTGTACCTGCATTTTATTTATAACCTAAATTGAAATTACTAAAATTAAATGTTTTGTTTTCAATTGAATCATGGTTTTATATAACTACTAGCTACGCCCCGCAGTTTCACACGCATAGTTCCCGTTCCCGTGGGAATTTCGGGATGAAAAATAGATGTTGGCCGATTCTCAGACCTACAGCTCACAAAATTTCATGAGAATCGGTCAAGCCGTTTCGGAGGAGTATGGGAACGAAAACTGTGACACGAGAATTTTATATATTAGAGATATAATACAACGGGATGTTTGTACGTACTTATTTAAGTCGATTCCCTCGACTTAATGAATCATGGTTTTTGTTTTAATACATTTAATTTGGCTTAACATTTGGTGACCTACTTTAACACAACAACTTATTATTATTGCACATACGTATATAAACAAATCCAATGCTATATTAAACTTTAAATAAAAAATTAATAAATAACACTTATGTCCATAAATAACGTCCAATGATACTAAAACGACAAACCTTTCCGTTAATATCTCGCGTTGAAATATCCATACGAACGCCGTCGGGAGAGCAATTAGATTTTATGGGGACAACCCTGTTAATAGAATTGGATCAAATGTACCGATTATTTATTGAATTGAATATTTAATGACATTTTTTTTAATTATTTTGTTGTTTTCCATGGTCTGTAAGATTTTACTGTAAGACAGAAGCTTCTCTCACTGAATGTTATAGTATGTTAAGTATTAAGGCATAATTCTGCGCTTGATTTTCTTACTTGATAAGTGTTGGTGATCTTAAACTTGAGTCTTGTTTAAGAGTGGGCAAAGAAGTATTTTGATCTAGACCCAGCTTTATTCATCTCTTTTATTGTTTCACAACTATTCGGGATTATTATGAGATACAGAAGAATAGAAAGTGAAACACTGTGTTAGTAATTCAAAAATAAAAATCTAAATAATTTAACTCTATAAGTAGATTGTAAATTAAGTTTGTATAATCTCACGTGCTCTATATTATTGTCTAATTTTAATAGTGGAAACTTTGCTGGTTTCTGTATAATATTTGTAGATCTGTAAATAATTGTATGTTTCCCAAATAAATAAATAAATAAATAATTTTACGTCAAACATATTACCATCGAATTAAAACGCTCAAATTATATTAAAATACATAAGTGAACACAAAATACCGACCCGCATCCAAATCATTTTCAATTCAACAGCTGAGAAATGATTTAGGTACTAAACAGAACAGAGATTGATCTATCAAACTTAAACGTACTTAGTTTGACCTATGTCTCGATACAAAATACATTGGAATTTCGACTCTATGTCCTACCAATTAAGGTATAAGGAAATGCTAAGTTATATGTTACGTAAAGGGGTGTATTAGTTGAGGCACATAATATATGCTGTCTACATACCTGATGCGGAGACTTGTCTATTACTCAGCCTTAGAATTTATGAACCGAATAACATACACACTCGTTTGTTATTGGATACGTGATTTAGATACAGATTGTGCTAACACTATATCTAGTTTGCTTTCGTTTTTATAAGGTAGGACTATATTTTAGGGTTTTTTGTTATAATAGACATGAAACATGGAAACGTTGCTTGGGATTGAGGTAACTATTTTGCGTTTGAATAACATGGTATGTCTTTTCTTCGTAACTGGGTACTAATAATAATTGAGTTAAAACAAATTATATCATAAGAAATGTCGCTTTTCTAATTTATGTAATCATGATATTTATTATACCTTTAATTCTTTTTCACTGCACTCAAGAACTTATTATACTTTAATCTTATTTTTGTTTGGGTTACAATGTTGTCTATTGTTTCATACTATTACATTAATATATTGATATCTTTGATTTACACGTGCACTACACATTAAAATAAAACACTTAAACGGATTTTTGTCGTGGTTGTATTTTGTTTAACATTTTCTGACGTTTCGGATTCTTTACAGAACCCGTGATCACAGAAGACATAAATCAGAAAATGTAAAACAAAATACAACCACGACAAAAATCCGTTTAAGTGTTTTATTTCAATATTACATTAATAGTTTAAAAGCTTTTTTCTTTGTTAATACCAAAAAGTGCAATCTAAAAGTCTGTTTTTATATTGTTTTATTTTTCGACTAAACACCAAAGTTTAGCTACGAAAGCTTAATTTCAAGTTGCACAATTCTGATTAAGAGAAATGTTAACATGCTACTAACTGCCCTTTGGATTGCGTGTTGTAGCACCAACAAGATGTATCGCTCGGGCTTAGACTGAATATACGGTACAAAACATAGGAAGGTTGCATTTGTGTTTCAAGAGTAATTTTTAACAAAAAAAAACATGTTTCTGCTATTCTAGTATATAAAAATAAGTCGGGTTTTCCTTCCTGACGCTATAACTCCAGAACGCATGAACCGATTTCCACGGTTTTGTCGTTGGAAAGGTCTTGGGCTCTGTGAGGTTTATAGCACTATAGTTTATCCCTGTATTCTCACGGGTATGGGAACTATGCGAGTGAAACCGCGGGGCGCTGCTAGTTCTTATATATTCGTATTTTTATTGTAACCAAGTGACTAGACGAGCGATGTGAATATCTGATGGCAATTAATATGCCTGATCATTACAGACACAGTGTACAACACTGTACTGCGCTCATCACTCCGAGATATCAGTTGATGAGTCTCGTGTGCCCAGTAAGTTTTTCCGGCGTCAGATTTTTCTTATGGGCTTTTTGTGGCTGCAACATTTTTTGGTGACGTTTAATATAATTGCTGTATCTATCAGTTGCGCAATGACTGATATTTTGTTTAAATATGGTTAAGTGACTAGACTCTCCCGTGATCACTTGATGGTAAGCAACACGCCTGCATTACAGAAACAGTATTAGTACAACACTGTACTACGCTCATCACTTCAAGACATCAGGGGCCTAAGTTTGCAATTTGACATTATTGATCAGACAATTTATGTTGATATTGTGGCACCATAACGAGAGTGTCAGAAATTTGGTATTGTGCTAAAATTTGTCCATATGGCTATGGTGTCTCAGTGGTCTTTGTTGCATAAGTATAAAATTTTTGACAAATAAACGTCAGAATACTCTTTCCATGACAACCATCTAAGTTTTATGGAGCTATTGAGTCAGCGGAATAGTTGTCACCAAGAGAATACCAAAATTGATCCATTGAAATGTTACATTTTTTAGGCCTTACCTTGCGTTTCTTAGAGGACGCAATTTTATTTTTTTGACCTGTAGGGGGGGTAAGTGTAAAGCTAAAATCAAGTTTGTGGGGTCGCCACCCTTGTCCCACGGCCGCCATCTTGAAAATAGGGGTTGAAACGGTTTTTATGATATATCTCTTAAACTATTTATCTGATAAAAAAAAAAATTAACGTTTTTTGTTGCAAATTAAATTCTCTATAACTTTGGTCCAGTAATTTTTTGTCGTAAAACTATAAATAAAAAAGTTATAAGTGAAAATGTACAGAAATTCGAGAAAAAAATTACCGAGAATGCTGTCCAGGTAGAAAATACAAATGACAACAAATGCCAAAAAAACGGCCATAATGTTGATATTAAAACACATTTGGGTAGCATTATCACAGCTTAATAGTTTAGAGAATCAGGGCGCAGGGATGATGAGCGTCATCAAGAGATTAATCGTAATGTAATTGAGTATCAGTGATGCAACTAAAGGCTGCTTCCATAATGGTCACCTACTATTATTGCAAAGGATGCTGTGTAACCGAACAGATAACTAGTAATCCGTTTAAATTTTATTATTCAATAATAACTTAGATGTTTTTGACATATTCATTGCTGAGAAATCTATCAGTATGAAAGTGGAGCTTTTATTGAATTACTAGACTTGCCTGTGGCTCTGCCCACCTAAAATTTGTGATTCAGTCCAACAATAATCGCTTTTTTCGTACAGGAATTCAGTTTGTATTCTTTTTTGCATTGAATAATTCGAAAAGTAATATAGGTTGATGAAATGACCTTGGTTCGAAGCCGCTAAATTGTATTTCGTAGAAATACTGGGATGAAAGTGAGGCAACCTTTCAAATGCTTTCTAGACTGCTTATATATTTTTTTTATTCTAATATCAATCATTTTAGTAATATTTATAAAGTAAAGTTACTTTCATATCGTAACAATACATTTCATTTGCTAGTTTCGTTTAAAGTCCGATTTGAAAAAATATACATATTTGTTTGATACGAAAATAATTTAAAACTCAAATGACGGCAGTGCAAACCGCGTGACAGCTGGCTGTGTAATACCAGTACACTATATAATATGAATATCTACAAAACAAACATCTTAAAATAACTATATAATACAACGGGATGTTTGTACGTACTTATTTAAGTAGATTCCCTCGACTAGTTGTATTATATAGTTATATATAATGACGTACGTTTCGTTTAGGGTCGATTTTTCCATCGCCAGATAACTTTTATTCGACGAATAAAATTGACGTTTGACAGATTTTGTATGAAATAAGTGTCAAAATTTCAAAGTTATTCGTCGAATAAAGTTATCTGGCGATAAAAAAATCGGCCCTTAATAATAAAATCTTAAAATAAGGTAATAAATAAATGTAATAGTCATTTGGAGCGGTGCAAGAAGCATCTCCAATAGTGAACAGGTCGTGAGTGCCATTTGCGTAACAGAACGTATCTAGTACTGCTCTCGTACTCACATTAATTGCGCTATCGGTTTAGTTTACGTCGCGTAGGGTTGATACCCTAGACATTAAAAAGTAACTAAAAAATAATAAGGAAGACAAGGTTGCGGGTTCGATTTCCATGCGATTAATAAGACTAATCATTGTCATCACTGGGAACACGATAGGTAAAAATAACTAATAAAGACAAGGTTGCGGGTTAGATTCCCGTGCGAGGTAATTTTAATCTATAAGATTATAGGATATCACCCCTGAGCTGTGTTGTGTGTCGTTTCACTTATAATTCTAACATTCCGTCAAAATAATAGAGAATAAGTAGAGAGATTTGCCCAGCGTATGTGTGTGTTTCCCACTGTGACTGAAAATGTTAGAATTTTCAATTTTTATAACTAAATTGTCTATCATTCCACGCGCCCTTTGCTTAGCAGAACATACTATAAACTAGGCGTGGATGTAATCACTTTTACAATATAATAATATTAAATTAGTTACGAGTGAGCCAGCCCTACAATTAATGCATCACGGAGTCCTCACGGTGACTCGCTACTCGCAAACATTTTACTATCTGTGGTTTATTTTTGTACTACTAAAATAGATATACCTTTTATTAGAAATGTAATAGATTAAAATAATAATAGGTTCTGGCTTTAGAGTAGGATACTTCAGGCTAACTTACAGATCAGACTTTTAATAACTAAACTTGTTTACGTTATCAATTGTTTTAATGTCATCATCAGCTCATAAATGTCCCCACCGAGGGGCTCGAGCCTACCCTGACTTAGAGTGATTAGACCTTAGTCAACCACGCTGGCCGAGTGCGGGTTGGTCGACTTCACACACAACGATAAAATTTCCAACCTTATTTGACGACCTCGATGTCAGACTGGTCACCATGCCGGACTGCCATCCATAAGGTTGCGGGTTTGATTCCCGTGCGGGGTGAATATTTCTGTGAACCACAAATGTTTGTCTCGGTATGGGTTTGTGTGTGAATGAGTGTGTGCGTAGTTTCTGATACAAGTTTCGAACTTAGTTAGAGTCAGTTATTATGAGATGATGTAGTGAATGATTATGTTATGTTATGTTATTTATAGATAGCTATTTTTAGGATGCATAATGTATGTAGGAGTTATATTTTTGGTAATATAATGTTCTGCGATAATTGTATTATTATGATATGTATGCGAATGTTTGAAATGTATTATTACATTTGCTTCCCACGACACAGAAAGTTCATAGTGTGGGTGTATGATTTGCGTTGACATTTGCTAATATTATTTCTTTACCTGTACGATATATTTATTAGCTTTTATAATATGTTGAATCTTAAAACGGATTCTAAATATTACAAGGAATGATTTATCTTCAAATTATTGTAATAATTAGAAGTCTTTGCATTTTATTTTCCTACTGAATAAATAACTAGGCTCAATATTAGATATATATAATTGAATTTACCAACAAATACAAAGAACCCATTAACAAAACATAAAATAAGTACGATTCTATTTCCATGAACAGTTCACAAGGTCTCATTTCTGCGTATTTTAAGCATTTCCATTTACCTCCTGATGTTAGCTATCTTTTAACACTCACACAGCTTGAATACAAAAATGTACTTCGGCGTACTGCTTAAACATTTACGGAGTTACGTAGATTTATCTGTTTTGACCTTGTGCATACTTTAACGTAGAAATAACTTGGTTTATAAGCAAATAACATATTTTGTTCTGTAGCTGAACTGCGATAGATTTTCTTTTTGTTTATTTACTTGTTGCTTGTTGAATTATTTATGAAATTACCTCTGTTTTGTTTTGTTTGGACAAGATACTATTGATTTAGGGATTGGATAATACATAAATTGAATGGAAATAATATAAAATACTTGTAAGCTTGTGAAACAATTGTATAGTTATTGAAATAAAACTAGTTTAACGGATTTTCGTCGTGGTTATATATACATATATTTGTTTTACTTTTTTTTTTGTGGTAATCCTCATTTTTTGTTGTTTAAGAATATTGAGAAATCAACAATAAACGAGAAGACAGGTGATTCACTGATTGACTGACATAGTGATCTATCAACGCACAGCCCTAACCCCTGCAGCCCGATCCATCCAGGGCCCTGGATGGATCGGGCTGAAATTTGGCATGCAGGTAGATGTTATGATGTAGGCATCCGCTAAGAAAGGATTCCCACGGGATTGTGATATACGCGGGTGAAACCGCGGGGCACAGTTACTTAGTATTTAATAAAATCACGTCACAAAACATACATAATATTATAATGTATTGGTCCATAACTATACAATATCCGTTGTGTTTAAGCCGTGTCCTCGTTGCGTTTCCATTTGCATAGTAATACAGCGTCGGTCCCTTAATAATGCTTAACCAATGTATCAGCTATTTGACCACACAAACTGCACCAATAAAATCACTATGAATATTCAGTTTTCTATAAAGCTTTGTATGGAAAAATGTGTATTAATGTATGTTTTTAATTCAGTAGGGTATTGTAATATGAGTAAACATTATAAAAGTATGGTGACGTCAGTCTTCTTTTCCGAACCTTTATCCCATGTCTATTTGGGGTCGGTTTTCAGTTTAACCAGATTTGGCGAAATGTCAGTATTTTACGTAAAGCGACTGCCATCAGACCTTCACAACCCAGAGGGCTATACGACATTTCTGGTTAAACCAAATGTTAGACTTTTGAGGGCTCTAACTACCCGTAACGACTGTCAAGGATGTTAGTACGACAGCCAGGACAGTAATATAAGTAAAATAACATTATAAAAGGATGGTGACGTCAATATCATAAATTGAAATGATAAAAGTGCTTGATAAATAAGACTTCTATTCATAGAAATAAAGGTATAATAGAACAAATAAAATGTATTACTATAAGCTAGCATTTCCGGCGTTTTCATTAAATACGTTCCATTTATTTGTATTGTGAATATCTAGAGTAGACATCCTATTAGCGTCGAAATATCGGAAACTCGAAATAAAATTATATACATGGTAAATATCCCGTTAATTATAATAATTAGAGTGCTATAACTATGATAACTATTAATACTTTTATTTGATAAAATTGATTTAAGTTTCAAACCCTCTCTATTGTTTCTCTATCTTTATATCATTATAATACGAGTATATTAAAAGTTAGTTAGTTGTTAAACTACAGCTACGTATTAACAGATCACTTAGTTAGTCAGTAAAGTTTGATTTTTAATGAAAAAAAAATTAAATATTATTTATTTACGAACAAAAGCACACACAAATAAACTAACATAAAATATATTTAAATACATATCAATAAAGTATATGTAGGCGCAATTTGCCGATAGTTTTTAGACGTTTTAGTACTGTCTGTATGTCCCCTCACTAGGCAAGCCTGTATCGAGGAGATAATAATATACAGATACCTTCAAAACATGGAAAATTAAAATAAAAGCTCTTTAAGTAATACGGAAACATTAGTTCTACACAAATATAGTAAGATTGTTATTACAAACTAGTTAGTAAAGGTAAGGCATAGTTCACAGTGACACGTAATTAGCATAAGTTTATTAACACGGGAGGATCTGTGTGCTCTCTCGTTGTAATTGGTGAGCGCTATCTGATTCTAGTTTGGGGGAAAGTTGTACAGGTAAATGGATAGTAGTGTAGTTAAACATATCATTAAATGTAGAAATAAGTATTTTGTTATTAAACGAACACGAACATGATGTTTTATTAGTACGACGGGCTGTGCGTACGTACCAATTTAAGTCGGTACCCTCGACTAGTTTCAGCCACATTCCGTGTCCTTCCTCAGTAGGATGAGTGACAGCGTGCAGATTGAGAAGAGAGAAGTATTGTTGTATTTATAGATTGAGTGATAATTATTATACTTAAAATAAATAAAGAAATTCAAAGTGAAACGGAATAGTATGTATAGAACAATTCGGGACCATAGTTAGTACATATTTTAGCTTCCTTTACTTATTTTGCCATCTACATATAAATACGCCATTACTCATTATTATACTGTGATATAACATTGAAAAATAAACACAATTATTCAATTTTTTTCATCTTTAATTGTTTATAACTTTTGAATTTTTTGTGCTAATACACTTTTTGGCACATTTTTTTAGGCTTCATTCTGGATCCAATGAGGTATCGCACATAATTGTAAGAGCAGTATCTCTATATGTACAATTTTCAACATATTGCATTTCAAATGCATTTATCAATAGGTACTTACCTACTTTTTTAATATTGAAGTAACACTTTTCAAATAACTTAAAATCCATATCCTACCCCAACCATAATCACTAAAACACAAACACCGAACATCAAACGTCGATAACCAGATACAGCACTGTACTAACATTAGCACAAGACTTAGTAACACATTCTCAAGACTGCTAATGGAGGTGTGAGGACCGCATCGTGTGTCCTCATGTTTGCTCCCGGCTCTCTTGTTATGTTAATCACGATACAGTGACCTCTGTGGGTCGGAATTCGATCTAAATGTATAGACTTATTACAGTGTATATGCAATTAAAACATTTATTATTTAGCGTTTACGAAAACTGGTGATCAAATACAAAATTAGCTTCTGTATTTTACAAGTTAGACGTTCCAAGATCATACCTCCCTTTCCTTCTCTTAGTCTTGTCCATTTTTTTTCTATTGTGCATCATATTTGTATAATAAGTATTATAAGATAGCTCAGTAAAGGTCTCTTCCAAACTTCCCCAAACAGTTTATTACTAAACCAAACGTTACAAGAGGTCATAATAATCCACAACACTGGTTAATCTCCGTCCAAAACTGTACGGTCAGCAAACTTCTGCAAAATACTTTATAACAAGAAAACTTAACCAATTAAGAAAATTAAGGCCCTCACATTGAAAATCACGTACCGCATTCCGAATACTTAACAACTGATTGGACCTTTCTAACCCAATTTGTGTAATATAGTGTACAGTTTGTAAACAAACATGGAAGCACATCGGGAATCAATTAACTGTTGTATCTAGGTACACGTCGACATGTCAGTGTTCAATCAAATCCTGCTTACTCGGCCCCCGACCACAAATCACATTGCTAGCTCGGACTGTCCTTGCGCTGACTCAACGCAAATAAATCTCGAGCCCACAACACGAATCTGACCCTTATTACTAAGATATAGAGTCTGATATCAAACCGTTACCGCGTTATCCCCCGTCAAATTTATAAGGAATTTGTGAAATGTTGTGGGTCTGGTCAATTGAATGGTGATTTTTTTGGTTTAAATAGATAGGTGCGTTTTTTGGGTTATATAATGTTATGTTTTTTAAATTGAAATATAAGTATTGAAATATATAGTATGAATTGCCGTATGAAAGTCACAAAATTGATTCCTGGATGTATGTTTGTTATTTTCCTAACATACACATAGATCGATATAAGATAACAAAAGACATGTTACGTTTGCAGGGGAATTTCACATGTCGCAAACTTACATGCAGTATAGAAAGAAAATGATTTGCTTTTACAAACTTCAAAATGATTGTAACAAAACTGTAAGTATATTAAAAAAATAATTGTATTTATGAAATTATGAAAAACCTGTGATGAAATTATGCAAAATCTTTCATAACATGTATTTATCTATATTATAAATACATGTTATGAAAGATTTTGCACGTATCTATATACATGTTATGAAAAATATCTATTTACTTATACAATTTTAACATCCCACCATTTCATCTAAAGGTTATAGGTAACATTTCGATTTCCTTTAGCATTGAATGTATTGAATTACATTGTAGTGGACGTTTCGTTCTATTCTATCGTATATCGGTCTCGAAGTGCATTTGCATGTATATTCGTCTGTTGGAGGTAACACGTTGTTTGGTATTTGCGGAGGTGGATGTTTGATTCTTAATTTATTGTGTAACTGAGTCACGGTAATGTCAAATGAATTAGGCTAACAATGAAATATCAAATGAATAGCCTATGTTTTTGAAAATAGAATTTGAATTAAAACTGAATTAAGAACTGACTGACTGCAATTAATCTGCTGCAAACTGCAAATAAATTTTACAAAAAATTTGAAAATACGACAGCGTATGTTAAAATTAAGAACACCAATATTAAAAACAAATTTTAACCACCCAAACAAAACAGCTCAAGCCCGTCTACCTATAAATTACAAACCACTTCTAAACCCAGAACTTATTTACCGAAGTTTGAGTAGAATCGCTGTCCGGTGCCCTTTATTCGAGGCACGCGTCTCGACACGTGCGAATAACTGGCCCAGTTGGTCACCCACAGCCTCAAGTCTGCTAACTATAATACTGTGGTAATACTAATCAGAGGTATTTTTATACCACCTCTAGCTGTGATCCGTGGTTTTACCCGCACAGTTCCCAATCCCTTTGGAATTTCTGGATGAAGCTATCCCTAAACCACATTTTTAGTCAATCGGTCCAGTCAATCATGTGATGCCGCCGTGACCAAGGGCAATACGGATTAATTTTATATAGATAGAGATTATGGCTTTTTTGGACATTTGTTGTCATTTTGGTATTCTCCTAATGACAACAACACCACTGACTCAATAGCTCTTTAAACGTAGCTTGTTTGTCAAAACTGTAATTTGAGGTTTATTTCACAGCTTTTTTATTTAAATTTTGACCATCAAAAAAGACCGCAGAAACATCATAGCAATATTAATATTTTTTTGCCGAATACTTTTCTGACACTCTCGTTATGGTGTCTCTACAACACATTGTCAGATCAAATTATGTCAAATAGCATTCTTGACAGACTTGCAAAAACCAACAAACAGTTGCTGAAGCCGGAATCGGTTATGAAAGCATTATAATCAACACATTGTGTGATCAAATGTTGTCATGTAGCAGACTTGACGCCCAGTCGGTAGGCCAGTCCGGTACATTATCATTAATTTAATAGCCCGAAGGCTCGACGCATCCACCGCCACTGCCGGGCGTGACTCGCCTCAGTTTGGAACTTAGGAATCTATCGACTCACTCTAAGTTTGGCTGATGTTTGGTGTATAGAAGAAAAGTTTTTTGGATAGTGTATTAAGTATTGGCAGAATCAGTATTAAATGTGTTGAAGTAAATATTTTTAATCAGCAGCGCCCGTTTCATTGAGAATACTCGTACTACATATTATAGCCTATGACACGCGCAAATAATATCGCTTCCTATAGTAAAATATTTTTGTTTAAAATCGGTTCAGTAGATTCAGAGATTTTTTTCTATACTGTCTCTATAAATATAAACTTTACCTCTTTATAATATTAGTAGTTAATAATTTCGCCTACGAGCTACGCGCTACGAAATATCGTAGCTCGCTCATGATAAAGTCGTAGTCAAAGTTTAAGTTGTTAATTTTTTAGTTATAATTAGGAGTGCTTTTTTATTACTCAAGTTCTGTAATTATAATATTAATTATGTATCGATACTCTTCAAAGTTTGTCAAGGTAATACAAAATGGGCAGAAAGGGTCAATACACATAGAACAAAATGAAGTCGCTACCGCTGTCTCATTGCTTAGATCAGTGGTTCTCAATCTTTTTTTCGTAACGGAACCCTCTTGGAAAGCGATATACTTGATGGAACCCTATTTGAAGTACACTCCAGAAAAATAAGATGAACGTTAGTTCATTTGTGAAAATTTTCAGATTTTTGTAATAATGTTGTTTTATTTCTATGATTGAGTATTTAGATAGATAGATAGATAGATAAAACATTTATTGCTTCATTAGACACACATACAAAAATATTCTTAAAACTAAAATGGTAAAAAAGCAAAACAAAAGCAGTCAACAATTTAGACAAGAGAATAAAAAGCATAAATAACGTGAGCAGTGTGCCTTAACAAAGCAAAAGGATGTAGCTCAGTGATACATCTGCCCCAGAGAGCAGAACACTGATATTCTGCTGCACCCGTGTGTGTGACTTCACGGACGAGACGGACGAAAGAATAAAATTTTAAAGTTCTACTTTAAATTAAAATAAATGTATGTAAAAATATTATATTATAGGTATGAAAATATTAAATACAAACCGAGAATAATGATGAATAATATATGTATACTAAAATAATAATAATTATGTAAGTACTAAATTAATAATGTATATGACCTAAAGAAAAATATACATGAAAAAGACTACCAGGGACGAGTATAAAGTTCTGGAATACCCAATTTTTGCTCAGCGAGAATATGAGCACGCAAGCGCACCCTAAAGGTTCCAAGCGACGCCAGATTACGTATGGGTGGTGGAATGTTGTTCCAGCACTTAGTCGCCTGGTAGCGGAAACTTCCCTTAAAAGCCACTAGTTTATGAGAATGGTGTCTCAATTGAGTCCGCACAGAACGATCGTTATGTGATCTGCTGAAATTTAACTTGTTAAAGAGATAGTCTGGCTTCCGATCTTTAATGACACCAAACAACAAGCAAGCAAAATGAAAATTTCTTCGTGATTGCATGTTCAACAAATTTGAATTATTAATATATGGGGAAACATGTGAACGAGGCGGAATGTCAAAACAGAATCGACAACACGCATTCTGGACTCTTTGAATCAGACGCTTAGTTCTTTCCAATAGGCGAGGTCCAAACACAAGGTCTCCATAGTTTAATTTAGACAAGATAAGGGAATCACAAAGCGCCAACCGTACTTCGACCTTAAGTAAGTGCTTAATTTTATAAAGAACCTTAAGCCTATAAAAACAGCTTCGAGTAATATTCATTACGTGCGTCTCAAATCTTAGTCTGCTATCAAAAACAACTCCTAAATTGCGCGCCTCATCCACATGCTCCAGAACAACTCCATCCACAGACACAGAAGGACCCGCAGCTAAAATTTTCGAAATTTGATTGTTCGTTCCAATAACCATAAATTTAGTTTTATTTGGATTAAGCAGTAATGAGTTCTTCTTTGACCACTCTGAAATTCTACGAAGGTCATCATTAAGCTGCGTAGTAGCATCATACACATCGGACACATTAGGCTTACTAGGAATAAATAGTTGGACGTCATCAGCATAACAATGAAATTTGCAGTTCTCTATTATTCTAACCAGATCAGCTGAATATAAAATAAACAGAAGAGGACCCAGAATTGAGCCTTGGGGAACTCCGTGGATGATAGGTTTTGGCAAAGAGAATTCTACGGAGCCAGCATTATATAAGGCCAGTGTTTAAAGAGCCAGCATTATATAAGGCTAACTTTAAAAACTTATACACATTCATGGTCGCAGCGTATATTTTATGAATAGATACAATACTAGTACATAATATATATAAGCAAAAAATAGACTAATGTGTGTACATTTAAAATAAAGAAATAAACTAAAATAATAAATTGTGATATATGTAAAAATATTAAATAAGGTTATCCGTTGCTTACGAAGAACACTGCTCACTTTATTATAAGACTAGCTTCTGCCCCGCGACTTCGTACGCGAAGAATAGTTATTTTGGGCTAACGCTAAATATCGATGTAATAAAATAACTTTAATCAATATGTGGGTCTGGCAGTCGAGATTAAAATTAAACAATAAACACGCCTATATTATTCGTTATCACTACATTTGTAGTATAAAACAAAATCGCTTTCTCTGTCCCTCTGTATGCTTAGATCTTTAAATCTACGCAACGGATTTTGATGCGGTTTGTTTTAATAGATAGAGTGATTCAGTGGGAAGGTTTTTAGCATAACTTTATCCCCATATTCCTACGGGAACGGGAACTACGCGGGTGAAACCGCGAGGCGCCGCTAGTGATAGTATAAATTAGGTAAACTTTCATATTTTATGTGCACTACATAATTAAAATACCCCTATTAAATATCATTCAGGACAGGCCCTAGCCCCTCCTTAGGTAGCTGATACTGACCCCCTAATATCAATTCCACGCCACTACCTCTTCCACCCTACTCCCCTTCCACACTAATACATCTTCCACACCGCTCCCACTTCCACATCACTCATCATTACTTATTTCTGGTCTTGTACCCTCGGTAGGGAGATCAATGAACTGGTAATGATGATTTAAAACACATTGGTACGTGGTGGGGTTCCAACCAGGCCCCTTCCGATCGAAAGTCAAAGGCCTTAACCCCTACGCCACCGACGCTCTACATCACACCGTCCTACATCCACACTAATCCCATTTCCCCATCTCTACCACTTCAACGCCTATCCCGCATCCACACCACTCTCATTTCCACTCCACTTCCACGCCATTACCCCTTCCACCCCACTACCAATTCCATCCCATTTTTTCATCTTTTCTTTGAATATGTTTTGTGTTATGAAACGCCGACTCTTCCGAAGAAAAGTCGGCGTTTCATAACACAAATCATATTCAGTAGAATGCCGATTATCTGAATTAATTGGGACCGGGGTCCATTCGGATAGTCGAAAATTCGGATTATCGCACATAGACTGCACATAGCTGGACTCGCGCACGAAGGGTTCCGTACCAAAAACGACAAAAAAACACGTTTGTTGTATTGAGAAGCCCCGCTTAAATATTTATTTTATTTTATGTATTTTTTCCTATAGCGGCAATAGAATAGAAATATGTACATCATCTGTGAAAATTTCAAGTGTAGCTTTAGCTATCACCGTTCTTGACCTTGAATATGCAACATTCTCTCATACCATACGTCCAATGTCCATGGTTCTTGAGATAGTCTGGTGACAGACGGACGGTTGGACAGCGAGGTCTCAGTAATATGTTTCTGTTCTTACCCTTTGGGAACGGAACTTTAAAAACGATGCCACACATAGAATAAACTATAATAAGTTTACCAAACACAGTTCTACAATATCTATAGCTCACTTAAACATCTCAATCAGAGTAAGTTATTTTATTTTATTTATTTATATTTAAGTTGCAATCCCAGCGGGCCTTAACGAAAATACAAAATATAATAAATCACAACCATTAATAGAGGTACATAGTAACTTAGGACGGATTCGGATAATTGGCGATTCGGTTAATCGGCGTTCTACTATATTAGAAAGTGATTTTGATTCTGCGAAAAATTCTGGAAAGATTCTGGATTGTAATTAAGCGAATCTATGTATCTATAATAAGTGGGTGATTTAGTTATAAAAAAACCCTGCTCGACTTTACTAATTTCATACCATAAAGCTAAAATCGATAAATCGCACATGAATAATAATTTTCGTATAGTAATATTTTAGATCGAAAATGTCTGAAGATATGATAAGCAGAAATCAAATTATGAGTAAAATATCTAATTAGGGCGAGCAAGGGGCGAGCAAAGCGGTCAACAACAACAATGGTCTTTTGATTATCTATACAGCCCCCCTAGACAAGTGGCAAACGCTCCCAGTCTATTCCTTTTCTCCACAAACGAACGTCGTCTCTAGAGCAGCGCTAACTTCTTTGATATCGTTGGTGCACGTCATTTTTTACAATTGTCAAACAGTACAAAACGTTCCAACTGACATAGCAAGTTAGTAAATGAAATGAGTTTGACATTTGCTTGTGAATAGAAATTACAAATTGGCAGCCAAGTGGCAGTTTGACAAACGTTTTCGGGTCGCGAGCGTATGAATTTTAGCGCATGCTAGGACCATGCAGAAAACTTAAGAAGAGAGAAACGCTAAAACCGTGACGATACTTTATTTGCAAATTTTGTAGTAATGTTTGCATGAATCTTGATATTAACTAATAAATAATATAATTTCGATTAAAAGAATGTTATGTGTTCGTATTTTGACCTTCTAGTTTTTGATAAATATTAAAAATAAACAAACAAAGTAATTTAATTCTTTATTATGATAAAAACTGTGTACATTATCTTTAAAAATCTAGGCTACCAACGTTTTTTTTCTGCAACTATCTACCTAATGCCTTAATTATTATGTATTTATATTTACTCTAAGTATTTAAGTAAGTATATAATATTCTTTAAGTTCTAAAGTTGTAAAACATAATTTATTTCATTGAAGTTTCGTTTCCTTATGGCTTTTGCTGGCGTCAAATCCCTAATATAATACAATGTATAATACCTCTATGGTCAAATCACACCATCCTTTTATTACAACGCCATCTTTTGGCCCTTGAAAATAATAAATTCTAATAACATGATGTCTAACCTTTGATTAATATATTTGTCTAGATAGAGTAATGCCAACAAACGACGCGTTATAATTGTCCTCAAATTGCGGAATATGTGTGAGTACGGCTCGTTTATTATTGTATTAGGTATTATGTCAATGTCAATATACCTAATTAAATAAAGTAAAATAGTAATTTGTAATAGAAAATAAATAAACTTCAATTGAACTAATTTAACATAATTTAACAGCGCAAACCGGCATAAATAATTATTTTTCGTGAGCGTTATCCATAAGTCATTCAAATAACACTGATGTAAACAAGAAGTGAGTCTACCAAATATAGTAGACTTTATTTGACCCGTTTTAGTACGGCCAATTTTTCATCTAGACAAGTATATAATCAAAGTATCTAACAATAAAACCGTTAGACAAGACCACTGACTTTTACCTTTAAACGAATAGACTATGCGTTCATTATGTTTTTGTACACTTGGCTACCAATTGACAACCTATTGCGCCACGGCGCGAGGATTTGGCATATATTTGGAGCGTTCGCCAGTTCGCCACAGAACACATTACACAAAGTATCTCTGTGCCATGGAATAATAAACATTTTGTTCATAATTTATTTAACTTTAAAATTTATTTTTATTCTGTCAAATAATTATTCAAGTATTTATTACCATTATAATCTATTAAAAAACTAAAAATTTTGTACATTTTATAAACTTTGTGCAATTCAAATTATGAACTTTGGTTTTACTAGTATAATATTATCTGTGGTTTTACTATGAACTAAAATTTATTCTTTAATATTAATATCAATAGTAAAAAAAACGGAAAATAAATGTTGATAATTCATTTTTATGAAATTAAATTATTTTTTAGTATATTTATTAAAACAATATTGACACAAACGTGAACAATTTGAATCAAACAAATCATTCATTCACCATTTTGAATGAAAAATGTACTACTGTGGCATTTCCTTGAAGTTTCCTTGCGACGAAATCCGACGAATAGATAAATGACCACTTGTCTTCCAACTTCACGTTTCGTAACGCGGCAAAATTACAAATCGTAAGCATATATCAATTTCATTCATAAAAAGGAACTTTCTGTTCTATACGTCTAACGTAATTGCCATTTGTCTAGGGGGGCAGATTTGATAAATATGAATAGAAAACAGTTACCTGTTTTGTATAAAACAGCTGACTGTACTTAGACTAGACTAGATACTCAGTAGTCAATTATTTATTGTAATCCTTAGGTAAGTATTCAAATTTCAAGACGTTTACAATCACCAATCACTATCACCACTTACATTACCTCTCTAGATTACAAACCCATCTCTATCAGCTATCTCTATACTATATTCTATACTATATCCCTCATTGTTCTACCAAGAGGTCTCCACAATACATCAATCAGCCGTAGAGACCACCTGTCGATCCAGTACAATGCATCTCACGGATACAGACCGCTCCTAATCTGCCACTAATCTGTTACCAAGACATTGTGTAATATACCTATTGATTGAGACTAATTTCGTCTTCCATTATTATATTTGATCTCCCTTCTTTATATAGTTAATTATGATGATATATTTGTTAGATAATGTGAATCTGGTTATTAATAATGATTGGGTATTTTATTTGGACATGTGGTTTCCGTTTTGGGGGCCTTATTTCTGGTTGTGTGTGCTAGTTTGCAGGGGAAATGAGAGTTCATTAATGTCTTTCGACGAGTTGTTTGTACGTACCGATAAATCGGATCCCTCGACTAGTTTCAGTCACATTCGGTGGCCTTCATCAGGAGGATGATTGCGATGCGCCCGCGACGGGCGTCTCGCTCTGTACTCAAGAGTGCAGAGTCCGAAAGAAATTAATGATAAACAATGACGTACGTTTCGTTTAATAATGGAATGAGAGTTGTTTTGGAAATGTAATTTGATGATTAGTTTAATTATGTAAAATTATTGGCCTTTTTAGATTATTATTGACATGGCAGGTGACAGGTTCAGCCTAGCGACCAAGAAGTCGTGAGTTCGATAACTTTATTGCACTATTAAAGTGAAACCACTGCATAATACATATCAGTATGACAATAATACTCAAATAATAAACTAAAATATATGAGAAGAAGATTTTTGGACAACACACATATCTCTCAATCGCACGATAACCGAACACGAAACCCTTATGCAGCAGTCCAGTATATTAACCACTCAGTTAGTTAGTCCCACATAACTTTTGATCATACACACCGCCAAAAACCCCGCAACAAACATTAACATAACCATGAAAAATTTACCTTTTGTACCAAAATTTCAATATAAAACAAATTGGTGTCATCCATCAGGATAACTGCGACCACAGACCAAACGATTTGTAACCGACTATAGTAATTATTCATGTTTGTCTGTTGGTACAACATATGTAAACTAGTGGCCATCTGTAGTGCAGTCCGATGCCAAATTATCTTACAGAGAGACCGGTGATACCCGCCAATATTACACGACTGACCTCTTTGGCAAATGAATAATGGAAATTCACTCCACGTTTAATTCATTATTAAATTTGGTTGAAGTGCCACACTCGGTAAGCGAAGGTGGTTTCATTAAATCGTTCTATATTTTTAATTATGTTTAAAGGTTAAATAAATTATAAGTATATGAGTTTTTTCAAAATATGAGTCGACACGCAAAGTAGAAGAGGTTTGTTTAATACAATAGTAAACTTCAAAAACAGACGCCTTAGAACAAAATAATAAATCTAAAACATGGGTCTCAATATATTTAAGACTAGAAGTGCCCCGCGGTTTCACCCGCGTAGTTCCCGCTCCCTTTATAATTCAGGGATTTAATTGCTAAAATCTGTTACGTAGTTGTAAAGATCAAAGCATACATAGGGACAGACAGCGGACAGCGACAGTTTCATACTAATGTAGTGATACATTGTATAAGACTGTAATACATTTACAACTGCCTAAACTTGTCCCCAAACATTACCAAAGCCCAACTAAAAGTGATTGATTAGTTCCAATTAACAAAGAACGTAGTTATCGAATAAGAATTAACGATACATCTCTTGTTGATATCGATACTCGAATATATCGATACCGAGCCTTTTATCTGGGTTAATCGTTTTGTGTGTTCCGATAATTGTCGCTTCCATTTCAACGGTGTGGCGACCGATAATGTCGGTGACGCCTCGCTATTGATTAACGGCCATTTTATTTAACGATAATCGGGGATTCTGTAGTTTTAGCATGTTTATAATTAAAATTATAGGTCGATATTTAATTGTGTTGCAGCCAACTAATGCAGCACTTTAATTTAAATGCGATTTTAATACGGGTTAAACCTCTAGGAGCTGCTAGTTTACAATAAATTTAATAAAAGTACATACCATATATACAACTACCTTCTTACCTACTTTAACTATTATTTCAACACAATTCCTCAAACGAAAGATCAAAGCAACATCACACGCAAACAAAACAAAATCTAATATAACTCCTAATAAATAATAACGGTGATGGCATTCCGCGTCTTAACATTAAATTTATATTTTTATACCTAATATTCCTCTTACCTGTTCAAATTTATCCAACGTAACACATATAAAATCCATTTAGGTGTCGTGATATAACCTCATTACCGCTGAGAACCGTCATATGAGATCAACATTACTTGACACAAGGTTAATACAAGTATAAGTACAACGTTATCTCCTTATTTTAACAGTTATTATGTTAATTAATGGTGGTGTATTTTAATGTTTTTTTGTTGTGGTACAGTCAAATTATTATTGTGGTTATCACCATCTAACTACGTCACTACTATTCGCAACGCAATAATAAGTAGAAGAGAAATTTAATTTGAATACTTATAACGTTGTAATTTAGATCAGCCCCCCCCTAGCAAGATTGTGCGTGATAAAATATATCGACACCACGATATAATATCGATTTCTAGAAAGCACGTGATAATTCATTTAGTATCCGTGTATTTTATCATATTTTGACAGTTGGATGTCGATAAATCGCTATATATCATATCGCGTTTTCGAAGTCATGCTAGCCCGGCTGATGACCACAGCAGTGGAACTTAATCGAAACGTCGAGATGTATCATTTTAAAGTTTTTATACATTCATGATAAAGACCTGTTTTAGAATAAGTCAAGAATAAACTATGAATTCAGTTTGCGAAAGTTTATTGTTATAGTAGAGTATCATAGTAATATTTGAGAGATAAAGTCTGGAATAGCACCTGTGACTCTTCAGGTATTGATGTCCGGTGCAGCAATGATCACTTACCATCGAGTGACCTGTATGCTCGTTTGCCAGTTTGCATTATAAGTAGTGTGACACTTGTGGGATGAGTGAACTTAATATATTACATTAAACTTTGAAGTTTTGTCCATGGACTGGGAACTCGACGAGCGTAGGCCCCCGGGTCGCCCCTCGATACGTTGGAGTCAAGACCTTGAGAGGTTCGACAGAGATTGGAAGGAACTGGCTAGGGACAGGGACAGATGGAGAGATTTGAGGGAGACCTTTTGCCCAGCAGTGGCACAATACAGGTTGATAAAAAAAGAACTTTGAAGTGGAATAAAGAAGAGACGTAACAAAGAGTTTAGTTTTTTTTTTTCAAAATCCGAAACTTGTATCAATGCCGGTTTTAATGAAATCTAAAAATGTCTTTCGGATTTTCAAAACATAAATACTGCTACATCTACCCTCAATTTTGGTTATTGCACTCTTAGACAAAATTAAAATCCTAGCTCAAAATAAAATTTGGAATAATGTTTTTTAAATATATCCACGTAAATTGAAATACACTGTTAACATAAGCCACATACCCAACAGGTGTAGAGTTATTACACATGTATATAATATTATACACCACGACTACCTGACTGTAATTCCAAATTGAACATTAACAAGCCAAATGACCCTTCTATATTCCCGGCGGTTCATGCACAATACTATAATACGTTTATAAATATTCAATAGTAAATCAAACGCATGAATTTCTGGTGATTAGTATTCGTGTTAGGTACAATAGATTTCAAGGGTTGTAGTGGGTAGTGGCTGAGTGCGGTTTGGTTACTCACAATTATGGAGGTAGTTTGACAAAGTTCTGTCACATGTCATATTGATTTGTTTAAGTAGTACTTTGTCATATTAACGTGTTGATGTGTGTGTGTCTCTTTGATGTAGTTTAATTTCAAAATACTAAAACATGTTGAAAGCATTTTTTTTTCACGATTAAAAATTCATTACAAAACAATTTAATATACTCATTAAAAATTAATTTATGTGTGATGGATTATACACTATTATTTTTGCTTGCTTTATATTTATCGAAATCGACTATGTTATGGATTAGTATATCTGAAATAAATAAATTTTCATTTATAAGGCTTACAACAACAATCACGCTATAACCAAATAGGAGATGAGCTAACGCAAGTTGAACAACGTCGCGTAACAAGTCAGTTACAACCTGACAAAATTAAAAAGTAACACAAAGAATCCGAACTCGTTTCAAAGAGCGCCATCGTTCTGTACTTCTACGAGTATTTCAATATTGGAACCTTTCACACGCTCCATTACGTCAAAAGAATAAATGAAAATTGAGAAGATGTCCCGCAGGGTGTGTCGGTCAACTGAATTCCTGGTAAAGTGCGAAAATTCTCACATCGCACCCTCTTGATCCCCGTTTTATTTACAGACAAACGCCGCTCTGACACGGACCTACGTCACATACTTGACAGGAGAAAATATCTTTATTGTGCACTTAGGATCGACAATGTAATTGAAATCTCAATATTTGAGACCTTATACAATATTTCTTGATCGGCAGTTTCGCCAATTTATCTTGTTCGATGAAGGCGTGGGGAATTTCCTAGATATTTCAGATTCTCGTATCTTGTAATCAAATTTGTGAGTTTGGGTGTTTGTAATTAATTTGATCTAAACGTCTAAGCAGATTAAGATTTAAATTAAACTTCATTACTAAAATATATGTTGAATTATGTCCTTAAAGAAAAACAAAAATATCTTGAAATCACCACCTCAAAAGACACGAAACTCACACATAGACAGATTAATAAAATGAAGACACTTAGAAAGACAGAATTGACCTATGACCATTGCACGTCAGAAGCCTCTGCCACTAATCATATTAGTACAGCAGCTAGTTTCAACAAGCGTGAAATTACTAATTCTGAAAAGGTCTATCTATAAATACTTCTCACCCTAAGTTTTCAATATAACTGGACGCAAATAACCCTTCCAAATAAAGATTGTACCTTCAGCTAAGTAAATAAAGAACCCTAGTGAGGGATTAATTAAATACGTCACGGTCTCACGGTACAATTTGTTCGCGTGTGGGTTGTACTTACTTGGTGTCAATGACCGTCTAGACGGAATTGTGCAACTAGTATGTAGATGTGTAGGATTCGCATTAAAAGATTAACTTAACTAAGATGAGATTAATATAAATATTATCTAAAACATTCAAAAGCAATTTCTAGTTAAAAATAATTTGAAGTAGGTACAGCTACTTTAATGGATTTTTGTCGCAGTTTTAATTATTGTTTTGCATTTCTGATGATTACAGAAGACTGAGGTGTAAGACGTCTATACAAAATAACATACTTAATAAATATGTCTTTACCTATTCTGAAATTATACAATCGAGAAGAATCCGTAAGAAATTCTTTATGAAAACAAGTTACAAAATAACAAATGAATCAACTTTTCCATTTACGTTAGTAATAAATAAAATATTTTTGTAAACGTTTCCGATTGAACTCGACTACGGTAAATCTCTGTGTTTTGATAGATTTTATTGTTGAAACTACTGTACGTTTACGTATATCAATTTAGAATTTGACCTATTCTTTCGGACCCAACTTTACTATCCTTATAGGCAAAGTTACATTATTACAGGGATATAGGGATTACTACTATAGGGGATACAGATTGCCTTCTAGTAGTCAAATTACTCAGATCTAATTATATACAAAACAAAGTATAACACACCTATGTTAGTACATTTCTATACAAAAAGTACATAAATGTGTTATCCGTTACACATACATAGAATGTGTAACGGATAATTATGAATGTCATGTCATGTCTTCAAAGCAAGAGTGAATAGGTATCTCATAGGTAAGTGTGATCCACCGTAGACCACATCATCACTTAACATCAGGTGAGATCGTGGTCAAACGCGAGCCTATTCAGCATTAAAAAAAAATAGACAAAAATGTATTCCGACCAAGAGGAAGAAGAATTAAAGAAGAAAAAGGGAATCACACCTTTGGCATAGTGGGCAGCACTACCACTACACCGATCGGCGAAATTTAGTTCGTCTCTCAATTTATAAAGCTAATTTTAATATTAATACAATTTCACTACTACGAGTATAGAACATTTAAAATGATGAAATAATAACTGTCATCTAAATATAGACGTCAAACAAAATTAAAACAATGTCATTATCTAAAATAACTCATACTGCTGAAAAGGGCGACAATATTACGTCACTGTCGCATTTTGAAAACATAAATGGGGTGTTTAACAAATAAATTATACAATATTGGGGCGAGTTTGTGATTTATATTAACAATAAATGTCTTGTTTAAGAATGTACAGGGTGCAGGGTGAATACGATTGGTTCGTAGATTGTTATTTAATGTAATGAGGGGTGAAAAGTTGATAATATGTTTTGTGTAAATGTGTGTGCGTAGTTTGTGATAGCCTAGAAGCAGGTAGTAAACCTAGTTGGTGTGTATTATGTTATGATGGGTCATTGATAAAGTTATACTATTTTGTCACAATATTGATTTAGTATTTTCTGAAGCGCTCATGGCCCAGTGCTACCCGCGGATCACTCGTGATCTGTGCGGTTAAGCAACGTCCGGCACCGTCATGATGGGTCGTTACTAAAAAGACTTTTCACTTGACTTTTTTAATTTAATGAGCGTTTCCGTGCTTCGGACGGCACGTAAAGCCGTCGGTCCCGGCTGTCGTACTAACCCCATCGACAGTCGTTACGGGTAGTTAGAGCCCTCAAAAGTCTAACATTTGGTTTAACCAAAAATGTCGTATAGCCCTCTGGGTTGTGAAGGTCTGATGGCAGTCGCTTCACGTAAAATACTGTCATTCCGCCAAATCTGGTTAAACTGAAAACCGACCCCAAATAGACATGGGATAAAGGTTCGGAATAGATAATTGATTTAGTATCTGTAAATAGACATAGCAACAGTAGCGTGTAGACATTTCCTAAAAAAATAAAAATACGAAATACTTTTTATAATTCGAAATTCTCTTGTATGGAAAAATGGATGGAAGGAGTTACAAATAAACGAATTTAGGTATTAATTTCTCTATCTTATATCATACTGCTAGCTTTTGACAGAATTATATCAGTTTACCCGTCGAATTATCGCCTAAGGTATTTTCGTCAAATATGCAAGAAAATAGGTGGGTGTATATCCTACCTCAAAGGCAGGTATAGTTTTTATTTTATTGAGTTGTAGGCATCTATCGTCACTTACCATTAGGTGATCTATCATATGACTTTTCCTAAATTGTTGATATGATTATGTCGAAACGTATCGACAGAAGAAAGAAAGAAAGGGATAATAGTTTGTACCTATTTGTAATCCAGGCTATGAACTACAATTGCAGCAAACATCAACCAATTTCATTCAGTAATTCAAGCCTGAAGGAGTAACCAACACACTTACTAACACACCTATATCACTACATATAAAACAAAGTCGTTTTCTCTATCCCTATGTCCCTACGTATGCTTTAAAACTACGCGACGGATTTTGATGCGGTTTTCTTTAAGAAATAGAGTGATTCAAGAGGAAGGTTTTTAGCATCATTTTATCCCTGAATTCTCACGGGAGGGGATACTATGCTGGTGAAACCGCGGGGGGGCGCTGCCAGTTTTTTATATTTACTATAGAGTTTGACATTATTTAATTTCATTGTAACCCAGTATTTCTTAAGACATTTGTTAGAATAACAATTGGTATACAACAACACGGGCGCTATTTGTAGCCGCTTCCTCATACAATATTTACTTCACACGTCCGCCAGATAAAAATCAAAACGTTTTCAGTTTTTGATATTTCAATTCAATCCGATTCCGATGAAAGGTCGAAAGGAAATGGAATATATTTTAAAATTGCATCCACGGCACACAATTTTGTTTATTGTGACGTATTTATTTGGTATATTTGAATATTACTATAAGTTTGAATATATAAATTGAATATTTTTATCGAAAAATGTAATCTATTAACTTAAATTTCAGAAAAAGAGGTAAAAATATGATTTTTTATAAAAAAAATTCAAGAAATATTTTTTTTACTATAAGAACATTTTTGAGTGATTTTATCTGTTTTATCACTTTATCTTTACACAAAAATATTTAATTACAAAACCCCCAAAATTGCTTCGTCTATAAAACAAAACAACCATTACACAAAAATAGACTCTAACACATTCCCAACCACAACCCAACAAAGGTCATTATTGTGTCCAACAATAGAAACAGGCGATACCAATCAAATTTCAATTAGCGAGGTGTACCTGGTCATTGCATGTGAGGAGATTGCCTTCTAATTAGCTATTCAAGATGTGCCAGGGGGTTTGAGCTAATCAACCGCGCTATGCAATTTATCTATGCGATAAACGGTACCGCTGACGTAGTAATTGCTCCCTTTAAGTGGCTGTTATTTTTTCGTTGAAAACGCAATGTTTTGGTTTTATTTTTATGTAGATGTTCGTATATGTTTGTAATTGTGTTCGTTAGAGGGAAAAGGTGTTCGTAGTTTTAGTGCAGGTATTATGTGTTGTTAGTTGTTGTTAAGATTGAGTGATTGATTGTGTTGTTTTGATTTGGTTTTAATTAAAAAGGAGTTAATTTGAGGAGTTACAGGGAGTTTATTATTTTTAGGAAAAATAGGATATAGAATGTTCTTTTCTCCTGTGTTATAATCTACACACTCGTTAAAAAAAATAGAGGTAAACATTCGTGGTATACAGAAACACTTACCTTTATCAGACATCCTATCTACTGCCTGTATATAAATTTAATATACTACCCACTTAAATCTTACACACATAATACTATACTAAAAATTTGCTCACGCATTCAACCAAAATAATCATCGAAATCTGTACCCATACCGTCATTAACCACGGACCCACAAATACAATATTATCTGTAACAAGCGACCCCTATTTTTACCCAGAAATTATGGCCCTCTTTCCCAGTTCAAGTGGCACAAATTAAAATAATTTAACATTAGAAAATAGGCAGCTGTGACGTCACAAAGGGTCTACACCAATTTGTTGTTGCCACTAAATAGAAGTTTACCCAAATTTAGGTGGAAAACTTGAAGGGGGCGAGTCGAGGTGTTCATTCTGTCGGCGTTGTTGCCATTTTATACGAATTGTACCTTTAAAACCCTTTTCCTATCGAGCCGTTGTATGTAGATGCCTATTGGAGCCTTTCCTTTTGTGTTGGACCCGTGACGCTTTGTATGAGCCCCTTTTATATGAACTCGACGAGTATTGACCAAGATCTTATAGCGTGCCTACACAAATATATCGGTACCTAATTTTTGGAACGGATATAGAAACTCAATGTTTGCACAAAAGAGTGTTCTTATACTGGAGTGCTTGCATGGTGATGTTAAAAAATAGTTATAAAAGGTATTTACTTGTGTAGTTAATAATACTTGGTAAAGTTACTGCATCCTCGTAAATAAATAGACAAGGATGATGGAGGAACAAGCAATTTTTAGAAGAAACAACGCGTCTTTCTGCCATTATACCTTACTAATTTGGTTCCCTTAAGCGGGCTGTGTAATTTTTTGGTAAGATTTTTAAGAGCACCAACATTGTTTGTACGAGATACTATATAGTGTCCATTTTTGTTTAAGAATGGATGAATTTTTATTGAGATTCTCGAAGCTTTGTTATTGATATCTAAACATTCTTCAAAACTTGACCAATTAATAATTATTACATTGTTTTAGACAATAATGAAATACAAAATGGCGGAGTCAATAAACGCCTCCAATACTGAGAAAGGATATTATTATGAACGTTATAATTTTAAATCAAACAAATATTTGCCCAAAATACGGATATTAAATTTGTAATGTAAACCATCTTTGTTTTGGTAAGATGAAGGTTTAATATTATAATTAAAATAATAATTAATTTTGTTTCTCAAGTAAGTACTTGAATTCAATAATTAAATTTCATCGAAATATCAATAATATTTTTTTTAGTCTACAATGAAAGGTTGAAAGATTGATTGACTGACTGACTGACATAGTGATCTATCAACGCACAGCCCAAGCCACGGGACAAATCGGGCTGAAATTTGGCATGCATGTAGATGTTATGACGTAGGCATCCGTTAAGAGATGTTTTTTTTGTAATTTGCCCCCCCTAGAGGGACAAAAGGACAATACTCAAATTCTGCCGGAAATCATTTCAACGTAGACGAAGTCGCGGGGCGCTGCTAGTTAGTAGTATAAACCAATATCTTTTTTTAACCCCCGACTCAAAAAGAGGGGTGTTATAAGTTTGACGTGTCTGTGTGTGTGTGTGTGTATCTGTCTGTCTGTGGCATCATAGCTCCCGAACGGATGAACCGATTTCAATTTAGTTTTTTTGTATCAAAGGGGATTTACGTGCGAGTGTTCTTAGACATGTTTGATGAAAATCGGTTAACCCGTTTAAAAGTTGTGGGGGTTTGAAAGTAATTGTGTTGGGGGTTTTTGTAGTATCCTCGACAGTCTTATGACATGACCACCTACGACGCCTGAGGCCCTGAATTCAGAGAGATAGAGCGATACATGTTTGCTATTTCTCATGCATAATTTGGGATTGATATTTCCAATACGTTTCGGACAAGCGTCGTGATTATACGCGTTCCTCGCTGTACTAACATCATCAATTATAGAGCGGTCTTTGATTTTCAGCGGGATCGTACAGGCTACATTACTTTTACTTTAGTACTAGCAGCGCCCCGTGGCTTAACTCGCGTTATTCCCATTCCCGTGGTAATGCAGGGATAAAATATAGCCTATGTTACACGCTGATTATATAGCTCTTGATTAGTGAAAGGATTTTTAAAATTGTTTCAGTAGTTTCGGAGCCTATTCGTTACAATCAAACAAACAAATCTTTTCTCTTTATAATATTAATAGTGTAGATAATAAGGGAAGAACTACTAAAAATAGTTTATTTATTTATTGAAATGACACAACAAGTAACAACCTAAATTTTAACATATTTTAAAATACAAGAAGTGAAATTTTATATAAAATAGAAATTCCTAAACCAAGATTTCCTGGAACATTTTAATATTACTTCAAATAAAAATTCACTGAACCTAAAGAAAGTCGAAGTATTTCTAATAATGTTCAATTGAATACCACACATTGCTGTTAGGAAAATTTTATGAACTTAATCTTTAGTTCATCTATTCTTCGGATAAGTTTCCTGGTACGTTTACTTTGAAATTCTCTGAATAACCGTAGTTAATTATACTGAAAATCGATATTTACCTATCTATAAGTATGAAGATGTTTGTATTCTTTGTTATTTTGCTTGTAAAATGGTTTGATATTAGTAGTTTTACGTGTAGGTGGATTGAAAATTATATACTGTTATAGGTTTAGCCGTCCGAATTACTGGACGACTAGCCAGTCTACGTCCATTCTAGCGGACGCCTAGCAACTGCCTAGCTTTAAAGAAGGATATATGGTATTTTTAGGATAGAGTGTATCATACTCGTAATAGGTTAAGATTAATTAACACTGGATATAACTAGTTTTAAAGGACTAAATGTTTGATATTTTTTTCATGAACATAAACATATCTTTATTTGTGACACAAAGAATAAAACAAAAAATAATATAAAAAAAAATGTACTAAAATAATGTAATGTACAAAGGTGAAAATAAAAATAAAAAACTTCCATTACTTTCTATCAATTGTAGGTAATGTTTATTAGAAACTTATACTTTCATTTATAGGATACTTTAAATCCTTATTTACCTAAAGGATAAGTTTATACACACGCATAAATAGTTTAATCATACAATGTGACAGTGTATGTTTATCATTAATATCTTTTTACAGGATATTTGCACGTACATAAATCGAATCCCTCGACTAGTTAGCTCGTTTAATAATAATAGTTATTTATGGTATAAGCGAGGTAAGTTGGTGATTACTTACGAGGCGCTATTGAGGCCCGAGCCGTCAGGCGAGGGTCTGAAGAAAGCCGAGGATAGTAATCATCAATACTCGCGTGTACCATACAACGTTTTTCAACACACTTGCGAAGAAATTAATAATAAAATATCATTTTCGCTAATAAATAAACAGTTTTTCTATTCGCGCGCATCCAACACAACAATGGTGATCGGGCATAGATTAAAAGAATATACTTATTAAAAAAAAAACGAATGATTGAATGAATGGAATCGACCATAGACCTACCAAAAGTAAGGCAACATAGTTGAAGTTTGTTTTTAAAATGTATGGACACGATTTTTTTTGGAATTGAAACTTTTTAAAAACTAAACAATAAACAAAAATCTATAACTAACTAGTGAATCAAGCGTGTCATTATTCAACTGTTTTTGCACAAATAAGAGCCCCTTTATGAGCAACTGTGTTGAAAAAGTTTATGTTTGTTAGTATGTAAATTGACTTATTGTTTATCGCGGATGAAACCACATGAAGAAATAGTTATTACTAATTACATACTTACCTAAATCAAGTTTAAGATGAGAATATACGAATTGATAAACAAACTGTTATTAAATGTTGTGGTTTGTTACAAGTTTCGAGTCAAATGTTTTGTGGTTCAAAGTGCGTAAGTGTCATACGAGCTTGATATTGTTTTAACTAATTATAATTTTAAAGCGAATTTGTGACGGAATCGTAACATGACCTATTTATTCGTTGAATAGGATTATTTGCTCCAATACACACAGTAAAAACATCTCAATATTATATGGATTTTATTTGAAACTAACTGTGCCCCGCGGTTTCAACCGCGTAGTTCCCGTTCCTGTAAGAATTTTGGGATAAAACATAGCCTATGTTCTTCCCCGGAACTAAAGCTACCCCTGTACTAAATTTCAAGTCAATCGGTTCAGTAGTTTAGCCGTGAAAAGGTAACAGACAGACAGAGTTACTTTCGCATTTATAATATTAGTAGGGATGTTGTGCTGTATACTGTGTGTGCTGTTTTGCTGTTTCTTAATTATTTCCTAGTACAGAACATTAATATTCAGAAAGATTTATGAATTGTATAACTTTTTTATTTGAATATACTAAAAAGTTATATGACAAATTTTCTCTTATGTTTTTTCTACACCATATTGTCATATTCATGTATTCCTGTTGTCCCTACTAAATCTATCCCAACCAGTAGGGACAACGGGAATTCAACAAAGTAATCTTTTTGGTGTTGCCTATTTGGGGTCTGGCTTTTCCCAAAAAAGAAACCCACGTAATTTACAATGAAATAATATAGTTCAAAGATTAAAAAAAAATAAAAACATTTTAGAAACGTTAAAAACTACTTTTCATCTCAACTTTTTAAGATGACGTAGGCCACCCGTAACTGGAAGCCTAGTAATAAACAAGCGAGTAGGCGGAGTGGGAGTAGGAGTGGAGTAGGAACTTTCATTAAGCCTTTACAGAAACTTATTAGAGCTGTAAGGTTTCTTTGATTACGAAATTAATTATGTAATTCACGTACATAAATATAATGTTACGTAGGTATGAAGAAACTGTGCTGGGTAAATATTTATTTATTTGCGAAGACTATTTACTGTTATATGATAATTAATTTAAAATGATATATTAAAAAGCGGACTACACATCACACATCCTCATCTAGTCAAAAATTAAGCAAAGTACTATGTATATTATATGTGTACTAGACAACGGATAAACATACATACTTTTTATAAATAAAAATTCATCATTAAAATAGATACAAAAATTCCAGACCAAGACAAACAGACGATATTTCCACGCATACAAATATTTGTCTTGGGCGGAAATTGAACCCGTAACCTTTGGACTAGCAGGCAGGGACACTACTTACTACACCACTTGGTCATCAGAAGAACTCAGCCATTGTATAGTATTTCTTTTTCTAGTTTAATAAATAACTTAATCATTCACTACATCATCTCATTATAGTAACTGACCCTAACTAAGTTCGAAACTTGTATACTTACTTGTACTTTTTATAAATAACCATTATTAATATACTTTAAAAAACTATTTACCACATTATACTTAGTATAACTATAACCCATATAATTTGCGTTAGTTGTGTTTATCCAGTATAACGGCACGTAAAGGATGTGTGTTCATGGGATATTGTTTGAGCTCAGGGGCCCGAGTCTGCTAACGTTATTGTGAGTCGAAGGTGTGTTTGTGGTACTTTTATAGCAGTTTTTTGACATTTAGTTAATCTACAACTATTTTAGAACAACACTTCTGATCCATCACTGAATCTGCAGGTCTATAAGCTCAATTGAATTTTTTTATTTGTAAAAACGGTTCCGAAACTTTTATAATTGAATTTTGATAAGCAACAGAGACCACAGAGACACCATAGCCAAATTAATAAATTTTAGCAGAATACTTTTGTCATTTATATATTTTCTCGTTTAATTATTTGAATTTTGAATTTTTATACTATTTATAAAATACTTTTAAATATCTATGGTGTCGCTATACAAAGACATTATCAGATCAAATAATGTCAAGTAGCAGACTTGGCCCCCATTTTGGGTTCATTTGGTGACGTGTCATAGTACCGCGTGTCACGTCAGAACTTACTAGAAACGTGACGTCAAATGTTTCTAATGAACTGGAAGTTTAGGACTTATTATGAACTTGTATTTAGAATTGGGATAAGACATTATTAGAGTTATTGTTGTATATATCTTTGATTTACTATACGAAGACTACACATTAAAATAAAACTACTTTTCAACACACTTGCTCATAAAGTGGCTTCTCCGGAATCAGGCACATAATTACACCTATTATTCACAAGTGAGTTATAAAATATTTTTATGCAGCTTTGTTTTTACAAAAGTTTACATTTTCTCATATTAGTTTCATACACTTAGATATTATGGGCTAATTAGTTGCAAGAGCAAGAGTCGAGAACCGAGATCTTGGTTGGTTTAAAGCAGAACCAAGGTGTGAAATGATTCTGGGTTCAAAAAAAACTACTTTAGTTTATCTTAATTAGTTTCCAAATGCGTGTTGACGGCAAAACAATTAATAAAATAATGTACTTTATATTATAAAGAGTTCATTGTTGTAATTTCTACATCAAATCTTTGCAAAGAGCTATTTAAAACCGTTGTTCCTCAACATTCTCATTTCCAATCTTCTTAAAATAACAATATTAACGAGGTGCTATTTTTAGATGGTATTAAACAAATTTTACTTGTAAAATATTAAATAGAGGAACGTCATTTTCTGTACCTCGTTTTGTAGTAAGCCGTTTTAATTTATGTAGGTTCAGATAAAAGCACCCGATTACTTAGCAAGCTTTAAAATAATAAGCTTCCTTATAATCTACACCGAAACTCACGGAGCTCTTTTTTAACAAAATGATTAAAAATTTCATTAACATTTTGTAATATTTGAGTTTTATTTTTATAGTGTTTGGTGGTTGATTTTGTTTTTTAATATTCGTATCTCATGTAATACATTTATTTTTAGCGGTTATGTTTCAAATGTTTTAGTTTAACTGTTTTTGTAGTATCTCCTTGTGTGTGAACGAGCTATAAAGTGTATATTTTTTTCTATGTTTGTGGTGAATCAATATTGTAATTAGTGTGTCATTTCACCTCCATTATATTCATTTTTAGCACCTTGAAGACATGCATGTTAGTCATGCTACCTACGTGGGATACAAACATGTGGATTGTGTGTGTCTGTGTGCATATGATTTGCGGCGTAAGTACTTGAAATTCACATGAAAATTTGTGAACACAGATATTACTTTCTGATTATTAATGTGCACCACATAAAAAAATCTTTTTTGAAAACAAGCTTTTTTACCTTTTATTGCATTGTCATGGGACTTGCAATTCATTTCATTTCAGCTCAATCGGATAACCAGAAGTGGTCGAAAAATGGCTTGCAAGATTTAATTGCAGACAACGGGACAGGATGAAACTAAATAAAAGCTTGTAAATTAGGATCATTACAATTTTTATAATTAAATAAGATATTTATAACTAAACAACCGAACGTTAGACTTGTGTATTACCTAATTTCAAAAACCATTTAAAATTACAAATAATAATATTGTTACCAAGCTGTATTACATCAAAATATGTCTGACCTGTTTAGAAATACGTAAAGAACTTAATATGCCTATAAATAAATATTCTCTTTGATTTAACGTTATTAAATAGGTACCTAAAAGTAAATATTCTCTTTGATTTAAAGCCTTATATAATGTAAAATATTAAAATTGTCGAGAGCGGGTTCAAAGTCTTTAATATAAATATTAATTCATATTTTAACACGCGCCTATATTTAGTACCTACGTGGGACAGACAAAAAACCTTTTGTAAAACCGTGTGTTCACTTCCCATATTCAAATATTTGCTCCCAAAGGATGGAATGTCTCTCAAAAGCCACAACCAACATATTAACGGTGAAACTTTCCCGCGGATAATAACTCTTCATACACATATCATATCATTTATATTCCCGCTGAGAAAATGTAATATTTTCTATTTATTGAACTAACTTTACGTAACATTCAAACATACGTTTTAACGTAATAAATCTTAGTTCAATGTTTCAAGTTCACTTTATGTTAGGCCCAAACTACGAGTTACTGTGCGTAGAGTAATGATTTATCTTGATATTTATCCTTAGGAAAATTTAGATTTAGAAGTTTAATATTATGACTTGAAATTATTTATGAAGAGCTTATAAAATAAGACTTGGTATTAGATGTCAAAATGTAGTGTACATAAAACTTGAAATCCAATGTAGCATAATGATATAAGTACATACTTAGTAAAATCATGATATTTATTACAAGTACACTTAAAATATTAGTTTTATTTTTCTCAGTGTTCGTTGTGAACTAGTGAAGACTTAATATGAAGATGGGGATGATTTAAAAAACTAAACTTCAGACTACGGACATAACATTGTCAATCTTATATTTATAAATAGAAAACTCTTCCGTTACTGAGTGATGTATACTAACTGACTGACAGACAACGCAAAGCCGAAACTACTGGTCGTAGAGAGCTGTTTGGTACGTGTGTTTGTTGGAGGGAGTAGACCCCCCTAATTATTAGAGTTTGTTAGAGGGAGTAGACCCCGCTAATTATTAAGAAATTCCCCCCCTAGGGGGAGAAAAGGGGGTAAATTGAAAACTACGCGGGTGAAACCGCGGGGCGCTGCTAGTATTCTATAATAATCTTGGTTGTACGGAAAGTCTTAAAAATCTGGACAATGGTTTTGACGACAAATATTTATCCTTCCTCCATCCTCATAAACTTGTACGTATGTAGTAGGAAGTATAACTCGATCTCAATATATTATTATATTCAGAGTAAAACAACACAAATATTGTTAAGGAATTATGAACCTTGATACAATTGTTACAAAGTCGGAATGCACAGATAAGAGAGTAGATGTAACCCCTTCGTTGGCGAGTTGTTTGTGAAAGGTGGTGTTCTCCCACGCGAATGCTCATTGTTTTCTGATGGTACAAGTTATAATATATAAGATACATAAAACATTCGTTTTATTTAATTTAAAATAATTTAAATAAATTGGTGTCAATACATCGTCACCCAAAAGCTGAATCAAAACAGCCCAAGTCACTTTGAATGGATTGCGCTAGACGAGTAGTTTATTCATAAAGAGCACCTTCATTGTTAATTTGTCAATAACAACGCAAATTGTGATCCTTATTAGATGCAATATTAAAGTATGGTGTTTTTTATGCAAAACAAAGATCTATTCCTGTTTATCGTATTGGTTTCTGGCGGCGACGTGTTGTCTGCTACTGCTGTCTGCAGTCGGCAACCAACTTATACCTTAATTGAAAAAAAAAAAAACAACCTCTTATAATTTATCGTCGTTCTTCAGTCTATTATTTAAACAGTACCAACATCGCTTATAACAATTAAGGCAAATACCAAAACTAGACACCAGTGAAACTGTGGTCTGCGTTAATTAACTGACTGAAAACTTGTACAATACTGCCGAGATATTTAGGAATCGTTCATAAATTATACAAAATAATAACAGACAAATAAGGATTTAAATTTCGAGTCGGTTTCTGTTACGTCAAATTGCGGGTACAACTGAATTTTGTAGTTTGGCGTTGTTAGTGAACTACAGTTGTAGTTAGATGTTGTATTGTTGATATTTTAAAGTTGAATCCTACTAATAGTATTAACGCGAAACGTGTTTAACGTGTTGTGTAAATGTATGGATGGATAAATCTATCGATGTTTGATACTCCTTCACGTTAAACTTCTATACTATATTAGGCGAAATTTTGGACCGAGAAAATTCTTAGTAGATATAACACATATGACTACTTTTATGACGGAAAGTATATAATTATGAACCATAATATTAAAAAAAAAGAATTGCGTTTTACGTATTCTAAAATACTGAATTGGATTTCAAATAGACGAAAAAAGTGCAGTCGCTTAAAATAATCATTCACTACATCATCTCATTATAGTAACTGACCCCTAACTAAGCTTGGAGCTTGTAAAATATATATGAATGCATCATTATCCTAATTATAATGTATGCATCATTATTAGAATCTATAAAACCAATATGAATTTTAAGTACATTTATTCACGATCTACTCCTAAAGCCGTACCTCCTTTGAAGCAAGCCATTAGTTACATTAGTTCATGGAAGCTCAACTAGAACTTGTACAAACTAACCTACATGTAGTTTTAGTTCCCTTTCAAAATGTTCCAATAGAAATAGTATTATTGATTAGTTATTTGAACTACAGACTAAATGTTAGTTTGTAGTTTCTGTTTTGTTTTAAGACTAGAAAACATTATGTAGCTTGCGGGCTGGTAATATTATGTAATGTAGATTGAACATGTTAAAAAGTGATTTGTGTATGACACGCGTAACATTTTATTTTGTTATTGATAATTTATTTAGTTTTGAAAGCGCATCATACATGAAATGGAGATATTATAAATTACTAACCAATTTAGAGTGGTAGAAGAAAGCTGTGATTACCATTGACCATAGTTCGAAAACGGGCTGGCTAGATTGGGGTAGTAGCATACTCTCACGGAATATCGATGAGTAAGTAGTAGATCAAGTATGAGTAAGAAGTTTGGAAACTAATCTCTCTCTCTCACTCTTACTCTCTCTTCCTCATCCTTCTTATGTCCTGATGTTCTTTAAAGTCTATTAACGCACACACTCTTCTGAGTTGTAGGTAACTATGGGCTACGATAGTTTTACTTACCATTAGGTGATCATGACCAGTCTGCTCTTTTATGCTCTAATCCATAAAAATACATCCAAATTCGTAAAAACCAAACGGCTATTAAAACCATTAGTCCATCCCCGCTTTCAGTTACTTAAAATGTTAATATAGAACCAATTTAAATATTGATACAAAAACTGTGAACAATTGGAGTAAAGACAACTCTTGATAAAAACTAAGTACGAAACACTCAATGAAAATATTTTCTTTTCATTCCACTACAGACTTTCTCGATGGCATCTTTAATAGATACCTATTTTTTTCTTTGTTACTTAAGACCAAAGAAACTGCTTTAATGTACGTAATATTTTCTTAATGAAACAACTTAATTAAAGAGCGGACTTGTGCTTTTTAAACTGGATTTATATACTTTATTAAGACTTTAAGTGCCTTTGTAAAAATAGTGTATATTGTTACAAGGTCCACTGCAGGACAAAGGCATCTCTCTCACTGATGATATTACAGTGAGAAGGCGTAGGCGACACCCTTGCGTAATGCGTGTCGGTGATCTCAAACCGTGTAAAAAATTGACGTATAAATACTTCAAAATATTAACAATTTACAACGCTGTCGTGATGTTATACACCCATAACATTCTTGAAAAGGCATTTACGACTAACTTTTATACAATATTGATTACAGTTCAGTAAGGCACACTATTAAAATGCGGAAGTATTTATTTCTAGCAACACAATAACCATAAAAAATGACATATGGCGTAATAAAATCACCTCAGATTATCCGTATTGAAAACGAAACATTTGCGAGAGCACGCGACGCGATACTACGGACTACCGAAGAAATAAAACTAATATAGATAGTCATAAATGTCTTGGTCCATTAGCTTTATGGATTTATCTTTATTAAAGGGAATTACTTGATACATTATACACGTAATTTATTATGGGATTAGTTTTGTCCATGGGCCTGATACGTTGATGCGTTTTTGGATAAAATGTAGCCTCTTCTCTGTATCTTTTTCTGGAACTACTTGGTTCATTGTACTTATAAAAATATACCTATCGTTCAAGAGTTGCTTATGACAAAATTAAGTTCTCTTTACAGTTTTAATATCATCAGTGAGCGAGAGCAAAAGAGAGATATTTCTGTAGACACCATTATTATATATCATATAGCGGCCCGCCCCGGCTTCGCACGGGTCCAATTTTCTCGTTGTTTTTCCGTGTTTTTTTTTACATAAGAACCATCTCCTAATAGTAACAAATACAACAAAAAAAGAATTAGTGAAATCGGTCCAGCCATTCACGCGTGATGCCGTGACCAAGGAAAACGGGTTTCATTTTTATATATACATATAGATTGTAATTAAACCAAGAATTCAATTACACAGTACTGATAAACTATGCATCACCTACTCTACTTACAGCACTACACTGACATTCAAAACACACTCACTTCCTTCGCCTGTTTACTGTGGTTTGAACTTCAATCAGATCGCACCATTCCTAGAATCCACAAGCAATGTCTATAGCATTTCATATTCAGCGGTTGTACAGTCACGGTAATAAAAGGTTCGTCACCTTAAGGTCCATTTTCAAATGCTCAGTATAAGCGATACTCTGTTTGACCGATTGAGTATGACATACTGCGCCGCGAGACGTAGTTCAAAGGTCACATTTGGAAAAGTTGTCATACGATGTTAGTATAATTTTATTAGCAGGTATCAGTTTAGTGCTTAGTTTCAAAAAGTACGGTTAACGTCTGATTAAAGCTACTTTCTTTGGTTGGCAATACCAAAGTGAGCATTACTAATGGCCTTTTATATGACGCCGACTGTACAAAGAGTTTATGACTTGAAATTGAAAACTGGAATGAATTTGAAAACTAACGAAAATTTTCCAACTGTGACTGTACTTGCGGCTCTAATGTACCAAGAATTGTAGCCGAGTGTGCTACCACGACTGCCATTTTATAGGCCATTGAAGTAGTGAAACGCAGTCACAAAGGGAGGAGACCACTTAAACGCCACTTACTTCGCTTTCTTGGCATTCTCTCAGCTGTATCGTACTTGTTCTGTTTAACCTAATGAAAGTCCATGTTATATTATGAATATTGACTTCTTTTTTTAAAGTTCTATGTGAATATTTGTTGGAACGGTTCTATGTAATGGTATTGCTGTGGGTTAGCATTTGTGGTGAGACTTTTAAATGCTTTTATAATGCAATGAAAATACAATTAAATGAAAACATGTTATGGTTCTCTTTGCACTTTTAATAATAGCTTGTTTAACTATATTCGCTAAGAACAATTTAATAATAAATAATAAGTTGGCCTGTAAGATACTACTGCAGGACAAAGACCTGTATCTCACTGATATAATAAAGTAAGACAAAATAAGCGTTATCAAGATGATTGCTTAAAGCCTAACATTTAATTTAGATGTTTTGTTTTTAATGTAAAAAAGTGTAAGCAACTTATAACTACTTTATTTCGATTATTATATTAATTCGAAGAAGACGTAGTAGGTTATGTTTGTTTACATTATATATACTTATATTAAGACTAGTATGTAAGATAAAATATGTAAATGTTTGTTTTCCCTAATAAAATAAAATAAATCATTTTAAGATGTAAAGCTTATATAAAGATCTAATTACAAACTCAAACAACAAAAAAGACTAAAAATATCCACAAGTTTCCCTATAAATAAAGTATTAAAACGTGTATATTTAACAAATTCTCTCCGGGGTCGCATGCCGTAGTTTCTGTCGTGAGCGCAGATAGAAGCTTATCAGATCCTCTGTGGTATTGAATTGCTTGGCCCTCTTTCAAATGAAAATACCATCGAGTTTTTACTACAACATGTAAAACTTTGTCGAGGATATACGATTAGTATATTACGTCATCTCTATGCTTTGTATGTTGACGGTTTTGAGGTTGCTTGTATGTTTTTTGTGTAGGAAAATGAGATGAAAAGAATAATTTATCAAAGATATAGGATTTTTGCATTGGGTGACCTGCTATATATTGAAAATATACCTAATATTAATCGTGTTTTTTTGTAAAACAAGAGACATTTTATGGGTTTGCATTACCTATTCGGTTGTGATGAATAAATAAACCATGTATTTCTTATTAGATGCTTATTTTCCAGTGCAATATTTAATTTTACCACAAAAAATAGGGTACGACACATCTAAACCGAGAAAAATAGCATACCTAATTATATTCCCAACAATATTGCTCTGTAAAAACGTTTCAGCACTAACATTGTGTAATATTACGTTCTTTGAAGCGTTAAATTTGTGTCAGGAGTTTAGCCTTGACTGTGTTCTATAGGTATATGAAGTAGGTAGTTTGTGTTGAAACGTGCTACTAATATAATAAATACGAAAGTTTGTATGTTTGTAAGTTTGGATGTTTGTTACTCTTTCACGCAAAAACTAATGTATCGATTTAGATTAAATTTGGTACAGATGTTCCTTATAACTAGGAATAACACATAGGATACTTTTTATCCCGAAATTCCCATGGGATTGGGATTCACGCGGGTAAAACCGCGGGACACGGCTAGTGTAAAAATATAGTAAAACGAAAAGGGCAACTTTCTACGCGTACCAAGTGACAGGGCAAATATTTTATAGAAATTTCGCCCTTTAATCTGAGCCAAGATTTCGTATTTTATGTAAAAATATTCGAAGTGGCGATAAAAATATTATTACAAGTTAAAACAGAGAGAACCAGTTAATATAATTTTAATGTGGTGATAAAAAGGGTGAGCGTTTAAAGATTTTATCATCATTTCGTTATATTTATTTGTACCACTAGACTGTATTCTTGATTTGGACAAACGTATGTATCGACAATTATTACTATGGCTATTCAGAATCTCTAATAATGACACAATAAATACACCTATTTATTATATTGATACATCACATTTAATTTTAATGTTAAATTAACATATAAAAATAATTCACTACATCATCTCATTACAGTAACTGACCCCTAACTAAGTTCGAAACTTGTATCTAGGGTATCAGAAACTACGCACACACTCATTCACACACACACACTTAGACCAAGAAACATTTGTGGTTCACATATTTCGTTACATTAGATTAGATTCACCATAATGAAGCTGGCTCGTTAATCCAATACAAAATGAGTATTAAAATAGATAATTTCTTTTATGTACAGCAGTGGCGAGGGGTGAAATTTTCCGAAAGGGAAGACGATCCAAAAAAAAAACGACGCCTACATAATTTTGGATGAGACTGATGACAAACTTTTTCCCGCGACTTTACTCAAGAAATACGTTTCTTGCTGATCTATGTTAATTTTAACATAAAATTATATTGACCATTTGCTATGTAAAAAGCCCATCAAAATCGGTTCAGCTGTATTGTTATTTGTTTGCTTACATAAAGATAAACACACAAATTCTAACACATTTATATACTTTTGAATCTAAAATAACAAACACTAGAAACAAAACACTTTATGCGATATACCCCGTTATCATTTAAATATAAAAAAGAGATTTAAAAAATTAAACCGGAGACAGATCTCATAAAATTATACAATTAGGTAATTTGTATACTTTCTGAAGTTGCTGCCTCCTTTATATAACAGAACTAACTATTAATAACTAATTTAACTAACTTCTACTTATGGGTGGCACTGGAGGTGCATAAAAATATGTTTCATTTATTAGTTTTAATTCTGCCTCTTTAGTTATTTTATTATTTAAATAAATTATATTTCACTACATTTAATTCATTCATATTTTTATGTGTGTAATAGTTATGATGTAATTTAAATTTAAACTAAAAAATGCAACAAAAAATATGTTCATCATAATTATGCATGCAATTTGGTATAAAAGTTCAGTTGTACAAGTTGAACCTATTTCAATAGACTAACATATCCAATTTTAAAAAACTGTGCAGTTTTAAAAACAATACGAGTATACTTTCATACAGGTCGTTTGATAACCTTTAGTTGAAATAAATCTAAAAAGATACTTATCAAGAAATCACCCTACTTTCAAGTAGTATTTTAAGTCCAATTTACTAAATAAATTATTCTCACCTAGCAGGTTATCCAGTAAGCAACAGTTGCTCAATATGCAATAAACTTTTGTTTTGTTTTATTTTAACTTTCACACTTCACAACACGAAAACCAATAATATCGAATTTAGGTATTTAACTCACTAATTATATCAAATTTACAATTGAGGTATACGTAATAATAACTTTACAAATACTACATAAAACAATAAGTCGCGTAAATAATATTAACATGTAAAATCGTAGAAATCAACAAAACAAAAACAAACTGTTACAACGCGCGAAAACTTAAATGGCATGACACTTGACATACGCGAATACGCTTTGCAAAACGTCAACAGCCGTGTTCTCTTTCTCTCTCTTTCTCTGGTCTGATCCTTGGCTGGCACAGAATAATTAATAGTATCAAGCAAGACGGTGGCCGAGCGTCTTATTTTTGGGCGTGAATTTGTGCAAATATTTTTGAATGTGTGCGTGAATTTTGTATCGGAACGGTTCATTGTATGTAGTTGTGAATACGCTTTTGTATGGCGCTAGACCTGCAAGGGAAAACGTTTTATTTTCATTTTTTGAACCGTAACTTTTAGTATTTAATGATTATAATGATTTTGTTTCAGTATGAGGTAGTTAGATCGTATCTTATACGATGTAGGTGTATTGTAACTTTGTATAGCGCTAGGTGCTTCCAAGCGATTTTGAACCGTAACTTATAGTAATAAATGATTATTATGATTTGATTTTAGTATGAGCTAGTTAAATCGTTTCTTATGCGATGAATATTACGCTATGTATTCTTTAAGTGAATTATTATTTTAATTTGATTTATTAAAAACAGATATTTTTTTAATATGTTGAAGTCTGAGTGTTAGATAATTTAGAGTTTAGTAGTGTAAGTTGGTCTGTTTTCAAAAGGGAAGACGGTAGGAATCGTCTTGTATGGGCGCTACTGATGTACAGAGTGATTTGTTAAAGTAATAACGTTTTCCAAGTAATGCATGCGAAAAAATGCACCAAAGGATCTTAAATACTGGTTTGCGTGACTAGGAAATGGTTGTTGTTTCACTTCGTACAAATGTTGCTACTGAAATTATATTACAATGTATTTTGTAGCAGTGCTCTTTACATTTAATGATTAGGGAGTTAATGTTTAGATAATTAGTTAACATTTATTTAAAATTCATATTTTAGTCGTTGATTTGAACCTAGGACTGTGCCTAAATGGCAGGCGTTGTACTTACTAAACTTTTCGAAGCGTGTCTCCAAAATATCTTTGTAACTATTTTTATAGTGCTTGAAGATGTTTGGGCTTATGCCACTCAACCCCAAAAATATTTCCACTACTACCCCAAGACGTTTTTAGGAAGGATTTAAAATTGTAATATTTTTATCCACTTACACCCCAAGAGAAAAAAGTAGTGTCAACAAAAACAAACACATTTAATAGGTATGATTCTTTTATGATGTCAAAAACTTACAAACGCGTTACAGCAATAGCGCTTAGAACAGCACTTTATAGATTATTAATACTAGGAAGGAATCATATCAAAATTCAGTTTAGGCCCTTCATGACCACAATTAGTGTTGGCTGACCAAAACGTTGAAACATTTAATTAATTTTAGATTTGTTCTTTATAAGAGACAAGTCAGTTTAGAATTTATTCAAGAGCTTAATTTCTCGCAAAAGTATTCGCGTACAGAAATCATGCAAAGTAGATATATAAACCTTGCCCGCAGTAACAAACCACTATTATTAAGTATACCATAGAGGAGTTGTTAAATATATTTTTAATCAATATTTCTTACACAAACTTGAACTTTTTGTTGGAGTTTCGATTGAGTGCCGGTCACGCGAGGCGTCACTTAAGATTTTTTTCCGTTTGTTACGTTTCAAAGAAAAATGTTTTTTATTGGTACACTTGATTTTGCCTCTGGTTTTACTTCTATTTTTTTAAATTAAAAGAAATATTCAGAACTTTATAAGAACCTAGGAGTAATTATCTCAAAGTCAGGTTAATTGGCTATTAGAAAATAGTAGTACCCAAAAAACATTTATGACATAATACAAGATTTTTTTCATATGATTTAATTTATTAACTTCCACAAACGCTTCTAGTATAAATCAAACGTCATTACTTATTACCCTCAGCACTAAAAATCAACAAGTAACGCGAAGTATCTTGTGAACCACAAACTTAAAAATATATAGAAAATCTCAAAACCCTTTTCAGAATACACAAACAAACATTTCTTTATGCTGTTTTTATTAATATAAGATCATTTTACGGTATTCTTTTGACATGGAATACGGACATTACAACACTTGATTGCTACGAGTTCGTAGGGGCGATTGCTACGAGGGACGTAGTCATGCTACGTGCGTAGTCGTATTGTAAGATAACACCTTTTATTAGGAAAATGTTTTAACTTAATATAAAATAGATATATTGTATTTACAATTATTTACTAAATGATTTTGAGCAGAACAGTTTAGCTAGCACTAGCTTGTACTCAGGATGGTCCTGAGTACAAGTCCCAGCTATTGGTAAACATTTTGGAAAACTTATTGAAAAATATATTTTTCTTCTATTATGCTGGTGTCTCTGGCATTTCTTCTTTCTTTTAGAGCCTTTGACTCACTTTTATTTTCTTTCAGATCTGATCATTATACTCTTGATGTCAATCCGATCCTATGGGCTAGCTATTTTGATTAAACCCAAGGCGCGTTTCAAAACAAATGTAATTTCTAAGAACTTTTCAATAATACTTGTAAATCATTGCAAATTTTCTTATATAATATAGAATTGTTTCACTTTTACTTGATACCAAAAACAATACTAATCCAATTTAACACATTTTTTTAATACTTTTTTTCAACAAACTATAAAGCATTATTATTAAATATAGGTCCGTTTGTTAAAACCAATTATTTTTTATGTTACAAAATATTCATAAGAGTGGGTTGTCGATTACCTGTTTCTCACGTGCCGTGTAAAGGTCGATGACCTTTAGGGCACGGGTCACACGCGATAACCGTGGATTAGATTTTGGATTTTTTCGTTTAGTATATTTTACTTTGATATTTTTGTTGATACATGATGTATTTATTTTTTGTTGAGCTACTGATGTTAGATCTATGTTTGAATTAAAAAGCTTTTTTATCTAATATATAAAATTCTCGTGTCACAGTTTTCGTTCCCGTACTCCTCCGAAAGGGCTTGACCGATTCTCATGAAATTTTGTGAGCGTATTCAGTAGGTCTGAGAATCGGCCAACATCTATTTTTCATCCCTAAAATCCAACGGGAACGGGAACGGCAACTACGCGTGTGAAACCGCGGGGCGCAGCTAGTTTTAATATAAATGTACTCATATTTTTGTATCATAACTAACAATTATTTTTTTTCCGAACCTTTATCCCATGTATATTTGGGGTCGGTTTTCAGTTTAACCAGATTTGGCAGAATGTCAGTATTTTACGTGAAGCGACTGCCATCAGACCTTCACAACCCAGAGGGCTATACGACATTTTTTGGTTAAACCAAATGTTAGACTTTTGACTTTATCATAAACAACAATGTAAACGAATATTATCGATATTTATCAATATAAACGAAAAGTTATCTTATCTTAGAGAAACAAATTAAATTATAATATCATAAAATATTTTTTTAACATCTCATGGTTAAAAGCTTGACTTAAGTGATTATAGCTTAAGTTTGTTATATGAAAAATGAAATAACATGAAAAATAATTTATTTCTTAAACACAATTACAAACATAATAGAGTACAGGATATCTTCTATAAAGCGTAGTTATTACGTTTGTGTCAGAAGAATCCGCTCTTCTATATCAATTGCGGGTACATTAGAAATAAATAGTAGGTACAAATTAAAATTATAGTAAAATTAATATCATTTTTGCCTTTTATCATGTCTTAAATAAATACACTCGACTCTATCTATTAGAAAAACTAATTTCAAATCGATCCATTTGATTAGAAGCTACGGTAATAAAACAGATAAACCACTTTTTGAGGTTCAAAAACTGTTATTTCTATTATTAATTTAGTAAAATAAACCATGACAAAACAAATGTAAGCAATAATTATACTAAAATTAAAGCTTTTCGTATGGACGTGCTTATTTATTAATGCTACAGGTCAAATCGTTATTTGTATGTTGACCTAATTCGTAATTATTGTCCTTCAATTCGATGAATATAAATTATTTAAGTAAATACATGTATAAGAGCTTCAATGCTTTTTTGTGCTAATAATTGAAAATAAATACTAAAGAAGTATAATAATACTAAAAATAGTTTGAAAAATGGTAAATAATATCGTATTAAGTGATAAAGGTTAAAATATTATCATATATTTTTTTAATAGTTTTAAATATGTATACGGAAAAGAAAGCAATGTAGTAAATAAAAACTAGTGGGCTACATTTGTTATTAAGGTAACCTACCTAAACAAATAGCGTCGAAACACTATCACTAATTACATTACTCAAAGAATAAAATATAAGTAAATATATTATCCTCGGTCCTTAGATAAATCCCAATACCTGTCAAATATTTCATGCTTATATCCAACTGACAGTTGTAATACATAACACAAACATAATACAAGTTATATACAAATACATCTTCATTAATACCAAGTAAGGACAATTAAACTAAATCAAGAACATCTTGCAAAGAGATTTATACAGGAACTCTATCGTTTAATTTCGACTTTATTGCGACGCAATAAAAGCTATTTTCAGTAAAGGAGTTGTGGTTTAATCAAATTATTCAAATAAAGCAGATACCATTCGCCTCTCGGGCGCCTTGTCGAGTTTTCAACAAATACAAGGGAAATTGAACTTTTACATAAAGATATTATATATTTTGTTGAAAGAAATGCAATGGCACGGATTTTAGTTTCTATTTGAGTAAATAGGGAGCGGAATTAAAGGGAAAGACAATATTGTGGACTTAAATATTGGATTTATAACGAAGAAGTGAAAAAAAAGATTTCTTTTAGAGATAGTTTTTATAAAAAATATCTATTTTATAGAATACTTAGTTTTAAAGTACCTATTTATAAGTTTATCGTACTAATTAAAAATGAAGTTATCTAAGAAGTTATCAATAATATAATATATTATATTGATGCTGTTTAGTTATTTTTTAGATAATATGTCTATACTTATAAATCATACTGCAGACAGGCACGTCCAACTAAAAAAATAAGAAAACCATTGTGTGTATGAATGAGTGTGTGCGTAGTTTCTGATACTCTAGATACAAGTTTCAAACTCAGTTAGGGGTCAGTTACTATAATGAGATGATGTAGTGAATGATTATTGAATAGATTAACATAAAATATATTAGAAAAACATAATATTTCTAACTCCGAAAATAAATGAAGTGAATACCAAAACTATGATTGTGTGGCTCATTAGATTTTACACTCTCTAATCTATTCTGCCCAACTGGAATTGTGTTAAACGACTTTGAACTTTATGCAAATATAGTTAACGTTCAAAGCTGTAGTATTGACAGTTAACGGACTGAGGTAATCAGTTTACCCTTTTCAGTCGAAAGTTTTTTTTAGCTAATTCTCATTTTGTTCTATAGTAATGGTTTCTTTGAATGTGGTTATTAGAGATCATAATTGGTATCATTAGTTATAATAATATTGTAATATTTTTCCTAAAATATTAATTTTACACGCTTTTGTATCATTATAAATGTAGTTATATTTTTAATAAAAAGTATTTATATTCTACGTTTAAAAGTTTTATTTTGTGTTACAAATGTCTACTATTTAAGTATTTACACAAAATAATTTGCTACATTATGAAGGAGAATCACTCGAGCTTTGACCTATGTGTCTGTTATTTAAGTGGGCTGTTCAACAAGTTTCAAATATCCACGTTTCTGTTCTATCCTAGGTTCAAGTCCTATTAAAAGAGAAGAAAATACGAATGCATATATTTTCAATATTAATCTATGTTTCTGCATTGTTATATTCTCCCATTTGATTGTAAACGTTAAATCTAAACACATAAATACCCACCATAAATTACTAAATAAGTCTAAAAAAAATATTAATTTGAAACCCCAAAATTCTCGTAAATAGTTCACATATTCCGCGTCCAAATTTCGGCTCCAAAAACCGGGCGATATTCAGTACAATAACCATTAAACACGAAAAAAACCGAAACAGTCCCCATTTCTGTGTCATAACGTCGAAAAATTTACGCATAATGAAACTAATACGACGAAAAATGAACGGAAATTTCTGTTAGTATTCATGAAACGAATTCAAATTGTATGATAATAAAATGTGCCTATTATTATGCATAATATGAGTGATCCGTTGTTTTAAATTAAGAACAATAGTAAAAAAAATTTATAAAAAACTGGGATTAAACATAGCCTACATTAGTATAAGGCAAAGGACAACGAGATCACCAAAGTTTCATCAAAATATTTTCAGCCATTTTAGCGCGTAGGTAACTAACTTACACACATAAGTACACTTAACTTTCCCCTTTATCTTAGTGCTATTAAGATTATGATAACGTTTTGTACTTTCGCAAACACCTCGTGAGTAACCAATTTAAAAATATATTTTAATTATTTTGGACGCAATAAAGACCAACTAAAAGGGGCCGCGAGACGGTCAAACACGTAAACTTTGGTTTGAGTTTTTTTCATTATTAAAAATATTATTTTTCTAGTTTGATCTCTCTTTCATTTTGATCGACAAACCGGTCAAACTAGTTGTGTAAACGATCAAAATGGTTTGACTCAAACCAAAATTTACTGGTTTGACTCAAATCGTTTGATCGTCTCGGGGCCCCTTAAGACAGTTGACATTTACTTGCAATATTCACACATTAAACATAACTACATTAGCATCTTATAAGGTCAAACATATCCCTAACAATACGTAGACTTAGACTAATATGTTCAGTCTAAATACGACATTTGGTATTATGGTAAAACAAGAGTTCGCTTTCGAACCAGTAATCGAGTCAGGGTGTGTTAGTACCGCGCTCGCTTTGAACTCTAATGGGACACGATTTATTTCGTGCTGAAGATGTGTGTCTGGAGATGTTAAGTTATATGATAATATACCTAGTTAACTAAAAAAAATATTAGTCTGTCTTATAGATTTCCAAAAAATATTGGACACGTATTTTTTATTTTCCATGTAAACAAATAATTAAGACGATACAGTGCATCGAAAACTCGTGAAACGTCAGAGATTGCTGCATTTTTAAGCAACAGTTGACGGCGCAAGCTCTTAAAAAATAATGCGTTACTAAGTCAGTTTTATTAATTTGATGAAACAAAAAAAAATTGTTTAGCGTTGCAGTATTGAGGGATAGATAAAGGGTGAAACTGCAGGATGCAAACTGATGGTAAATGAATGAACTACACAGTGTAGTGTAATCATTAATTTATCCATCAGGTAACTATAATAATTTATAGAATACAAATCTTATAATTTAAGAAGAGATTCTATTTCCTTGCTTAATTCTACGTATTTTTTAGTATAAAAGCTTTTACTTTTAACGCCAAATACGCATGTTTCCGCCGTGTATATGACTGTAGCAAAAAAAGCAAGAAAAATAAATGTTGTAAGAAAAAATCTTACTTATTATATTATAATATTATAACTGTCTGTCTGTCTGTTACCATTTCACGTTTCACTTTTTCCTATTAAGTTTTTACTGACCAGATTGACTTGAAATTTTGTACAGGAGTAGCTTATGGTCCGGGAAAGAACATAGGATTCCTTTTATCCCGAAATGCTCACGGGAACGAGAATTACGCGGGTAAAACCGCGGGGCACTGCTAGTATTAAAAAAAGCTTGAAGTTAATATTCAAACCCTAATAATATCATCACATTATTTATGGCATAACATGATATAATCATTCACTACATCATTATAGACAACAAACAATAAGCATTACACATATAACCCATTATTTCTTTCCCCTTATTACTGGTATTTTTTCCATAATACGAGGGGGGGTCAAAAAGTTCGCGGAATGGAGGGGATAGCGGGGGGTGGGGGACCTGCCGCAGGTAGTAACTAATGAGCAACTCTTTGTGAGTATATATGCCAAGTTTGAACCTGATTGTGTCAATAACCTTTGACCTGTCGTCGATCAAACAAGTGAATCCGGAAGAAAAACTTGAACATGGAAAAAATCGAGTTTCGTGCCGTCATAAAGTTCCTCACTAAGCAAGGAAAACCACCTCAGAAAATTTTGGAAGAAATGTTATCAGTATACGGGGACTCTTGCCCTGGGAAAACCATGGTGTACAAGTGGAATAGCCTTTTCAAGCAAGGCAGAGAGTCTCTTGAAGACGACCCTCGCTCAGGACGGCCGATTGAGGCCACCACCTCAAACATCGTTGAAAAAGTGGAGAATCTTATACTGGAGGATACTCGTTTGAAGAAGAAACAACTTGCAGAAATGGTTGGAGTATCACCTACAACCATTTTAAATATTCTACACGACAATCTTGGGATGTCAAAAGTCAGCGCAAGATGGGTGCCAAGAATGCTCACACCACCACAGAAACAGCTGCGCGTCGAGTATTCAAAGGAGTTTTTAGACCTCTGTAGCGCCGACAAGGAAGGAATTTTTGCAAGACTTGTTACTGCAGATGAAACTTGGGTTCATCATTATGAGCCTGAGTCGAAGCAAGAGTCTATGCAGTGGCATAAAAAGGGTCAGCCCCCCCCTAAGAAATACAGGGTGTCACAATCGGCTGGAAAAATCATGGCAACTGTTTTTTGGGATACAGAGGGTATTTTATTAATAGATTATAAAGATAAGGGTGTTTCTATAACGGGAGAATACTACGCTAATCTACTAAGACAATTAAAAGAAGCAATCAAGGAGAAAAGGCGGGGAAAGTTGACAAAGGGTGTGCTGCTTTTGCATGACAACGCACCGGTACACAAGAGCCGCGTTGCGATGGCTGCCCTTCATCACTGTGGCTTCGAAATGTTAAACCATCCTCCCTATAGTCCAGACTTAGCCCCCTGTGATTATTTTTTATTTCCCAAATTAAAAAAAGAGCTTCGGGGGAAGAAATTTTCCGATGATGAAGAAGTCAAGTCGGCGATTTCGGCCTATTTTGAGGACAAAGACAAATCATTTTTTTTCGACGGTATTAATAAGTTAATAGAGAGATCTGAAAAATGTATTCGACTTAAGGGGGAATATATTGAAAAAGAAAAATAGTACAGTATTTTATTTCACCCCCCTTCCCCTCCGTTCCGCGAACTTTTTGACCCCCCCTCGTATGTGTATTTTGTACTACTAATGTATACATAATGTAACGTACATAATACATATAACATGTTGTTATCCGCTGAACCTACGGGCGTATTGATCACGTGTATGCGTCATTTCATATTATTGTTCTCAACTAACATCACCCCGTGGTTTCACCCGCATAGTTTCCGATTTTGTGGGAATAAGGTGATAAAGTAATATAGTGATAAAGAAACACCTATATATAGCCTATGTCACTCACTGATAAGTTAGCTTTCCATTAGTGAAAGATTTTTGGAAATCGGTTCAGTAGTTTCGGAGCCTATTCGTTACAAGCAAACAATAAAAAATTTCCCCTTAAATAATTTACTAGCATTTACCGTGGTTTCACTCGCGTTGTTCCCATTCCCGTGGGAATACAGGGATAAAATATAGTTTTGATAAAATTAAATATGGCGGCTATATTTATTATATTTTGACAGTTGGATGTCAATAAATAGCTATATCGATTTCGCGAGCATGACCAACTGTCATAAAATTAATCATGTGCTAAAATTAAATATGGAGGGCATTTTTATCAAATTTTAACAGTTGGATGTCAATAAATCGCCGTATCTTTCGCGTTTTCGAAGTCATGCTAGCCTATCAGGGTGAATGTAGCTTTCTAACAGTGAAAGATTTTTTGAAATCTGTTCAGTAGTTTCGGAGTCTATTCGCTACAAACAAACAATCAAATCTTACCCTTTTATAATATATTGTTCAATGAGAAAGTTAGTTTTGTAAGAGTTACTGCTATACATATATTATGAACCTTTTTATGTGCCAATCAGATTGATTGAAGTTTTTCATTGACTTGCCAAGGTTTTGTAGGTATGACGTGTGCGTTTATTTTATACGTTTTTTATGTAGGTTTCGTTTGTTTTGTAGACATTATCAGTCTCTAGCTATGGCCTAGTAATGGAGTGGCACTTTTAGAAGAAGAAATTATGAGCCGCCGGTTTTCCTGTTCTAAGATTAGTTTGATACGGGATATTAGTACGTACCAACAGTGGAATCCCTCGACTAGTTTCAGCCACATTCGGTAGCCTTCATCAGGAGGATGAGTGCGATGCGCCCGCAAAAATATCATCGCGCAGGTATTGAACCCGTAGTACATATGCCACTATGCCTCTAGCTACTAAGGCTTTACAATAGGCAATTACTAACGCATTAAGTAATGCAACTCATTCGTGGACATGAATTCATCACCAAAATGGAAAAAAAAACAACGCCGCTGGCTAGAAAACAAACAAACTCGACATCCAATTAACTATTTTTAGATAAAAAACCTTCAATATTTTATTATTCAACAACACAACGGGAGTAATTAATGGAAAAACGTAGAAGAAAACAATATTATATCACTACATAGTATAAAACAAAGTCGATATCGCTGTCTGTCCCTATGTATGCTTTATATTCAAAACAACGCAACGGATTTTGATGTGGTTTCTTTTAATAGATAGAGTGATTCAAGAGGAATGTTCTTGTCGTAATAATACCCCCACATTCCTACGGGAACGGGAACTACGAGGGTAGAACTGCAGGACGTTGCTAGTAAATAATATTTAAGCTCTCAACGGATCTGTGAACGTGCGTGACTTGGGTACTAACAGGGATGTACTCGCCTCTATTGTAAACTATTGTTTCTGTTTATAATTAGTTTAACTATAATCTATTTGGAATAATTTTATTTATTTATTAAGGACGACCAGTGAAAATTACATTACATCATAAGTAAAAACTTTAATAAGTAAATTAAAAATTAAATGCACTTTCTTTAGGTGCCACAACATGCGAAGAATTAAAATATTGAAATATATACAATTTGACAAACGTCCTTGAATATTGCGTGTTGGTGATCCAAAACTCGAGTCAAGTTACAATAGAGGTATGTATCTCTCGAATAAGGAATTGAACTCTTCAGATCGCTGAGGCGCATTTTGACTTTGTTCGTAATTTATAGTAGTCAAATAGAAGTTTCGCTTTATCAGACCATGATAGGAACAGGAGCAAAATAACAGGTTTAATATAAGTTCTGTCAAGTCAAATTCTAAAAAGTACTACTGTGACGTATTTAAACAGTATTTACACCAAAAAGTTTTACTTGCAAACGTAATAATACTCGTAGTAGTTACTAATACTACGTCACTCTTAGTTAATAAAACGTTAATAAAAGGTTTAGAACATGTAACTAATTCTGACTTCGTATGGCAATTTAAATATTTATTTTTCCTTAAGCGGCGGCAACCCTAAACTAACAATACAAACTAAATAAAGCTAGTTGGTGGCTTTTGTTCCAGTTATTGTAATTGCTATCCGGAAGGGGTTGACGGCTAACGGAGATTTGATTGAAGGCTCCTATGATGTTTAATTACTGGTTTTATTTCATTGTTTTTGGGTATTATTGTAATTGGAAATTTATTTTTTATGTTGTTAATGTTGGCTTGTATGTATGTAGTTTAAAGTTGATGTAGTAGAGCGGTAGTCGCAGATTACTTGTAATTTTTAAAGCCAGATTACTTTTGTTGATCAGTTAGGGGTCAGTTACTATAATGAACACAAGTAATCTCATTAGATGACATTGTGAATGAGTTATGTTATGTTATGTACAGTTTAGCTACATTCGTTCATCATTAGAAAGACAGACAAGTTTTTCCAGAATATAATTAACTTATTCATTCGTTTATAAGGTAACGTTCTCAAGAGTAATGAAACACCTCTCGCGAACTCAAATACAATCCAACAACAACACATCTTCATATCTCAAACTTGTAAAAGATAGTTTCCCGATACTCCCCCCACAATTCCCAATAATACCGTAATGCATTCGATAAGAAGCAACCCACGTTACCTTCTACCAAATTAAACTGTCAATTTATTTGCTTAAGCTGATAGATCGGTCTTTGGTTGGTTACAAACAACCATCCTAGCTTGACCCCTTATTGTCTAGAAGGTAGTTGAAAGTAAAGGTCAATCCAAGATGGCGCCTGTACCGTCAATTTTGCCGTATCGTGGCAGTGAGGTCATGTGACGCCTGCGGCCGATTCCGGTATAGAGATGTTATTGGATACGGAGTGTACAGCAAATTAGTTTGGTTTGTTTTTGTATGTTTATGTAATTGATGTTTACCTTTTATATACTTACTTATTTACGACAGTCTAATTAAGTCTCCATAGATAGGTACCAATGTTTGAAAAACCTAGCTCACAACAAAGACTTATAGAACTTATATAGACTTATGGATTTAGGGGAGACCTATGCCTAGTAGTGGGATAACATAATCATACACTACATCATCTCATTATACTAGTAACTGAACTAACTAAGCTCGGAGCTTGTATCTAGGGTATCAGAAACTACAAACACTAATTCACACATACACTCAGATCGAGATAAGCATTTGTGGTTCACACAAATATTCACCCCGCACGGGAATCGAACCCGCAACCATACGGATGACAGTCCGGCATGGTGACCACTCTGCCATCAAGATCGTCAAATACAGGTTTACTATAAAAAGCTTCGGTAGCTTAAAAGCTAAAACGTTACGGTCCTAGGAACAAATGCCAGATGAGGTAAATTTTTAAATTTATATTTCCACCAAAGCCACAAAAATCGTGACATCAGGTTTCCAGAAACGTAAACACAATACTAATTAAACATTTATTTTTAAATTTAAAATAAATATTAATTCATAAAGCAAAGTAAATATTTTTTTGAACTCTGATTTTAGTTTGTTGTAGGTGTATTTAAAATTAAAATATTTTTTTAGTAAATATATTTGCAGTTTTCAGTCTTAAATTAATTAGTTTTCTATAAATTAATCTTTTAATAACGTTCTTTGTAATACAATAAGGATTAAGTGACGTCTTAAATTGTCTAAATATGTTTACAACATTAATAATCCCTCTAGATTAGTCTAGATTAATAAGTTATGAACTCTTATTACAATATTGAAATCAATGAGAACAACAAATATACGCATTCAGTTAAGTGATAGGTACGTATTAGGTACTGTTTTAAATGAAATATTCTGCTATGTCAATACGTTCTTTTATAAGTATCCTATGAATAAATATAAAAATCTCTTGTTTATTTCTACGAGTATTATAATTAATAGCTCTACCACAAAACACATTTTCGCCCCGCGCAATTGATAAACTAATCCGAGGCTGCCTTATTTGCGTTGCATTTTTAGTCTGGTTTAACAAAACATGGTAAGCTTTTGACACCTTGTCAGTCAAATCTGCACAAATAAAAAACCCCTAAATAAATACGTGGTAAATATCACGTTATTCATAATATTTTGAGTGCTTTTTTGGTATCTACTTAACTATATTGTTGACTATTTGTTAATATAACCAATTAATAATGAGTAATAGAAAAACGCTTGTATCTTCCAAAAACCTTGTTTCATAATACATACATACCAATAAACAATATCCTACTACATACTGTCTTACTAGCCATAGTATATTTATATTTGCACCAAATCGCTAACGTACGATGTTTTATCAGAACTGACGCGCAGTTTGCCCACCACTCCCTTTGGTTGTTCTATTAGATTATATACATTGATAAGTATATTGTATGACGAAACTTTTAGTGGGAGTCGACGTATATAATGGTGTTACAAAGGTTATATGGATTTGTATTTTTATGTTAAGTTCAGATGATTGGTTTAGTTGGCGCCCTTAACATAACATATCATAATCATTCACTACATCATCTCATTATAGTAACTGACCCCTAACTAAGTCCGAAACTTGTATCTAGGGTATCAGAAACTACGCACACACTCTTAAGAAGCACTAAATAAATAGCAAGAAGTTTAAATTAATAAATAAACAAAAAATACTAAATTATGATATAAAAATATATATTTTACATTCACATGACTATCAATTGCTGTTCTTTTGTCTCGCTAAAACTTGGAAACGCATTGACTGAATTGATCAATGAATAAATTTTTGTTATGTTAGCTGTTTTATTATGACAGTGGCTAAGTCTAAGGAGAACGGGAATGACTCCAGGAAAATATTGGAGCGAAGTTAGTTAGTTATATGAGGTGAATAACTAAAAAGAAATTTTAATAACTAAGCCATAATAAAGAAGTAATACCAAAAGACATCTGTCATCAATAATTGAACGAGCAACCAATTACTTTAGCGCTCACAATTGTACATTTAACGGTCAACCATTTGTAAAGTGCCTCTTAAACAAACAAAATAACATCGTCGGATTACTAACAATAAAAATGGCGTAACGATTCCCAAACGTCAAATTTGCTTAAATTACACGACAGTGACAAAATATTGTAAATATTACAATAAGCTGTAAATGTAAATGCTCCCTAAGGGATGTTATTGTAGACGTCGAATATTACAAGTGGGGATAAATAAGGGATGGTGCATAGTGGGGCGGTGAAGCGACTTTATTACTAACTATGATAGGTGATAGTGTTTAATATGTTTACAAATAAGGGACAGCGCATAGTGGAGCGGTGAAGTGACTTCGTTTTAGGAATGAAGTTGCAACATTAAGTAATCGTTATTACACAGTGTCTAATAAGTGTTTAAGGTCACCTTTTTCTGATGATTAAACAAATTAAAGATGGTTAACAATGTAATGCGTGTGCTATTAGTAAAACAACTGTGGCCACTTAAGCAATATAGACTGTAACTTTAAGTATTTTCAACAGCTGTTTCTGTAATCTCCAATCAAAAGATAAGATTCCAATTAAGTCAACAATTTTAAATGTACTTAACAGACAAACTTCATTACTGTGCATCAACCCTAACGGTGTTCAAATACAAATACATGAGGGGGACGCGTTAAATGACTATGAATTTATTTCAACCCCAATCGTTTTTAAGCCCTCGAAGACAGGGGATGATATAAATCAAAGTCTTTTATTTTTAATCCATTCTTAATTTTGTGTATTTTATAATGAACTAGCGGTCCGCCCCGGCTTCGCACGGGTCCAATTTTCCCGTTGATGTTCCAGATTTTTTTACATAAGAACCTTCTCCTAATAATAACAAATACAACAAAAAAAGAATTAGTGAAATCGGTCCAGCCATTCACGCGTGATGCCGTGACCAAGGAAAACGTTTTCATTTTTATATACATATAAAGATAGTCCTACAAAGTTGGGTTAGTTACACCAAATGAGCATAGCAGCTAACATAAAAAAAATACATAATACCTGCTAAAGTGCCTGATGATGATGATCATAATGATGCAAACACTTTACACGTACGTACACACATAACGAAATGAATTTATAATATTAAAAGCATATAACATTAAATTAAAAATTTAAAAATCCCCAACACAATTACTTTCAAACCCCCATAACTTTTAAACGGGTCAACCGATTTTCATCAAACATATCTAAGAACATTTGTAAGTCTCCTTTAATACAAAAAAACTAAATTAAAATCGGTTCATTCGTTCGGGATCTATGATGCCACAGACAGACATATACACACACACACACACACACACACACTGACACACACACACACACACACACACACATACACACACACAAACACGTCAAACTTATAACACCCCTCTTTTTGCGTGGGGGGTTAATATAAATAAAATAAAACGTTTCTTAAATCTCACAAATACAAGAGTGATTTTACAATAGTTCTTAGTTTTAAATTACATAATTTTGTAGTTGTGAGACTCTGGTGTCTGAAATAGGTTGATATAAACTGTCATACAGATCACCAGGATCTCGCCCCCTAGTTACATTATAAGTACTAAAAACTGATAGCTAACTATATATTTTATATGTAAGATAAACATTAAGCAGTTGTCATCTAGTAAAATGATAGAAAAAAGATAAGCTTATATACAAAGCGGATTGTATCGATAGCTTCATATTCGAGACACAATCGGCAATTCGGCATGTATTGTGATGGTACCAAAATATATTTATGGATTTTTGTATTGTAATATTCTTTTCGTAATCCTGGTATTGTCATTTATGAATTTATATTGAATATATTTTATTAAATTAACTAATATAATGTTACTAGAGAATAACACCGATTCCCATTGGAATAAGTGAGAGAAGTTAATGGACGACTCCTCACCGTTACATACTTAAAATCCCAGAGCAACTTCGGACAATAGAACAGCTAAATGTTCTCGGACATATTTTTGTGATGAGCAGGATATAAAAAATAGAGAATAAATAAATATCCAGGCACATGTCACACATGTCTAACCCTAAACTAAGCAAAGCTAGGTATGGATCCTAGACAACGGATAAACATACCACTTATATTTTTATGTGTATAACCGTATCAACGCTTCTTGTGGCAGAAGCCAGCTTCAGTTTATGCAGGGCACAACGAAAGGATTTGTACGAGAATTAACTCCAACAAACATTAAACTAGTTTGATATAATTGGATTTCACGGATTTCCAAATAACGGGATCACAAATCACTTTCAAATGTTTATAAGAAAAAGGGCAAAATCTTATCTGAACCCCACCCTCACAATAACACTACTGCATCATAATTTCCAAACATATCCATCTAAAAACATGTTTAGGGTTGGATTTTATAACATTTTTATGAACTCAAACCCTTCCTACGCATGTAATGCAAGCGTTATAAAAGAAACATCACCCTCCTTTGAGCTTTTTCCTTGCACTTGATGTATTGGTTGTATCTCCCGGTTATAACATAAAAAAGAATGAAATAAAATTTGTTTTATACTATTATTTTGGTAATTTTCCTTCGGGACCGTTGAAATGAGATGGGGTGACTTAGATGTTTGGTTGCGAGCCAAGTAGTGGATACGTACTTTGATTGTATGTTGCTTGAGACTCGCAGAACGGTGATTATTTTGATTTTGTACACTCTTGAGATCGAGGGTGAGGAATTACTGGAACTGAATCGAACTATTAGGTATATGAAATTAACAATATTCAAGGATTAATAAAGATATAGAATAGACTAGAAATATGCTATTTGAAAAGTAATTTCACCTAAGCTAAAAATAGATAGAAAATTCTCAGATAAAGATAAACAGTTATGTTCAATGTTCATATTGTATTATGTACACAAATGGTTGCCTTTTTTTAGTTTGAGTAGGAATCTGATCCGTAACCATTGGCATAGCAGACAGGATCACTACCAACTACACCAATCGATCGTCTAGTACCATTTAAAAATGTGTACGTACCAATTTTAGTCGAATCTCTCGACTAGTTTCAGCCACTTACAGTGGTCATCATGAGGAGGAGTGAGATGTGCTCGTGACCAAAGTTTACATCGTAAAAGGTAACAGACAGACAGAGTTACTTTCGCATTTACAATATTACGCTTAAACTAGCAGCGTTCCGTGGTTTTACCCGTAGTAGTTCCAGTTCCCGTGAGAATACAGAGATAAAATATAGCCTATAGCCTTCCTCGATAAATGAACTATCTAACATTGAAAACATTTTACAAATCAAATCCGTAGTTCTTAGGATTAGCGATTCAATCAAACAAACTCTTCAGCTTTATATATTAGTATAGGTTATAATATTACTAGTAAAGATTTCGATGTACAATGCAGTCGATTTGTAATATTCGAGCTTCAGTTATGTCGATCTTCCGAAATTGAATTTTTAGTTTATCGATCTTAGCCGATAGACTCGAACGTTTCGTATAATATATTATTATATTGACGACCTCGATGGTAGAGTGGTCACCATGCCGGATTACCATCCATAAGGTTGCAGGTTCGATTCCCGTGCGGGGTGAATATTTGTGTGAACCACAAATGTTTGTCTCGGTTTGGGTGTGTGTGTGAATGTGTGCGTAGTTTCTGAAACCCTAGATACAAGTTTCGAACTTAGGGGTCAGTTACTATAATGAGATGATGGAGTGAATGATTATGTTATGTTAATAATAAAATGTAGGTAGATATTTGGTAAACAAACACGTACCGACTAAATGATTAATTCCATGCACCAACCTAACTTGGGTAACTTAAAGTTCTCTTTGTTATCTACTCATTATTAAGTTGTTGTAATCCGGGATAGATCCAGGGAGTGAGTGAAACGTGAGGGCTCGATTGAGAAGGTCTCGGTACGATTTGGTTAATCACTTTGTCCAAGACTTCTAAGGTGCTGACTCACTCCAAATAAATTATTTTTCTTGCGAATTGTATGTAATACTCTCGTCTGCTGTATTTTGACTTCTTTCTGTCTGGTTGTATTTTGGATTTTTTAGGTTTTCTTTTTATTTGTTTGAGATTAGAAAACTAGTTCTTTGGAAAAACATTTTATTCCAGTGAAAGGATTCAATAAGATTAAAACTTTAATGTGATAAGTTCAGTGACTCTATTTTCTTTTTTTACTATATTTGTCTCAGTTGAGACTTGATACTCATAACATAAAATCATTGTAATATCTTATTTTTGAGTATTAATCGTAAAGATTTCCATTGGCTCATTACATGTATCAATGATTTTATTATTAAACGAAACGTACGTCATTGTTTATAATTAATATCTTTGATGAGTGTCATCCTCCTCATGATGGCCACCGGACGTGGCTAAAACAAGTCGAGGGTTTCGACATAGGTACGTGTAAATGTACCGTAAAAGATATTAATTGTATCTATGATGTCAGAAATTTTGTCCCTCGCATTTGTTTTTGATCCTTTAGCTTGCAAAACTGTATGTTAAAATGTAGTCCAGTCGCAAAGTTATTATTAGTTAAATATAGAAATTATGGAGAATGAGTTTCCCTTCTACGTAGTACAAAATCACTCCAAACTATGTACAACTATTGTATTAGTATATCTCTGTTACCGCAAACAGACTACTCCAGCAATGAAGGTTAATCTGTGGTTTAACCAGTCTAGACCCGATTTAGTCACCTCACTGAGTCGTTTCAAGATATGTTTTGATTGTTTGGGATAATTTGTATTATAAGTTTCTACTTAGACATTTAGTATCATGATCGTTATTATACAGTGACTTAATATTATGTTAAATTCGTTTTAAGATGCATTCTTTGGTAGATCATTACTATATTCGAAAGTTTATACGCTTATACAGTTTATTGTACATTTCAATTCTATCTACATTAATATTATAAAGAGGAAAGATTTGTTTCTTTGTAATAACGAATAGGCTCCCTTTTCATTAATCGAAAGCTTTTATCAGTGCGTGACATAGGCTATAATTCATCCCCGTATTCCCACGGGAACGGGAACTACTCAAGAGTAACCGCTAGGCGCTACTAGTTTCTTATGAAAAGCTCTTTGTAATTACTGTTTTAAAGATTAACACTATCTTTTTCAAACCCAAAATTACGAATGATCATTATACAAAACATCACTAAGAAAATACCTTCAAGTAATATTTAAGTTCCAAGTCCCAATCGGAGTTCGGTTCCAACCTAATTGCTCTCTAACTGTCCTTCAGGCAGTAACCATTTCATGGTCTTTTAATTATGTTATTCCATTTTTGTCCCAATGCGGTTTAAAAGCCGGTAAAACTTTTTGACATGGCAATTATCGTTAGCTACTAATTGGTACCGCTTTAATTATAAAATGTTTGAAGATGTAGATGTTATAAGTATTGTCTTTTGAGATTTTTGAGTGGGATTATCTTTTTGATATACGGGAAGAACAAACATCTATCCATATAAACTTTGACGTTTGTAATATTAGTAAAGTAAAATGTAAGTACATGTCTTGAGAGTCAATATTGTAGTATGTTTACTAAAACAAATAATATTTTTAGATCGTATCTAATATAGACATTCTAGAATGATCAAGTAATAGATAAACAAGGACAATAATATAATAACGTTTTATTTGTAAACCGATTTGAAGCACGTCGGATGGAAGGTTTCAAATTCTATAACCGCCTTAACTAGAAATATATTATACTAGCAGCACCCTGTGGTTTAGCCCGCGTAGTACCCGCTCCCGTGAGAATCCGTAGCTCGTAGTATCATACAATCTCGGCACAATTCACCATCGTGGGTTAAAAAATTAAGTAACAGCGCCATCTATTGGTAGGATTTGTGACTACAAAAAGTTACAATGAAACATACGATTACGTATACACAATACCATGGGAATTTCGGGATAAAAAGTATCGTATGTGTTATTCCTAGTTATAAGGAACATCTGTACCAAATGTAATCAAAATCGATACAGTAGTTTTTGCGTGAAAGTGGAACAAACATCCAAACTCACAAACATCCAAACATACAAACTTTCGCATTTATAATATTAGTAGGATTTTAAATATAATTTTTCATAAAGAAAGCATTAGGTACTCCTACCGTATTGTTCACAATGTAATCCGGGTATATTATTTGGTTCAAAGGCCACTTCCTTCTTTATTTATCTCAGGGTAGGTACAGTCATGGTAAGAAAAGGTTCGTCACTATAGATCTTTTTTCGTTTGATCAGTATGAGCGACAATCTGTTTTCCAGATTGAGTATAAAATGTCGCGTAGCTAGACGTGCTTCAAAGGTAATAAACTATTTTGAACCTAGTTGTCATACTATGTTAGTATTATTTTTTATGGAGTTGTTTGCTGTTAGTTATAAAAGCTGCTAAGAAATTGTGAAACAAAGTAATTAGTTTGAAAACTGACGAATGTTTTGATGAACGTGCGGGGTGAATATTTGTGTCAAATATGTTTGTCTCGCTCTGGGTGTGTGTGTGTGAATGAGTGTTTGCGTAGTTTCTGATACTCTAGAGTCTAGATACAAGTATGTTATGTTTTCTTACACTGACTGTACACGTTGAACTAATATTAATTTAGCGAAACGTATCGCTTGTGTTTACTTTGTAAATCTCTTTTATTGTTTTTATATCAATTTCGCCCGAGAGTTCCTTCTATTTGTATTAAATAATATATTTTGTATTTGCAATCTGCTTTTGAAGAGGAATAATACCATATAGTAATATACTTTTATTATTGTAAGTACAGTTTTTAACGTTTGATACAAGAACGTTGAATAATAGAGGGCTTTGATGTATAGTTATAATTAACAATATAAAAGTAAAATTATGTTTTAATCATTTTGGATATTATTTAACAGTATTTAACAGAGTCCGCAATTGTCAAACAGCAAGTTCAAGCAAAATATTTTAACTTTCGAATGCAAATGACCAATTTTAATTTCACTATCCACTGTAATAAATATTAGATAAAAAACAAGTACAAATAAAACTTATAAGTATATTACTATTTTCAAGAGTATCAAAAACTAGGTAATTCGAGATTTAGGTTTAAAAGGCATTCACGAGATATGTGTTAGGGTCTGTATTAAATCAAATCTATTAGATTCTTCTTCATCTATCGTGTCAATGGTCAAAAAATAATATATTTTAGTGAAGAAAATGAAATATGTAATAAATACTATAAATACTAAATTTTCCCGGACCAAAACTCAGCTACATCTACACCAGCGCCATTTTCCTCCAAATCTATTAGATAAACATTTATAAATGTCACAATAATTATCTAAAGTAAATAAACCTTTTTTAAACTCGGTACATTAACAAAAAACGTGTCTATTTGTAAACGCTAAAAGCCTGTGAGCGTGCCTGTTCGTTTTTAGTTTGAAAGCTTAGCGAAATCACTTAGTCTGTGACTAAAAGCCTAAGAATTGAATGTTTAGATCAGTTTTATTGCTTTTAATACTAACGGTCTTTTTCTACTTCTAAATATAAATAAAACGATACAAACATCTGCGATTTTGTATACTTGAAAAGAGTTCACCATTTTTAGATGACCTGCGTGTTGTATTAAGAAACTAAGTACAATCTGCCACAGATCGGGGTCAATAGCGTATATTGGGAGAGGCCTATATCCGGTAGTGGACTGAGGAGGGCTGATGATGGTGATGAATTCTTTAATTAAATCCTCCTGGTGAAGGCGTGATGTGGCTGAAAATAGTCGAGGGATTCGACTTTAATTAGTATCTACGAACATCCCGTTATTTTAATTTAATTAAACTTAGTCGCGTATGAAGGAAAATTAGACTTTTTAAACTTGCACAGAAACTTCGATTTTACCTCATTTCTCCAATTTCTTCGACTCAGGTGGGATTATTACGTAAAAAAGATGAATTCTTTGTTTCTGGCAAATTCTATAATTTACATTTCTTACATTGTTAACAGATGTGCTGATGACAATTAGTGATTATCGCTGCCTAAGGACACCTACGTCTTAGTTCACCGGACCGAAGGGCATGGCTCAATAGAAAATAATTTATTTACCTGACTTCAAATCCCGAAAACTTAGTCAAACACACTAATATTCAAATTGCTATAAGATACCTCGTCCTAATAGATACATCACCTTCAAACAAAACTTTTGGCTTGTAGATTTATCGATGAACTTAATTAACTTTGAATTCGGGAATATTTGGATTGCGATCATTGCCCTCGGTTATATCGGTCCCAATGGGATACAGGTAGGTGAAATTATGGTCTATGTACTTTTGAATATTTTGAACTACTTAAGACTTGAAAGATCGAAGAAGATCGAGAAGAGAAGAAGATCTTGGCTGTTGTATGGACGCCATCGACAGTCGTTACGGGTAGTTAGAACCCGCAAGGCTCATTTGTTTTAAAAAATACATATATCATGTATATCATAGCAAATTAGAGATAAGATCTAATTTCAAAAACCTGGCTACTTACGAGACATCTCTATCCATATTTCGATTGTTGAACATAAATATAGAAGTACTTGTTCACGTTTTGAGCAGCTACTTTCTAACCATTCTAAATTCTTTCTCCATCAAGTTTATTAGTGAAGAATTTAAAAAAGAAACAATGGTCGACTTACCATGTACCTGCTTAAGAAGACACAGGTCCCACACATTGTATAATTCAAGCACACTAAGAGTATAAATCAATAGTTCGTCCACCCTATATTTATTTAAATTAACCTTTGCCCAAAATAGGAGTGAGGCAGTCCCAATTGTCAGCCGAGTGAAGCAACTTCGTTTATTATAGATAGCAAGTTAAATATTCAACGAACGAGTACTGGTTATTTGAAACGATAACTGTAAACTTAGTATTTTTTAACAAGTGAAGTAAAACGCGCTATAGAAGCTGAGTTGAATACTAGTTTTAGTATATAGTTTTTATAGTTATCATGGTTATTAGCACTCAAACTATTATGATTAACGGGATATTTACCATGTATATTATTTATTTCAAGTTTCCGATATTTCGGAAACTAAATAAATAATTGGCGCCTACAACAGCGTCGAAATATCGGAAAGTGCTAATAACCATGATAACTATAAAAACTATTATTATAAAATGTGTTATAATTTATGCATAATCAAGGATAAAAATAAGCAATAGAGAATGTTTTCTCTTTAAAAATTAAATGCATCTACGTTGCTATTATCACGTTCCACTCCAAGAAAAATAAATGGTGTTTCTCTCTGGATTAAAATATTTAAAATATTCTCTCGATTTTATACTGAATCTGAAACGAAAAGGTATAATTGTTAGTCTCATATTAACGTTAAGTTTAAAAAGTAGAAAATAAATAATATTTAAAAAAAAACTAAAAAAATACGTTTTTTATAGAAAACCGAACTAAAAAATAGAAAATAAATTTTAATTAAGAATATTGTTAAAAATTTCAATAATTATAAATTAATAATATTTTATTTGAATAAGAGCGTGGGGTACTTATCAAAATTATAATCACCCTACTTATATCTGTCATTAAATATTTATAACTATTGACACTATACATCCCACGCTTTTGTAAATAAAATATTATTAAGTAATTTATATTTATTGAAATTTTTAACACTATTCTTAATTAAAATTTATTTTCTATTTTTTAGTTCGGTCTTCTATAAAAAGCGTCTTATTTAGTTTTTTTAAACATTTTTTTTTAATACTTATATTCAGAGATTCTGGGTCAGTTCTGCAGCAATTTATTCAGTCTTCATACTCACCAATAAAACTCTTAAAAACTGATGACGTACTAAAATAACCACTTATAATAACCCAAGTTCATGGTCATAGTATCTCTCATTACCCTTGCTCGACCCATCGTAAGGACCACTGAGTATTGATCCACAGCTCACGCCGGGCTAATGTTGTAACAAGAATTTTTAGTACGTTAAGTAGCCTTATAAATATTAAGTTCAATATAACACATTTGGTTTCTTTTGAAGAGATAATTTGAGAATGTGTGTAGATTGAAATTAAAAATTGAATTCTATTGAACTCTCATTAATAATTATTTTTGCAAAGCAAGGGATTAAAAAATTCTTCTCAAATTATATATTATAGCAGCGCCTTTCACCCGCGTAGTTCCCGCTTCCGTGGGAATTTCGGGATAAAACGTAGCCTATGTTCTGTCCCGGACCATAAGCTACCCCTGTACAAAATTTCAAGTCAATCGGTTCAGTAGTTTAGCCGTGAAAAGGTAACAGACAGAGTTACTTTCGCACTTATAATATTAGTAAGGTTTTATATTTTAATTATTAAATACTTTGTCCTGACTAGTTGAGTGAGAGATCAACGTACAGACTAATCAATCGGCTGATAGCAGAGTTCTGAAATGTCGAGTGTGTACTCTTTCTAATTATGATATAGGCATCTAATAAGAAATGATTGTAAAGAAAATTCCACCCCAAAACAGATGAAAAAGAGTGTGAAGCCGAGGGAGCCACTAGTGTAACTATAAAGAATTCAACTGTAAACAAAATAAGCTTTAAAACTCTAAACAAAAATAGACAATATGCCAATACGCTTAAGGTATATTTTTAAAAACTTCTTCGCGAGTTTCGTGTTATTGTTTCAACCTCGACTGGTCAAATACTAGGAGCGCGTACACCGAGTAATCTTAATTTATTTAATGTATTAATACTTGAATTTAATTGAACTTACTTTTGTAAAAGTTAAGACGGTTTTTAGCCTGGGACATAGCTGTAAATATTGTAGATTATTTAAAATTAGCGGGCCCTGCGGTTTCACCCGCGTAGTTCCCGTTCCCGTAGGAATATGGGAATAAAACTATGCTAAAAACCTTTCCACTGAATTATTCTAACTATTAAAACAAACCGCATAAAAATCCGTTGCGTAGTTTTAAAGATCTAAGCATACATAGGGACAGAAAAAGCGACTTTGTTTTATACTATGTAGTGATCTTCCATTTTTACAAACAAACAACAAATAAATATATTCTCTTCATAATTTAGTTTGTATACATTTTCCGAATATTATTATTATAACTCAGTGTATCTCTATCCCAACTCGCATCTACTAGAGCAAGTCACGGCGACCAATTTGTTGAAACGTTCACAACGTTCCTAGTTATAAGGAAATAGGCTTCAGCTTATTTCGTTCAAGCGAATGTACAGTCACGGTAGAAAAACCTTCGTCAGTTTTAAAAATTCATTTCTTTGTATGTCATAATCTCTTAGCACCTTTTTAAACTAAACATTAAGCAGATAACTGTATAAAATTTTATACAGACATTTTATGGCAACTAGTTTAAAAATAGTGTAAACCCGCACACCGAAGCAACAAATGTTTTTAGACAGCAAATGTTTCCAAGCAACAATTATTGCCCCCATACATTTACCTATATAGTACGCACACCGAAGACACATTTGCTTCACGGATAAATGTATGGTTAACACCTATGTAGTTCTTGTCTAGGTCTAGCGACGCAATATGCCATACTTAATCTATAAAACAAATTGTCACTTATACTGAGCATACGAAAATAGATCTTAAGGCGACGAACCTTTTCCTTCCAGGACTGTACCTGTGCTGTGACGTCAGACACTTACGGGCGTTTATATACAAATTGTATGGCCTTTTAACGGTAACGTAAACGGTTTAACGGATCAAATCGGTTCTTATATTGATTGTAGCTTTATTATTTGGTTAGATCTCGATGGCTATGTTTTCTATGGGTGATGTTTAACGTAGATATGGTTTATTTTTGATGTTTTGTTCTGCGTATTGTTGGAATACTGTTTTGTTTGATGAATGGATTATTTTTGTCCGTCTTCAAAGGAGCCTTCCCCTTATATGGTCGATTGTGTAACTAGTTATTCATAGATTTGTTTGTGTAATTCTTGTTTTCACTTTTCCTGCATGTAAATACCTATGTACTTCCTAAAATATTTTAACTTTACATCCCAACATAATTTCGAACTATAATATTTTTTATGATCTTGGTTACTTGTATAGATTAGGATTATGGAGTCCCGCATTGCAGTCTAACCAAATGTTTAGTATAAGTTCAAATGTACATTATTACTAGCTGGGCCCCGCAGTCTACACTGCCCCTATGTTAGACTAATCTTAGCACGATGTTTTTAGCCTACAGCCTTTCTCAATAAATAGGCTACCTAACACTGCAAGAAACCGAATCAAATCAGCAGTTCCTAAGAATACCGCCTCCAAACAAACTTAATATTAGTATAGATATCTAGTCCAATTACTAGCCTGAAGATCCAATCTGCACTCGAGCTCATCAATCAAACGTTGAGGGTGCTTCTCATAGAAAAAATATCTTAGAAACTATTGTCCAAGATAATTGATATGAATCGATCGAACATAGCACGCGAACAAGCGGGCTTAAGGCTGGATTTACTGTCATACTGCTAGACGCGCCGCTAGGCAGCGAGCGGTGGCCTGAAAGTAGGTGTCCATAGGCTTTCTTAAAAAAAAAAAAAAACCCTATCTATTTATTTACTAGGAAATCCAAGAGATTTTCTTAACAGTACATCCTATTAATTACTAGGAGATCGTACAGTTTTTACTTAATAGTATAAGTGCTAGATGTGCCGCTGGTCAGCGCGAAGTGGGCTGAAAGTCGGTGTTCATAGGATTTCATAGAAAATTGCAATCCCTATATCAATGGAAGTCTGTAAATGAGTCTATGTCAGCCCACCGTGCGGCGCTACTCAAGCGCGCGTCATAGAAACGTAACTAATACTAGCAGTTTTTAATACTGTACCACCAATTCATCTCCAAACGCGCGCTCCGACGACGCTACTGAAACGCGTTCAGTAAAATCACCCTAATTTGTTATAACGTTTCGTGTGTTCGCCCCTTAATAAGGTAGCTCATTCACACGCATACGAAATAAGGAATCGATAATGTTTTAGTGTTATATGCCACCTATTGTGTTGTTTGATTTTATGTATTTAAAGGGAGGTAGGATTATCTGATGTTGAACTGAATTTCATTTTCCTATTGTTTAAGTTTTATCCGTAGAGTATTTTTTGAGATTCATCATCAGCTCATATTATGTCCGATGGCCTTAGCCTTCACACACAACCTTAGAATTTCTTTGCAGGTTCTCTCACGATGTTTTCCTTCATGTAAGGACATCAAATAAATGCGTATATGAATTCGAAAATCGAAAATACATTGGTACGTGTCGGGGTTTGAACGAGGCATTTTCTGATTGGAAGTCAAAAGCCTTAACTCCTACGCCATCGACACTCTAACAAAATTCTTTTGGGTCTCACACAGTACTTAAAAGAAACAAAGAAAGATAACAGAAAATAATAAAAAAGACAAACAACGGCATAATCTCATGATAAATCATAAAAAAATAGTCATTTGCGTTATAAATTATTGCTATTTGTAGTATTTTAGCAAAAATATATAAGCTCCACGATGTATTTGAATTATATTGTTATCATTCTTTATTATTTAAACACAAAAATATATTATGTTCGTGTGTCAAGCCGAGCGTTCACCCGATGACAAGCCCCAAGCCTACACATAACAAATATAGTGCTGCCAATAAATTTGAATTGCAAAATCTAGCACAACACTGCTCATCATGCAAAATACATCATAAAAATATAAGCAAGATTATGCTCCTTTTTTAAGTAAAACATTGAATAATCCCCTCAAAAGTAACGAATCAGATGTAAGAAAATCTCCAAATGATATTTTTTGGCAAATAATAAGTAAAATAAATTCATTTCATTATGGGAGAGCTCGTTTGGCATTTTTTAGCGAAACACCGTCGATGGAGCATGTAAATAAGTCTTTACGAATTAGGGAAGACATCTTTCATCTTTCGTGAGTACGATTAGATATTCATGAGGCGCCAACGTTCTCGTTTCTTACACTTCTGTAAATAAACAAATATTTTTTTTACTCAGTTACTTTTTATGGGAACAAAACTTGGTGAAAAATGTTATGAATCTAATTCTTTTCCCCTCAAAATTATGCAGTTTGTGTCTGGGTAATAAAAAGTTATGTTTTTTATTGGTTCCGGAAGTGTAATTAGCATAATACAGTCGAATTATCTAACGAATCTTTAAATTATTGTGACTTATTATGACCTTTATTACAAGGAGATTAAGTATACTGTCCTTAAAATAAAATATCATTTTTTAATGATCTTAGTTATGCGGTAGTCCTGCCTTGGGTGCCATCAGGATGGTTTAACCACATTTTCTGAAAATAATTGTTTGTATTTAGGTCATGGGTCAATATTGTATTTCATTTTGTAAGGAGATTGAAGTAATTATGTAATGTAATTTATTGTGTTTTTATGAGTAAGAACTTACCGAAGAAATCAGGTTCTTTTAGTTTGTATGCATGACTGTATGTAAGTATTCGTAAATGAACAGTTTCTGCGAATAGACCTCTCTAATTAGGACTTTTGTGTAAATATATTGTTTAAGTTGTGAACTTTATTAACTGCATTTTTTTTGGAAAACCTTGTTTTTTTTCTTGAGCATAATAACTAGATACATACATAACATAATCATTCACTACATCTCATTATAGTAACTGACCCCTAACTAAGCTCGAAGCTTGTGTCTAGGGGATCAGAAACTACGCACACACTGATTTACACACACACCTAGACCGAGATAAACATTTGTGGTTCACACAAATATTCACCCCGCACGGGAATCGAATCCGCACCTTACGGATGGCAGTCCGGCATGGTGACCACTCTGCCATCGAGGTCGTCAGTATTAAAATATAGTAATACAGTATTAAAATTTTGTATTATATATTCGTAATACAAGTATACCATTAACTGTTTCATTATTACCCATCACAAACATCCATACTATAGTTGAGTATTTGTGGAGCTTCCCCCGCGACTGTTCTTAAGCCGCACTTCAAAGATATCCGATTGTAGATTACAGTACCGCATGCCATACGATATTCACCAATTATAGGGTGTATTTAGGCTTCTGTAGCAAAGGTATCCAGTCTATTCATGAAAGAAACTAAATTTAAATTAAATAAGTGTTTCTTCTACTTAGTCCTAAAGGTAATTTTTAACCCCTGACGCAAAAAGAGGGGTGTTATAAGTTTGACGTGTCTGTGTGTGTGTGTGTGTGTGTGTGTATTTGTGTGTGTGTGTGTGTCCGTCTGTCTGTGGCATCATAGCTCCCGAACGGATGAACCGATTTCAATTTAGTTTTTGTATTAAAGGGGACTTATGTGCGAGTGTTCTTAGACATGTTTGATGAAAATCGGTTGGCCCGTTTAAAAGTTATGGGGGTTTGAAAGTAATTGTGTTGGGGGTTGTTTAAATTTTTAATTTAATGTTTTAATTACTGGGCATACGATACTCACCAACTGATGTCTTGGGGTGATGAACGCTGAACAGTGTACGATAAGCGTTAGTTAAAAGGTACCTCACTTGATTGACAATCGTTGATTACCGAGGGGGGTACCTTTTAACGCTGACTGTACATAGTTTCGGTAAAATCTGGTAATGGGTGACAATTGTGAGAGTTCTTTTTGTTTTTACCGACACGAATCTGAAGAGAACAGATGGGAACCTTTATCATCCTAGTGACAACTGGGAATTTTCTCCCCAATCGTCACCCCAGGGGTCATTGCTAGAGGAATATTCCTGTGAACCGATGTTCTGTATTTTTTCTAACAACTACGCGTAATGTTGAGTTTGACAAAAAATTCGAAGCACGCTCATAGGACCCAAACTAAAGAGCTCTAGTTACAAAACCTATCCGCCTAGAATTACAATACAATACACGGCGTAACAGCTAGCTAAATTAAATAATATTGACCATAAATTCCTACGTAAAATGACAAGTCCAATAAAATAAGGAAACGTTAAGATAAGAATTAATATTAGTATTCGTGTATCGTCCGTTATAGATTCACAATATCTTGAAAATTTCTTAGTAAGCACTCTATTTATTTATGACATCAGCTATTCTATGTACTGTTATTTATCACACTAGTGAATAAGTATTTACCTAACAGTCATCAATTCTTTTCATTTTTATTATTGAACTACTTGTGGAAGTACTTGTTGAGGTGAAATTTGGAATAAACCTCCCATAGATCATCAAGTGAATCTGATAATCATATTGTCTTATATTATCAAGAAACAAAAAAGATCGAAATATAATCTATTAATATAAAATGGGTGTTTAGAATGACTTTTTATCTTCCAAAATATTTTTAAAGATACTTACCAAAATCGTCTGCTCATCTCCATTGCTCCGCTCCTATCTCTAAAGATAGAGTCCATTGCATGTGTAGATGACGATGTAATACAAGTATCAGTTACAGTATTCACATATGAATAGGTAACATAACATAACATAATCATTCACTACATCATCTCATCATAGTAACCGACCCCTAACTAAGTTCGAAACTTGTATCTAGGGTATCAGAAACTACGCACACCCAGTGCAGAGCGAGACGCCGTCGGCGCGGGCGTATCGCACTCATCCTCCTGATGATGGCCACCGGACGTGGCTGAAACTAGTCGAGGGAATCGACTTAAATAAGGACGTACTAACATCCCGTTGCTTTACATACTTATATACGCACACACACATTCACACACACACCCAGACCGAGACAAACATTTGTGGTTCACACAAATAAAAGCAACATTTTTTTAAAACTTTATTGTTTCATCATAATATTTATTACACATGTTACGTAAGATGTACATTGTACGTTCGTACCGCTGTACGTTCGTTAATACGTATCCATATCATACAACAATATTAATACTATTGTTAATTGTATACAATAATAAACCTTTGACATAATAATAACTGGCTATAATAATCATGAGACATAATCTGCCATTTAATATCCTAAGAAAAAATATAATCAATGAAATATAGTTTTTTTTACAGTCTAGAAACAGTTTATGAAGATGACAGTGGATTTTATTTACAAAATATTTTATAAAACAAATTATATATTTTTTTGACAGTATCTGTCCCGAAAGCACTTTAATATATAATAATAATTATGTTACATATTAACTATTAATTTATAGTTGTCATAAAATATTTTTATTATATTCATCAAGCTATATTTTCTTGAAAACATAAGCTTTTAAGTAAAAATATTTTATTCCAATTGTTTTTAAATAAAATATGACTGATTTTATTTATCAGTTTTAAGACGTTCGTTAGAGACATCTTTTTTTTTAATACAAAACGTCAGGACGGGGACATCTACGTAGATATAATTTACAATAATTAAAAATAAATTTGACTAAGAACCTGCAAAACAAAGTATTCTATTTATGTATGAAAATATATTGAAAGAATATAAAAATATTAACTTCTAACAAAATGTTCGATCAATTCTTAATCAATTTAGACCAAATAAGCAAACTCACCGAAATAAATCGAATTCGTCGACGATATTCAATGAAATTCATCAAATTTTAATGAACATGATCTCTATTATTATAGGTAAATACCATTAAATACTTATTATAATGTGTATTTAATGTTATTACCTATAAATGTATTAAGTGGTATTGTCTCATCTTGAAATAACTTTTAAGTCATGTAAATAATTCGACGTATTTCGGTCAATGCTTATTTTGTTCAAAATAATTAAGACATTTTTCTTTTCTTGCTTTGCGATTTTATACCTTAACTGTAGCTAAATAAAGTAAACAATAAATGCATTAATAAAAATAGGTTTATTATAGTTATTAGTTTATTAGAGTTGTGGCTCACAGGAAGAACATTTATTAATTATCAACAATTTATAAATATTTTAAAATCAGAATTGTTTTCTAACTAATATGACGTAGAACTTTATATTTTTTTATTAAATTATTTTATCTTATATGTAACTAAGTTTAATAGTTTTCGTTGCACAGATTTTTAAAGAATTGAAACTGATATTTTAAGTATTATAAAATATTTTTAGAAAATAGTATGGTTAACAAACAAATGATATCTGACCACTATACAAGGCGTTTTAGATTATAAATATCTATAACAACCTATCGTTTTACAAAGTACAAATGCAGTGGATTCTAAAGTTACTTTAAAACAATCTGGTTAAAAGAAATTAACATTGCAATTAATACTAACATAATAATGTTTACAAATAACTTTTTATCATTCTTTACAAACTGACCCTTGCTCACGTGTGTTTAAGGTATTAGAAACTACGCACACACATTCACACATTCAGACCGACTTAAACAAACATTCAAAAAGATTGGTTTATTAACATCTGTGCAACGAATGTTCCTGTAATTATTATATACAATTACTTAAATATATAACTTAGATATAATTTACAGTATTCTATATGTTATTTATTTATATATTACTATGTATAATAAAGCTAAAGAGAATGGTTTCGTATATCTTTACTGGCTTTTGTTTATATACATTCCATTTTTATTCTATTTTTTTTTGTGTCTTAGTATTGTCAGCTGTTTATACATTCCTGTGTTTTCTCTATATTTTCCGTACTTTTTCTTATCATATTATATTTTCATTCTAATTTTTCTATTCAAAAATGATACTAAGTAGATGTTTTGAAACAAGAATATTGCAAATTAATTTACGATTTATTAAAATATTTCAATTTTATTACTATTTATATAAAAATAACGAACTTTACGTTTTATTTGGTAACAAATTAAACATCTATAATATGCATTTTACGACATACAATATACATTATAATCACCAATTTATTATTTCACCAGAAAAGTTCACACAAAAAAATACGACTACACTGGAAAAAATATAACAGTGACAGCTACATTACACAATACCATAAAAATAACGCACCGACTTATAATACACTATTTACATTATTATCTAATTAAAAGCATTAACTACAGGGATTTAGATTTTATATAGTACATAACACAACCCACACTATGAATATAGCGAATGTCCAATCAACTGTTAGGCAACAGTTAGTATTTACAAGTTTGTTTGTAAGTAATGTCAGGATAGAGCGAGGAAGAGGCATGTTGCCAAGACGATGTAGTGTGTCGGTGACGTGGGAGCGAACGCTTGCCCTCCCCTCTGCATTGCGGCGGGATACTCACCTGACAAAGGGAAAATCGAATTTGCTTCTTTGGCAAAAATTAAAACTGCTCTCGACAATAACATTAGTTTTTATTCGAACCAGACTAGAGTTAGCGTTCGGTTTGGTACTTGTATTTTATTTAAATTGCGATTATCGTACGATTTTTGTTGATAAACTATTCATATTCAATCATTTATTACAGCAATTTATATTGTATTTACTGGTTTTACGCTAAGTTTAGTTTGGTTTAAGGAGCATTTGTTAATTTTTAATTAAAAAGCTAGTTACACAGGGGACAGATTTTTATGAAATTTGATGTGTTAAAAGTATTTACTAAATTAGTTCAATATATATGAATATTTTTTATCCAAATAGTAAGTAGGTAGGTACCCAGATTATAAACTACTCTTTATAATCGACTAAAACCCAAAAAAATAAGACAAAAGAAAACAATAATTATTATTTTTTTCACAACAAAATACAATAAAAATAAAATAAAGATAAAAGATTAAAAAGCGAGACAAAAAATATCTCAAAGAGTATCTAATATAGAACATTAGCGCGCTCATTATGGAAGACATCTTTTTGTATTATTGTATACCTACTTTAAGATTATTATACTGTTCCACATTTTTCCCTGTTTTCCTTGAGGCTGTTACCAGAAATCTCTCAACCCAATTCATTATACAGATTTTGTTTCTGATAAGGAAATTATTTTGAGTATATACTGTTATATAATGATAATGTTTACCCAATTTTTGTAACATGGAGTTTACGAATGTAATTTTTTACTAAGATACTTATATCAAATATTGGGAAGTTTTATGTAGATGATATTATTATTGAAACTTCTTTTTGCCGAACTAATAAGGCTTAATTTGTAAAATTTGTATGGAAGAAGAATATTTATAATATATTACCCTGAACTTGTGACCTACAATCCTGGATACAAGTTCTTATGATAAAAATATGATATACTAGCAGCGACCCGCGGTTTCACTCGCGTAGTTACAATTCCCGAGGGAATAAAGGAATAAACTATAGCCTACGTCACTCGCTGATAATATAGCTTTCTATGAGTGAAAGAATTTTTGAAATCGGTTCAGTAGATCCCGAGATTACCCCTTACAATTTAACAAACACACAAACGTTACTTCTTTATAATATTAGTATAGATTATTCCAAATAATATATTTAATAATATGAAAATACTCAAACTTTTTAAATTTAATCATATTAGGGTAATGTCATAAACATGTTTCATACAAGGTGTCACGAACCACATTTAATAAATTGTGTTTTTGCGAAATCATCTCAAATTGAAAATTATAACTAAAGTAAAGTAAGCTTTAATGAAAACAATTCAACAAACTACATATTTCAGACCTTTTTCAACTAATTTTATTATTCTTTTGATTAACAATAATGAATAATTCAATCTAAGAATTGTTCAGTTGTTTAATGTGTTCTATTAAATATAGTTTAAAATCTGATTATGAATAAAATTTGGGTAACACGAATTTATATTTAAAATGACACATGTTGTGGAGATGGAATTAATTAGATAAAATTAGTTTGCTTTATTACGTCTAATTAAACATCGTTATAACTATAAAAGCCTTTAAAGTAAAACTATTAGTATTATAGTTACTAGCAGCGCCCTGCGGTTTCACCCGCGTACATATAATATAGCCTATGACACTCCGGGATAATGTGGCTTTCCAATAGTGAAAGAATTTTTGAAATCGGACCAGTAGTTTCGGAGCCTATTTATTACAAACAAACATTTAAATGTTTCCTCTTTATAATATTAGTTTAGAATAATCAAATAAAACTATCACAGTGCCAAATTGATTTAAAGAGATTTTTAAGTAAAAAAGAGACAAAAAAACTGTATCTTTTTTGGTAAAATTCAATGCGCCGCTGCTATATAAAACTATCCTAGAAAACTTTTGTTAAAGAGATTTTTAAGTAAAAAAAACTAAGAAACCTTTTTTTGATAAAATTCATTGCTCTTTGCTGTTATTGAAAAGATATATCAAAGATCTATAAACCTCAAGTAAATTGCCAATTTCTAGGAAAGTATTATCATAAGATTTTTCTTAGGGTTCTCGAAGATTCTAGATTCAGTGAGACCATTTATAATAAAAATACGTTAAGTTGTAAAAGAGCTCCGATATGATAGATTAACATAGTTTGTAAGATTTATGCAGAAATACAAAAAGTAGAGTAATAAATTATTTTAGCTCATTTTTTGGGAGTTTTATAGACTGGCAACGCTTTAAGAAATTCTTTAAGAAATTTTAAAGTAAGTTATTACGTACGTAGGTAGATAAAACAGCGTAGAATTTTGTAAAATGAAACGTTTAAGAAACTAACAACGTTAGATCAAAATATATTTTATGCTTATTGTAATTCATAAGAAGATTTAAATAAAATGGAAAAATGATAATGTACTTAATATCATTTTTATTAAATTAGCAATGTTGTTAATTAACTGAAGGATTAGCTATCTTATTCTTATTTCAGCTGATAGAAAGATTCAGAAAAAAATATAAAAATATTAATGTTTTTAAAGAAACTAGCACCGTTTTTAATTTTAAGTAAATATCTTAAAAAAATAAATCTTATTTTATTCTAATTTCAGATACTCAAAATAGGCCATTAAGAAACAAAAATTCAAACCATCCAACTCACCATTAAGCACATGTACAAACACGCTCTTGCTCTGCGCGTTGCTCGGGTTGCACTGATAGGTGCCCGAGTCCGAAGGCCTGGCCTGCTGGATGAGGAGGAACGAGGTGGTCGTCTCGCCCTTCTCGGTCACCACCGACACGCCCCCTCGCGGGGAGTCGTAGCTTATTATCTGGGAGAATTTGAATGATTAAATAATGTATAAGAAATTCTTTGTTTTTATTTACCAAAGCCTAATAACATTCACTGACTCAACAGCAAATTCTGAATATTATGTAACCTATTTAGCGTGATCTTATAATATAATCTATATCTTATATTCACTTAGCTCAAACTACTGAACGGATTGAGCTGAAAGTTACGTAGATAGTTATTGTGATATAATGCACACGCTAATAAAGAAAAAAATCAAAGAGAGGTAAAGCTTATTGAAAAAACTATTTTTTTCAATAAAATTCTATTAAATTGAGATTGACAGAAGTGAAACTGTAGAAGTAATATTACGATTCTATTAGTTCATATTTCAAAATCCATTTCTTTTCCATTTGCATCTTCAGTTCGCTAAACTAATCCTATTATAGAACTTCATATTACACAAACCAAATAACATTTCTGTAACACAAAACCTGTATTTCTAGGTAAAAACCATTCATTACTTACCCGAGCTTAATACATAATAAGAAAGGAAAAGAAAACTATTTTTACACGTTTAATAACGAAATCCATCTATGCCTTTCTCTGACCTTACACAATAGGTCTAGGATCATAGATAGTAATTTATGGATCACGCAAAGCTATGTATGGAGGCAGTATCCCGTTAGCTCAGATAAGATACTGGGTTTAAGATATATTGGGTCGCTAGACAGAAAATCAGAAAGGCTTGCCAGATATTGGCATAAAAAAAATCAGCACATTTTTCGTATTCATTATTATTTTGTGGTTCATTAAGATTTTTTGTCTGTATTTCGTGCTGCGCAGTTTTGCCTGCGTTGTTTCAGTTATTGTAAGAAAATTGGGATAAAATTTGACTATGGCACTCACAAATAATGTGGCCTTTAATTGGTAAATTAATTTCCAAAACTGGTTCATTAGATCTAGAGATTATCACCTCACAGACACACAAACTTTGCCTCTTTATATTATAAAGAAAATATATGTAAAGATTAGTAACTTCTAGAAGCATTTTCTCTCTTAATTATAGCGAGTTCTGAACAGTCGTTTTAATGATTGCTACTAAAACTACATTGAGCAAAAAATTTGCTTTGCGTATTACGAAAGATGTAACGAGACGAAAGTTGGTTTAACTACGAAGATTGTACAGGAATTTCAACCTTATAGACACACACATAAGCTTCGTATTGCCAACTAAAATATGAGCTCAATGTTCGTTCATAAATAAGTTGCTAATTTGAACCTTATGTCCTTATAAATAGAGTAGTAACTCACAGCATCATTATGGTTCCAGAATATGTAAGCTGGTGGTTCGGGCGAGTATAGAACCACGCAGGTGAGGTTGATCGTGCTGCCTCTGTCTATGTACAGGTCTGGACCACCGATGATCTCTGTTGTCGGTTCTGGGGAAAGAAGAGTTAATTAAATTCATGGCAACACTTTAAGATACTAAAGGGCTATTTCACGACCTTCAAGTAAAGTGACTCACCAAGTAAAGTTAGTTTTGTCTCTTTCTTATTTTATATTAAGTGACAAAGACAAAATTTGTGAGTACCTACTCGGAACGTTACTTGAAGATGGTGAAATAGGCCCTTAATATCTTAATAGTACTCTACAAGCAAGTACAGTAGTAAAACAGATGTAAAATACAGTAGACAGGTTGTCTATACCATAACTTAATTAAGGCATTGCTCAATCTAAAGATCTCGCGATCAAATTCCAGTAGTATGTTTGTTAAAAAAAATGGATTGGATTTAAAACCACCATAACGCATTAGAAAATTCTCCTTTAGAGCAACTAGTATCATTAAACGATGACTAGTCTATCAAATTAATAATTGAATCTATATTATAATTCACAGAAAAAAATACACAAACGCCAACACAAGTCATTTCGTTTGAATAAGTATACAAAGGAGACATCTAAAGCCAGTTGGTTTAAAACAAAACTCTGACCGATATTTACACACGCTTAGTCCCTTATTCATACGTCACATCATAATGGTTTTGTTTACTTCTCCGGGCTAACATCCAACAAAGGGTAGTAACAGTTTTTGTTTTTCTTATACGCCCATTACTCTCGTGCGTGCCTTTAACATAACTTAGTAAATTAACTCAACTGAATTCAGTAACATAAACATTTTGGTTAATTTAACGAAGGTTGTGACGCTTGATACACACTAAGCAACGTTGGTGTATTGTGTTTAATTAATTATTATTACATGGTGAGATGTCGTTAGATGATTATGTGAAATTATGTAAGTAAAAGGTTATTGTTTTATTTACAAGTAGCGACTTGCTTTGGTTTTGTGCGGATGCTAATTTCCGATTGGTTAAATTAAAAAAAAAATGTTTTATTTCTTATTTTGTCGTACCAACTAAGACTGTTGTCTTAGTTTATAAATCAGCGTGATGATTTATTTTTCGGTAAAAAGAAATTATTAAGAATTTATTAAAATAAAAGTAGCTAGTATACTCTCGTAGTTACTGAATTTACAAGCCAAGTCACTCCAAAATACACAGATTCCTGTATAGTTCAGTCCAACAGCGAGCATATTATTCTAACGACGGAATATTCCAGAATATTTGGCAAGAATCATCCCAATACTATACAAACAAAAGACGATCGTTCATTGAATATCACCAGCATTAGGCAGTGGTCCGATCGCGGGCGAGTGAGCGATGAACTATCGCCAAATTCTCGCCCAAGAAAAGGACAAGGAATGTACATTCCGCGTAAACAAAAGAGAGGCTAGCATTAATATAATAGTTACTCGCTGGCGGTGTGAGCAGGCGAGTAACTGTAAATAAAATCTGCATCTCTTTCGTTTACACAGAATGTACATTCACTGTTATTTTCTTGAGTGAGAAAGTCGCCGATAGTTCATCGCTCACTCGCCCGCGGTCCACTGCCTAGCATTGGTTAACAAACAAGCAACTAAAAGTATCTCAATGTGTACACGACTTTAGCAACAGAAACAGATACTTAGTTATAAATTAAAAGTTAATACGTTTGTGGTCTACCGTCAGTTTCGTCAATACAAAGTTCTCAAATAATTGCTTTTACAATCTACTCGAATTTTCAACTTTTTGAATTAATGATAAAGTTTCATTTTTGTTTTTAGTTCTTTTTGTGTTTAACTTTACTAAAAAAGTTTTGTTTTAGGATTTTATAAATTAAAGGCAATTAAAATCTTTTTTCAATTTTGGTATCGGGCAAACAAAAGGTAAGTGCTAATATTTTAATTAATTTGTTCTGCGTATTTTTTTTTTTTTCAAATTTTGATTACTACATTGCGATGAGGATTTTTCCAAATAATATCGAACTATGACTCTACCTAGCGGCGTTATATCATTAACTGATACTTCTTCAGCCATCTTATAGCTGAGTCAAGATAAGTAATACATAAATCAATGCTATGAATATGTTTACTTTAATCAATTATTTATGATTTTTGAGAATACGTATTTTTTTAAAAATATCTTTTGGCAATACAGTTTACTTTCTTCTGAGCGACCATCCTATATCTCTACTCAGAGATATAGAATGGTCGCTCAGAAAAAAATATCCCGATATCCCGATAATTTCGGCTGGAAATTGGGATAAACCGTAGCCAGCCCACGGTTTATCCCGATTTCCAGCCAAGATTATAACAAAATGTTGTAAAATTCAGCTAAAATAAAATAAAGAGCCTAACATACTTTTCATATCTACTGCCTCATTCAGACTAGAGTAAGGTTAGGTACAAGAATCACTTACCGACAACATTTAAATGTATAAAATGACTCATGTGCGGAGTGGTTGATATCTGACACTCGTAAATCCCCGAATCTCTATGCTGCGGGTACTTTATCTGCAAAAGAAATGATTACATTACATGTCATGAACATTTATTTCCATTTTTCTATACTTTTGTTCTTCTCTCAGACGTTTCGTTCCATGTTTCATTGAGGTTACTCTTTTTAAAATCAGATTTGATAAATATTAACGTCTAGAGTCCATATATTCTATTCTAGTATTTGGCGGAATCAGACCACCATTATATTATGTAATTATGTAACCTAGGTTAAATCAAATATTAGACTTTTGAGGGCTCTTAACTACTTGTACTATTGTATCGATATGATCTAAGACAACCGGGAGTCATTACCTAAGAAACGCTTAAGAAATTACAAACTTTGGTAATGGCCATAAAAATGGCAACCTATCACTAATCCAGTGCCAAACGTTGCTTAGCTGAATAAATTGCAAGTAATCAACGAATAACTAAGCTATGAACGTCTAAAAATTTCCAAATTTCAGTTTTTATATAATATAATAGTTTAAGATTACCGCGTTGAAACATATAAATTCTGCCTCTTTATAATAGTGGTAAAGATATGTTAACGTACACGTAACTTAATTTCACGGTCTGTTGGACTCGGGCTTTAATCTTTGTACTTTAGTAGATATAAGAACAGTTTTTTAAATATTCATTGTTTTGTTCAGTGGGCAAGTCTATTTAGTTTAAGTTCGTTGGATAATATTGTATAACTAAAGGCAAAGTTATCATAATTTACGAGATATTTATCATACATATCCTAGTATACTAGCTGCACCCCGCTGTTTTACCCGCGTATATCCCAATCCCATGGGAATTTCGGGTTAAAAGTATCCTATATGTTATTCCTATTTATAAGGAACATCTGTATCAAATTTAATCTAAATTGATTCAGTAGTTTTTGCGTGAAAGAGTAACAAACATACAAACATTCTTTCTAAATTCGAAACTTGTATCTAGGGTATCAGAAACTACGCATACACTCATTTTCATACACAGATCAGAATATCTCAATAATTCAACACAAAATGGTAACAAATAAACTTAATTGAAATCGATATACAATTACTCGATACACTTGCGATTCGATCACGTTATCTCGATTATAAATAGTTGTCTTTAGTTTAGTTTCCCCGTACCATTTCCTCGTATTGTTTAAGGGTAGTTGAGTCAACCCGGAATGTAATTGTTGTAGTCGAGTGGTTTAACATAATGTGTAGTTTAGGATTTTGGTAGTATGAGTATTTAATTTCGAGTATTTAAATGCATATTTTGACTAACTAAAATAGGCGGAGGTTTTAATTTTGGTTATATTTTTAACCCCCGACGCAAAATGAGAGGTGTTATAAGTTTGACGTGTCTGTGTGTGTGTGTGTGTGTGTATCTGTCTGTCTGTGGCATCATAGCTGCCGAACGGATGAACCGATTTCAATTTAGTTTTTTTTTGTATTAAAGGGGACTTACGTGCGGGTGTTCTTAGATATTGATGAGAATAGGTTGACCCGTTTAAAAGTTATGGGGGTTTGAAAGTAATTGTGTTTGGGGTTTTTTACATTTTTAATTTAATGTTTTTTGTTAGTTACTTAAATCAGAATCCCGTTATTAGAGAACCGACTTTGAACATTCTTTTTTGTTTGGTCCATTGTATGAAATTTTATGTAAAACGTAACATGCAAATAATAAATATTTAATCAAGAGATTTTGAATTTCAATCCTTGTCCCAAAACACCCACTCACATTTACACATCCAAAGCCACGACAACCAGCTTCAATTTGATCCTTATCTCCTTACCTGTAAAGTCCAATCTTCTGAGTGCGGTAGATGTATCGCCCTGAACCGCTGGTCGCTGGTGTAAGTGTACCGGCCGACTGTCAGCAGGTGTATGTCTCTATGTCGCACCCACGACACTTGCATGTTTAACTGAAACAAAATATATAAGTTAGATGTTTTCTTATTATGATTTATTTAATTGATGACACGAACACTACACATTGAAATAAAACTACTTTAACGGATTTTCATCAGAAAATTTAAAAGAAAATTATAACCACGATCAAAATCCGTGAAAGTAGTTTTTTTTTGTTAACCTATATTGTCCCACTGTTGGACAAAGGTCTCCCCCAAACACCTCCAACCATCCCTATCCTTTGCAGTCTCCCACCAACTACTGTCGAAGGTAGCCAGATCGTCCCGCCAACGCTTTCTTATTTTATTTTATTAATTTTAGGGAAACTTACGGCTAGATACATGTATAAAAGTATAAACGCTTACAAAAGGCCATTTACAAGTTTCCACAAATAAATATTAAATTATGAACAAATGTTTACCGTACCGTAGCTATAACACTTTATAGTTTTATTTCAATATTTTTTATTGATTAATGTGATCCTTGTGTCTTTCGTTTTTTTATTGCGATCAAGTAACGAGACGAGCGAGGTGGTCATCTTATGGTTAATCAAACGCCTGTCCATTACAAAAACAGTACCTATACAACACTGTTCTGCAATCATCACAGCAAGATACCAGGGCCCTGATTCTCTAAACTATTAAGCTATGATAATGCTACTCAAATGTGTTCAATATCAACATTATGGCCATTTTTCTGTCATTTGTTGTCATTTTGGTATTCTCTTATTGACAACTACTCCGCTGACTCAATGGCTCCATAAAACTTAGATGGTTGTCATGGAAACTGTATTCTGACGATTATTTGGCAAAAATAATATTTGAATTTTGATATGCAACAAAAACCACTGAGACACTTTAGCCATATGAATAAATTTTAGCAGAATACCAAATTTCTGACACTCTCGTAATGGTGCCTCAATATCAACATATTGTCTGATCAATATTGTCAAAATTGCAGACTTAGGCCCCAGTTGGTGAGTCTCTTGTGCCCAGTATTTTCAAACAAATGATACTTGTGATTTCCAAATATATATGGGTTTGTGATCAACAAAATAATTCTATGGTCTTTTCTAAGAAATATCATCTTAAAATAACCGCCAAGATACTGAGAATTAATTAAGTATCAGTAAGTAATTAATTACCAATTAAAAACTAAGACTTTCTAAGCAAAATTTTAGGGTATTTATATCACTGACCTTTACATAAACTGACCTTTGATGAACGAAAAATCTGGTAAATTATAATATTAAACGTTATTAACACAAACAAAAGGCTTTTAAGTTCAACATTATTTTTGTAACTAAAGAAACTTTTAATATTAGTTTTATAAAAGCTACTTATTATCTAATTAAGTTTAGAAATATTTTTTATAATAAACCAGAATCTTTAATAAGCTTCCGTAGATTTGCCCTTATAATACTTACCCTTTAAAAAAAATATCTGGAAAAAGTTTTAATTTGATTTCAACTTTAAATAGAAGTTGAATCAAATTTTCCATTCATATTATCTGTTTCACTTAATTTAATATTACTTCACTACATAGTATAAAACAAAGTCGCTTTCTCTGTCCCTATGCTTATGTCTTTAAAACTACGCAACGGATTTTGATGCGGTTTGTTTTAATTGATAGTGATTCAGTGGAAAAGTTTTTTGTTTATCCCCATATATTTAGGGGAACGGGAACTACGCGTGTGAAACCGCGGGGCGCCGCTAGTATCTATATAAGGTTAAACAATAAGTCAGTTTCTGCAAAAAATATTTGATTCGATACAACCAATGAAAGGTCCATGTGATTCAATCAATTCAAATATGAGAAGACAAAGTGTACTCATAATAAGAAATGATATAAATAGACACATAAATAAACAACAAATTCATTTTATTGTATATTAGAATATATACTTTATGTTATTGTTGATATAATGAAATTGTATTAATTAAAACGTAACGATGGTTAAACGGAGTAAAAACAATGTAAGTAACTGGTAGACGGTTGTTTTGATTAAATATAACGAGTTGAAATAGTTATTGTAGTTATTTACTTAAAGTAACAGATTGTAGTTAGTTTTTATTCTTTAGTTTTGTTATGAAGTTTTTAGTAAACCAATGTTATGTTAATAGGTTTCATTCATATTATTTTAGTAAATAAAGACAACTTTAATTGATAAAATATTAGGACAGATAGAAAGAACTACCGTAAATGGTAATTTCGATAATAGATTCACATTGATTATTTTGTAAAACTTGTGGTTTCAATATTTCGTTATGTATTATATGGATTCAATGGGATTAATTATGTCTACTGTTGTAAACTCTTTGAAGTTCTTCTGAGGCCGAAAATTAGTAAATTATTTTGAATGGAATCGGAATCTGTATTTACAAAAACATTTTAGAATAAAACATATAAAAGTACAAAAAAAAAGTCTGAACAAGTCTAATTCAGTGTTTTAGACGAGAAACAGTTTATATACCAGCCATATAACGATCTGATTGTATGTATCGATCTCATACCAGCATTATCTTGTGTTTGTTTAAGAAACACCCACAACAAACGTCCAAATTACATAATTTAAACTCGAATCACAGCAGAAGTGCAGTTTGCGTATACGTTTATATACGTACGTGGAATAAAGCCCTAATGAGAGTTTTATTTATAAAGTTGAGAGTACAATAGCGACTTTAAACTTGCATTGTGCTATTGTTGCGTTTCATTTTAAGCGAAGAGTTTGTGGTATGGTTGTATGTAAATTGGAGTCTGCTTGTTATAAGGGGAGCACTCGTTAGTACGCTTTGTACATGTGACGCGGAATGAGTGTAATGTTATGATGGGGTTTAACTTTTTAATATATATATTTTTTTATGAAAATAAAGGGGGAAATGTAATGAGTGCAGTGCCCTGCAGCGGGCACAGGGCAAAAGCTTCTCTCACTGATTATTCTTCACTGTACTGATATGATAAACGAAATAGGGACCTTTTGCCTCTAGTGGAATCTTGCAGGCACATTATTTACTTTGCCGTAGTAGAAATCCCCCTCGAGATCCTACGGTACCCCAATGTAACGTGGACGGAAGTCGCTGTGTTTTTAGTGGGTAGGCCCAGCCCTTCTAGCTGGGAGAGCCCTACATGCCCCGTGGGTCCTCCCAATATCGGCTCACGGTGGTATGCAGTTCTATGCATTTTCACTGCGTTAAAAAAAAGGCATATTATTTATTTCTTGATTTTTAAAGAGAAATTCCCAATATTTATGTTTCTATAAGGACTACTAACATTAAATTACTATGAATAACTAATTATCACTCATATTCTCGTAGCATTAAGTTACTTTTTAGATTGAATTTCCAAACTTACAATGAATGCATAAAATAAACTTTGATTTACGTCCAAAGTGACCCAAAGAAGCACCAACTGCAAAAACTGTAGTAATTACGTCAAACAAAACTTTCCAGTTTAAATGTACTGAAACTTCGCCACTAAAAACTATAAAGAGTCATAACAGAACCAAAGTCAACAGTTTCATACAATTCTCGACAAAGTAGGTGTCAAGTAAGGCGGTAACAATTTCACCACTTAGCAACAAAAGAACTACCCACATTTTAAGTAAACAAATACCACTTTTTACTAACAAAAGTTCGAGTCTACGTTTTTCTATAGAACAAACTTAAGTTGTATAATGTAGTTAGATTCTACTAAAGTTAAAAGGGTAAGACAATCTGATGTTTCCATTTTGGTCCGGTTAACTTAGCGAATAACTGTCATATTACGTTCAGGTTAGAGTTCAAATCAGTTTGAGAGTTTTCAGTTAACTTGTTTTGCGTTTTATTAATATTGTTATGGACTTTACTTCTTAGGAACATTTAAGAACTGTAGTTCATGGTTAAGTCAGTTTGGATTTAGTATTTTAAAATTAGTGAATTTTGTTTTGACAATAGACCTTAGTGGTATATTAGTTACTTTGCTGACAAATTAAACATTTGCCAAAGAAAAGATTCTAAATTTAACATAGGCTGTCAAGACACAGACTTATGACCTACCGATATGAATCAAATAAAATCGGTGCGATTAATATCGACAGATGTGTGCGTTGCTATTGCAATGCAAAGTTGACGTTATATTTTTCTTTATAAACAAAGTTGATGTCTAATTAATTATCGGAAGAAAGCAATTCAACTAAATAATTTTATCTGTATGGAACTAATGATTTAGACCAAGTCCATTATTATACTGTGACCTAGTGATGTTCTTCTGACGATTTAAACAGTTACTCTAAAAGTGAGCACAAGAAACTAAAACAATTTACAAAAATATTCAATCCTAATGTTTGTTTGTTATTACCAAAATCAACTAACAACGATAACACGAAAATAAACTCTCGTTAATTTCGTTTATCGATAAAAATAAAACAATAATTAATCTTGTAGGTAAACGAGGTCAGATGGTTAATTACTTTTATGTTTTGGTGGAAACAGGTTTGTTTAGCTTCATTCTGTGAATTGGGGGTCATTTTTTAAACATTACACAACAATGAGCCAGCAAAAATATGTGATTTTCGGAATTTTAGATTGCTTTCATAGATATTTTCTTTCTTCATAATACAATATTACAAACTTGCAGGTTAATACAAATTTTGCAAAAGAAAGAATTTCGGGAATTAAGTAGAACCACTATAATAATACCACACAAAATTCAAAGACAAGAAGTGATTGCTTAAAATATAGATTCCAAAACCTATCACTTTACAATGTAAACGAGGTTTAAAGAAACTGTCAAACTAAAGGCGGGTTCGATTATAGTGGTAAATATTTGAACAAATGTTTTGTTATGTCAACTACTTGGGGGTCAGTTGCTATACGAAAGTTTCGTTTATTCACTCTAAATTATATTATGATTTATATATTAAGGCCTATTTCACCATCTTCAAGTAATGTCCCGAGTACGCTACTTACCAAGTAAAGTGATTTTTGTCTCTTTCTTACTTTATATCAAGTGACAAACACAAAATGTGTGAGTAAGTACTCGGAACTTCATTTGAAGATCGTGAAATAGGTCCTAAAAGTAGCTACAAAGCAAACTTACAGTCTTATTCCCTAAATTCTTGACCCGACAATTCAGGTACGCTGTCTTCCCGAGCAGCGCAGTGACATTCTTGGACCCCACCAGGTCGAAGTAAGGTCCCGTGCGGGGGGTCGGCCGGGGGTCTGGGGCGACCCCTGCCTTGGCCCCGCTGATAGCGTTGTCAGCCGCCGGGGCCGACGTGGCTGATGAATTGGCCGGGGACTTGCCCAGTTCTCGCTGTGCTGATGATACTGTTGACAAAGAAACAGAGGTTTGATTATTTGGGACTCCGGTCTCGGTTAAACATCAGCTGAGATATCACCCTTTTGCTACGACATAATTATTATTATACAGGGTGTCCGGCCATCGATGCGATTCCAATTTTCTCTAGCTACCTCCATTACAAAATGGCTGCCATTTCATTGAATCGTGTTTTGTCGATAAAAAATACCATATTTTACCCCCTTAAAGTATCCGACATCGATGCCCGGACACCCTGTATAAGCTCTTACTATTCGTGTAATACTTACAAATATGTTTTAGTAGCAATAAATATATTTTTTTAATTATTTTGCTTTAGAGCTAGATGAGACTATTAACTTAATTAAAAGTTAAGGCTTACGAATACCGTTACGTTACGAAATTATTAATTTCTGTTTCTTATTTGTAAGGGCAAACGACTAATCTGGTCAGTTGATGGTAGGCTATCGTCGCAAAGAACATTTACAATTCAAGAACTCATAAAAGGCAATAACGTAATGGTAGGAGAAGGAAATATACTTTAAAATAGAGACTAAAAATGATTACTCATGTAAACTACAAAAATTGTAGCTATGTGTTTTTATTAAATGGATACTTTATAATATGCTTTTAGTATATGAATTGGATTAGTTTTTATTGTGTTAGTACTTTATCAAATTACGATCTAGCCTAGATATGGCTAAAAAGTCACTTTAGTTTGTCCTTTAAAATATACCTATTTATTATTAAAAAATATTATTACAATTGTATAGACGGAGCCCTGTATACGATCAACATTTTCAATAACAACTACAATCTATACTCCTATTTGTAATGTGTAGCAATAAATGTTTTACTTTTTAATTTGTTCCATAAGAGTTTCGCTTTAGCTCCAGCTTTAGCAAGCAATTTGGAGTGTTTCTATCACATAAATAGCACATTACACAAACATTAACAAGTATTATTCAGTTGATCAATCCCAAAAAATGTCGCAACGAACACCATTCAATACTATCAAAATTATCCACAATCATTAGCTTATCCATTTAATAATTAGTGCAACTAAAAATACGACCAAAATCACCGACTACATAAACTGAAACCGATTGCAAATTCCCTTAAACGAACACCGCAGTTTATCACTAATTTGTTCGCATGGAAACTTGGTTGAACCAATCATGTGTGTAAGCAAGTATGACGTCACACTGGACATTTCAACCTGAGTAATGGTTCAATGGTCAGCTTAACCCTCGTGTCTCAGATATAAAAAGGGGTAAAATCAATTCTATACGCTCGAGTTAAGGTTTAATTTTAGATTTTTATTTTAATATGGAATAAAGTCAAGGTGAATGATAGTGTGGTGTAGTTTATAGTTACTTGGTGAAATTTTTTTGTTCGTCAACTGAGTTTTATGGTATTACCCACAAAAAAAAAACAATAAATTCATTATCAACTTAAGTGGTAATGTAGCAATGAATCAAAATTGTATGAGAGTAACCAATGGCAATTGATTCTTACATACTACCTAACCCGATTTGCGTTAATTATTTTCATCGAGTGTGTAAGAAATTACACCTTACATCAACAAAATAAAGTTTCATTTCCCAAAACTAACACAATAAAAAAGAGTGGCAGCTAAATAATTTTTCACATTAAAAAAAAACATGAATTCTCTATTTGAACAATAATAAAAACAATTGAAAACGCACAGAACAAAAGTAAAAGTAAACACTTATACAAAAAGCTTTTTCCTAAGAAATCTTCAATGAAAACACTCTTTCTGATATCCCACAGTATCAGGTTACCAAGATATGGAGGCTGTCTGAAGCCGTCTACAAACATTACCCAATGTTTTATTACACACTTATATAATATTTGTTTTTCATCCTCACTCCTAACCTTGCTACTTGTGCCTTTGGGTAGAGCAAAAATTTTGTATGTAAAAAAATATAATATTGTAAGTAAGAAGATGTAGGCAAGTTTTATTATATTATGTGCAATTGGTACTGTTAGCTAATTATCAAATAATAAAATATACTTGTATTTTTACTCACGATTGATCTCGATATGCCGTCCTGCCTTAACTTTAACTTATAGGGAAGAGAAACGTACGTTTCAAGAGTAATCAACATTATTATACGGTAAACTAAAACTATGAATATCACAGTTCAATAAATACCACACTCTTATATAATATCGACGCGAAAGCTACACCATTTTGCATGGTGAGCGAGGGGATAATATTAGCTGACAACTTTCTACAAATTTTGCAAGATTAAGAGCCTATTTCACGAACTTCAAGTAACATTCCGAGTACCTACTCACAAGTTTTGTCTTTGTCACTTGATATAAAGTAAGAAAGAGACAAAACTAACTTTACTTGGTGAGTAACTTTATTTGAAGGTCGTGAAATAGACTCTTAGCAATCTAAAAATAGATTTATAAAGTGTTACATTTCTCTTAATGATTTAGTAGCATCCACTTTAAAGAAGATTAATACATTTAGAGTGCCGAGCGTCGGAATCGTACACAGATCAATACAAACGGATTAAAATAGAAGATTGAAATAGATTTTATAAATGTTCGGAAAAGCTCTGGAAGTGTGACTGACGAGAGTTTCAATATATCACCGTTGAACCAGTCTACTACTAAAAATACTCGTAAATAGTATACTAACGGCGCCCCGCGTTTTTACCCGCGTAGTTCCAGCTCCCGTGAGAATGTAGGAATAAAATTGTACTAAAAACCTATTGAAAAAAACCGCTTCAAAATTCGTTGCGTAGTTTTAAGATTTAAGCATACATTGGGACAGACAGCGACTTTGTTTTATACTATGTAGTGATATAATATCTATATTATAGATACTAGCTTATTAATATCTCTGACAACAAAGATATCATTGTTATCTCGGGGACATTAAAAGCGTTGTTCTAAAATTCCAATCTTGCTTCTAAAACAGTCACTCGGAAAGTTTGTAATTAACAACATCATAACGTTAAGGTGCTGATAGATTTGAGCATTCGCGCGAATGTTACATTACAGAAAAATGCGAGAACATTTTAGCGAGCATTCTAGCGAGTGTTCTGACGAGCCAAGCTTCGGACATCGTTCCGCGCCCCGCCTGACATCTATGTCTAACATTTTCGTGAAGACTATTTTTTGATGAGCATCGACTAGAGCATTCTCAAAAATGCTCGTGAAAATGTACGTAGCAATGTTCGGTTCCCTGCTCGGCTCGGCTCGTTATTCAGTTCAGTAAAATATAAAACGGCGAATGCTCGATGTTCTGTTACACGCGAATGCTCAAGTCTATCAGCACCTTTAAAACACAACTCCTTATCTGACAGCAGAAAATTAAGATTTTGAATTTAAAGATTTCAATTTACTGGGAATTTGCGAAGGAGATTTGACAATGGACACCTTGGATGTAAATTAAAATGGCATTTATGTGACAATATCCTGACCTTTTGAATGGAGGAATGGCTTCACAATGAAGGTCCATTGTGAATTGTATCAGTCAAATTATCCGAACACTTAAGTGACACTTTAGTGGCGTTTTTGAGAGATAAGTACCGGCAGATATCTATATTACGTAATTGCAATTCATGGAATTTGGAAATGGTAATTTATTTGGGAAGTTCAATATTAGAATTAGTATTTTTCTAACCTGCTCGGCGTAAGATCATGGTTCGTTCCTGTTAACGACCTAGATGGCAGAGTGGTCACTATGCCGGACTGTCATCCGTTGCGAGTTCAATTCCCGTGTGGGGTGAATATTTGTGTGAACCACAAATGTTTCTCTCGGTCTAGATGTGTGTGTGTGTGTGAATGAGTGTGTGCGTAGTTTCTGATACCCTAGATATGAGTTTCGAAATCAGTTCGGGGTCAGTTACTATAATGAGATGATGTAGTGAAAGATTATGTTATGTTATTACGAGTTCTAAATTACTACTGCTAATTAGCGAAATTGTAATGCCACGCTTGCGCTATTTAGGCAAGCGTGGCATTAGACGTATTCATCTTCGCTGGACTAGAGAGAGGATTTACCTTACAGATTGATCTTACACACCTATACTCATTACTTTCACGGCACTCATTCATTGTAACGTCCTTCCGCTACCGTAGAACGCGAAAATTCGGTTACGCGGCGGCAAACCCGTGCTCAATGCTAAACATGTACATGAGAATACGCAATGCAGTTATGTAACTAAGTCTCTGATTCCGCACCAAACCAATATTGTTATTTGCGGAAAACTAAATTTCCTTACATTGACCCAATTGCTGTATCGACCGCCAATGTCCATATTGTTTTATGAATATATAAAAAGCTGCTACTGACTGACTGACTGATCTATCAACATACAGCTCAAACCACTGAACGGTGCTGAAATTTGGCATTCAGTAGGGCATTCTGATGATGACAACCACTTAATAAGAAAAACAACGCGGGTAAAACTAGAAAGCACAGCTAGTATAACATAATTATATGTATAATTTATTGAGACAGCTGTTTACTAAAGTTTAAAATTCTTAAACTAACATATTACAATCCATAGTATGAAGATATTAGTATAATTAATCACTGTATCATCAATCATTAGAACATAATCAATCACTCCATTATCTTAATATTATCAACATATCCTAAATTGAATCTTAATACCTGGTCCCCAAATTACTATTTTTAATTATATTTATTACCTGTTAAAAAAGGTAACAATAGGTAACAGTTTATAAGATCCCAATGCTGATTAAAATCAAAAGTTTATTTTTATTTTATTGGGTGTTTTCGATATTGAGCCTAATGCGGAGATAGGATGGCATTCTTCTTTAGCTAATGTTACTTAATTTTTAACTCTTATTTTGTAAAATAAAGCTTTATTCGTGTTTTATTTTATTATTGTATATAACGAAGAAGGTTCTCGACTTTCATAACGAGTGCTATATTATTTAAAACAAACAAAAATCATTCTAGACGGAGGATAATAATAAAAACAATTTATTATTTCTATCCATTTACGCAACCTAACAATATTATGATAAATAAATACAATCATTAACAACACGTAACCGTCACCTCAGAACATTAAACAGCAACTGATCCAAAACGGTGAAAGCAAATAAAATAAAGGAAACCGACGGATAGCCACAATAAAACTGACCATTACTAAACTAAACAATATTAGAGAAAGTCTTAGCCATAAATCTTTGAAGAAAATGCTGAACGGCCCGACCGAAATGTGGCGAAGAAAAAGCAATATACGTAATATATAAGTTAGATTACGTCAGTGGAATTTTGTTTAAGTCGGACAATAAGACGTTTGTAGTTGGAAGGGTAAATAGGTTGTTTCAATGTGGGCCCATTAAATATTAGCGGCTCTCCGACTAAGAATGGAACGTTTGTTTTTGCAGTTTGTTGAGTACGTTTTGTTTAAATAGTGCTGTTAATTTATACTTTTATTTTTACTTTTTCTTTTGATTTTGGTTTGTAAGTTACTTGTGACTCTTGTTTGTCTCAGTCTGGGTTTGTGTGTGAATGAATGTGTGCGTAGTTTCTGATACCCTAGATACAAGTTTCGAACTTAGTTAGGGGTGATGAGAGAGATAGAGATGATGTAGTGAATGATTATATTTAAAAAAAAATGATTACTCGCCGTATTGTTGCTAATTGGTTTTTACTCGTGTTGTCTCAAGTATTAAGGATTTTTAAATGTCATAGATTTTTTGGAATAAAAAGTAGCCTTCTTCTCCTTGAAAACTGGTAGCGCACACAATTTGTACTAAGTATAACATTTACTAACCTATAGCTTTATTAGTATTCTGAAAAACTTTTCTTTTATCCAACAATTTCATAACATAACATAATAAAATAACGTGAATTTACAACGCTCAAGAATATGTATACGAGTACGATACTTAGCTAAACCCCATTAATAATTCCCTAAAACCTTTCCAAGACAACTCTACAAAGATATAAATATCTGAGAAGACTATAAATAAATCGAACTAATAAAACAAGTTAGGAAAAAGTACATTAAACTGATGATATTATTACAAAGGGTAGAAAAACAATGTTATCAAAAGCTTGTTTATACAACTAAATCGGTTTATTACAAACCTTTTACGAAAACTTTAAGTAATCAAAAAGTTTATATCTTCCTTCGTCTAATAAGTTTATCATAATATTAATAGTTTGTACCCCTTTTTAAAAACTTTTTTTTCGTATTTATTAGTCAATTATTTCTTCAAAGTTTAATATAACCCTACTTAATTATGGGGCAGATTTGTAAACTTTGTTTAACTTTAGTTGTCAAACAATTATTTTTTGTCTGTGTTTTTATAAGTATAGGCTACGTTCCGCAGTTTTGTTTGCTATCCTGATTTTCTTTCATAAGAATTTAAGACAAAAAGTATCAGATGTGTTATATCTAGTTATGAGGAACAGCTGTGCAAAGTTTCGTTTAAATTGGGTAATTAGTTTTTGCGTGATGGATATACATACACAGTAATAAACAGACAGTGTTTAAATTACTTGAAAGTTCGCTGAATTCAGTTAGTTATTTTACTATAATGTAAATCCAAAATATAGAATCCAGTTTGAAGCTTACTATTCAAACAAAATTCATTGTAGACGTATAGCATAAAAGAAATAAATCTGCTCATAATGCATGTGATATTTAAGTTAAATATTGCCTGAAGCCACATGAGAACCGAAATAAAATATTCAGAGATGTAAACACTGATTCTGTGATATTATGTAGAAGTAGATTTCAAAAAGCTAGAAATTAAGTTTTTTTTTTAAATTTTGACTACCATGAGGCAGAGCCGTGATCACAAAAAAACTGAGGGTTTGGGTTCGATTCATGTGCAATGTAAATATTTATGTAATCTACTTTATTTCGGACTCAGTTTGTGTATGAAGTATGATTGATCAAGCGTAGGTATGCACAATGAGGGTACAACTTTGACTTTGTTTTAAAACCTGTGAGGTAAAAATAGTTTGATATTTGTAGAGCAAAAAAGATACTATTTTTTTTTTACAATAATTCTTCTTAAAATAAAGCAACATTGCACACTTCTGTTTCCCAACAGTCGTTATTGTACATTATAATATAACAATACACGCACGTCGGCCATTTTATTTCGAAATCCACCTTTTGCCTTCGTTATATTCTTTGGAAATATAAAATTTGCGTAGGCCCTAACAAGGGCGCCTTAGGCAAGATATGTTTTCATTATTTACTTACATATCTTTGTGAAATGGTGCTCTGAGCTTTACAATAAAGCCAGCCTTTTGGATCCAAATGAAATGTTTATAACGGTTTACGAATTCGGCTTGAACAAATTCAAATTAAAAATGAACGAGACCGAAAGATTGATAACATGGCTGGAGCTAAAAAGAGAAATTGTTAACTCAACTTTTTCTGTTTATCTAAACGCAATTATTAATTAAGTGCTTTCATTCAATTTGCTTTAATTTTGAGTTACGTTTTTATTCTTTGGCGAGCTATTTTTAAGTTAAATTAATAACAACTAGGCTTGGGTTTTTATAATATTTTGAAATGGAAATCATTATTTTATGCAGTATTAACTTAAAATAGCTAATGCGTGAACGATAGCCCATACTTTCTACACCACACATCATACTATTTACGTGAACCTTCTTTAGATACGAAACTAAGATAGAGCAATACTAAATGTGCAATTCAAAACACTAGTAACATGAACAGAACACGTACTACGAGTATACCAAATATTGTTAGATTTTTACCTTTATTGATAAGTAAGTGTAAGAACTATAAAGAGATAACTATTTTTTACACTATAATTTCAATTAATATTAAAAAATAAGTAATTATTTCATAATAATATCATGCCTTTAAAAGTTCAAATGACCAATTCCACTCACGTTAACGAATTACAATTTCAATAAAAACAAATAAAATCAAAGGATAACTCGTAACGTAACGGATAAGTGCTAATCTAACTTCTTCAAGTTAATAAAACTTTTCTTGTTTCGTGTTCGCATGAACATATTTTGTGAAGTCATGAATAATAATTTTATTGAGACGCGCAATGGTTTTGTCATTACTTTGACAAATATAATGTTGTGTACAAGTATTGGTACTTATGTTATAGAGGGGTTTAAGTTTGTTCAGGGTCTTCTCTAAAGGGTAAGTAAATGTATTCTCCTAATAAGATCCACCAAGGTAATGGTCTTTCTCTCACCGATAATAGTTGTATAGCTTAGGGAAATTACTTCGTTCCCATATCTTAAAAAAACTACATTATTGTTTCATTTGTGATTAAAACACTTAAACTATGCTAACTTATCCCTATTTCCCTACTAATATTATAAATGCGAAAGTAACTCTGTCTGTCTGTCGGTCTGTTACCTTTTCACGGCTAAACTACTGAACCGATTGACTTGAAATTTGGTACAGGGGTAGCTTATGGTGAACATAGGATACTTTTTATCGCGAAATTCCCAAGGAAGTACGCAAGTGAAATCGCGGGGCGCTGCTAGTTTCATATAAATATTTCATCATCAAAATAATCACAATCTCTTTCATGCTCCAATTTGCTTATCATTTACTCAGTTTTTATTTACTTTTCTCTGCTAAGAGGGGTTTCTTATGGGTCAATAAGACAAACATGGTGTTTCCGAAACAGGGTCTTAGGTACGTCATTATCAAAACACTGCCGAGTAAAATGCTAGAAGCTTCTAAGACCCATATTTCGGAAACACCATGTTGTCTAATGAACCCATAAGTTGTCGCCAAAATACACGTCATGTTTGGGCTTCGGAGTGCAATTACTGAACCCATGTAATGGATTAACGCAGAACCTTCTGAGACTATACTACTACAAACAGTTGTGCTTAATTTGAACCCGATTACAGCACATTGATATGGGGTTACGCGCCTCGATGAATGGTGATTTGGGATGAGTGATGTGTGCACTAATGCTACGGCCACACTGTCGTCTGAAATTGTCGCGATAAAATCCTTTGACGCCAATTTACCGACAGCGAGTTTAAGGCATTATCTCAATGGTATAAGGGCATTCGAGTTCGCGGATTTGATTCGCGATAGGACGAATTCTTTAGCCAGACGTGTCGCGACAACGCAAATGTTCGCGTTATCGCGATAGTGTGGCCGGAGGGTAAAAGATACGTTAAAGCATAAGACATCCTACGTCTACTGTGATCACGGATTCTGTAAAGAATCCGAAACGTCAAAAAAAGTAAAACAAAATATAACCACGACAAAAATCCGATAAAGTAGTTTTATTTCAAAACGCAATAGTAAGCTTAAAAATTGAGATTTTAGAGTTAAAATTGATTTTGTTTGTGATTATATTCTTTTTTAAATGAGAAAATAAAATAGTCTATTAATTTCTCCGGACTATATCTGTATAAAAATAATAGAGTATAAAAAATATAGAAAACTTTAATATCTTAATTCATTATTTCGTTTCTTCTTGACAAAAGAAAAAACAATCATAAGTTTGTAATTAATTAAATGGCTAACGCATTTATTGCTTTAAGTAAATTCTACTGTCAGATTTAATTTCTGTAAAAAATATACTTACATCGTAAATCTTCAACAAAAATATCAAGCAATTGTTAATAATAAGTCTCATAAATATTCTCGCCAACTATTTCATTTCATCACAAGTTATTAAAATGTATCACACTTAAGATTTTATAAAGAAAATATTTCGTAAAATCTAGCTACAATTTATAAACAAAAAAGCATTGAAATATTTCAAAAGAAAACAACTTTCAAACCAGCTTGAATAGTAATAAGTTTTGACAAGTTTAATCATGCGAAAAGTTTTTAATATCATTAAATTGAGACAATAAATCTTCAATTCTTAATATGTAAAGTAATCAAAGTACTAAAGGCGAAATCACACTATACAACATCTTTATCTATAACAAATCATCTATAAAAAAACAGAATAGTCTTTAATAGATCAAAAATCTGTCTATAGGTATTGCTACGAAAGTGACTACGCTATGTGCTACATAATCTACTACGCAATTGCTACATAACCAAAGTTGCTACGTCAAATAGTACCAGGTAAGTCTTATGCGTAGGAATCTTCTATTGCATTTGCGAGAGCACAGTCACTGCAAGATAGCGACACATATAACTCAGTATAGTTTGATATCGGAATTCCTCCGCGTAATTTAATATACGGGCCCAACATGTCAGTACATAATGCCCATTTGGTAACCCATTTATATTGCGTCATTTTATTTTGCAATACACACAAAGGAGTTTTAAACTAAAATTGCGCCAAGTTTGCTAGAATGCATCGACCCAGTTTGGGTACCGTGTCGCTAATAACTGAGAAACTAATGTTCGTGCATTAAAACGTGCTCTAATATTATGTGGGGAAGCAAATTTCTAAGAAATGCATTATGTACCTTGTTTGTTTGTGACATAAGAACGAATTTTAAATTGCCGTAATTAGGTGGTGAAGTTTGAAGTTAGTTTTTTAGTTTTGGATAAATGGTAGTGTGGCTTTGCCTTTATTCTATCATAAATTATAAGATGTAGCTTCTTTTTAATTCTGTTTACTCGCATGTTTTTTTTTTGTAAATTAAAATTAAGAAGGAAACGACACTGTTGAACCGAAAAAATCGTCATTCTTAAACAAATGTTTAAATACTCTAATTTACAAATAAACATCAGTATAGGACGTCGGATTAGTTTCAATTAACCCAACTCCGCCGGTCTCAGGTTCAATGCCTGTGTGTAACGACGCGTGTGAACGCATTATGCAAGCGTCGTGATTACAGTTTCTCTTCACTGTACTAATTAATACAATCAGAGAGAGAAGTGCTTTGGACTTCCAGTGGAATCTTACATGACTTTATTTCTTCTTAATTTTATTTATTTATTACACTTATATTATTTCTTTAACCCACGTATATTTTTTATAGAAAAATCGTAAATAGTGGATGCCTATATCATACGAGAAAGTTTTTATATAGTGTGTGACAAAGTATTTAAGTAGTAAAACAGCCCAAAACCTAAAAGTATTTTGGGCTGTGCGTTGATATATGAGTCAATCACTTTTGCCTTTTACACAATATTATGTTAATGTAATTTACACAAAAATATGTTAAAGGCAATAATTTTGCCAACATTATCCGTAAAATACAAGTATCAAAGCAAGTAAAATACTGAGCCATAGTTAACAAGCGCAATATCTTACAACATTTCATAATTACTTAACAAAAGCCATTTTGACTGCATTCAAACTGAAAATTGCAGGGAGTAATTATGTCTCGTAATCTTCGCCTTTATGCACTAAGCAATACGGTTCATTGTCGTATAGCTAGTTTCCTATTACATGGTTAGTTAATGAGCTTAGACAACTCTAATGAGTAAAGTTATTCTGTTTTGTTAAGGAAATGTGTCTTATTAGTGTATCTTCTTTTATAATTAAACGGAAGAGTCTATTCTATTGAATGGTACCTATCTGTACGCGAAATTTCACCAAGATTGGTCTAATTTAGTTTTTACATTGTTTAAATTTAGACAAATTGACTTAAGTTTTAGCATTGATTGTGTTTAATTTAGAAAGTAGAGAATCTTATACTCTTTATGAGTTTTTCGATATTACAGAAAACGTCATCAGAGAGCTATTACACTTGGAATAAAATACGAAAATGAATAGGTACTCGTAAACCTAAATAATTAAGTCTCGTGGAATGTGTAATGTTTACCTATTCAGTGTGTTCGTAAACATACAATTCATAGACATCTGGCCCGATCTTCCAAACTGATTCGACCGAATCCACCCATGCACATTTTTAGAAATAGATATCTGGCCAGCAGATCATTTTTTGTGTGGGCAAGAGGTCCCATAACCCAAGAAATTATAAAGCATTCGATAAACAAACAAACTACCAGACATCGCTACTTTTTTCTTTATCATTTCACAATTACTTATACTCCCTTCTACCCATACCAAATTAAAACTAATTAAAAAAAAACAACCTAAACAACAAATATTTATATAAAAAAATAACCTACAATAATAAGCAGCCGTGTAAATATTAATAACCCGGTCGTGAACTCAGGTATATTAAGGTGGGCACCTGTCTCTCTCCCTCTTAGGCAATTCCTACGAGAAGGAAAGAGAGGGAAGACAAGATTCGATCCAGTTTCAGGGCGATTGTAATAGGGTTTATCCGGCCTACATTCTTTGTTTATCTTCTATAGGTATTTTGTGAAGCAATTTCAACAAATTGTTTATGTACTTACATAGATTTCAGCTTACATAATACGGGTATTTTAATAAATATTTTTTTATTTAGTTAAGTTTTCTTTGTATATTATTAAGTATTTTTGTGACGTAGGTGGTGACCTTGCTAAAGGTTGCGAGTTGAATCCCTGCTTATGAATAACATTTGTGTGCATGAACATAAGTATAATATCTATTTTTCTTGGTTTGGGTGTTTTCTATGTACTTATTATGAATACGCGGGCACAGCTATGTAAATAGAGATTTACATAGCTGTGCCCGCGTATACATATCGAAAAAATCTGGAAAAGCAAACGGGAAACTTGGACCCGTGCGAAGCCGGGGCGGGCCGCTAGTTATGTATAAAAATGAATCCCTATTTCCCTTGGTCACGGCATCACGGCTAAACTATTGCACTGATTGACTTGAAATTTGGTAGAGGGGAAGCTTATGGTCCCGGAAAGGACATAGGCTATGTTTTATCCTGAAATTCCTACGGGATCGGGAACTACGATGGTAAAACCGCGGGGCTAGTCTTACATATAGGTAAAAGTGAAAATGATTACCTAATAAAGATGTTATTAGTGCAATTTTCTATTTTATATTTAAATTGCATTTGATTTATAAATCACTGCACTTGATTACTTATATTTATTTTAACAAGTGACTGCACTTAATCGACAGACATAAACATTGCAATGAAGCATTTCCAATAAAATTGTACACAATCACAGCAAATACACAGTATTTGTTCAATTGCAAATAAATATAAGAAAATTTTATGTGACTAACGTCTGTATTTGAATTTTAAACAAATATCAACGTATATAAATTCTGGGTGTGAATGAGTGTGTGCGTAGTTTCTGAAACCCTCCATAAAGGTCATGAACTTAGTTAGGGGTCAGTTACTATAACGAGATGATGTAATGAATTATTACGTTACTAGCTGTGCCCGCGACTTCGTTCGCGTTCTGGCAACAATGATCCTATTAAGTGATACTTAGCCTTGAATTTTAAATGTAGGCATAAACGGGCCTTCGGGTATTTGTTGAGCCCCAAAAGAACTCATTTGAAATGCACTGTTAAAAGCGCAAATATTATCTAAAAATGATTAGAAAGTGTATATTCTCCTAATAGTAATGATTTGAAAGGTTCCGGTGGATCTTCAAATAGGGATAAGTTCACTTTTCCACCAGAACAACAAAATCCAGCAGACTCATTTCTCCATTTCAAGGCAAGGTGTTTCTATAATTCTTATTCGTAATTTAAGTCCTAAACTGTGCAATGGTTCTCGATTAAAGGTCATAAATCTACAACGTAACATAATTGAAGCAGAAATTTTAACCGGTTGTGGTGTCGAAGAAACCGTCTTGATACCAAGAATACCACTCATCCCTAACAATTTTCCATTCCAATTCAAGCGCACCCAATTCCCAGTCGTGGCGTGTTTTGCTATGACGATAAATAAATCCCAGGGTCAGACACTAAAGGCCGCTGGTGTTGATCTAAGGTCTAATTGTTTTTAGCATGGCCAACTATATGTGGCCTGCCCACGGGTCAGTAATTTATTTAAGTATTTATGTTAGCCCCTGAAGGCTAAACCATCAATGTAGTTTATAGAGAAATTCTTTGAATATGAGCTATCATATAACAAAGTTTTGTACATGATGCAAGCACACAAAGACAGTGAACAATAATTTAAAAGCATTTATTTTTTGTCCTAAAGTATTTATAGATAGATATCACAATTTTTACTTGATTTAACAAAAAGAAGGTTGAATGCATGTATATATTTAAAACTCAATACTGCCAACCTTTGTGTAAAGAATATCATAAATTTTAGGACCTTTGCACACTGCCTATTTTTCACTCTCACGGAGATACCGTGACGGATTATACTCGATAAAAAAATTTAATGACCAATCTCCATCGTGTTGTTTTACGTTTACCTACTTTGACATTAGCAGAATTGCGTAGTTATGGCAGCAGTAGCCAAAAACTATTTTGTTTATTGAATTGATACCTTGACGGCGCTGTAGATATTGTTTTGATGTCTGATGCACCATTTTGAGAACTTCAGTATATTACGATCTAATCTCCTCGGTAGCTCAATGGATAGAACAGTGCTACGATTCAGCATGGTTCCGGATTCAAGTCCTGGCTGAGGCGAAAATTTTGAATGCATTTTTCTAAAAGGCTAATAAGTTATTTTGATTTAACTTAAACTATTTAATAAAATATTTATGTTAATAATGTATCCATTACCAGTTTTCTTATTGTTTTTTATTAAGGGAAAGACACTCTGTTGATGTTTCTGTAACATAGTACGTACGTACACTGCACTTTAATATTACGTCTATACTATTTTTTTGCTTGTTCACAAAAGTTTCGATTGCGTGAAAATCCGCTATGTGCATATGCCCTTTAAGCGTTCGATATTGAAGTATTCTATATTCTGTCAAATTTGATATCTATGAAATATTATTATACAAAATCCAAAATGTAGTATTTTTGTCAGCAATGTTTTCTCGTCAAAAGGAAGCGAAGTGTTGATAAATATATTTTTTGATTGAAATCAGAGGACCGAAGAACAACAAAGACTATACGATTCCTCCTAAATTTTAAAGAACATCTCAATAACTTAGAACTAACTAAGGTGGTAAGTTGCGCGATATAAACGGATATTACCCAAGCGATGTCGTGGGTGGAGTATTGTTTATTAAATTCAAAACAGCAAAATAGATTTTTATTGATAACTTTTCTTTTCGTTACCCAAATGAGATGAAACAAAGCCTATATATTGCGCCAAATTAAGCTTAATCCATATGTGGAAACGCCATGAAAATCCGTTCAGTACTTTCTGAGATTATCGCGAACAGACAGACAGACAGACAGGAAAGAAAGTCGAAAATTGTTTTTTTGTGTTCCTTTGACCTTCTTTTATCCCCCCCTATCAGTTTCAGGTAAATTTATTTAATGTACAGACACGGTGGTTCTACTGTTTTATTATTAGTATAGATATAGATTTCACTTCTTGTATTTTAAAATATATTTAATTTATATTGTAACTTGTTGTGTCTTTACCCGCGGTTTCGTCCGTGTGGAATAATTACTTGCAGCAGAATTTGGGTTTTTCTCCACTTTCTCCACGTAGGGGAAAAAATCCAAAAATCCTCTATTAGTGGTAGCCTACTCCCCCCAACAAACACACGTGCCTAATTTCAGCTCTTTACGACCAGCAGTTTAGAAGAGTTTTATATACTCGTACTTAAATTAGTGTCTGTTCTTAGTTCAATCAAGTTTCTCAGAAAATCAATGTTTTACGTAGAACAGACTTTCATAACCTCATCATCATAATCCTCATCATCAGCCTTTTACGCTTGTCCACTGCTGGACATAGGCCTCTCCCAGTGATTTCCAGCGGGGACGGTTGATTGCAGCCTGTATCCAACGGTTTCAGGCAACCTTTACCAGGTCGTCCGTCTATCGGGCAGGCGGCGGTTTCATAGAGCGTTATTACCTAGACTAGAAGATTACTACGTTATTAAAAGTAACATTATTATGAAACTAATATACATATTTAAAAAGGTACCCAAAGGAGAGGTCGAATTGCCTAAATATTGTCCGCTCACAAATTGAAAATACAAGTAGAACGCAAGACCTGAATAACTTATTACTTTTTAAGAAAAAATAACCTACTTGGGAGTTACTTTACTTATGTTTATCACTTTCATTTGTTTTTGTATAGTACACAGTTTTAGACTTTTAGGCAAAAGTTTTGACTTATAAAAACTTTGTAGAAAATTATGAAATCGAATGGTAAATACTTAATACGACCGATACAAAACAAATATGTAATGCTGTATTGCTGTACTACTGGTAACCCCCGACGCAAAAGGAGGGGTGTTATAAGTTTAACGTGTCTGTGTGTGTGTGTGTAGCTGTCTGTCTGTGGTATCGGTATATATAGCTCCCGAATGGATGAACCGATTTCAATTAAGTTTTATTTTGTATTAAAGGGGACTTACGTGCGAGTGTTCTTAGACATGTTTGATGAAAATCGGTTAACCCGTTTAAAAGTAATGGGGGTTTGAAGTAATTGTGTTGGGGGTTTTTTAAATTTTTGTATTGATAGTATTAAGTTTTTACCATTCGATTCTATATTTTTTTTATAAACATACATAAAACTAGTTAAAAAGGAATAATCTTTTCCCAAATTACTCCAAAACCCCAACCTTTATGATCTCTATAAGTTACAGTAACGAAAACTAACCAATACACCCTAAAGATAACAAATACAACACTTAAATAAAACCTTTGAGAAAGTATCTCACTAAATCCCTGTAACACTGGATCACATCAATAAAATAACAATTTCGTTCACTTCCAACGTACGAATGGCACATAAAAAATATTTTCTCTAAAAATACTCGAAGAACTAACAAAGAGAAGCGAAGAATTCTTTTAATTTTTCAGTAGGAGCTTACCGAGTGATCCGCGTGCTTAAAGCTTGCACGTACCACCCCCTATCTTCCCTATACCATCCCCTAAGATCACTAATCCACCTTCTTTAAAGTAATGTCGAGTTTCCAAACGATGCCGAGCATTTCAGTACTTTACAAGTATAAAATTATTTGAATTCTCACACGTAAAAATGTAATTTAGTTTTTATCTGACATTGTACGCGATATGAATTTTGTATCGTTTAAAAAATGTGTCTGAAAACTTCTAGATTTCTTTGTACATGTTGTTCGACAGTTTTGCTTTTGTAGTTATTTTAATTATTATGTTTTAGTAAGTTAGTTGTTTTGATAAGAGTAACCTTTGTTAAAGAATTTTAAGTAGTCTAGAACAATGAAATATGCGTCATATTATTTAGGTTTAAAGTTCAAAACCCTATTGAAATCGTGAATCACTTGTGAACATTAACGCAACTGGCATTGTACTCATAATAGTGATGGATACCCATTTCAAGAGTGACCTTTAATTTGTTAGGTTCGGAGAGATCATTAGGCCACTATCGGTTCTGGTTAGCTTCAAGGAGATCATTAAGTCATTGTCTGACTTGGTTTTCGTACAAACACTAATGTGTTTGACAATCGGAACCAGTAAGGTCTGTTGAGGAAACCTGGATTTGACATTCTGCTAAAAGTAGTAATGCAAAAACCGACCCTAGTTAGCAATTAGCCTAAATCTACATCATCATTATTATCAGCCCGTAGTCGTCCACTAACTAACTAGCTAGTGTGCAATATGTATAAAAATCGATAAGTAACGTAAACTCTAACATAATGAATATAATTTCAAAAACACTAAATCTATTTTTTTAAACCCGACGCAAAAAGAGGGGTGTTATAAGTTTGACGTGTCTGTGTGTGTGTGTGTGTATCTGTCTGTCTGTGGTATCATAGCTCCCAAACGGATGAACCGATGTCAATTTAGTTTTTTTTTCTATATTAAAGGGGACTTACGTGCGAGTGTTCTTAGACATGTTTGATGAAAATCTGTTGACCCGTTTAAAAGTTATGGGGGTTTGAAAGTAATTGTGTTGGGGGTTTTATAAATTTAATGTTATTGACCTAGTGTTTCAGTTATTACATGAAACTTATATAAACTAGTATTACTTATGTGACTAAGCAGTTATACCACCCATCAGGGTGGTCTCCTTTAATAAAAAAAAAAAACTAAATTAAAATCGGTTCATCCGTTCGGCAGCTATGATGCCACAGACAGACAGATACACACACACACACACACACACACACACACACACACACACAGACACGTCAAACTTATAACACCACTCTTTTTGCGTCGGGGGTTAAAAACAAAAGTTACGAAACAAAATTGGTAGTTATAGTTATTATTTCATTATTCCAATCGTACTATTTTTAAAGGTGGCCATTGACGAGTCAGTTTAACTGATCAGTTGAACTGGCTTCCACCCAAAAATGATCGTCAATCACGATTCCAGATTCCAATGGGGAAATCTAGTTGGCCTAAAACTTTTGGAGTGACATTACAGTTTTATGTCTTGACTGATCAGTTCAACTGACTCGTCCATGGGTACTTTAAGTAAATAAGGTACCGTTGAAACACGAATACATAATTGGCGTCCATTTGTAAACCAGACAAACAAAATTCAAACTAAAACAATAGCCTTGAACAAAGACTAATAAATCAATACTTCTGAATACATAATATGTGTTATTACCGAACTAATATTATAGACTAACTAATTAGTTTTGAAGTTAATTTGAAATAAAACCTGTAATACAAGTTGTATTAGGTTAAGTAACTAATTAATTATTAGTTTATAATAACTGTAGTAGCCCTCCGCTTACAAGCACCCTTAGGGGGTGTCACATGTTCATGTTTATATATATCCTTCTTATTAATTATAAGAAGGATAATATAATAATATACATGATAAAACATATGATATGATAAAACATAGCCTATGTTCTTTCCCGGACCATAAGCTACCCCTGTACCAAATTTCAAGTCAATCGGTTCAGTAGTTTGGCCGTGAAAAGGTAACAGACAGACAGACAGACAGAGTTACTTTCGCATTTATAATATTAGTAGGGACTAGTAGGGATTACTAGCAGCGCCCCACGGTTTTACTCGTGTAGTTCCCAGTCCCGTGAGAATGCGGGGATAAAATTATAAAAAAACCTTCCCGTTAAATCACTCTATTTACTAATAGAAACTTCATTAAAATCCGTTGCGTATTTTTAAAGATCTAAGTCAGATTTTAGTATCACGCCGACGGCACGCGCACCTTCAGCGCTGATGGCCGAGATGTATAAACTTCACGATTTCTATTTAGTTATATGAAAACTCATAGATTCGCATCACGGATGAGCTCAACATGTTCGATCTAGTTTATGCTGAATGATTTAAAAAGTTAGTTAAAAATGTATAGAAATCGATAAATAACACAGACATTTTCTATAAATAGTATTTCGAAAATACCTTAGAGAGTTAAAAGGAGTTGAAAGTTTAATGTTGCCTTTGGGAAATCCCCTCACACACACATATCCCTACTAATCCTTACTAATATTAAAAATACGAAAGTATGTTTGTGAGTTCAGATGTTTGTTACTCTTTCACGCAAAAACTATTGTATCGATTTAGAGTTTGGTACAGATGTTACTTAAACCTAGGAATAACACAAAGGATATTTTTTATCCCGAAATTCCCACGGGATTGCTATTCACGCGGGTAAAACCGCGGGGCGCAGCTAGTCCTTACTAATATTATAAATGTGAAAGTAACTATGTATGTATGTTACCTGTTCACGGCTAACGACTGAACCGAATGACTTGAAATTTGGTAGAGAGGTAGCTTATGGTTCGGCAAAGGACGTAGGGGGCTTTATCCCGAAATTCCCACGGGATCAGAAACTATGCGGGTAAAACCACGGGACGTAGCTAGTACTGTCATAAGTGTAGCAAAAAATAGAAAAATCTAGAAATAATTCAAATATAATCCACAATAATTTACTCAAAGTGGCACGACCAAATTCATATTTTATTCACCTGTGTATTCCTGTCAACGGAGTGTTAGAAAACATAACGTAAATAACTCAGTTTTATATATTTTTAGGGTTCCGTACCCAAAGGGTAAAAACGGGATCCTATTACTGAGACTTCGCTATCCGTCCACCAGGCTGTATCTCAAGAACGGTGATAGTTAGACAGTTGAAATTTTCACAGACGATGTATTCCTTTTGCCACTATAACAACAAAACAATATAAAATAAATATTCAAGGGGAGCTTGCATATAACAAACGTGTTTTTTGTCGTTTTTGGTTTCGTACGCGAGTCAGACTCGGACTTGACCGGGTTTTCTAAGGTGTGCGTAGTTGGAACTTGGCAAAAGAAAGAAGTTCTTTTTATGATTTATTAGTTTATTGAAGTTCCAACATGATTTGTGGTAAACAATATTCTTGAGAATATTAAAGTTTGAATGTTCAGTTTTTTGTTGTTAGTTGTATCGCCCTATTTATGACGACCTCGATGGCAGAGTGGTCACCATGCCGAACTGCCATCCGTAAGGTTGCGGATTTGATTCCCGTGCGGTGTGAATATTTGTGTAAACCACAAATGTTGTCTCGGTCTGTGTGTGTGTGTGTGTGTGAATGAGCGTGTGCGTAGTTTCTGATACCCTAGATACAAGTTTCGAACTTAGTTAGGGGTCAGTTACTATAATGAGATGATGTAGTGAATGATTATGTTATGTTATTTATATTATTTTTTCCTACTACTTAAAAAGCTTTTATTTCTCTAACTGTTGAAGTAAAGAGTAAGAACGTAATCACTACTCTTGAATAATGTGTGTTAATGAGAGTAATCCAAAACTTAGGCAATATAACATACATGTCTTTTATTTAGAAAATAACAAATATGAGTACATCGAAAATGTCCAGGAATTGAACTGGGTACCTCCAGTTTGGCAGGTTAGTGCACATGCCAATAGAATACCAAAGCGGTATTCAATCTAATTACTCAATAGGATTTCCTTTTCGTTTTTCTTAGTTTTATTATATTGGTCCTTTTATTTGTCAACAAATAACGATAGCAAAGATAATGTAACATGTTTATCAATAAATAGATTACTTACTTATAGAAGTCACCGAATACATTCTCAAGATTACTCCCAAACTTACTTTACCTTACGTAAGTAATGATTATTAAGATGAATAAGAAAAAAGGTAACGTTTGGATCAAAGAGAGAAAGAGGTTAGGTGCCAGGAGGGCGCGGAAAGGGTAACGTTCCCCTCTCCGTAATAACTATACTTATGTTTCCGCTTTCCTTTGTAAGATTTTCTGTAACTATGTATGTGTTTAGTTACATTTGTTACACTGTACGCATATGTTACATTATCATCATTGCGTATGGCATTAATCCTGCGAGGATCAGATTTGAATGTCCAGGTTATGAATCCAGCTCATAGCGGCAGGTGTAAGCTTATGGACTTCCGATATGTGTATATGTGTTACGTTATAATGTTACGTAATGAAAATATTATGAACTTACGTTATACGTAATCATTTTTTCACTATAATAAATGATTTTAGCACAGTAAGAAGGAACAGGCGTAATAACTACATACTTATTATCAACAACTCAAAAGTATATACAACTATATACTTTTGAGTTCTCTAACTACACGTAACGATTGTCAATCTTGGTATTACCACCAGAGAGAATCCTGGTCGTGATCATTATTCTATGTATTACCACATCCGCAACCACAGAACTCGGAATACTCTATGGTAAGTATAGAATGTTATCTACTCTCTGGTTATATCGGAACGCGTGTCGCCAGTTGACAGTGACCAATACATTGACATACTACATGTATAACAAAAAAATTAACAAATGAATGGTGTCCTATGGGACACACCTTTGCGGAGACAATATCACGCGTCTGTCCAACTTCTTTACTTACCATAGAGTATTCAGAGTTCTGTGTCCGCAACTGATGGCTTAACGTACCCTCCAAAGCATGGAAACAATGAAATCACTTTGAAAATGACCACCCATCACTTGGTTATATTTTGAGTTGTTTCTTAACCGTTCAGACCGCTGCAATCTGCTGTCTAATCTTAGCTAAGAGCATGCATTTATACCGTGATATTATTTCCTTCGTAAAATGCTAAAATCCAATCCCAGTAGGTACTCTAATGCATTAATAACGCCACACAAGACAACTATATCCGTATTAATCTTCGTTTACTTTATCTTTTCTCTTATAACTAACTCCCAAGTAGAGTAAAAAGGGAATTCCATCAGATAGAGTACTTCTTAGTAAAAACAGTGAGCTTCGTACTGCAATTTACTTCGGTGCGGTAATCTCGGAGAGGTCGCTACTTTATATACGTGATCAGAATGAAAGCTGTCATTAATAAAAATATATTTTATTTCCACTGTTTGTTTAGACTTTTTTCTTTCCTTTTTAAATTAAAGAAGAGGTTTTCTTGTATTTGTATTTTTGTTTGCGAGCACTATTGTTGGTGAAGAAATGAATGAAGTTTTTAACTAATTTGACATACCTACTTAAATTAATTTTATGTTTTAATTAAGTGTAGCTGTTCTGTGTATTTCATAACAGTTCATATAATATATGTTAGTGTACAAGTAATGTAGTGGTTTGATATATGTTTGTCTCGTTGATTACCTATCTATTAACCTTTTTAAAATTGGTTACCTCAAATTAAATGTAGAAGTCGTCCGAGTACTAGACATCAGAGTCCAAAAATCCCAAAAACTGTTCAATCGAAAAGCAAACTTATTAACTTGTAATTGAATACAAATTCAATTTGGGTGTCCAACTTGAAACACCTGCCCAAAGGTACTTTAAAACGTCAGAACATAACAAAGTAGTTTCGGTATCAGTCGAGTTTGTGGAACTTAGAGTATTTCGGTTTGTTCTCAAATTGGATTCGAAAACAATTCGTTGATGGAATTTAAAACTATATTCGCATGTTTGAGGTCTGTTGAAGTTGCTCCCAATTTGTGGAAGTCATAAGGGCGATTTTCGCTTGCAGTAGTAACAGTAAAATTAGGGTTACATTTTTTAGTATTTTACACGCTTAGTTGCTATGTTTTCATCCCTACTATGTTGAAAATTTGCGTTTAGAATTGTGATGAAATAAAAATTTCCTTCATCAAAAACATTCTTGTATAAATTCGTTTAGAATATTTTATCATACAGAGTAGACTAGATAGCCAAGGAAAGTTCTTAGAAATACCAAAACATTTTCCAAGGTCAGTATAAAATATTACAAAACTTAGTTAAATTACATAATATGAAGTAGGTACTTCTATGACATAAAACGTTGTCTGTGATTCGAGCTAGCGGCACGGTCCAGACACAAATCTTGTTGTTATCCAAAACTGTGCCATTTTATTTACATATTTAGTTAGGATCGCCTCAGGTTACGACCTTGTTTGAAGAACTATTGTAGATAAGACCTTAGAAGTCTTGAAAACGTTAAAACTAAATGAATTTTGTATTTACGTAGACAGTCTACTCAAAAGTAGGTAGTTTTCTCTCTAATTTGGTTACTCTGTGTTTTTTTTTTGTTCACACTTAATTAACACTCACACTTGTTCACATTGTTCAATTCAGATATAGCCTTCCTCTTAGACTACCATGAATAGTTATAATTTATTTAATTTAAAGTGGCAGAAAATCAGATTCTTTGAATCACGCTACATTGATCACACGAATATTTTGAGGAGCACAAGCTGCGCCATCGTATACTTTAATATTCATTATTTTTTGGTAGTGTGTCTTGTTTTAAGTAATAAACGAAGTTTTCTAATACAAGAAAGTAGAAATCATTTTGTTAGTTTTGACATAGTTTGAATTAGGTTTTTCATTGTTTGTTTTTTTAGTTTACAAAATCAATAAATTCTTTATTAAGATTGAAATTATTGTTTTTCAATTTAGTTTTGAAACGGAATTGTTTGTATTTACTTAAAAGTAAGTCTTGTTATACTTACCCAAACCTAAAAACTATTTACGTAACAAGTTCTTTTAATATTTTTTGTTTTACCATCAAATTATAAGGTTGTGTTACTTTAACAAAAACTTTATGAATTAATTTACAGTACAACGAATTAAGATACAAAACATTCCTTAAAAGTATATACTTTAAGTTTTTAAGTATATACTTATATAAGTATCCTTACTAAAACTATTTGTGTGATATGTGTATCTATAAAGTTTTTTTGTGTTATAGTAATCATTAATATTTAACCGAACACCTTTACCGGCATTGCAACACATGCCGGGTACAACTACAGAAAACTACGTATAAATTTTTAGATGCAAAATGTTTTATAAACGGACTTGATAATAATCGACATATTCCTGAGATATTCTCAACATGGACGCTTCAACTTCCAAAACGAACACACGCTCAGAATGCAAATCGCAACCTATCTCGCTCGTACTCATCCAATTACGAGCAAAGTGCACTATAAAAAAATACCAAGAAATAATGCAATGCACTCACCATACTGGGGGCACGTGATGCAAAACGCCACAGCAAGGAGGAAACCGATCACCTCCCCGAAACCTTTGTTGGCCATTTTTCCCCTATTATTCATCCCACACTGGGTTTTACCAGCATCTTCTTTCTTCTATTTTTACCAATTTTCATTAGAAACCCTTCCGCTGTGTCATCGTTTTTTGTGTCACATCAAAAATGTTATACGACATTATTCTGAGTGAACTTTTTGTTTCACGCTGGTTCTGTTTTATGTTTCATATCTGGAAATAAAGAAAATGTTTGGTTAGTTATGTGTTAAAATGTTGAGACACTTATTCAGGACATATCTTTTTAGATCTACAAATATGAAGCCCAATTTGTACAAAAAATACAGTATTAGAAAACATGTTTTATTATTTAATAAGATCCATAGTACAAATTTAGTTTGGGACTTAGTGGCGATATATAAGGATCAAAAGTGTTTCAATTCTGATTTGATTACTTCTTAGAAAGACTTAAATATGTCTAATTATTAATGTAAATTAATGACAATTTTTAACAGTTAACAAATATTATCTTAACTTTATCTAAAAACTATTTGTATTACAGTTAACCCAGGCAAACAGTCCCACATTTTCCACGATTTAAGAAAACACAAATAACAAAACACGATGCATGTTTAGGTTAATGTCCAACGTAACATGACTAACACAATACATGTCGTATAATTATTTGTTTAACACGTTCACTGTGGAACCGACCTGAAAAGGACGACGGCCATTGTACAAAGGCGTCTCGAGCAGAAATTGTATTGTACTGACCGCTTTTATGTCACCAGTGTTGCCTCTGCCGGCCTTTCTTTGACGTGTCATACAGTTGCCCGTTTGTTTATTGGCTTAGTTTTAACTATAAATGTTTGTGGAGGATGTGAGCGAAAAGAATTGAAGTGATTGTTAGCGAGCGAAGGGTTGAATTTGTTATTGTTTAATAAATTAGTGGAACGGTTTTGTTTGTGGTCATGGATGTTGTGTTATATATGGAGAGATGTTTTAAATGTATTTACTGAAAATAATATTTTACTAAGAATAAAAGCTTTAAACTCTTTTTCCGGTGAATGATTTATTCGAACGTGGATGACATTTAAAATTTAATCTTTCTCAACGTAACATGATGAACCCCGTATTGCAGAACATACTGTAGATACTAAATACAAACAGTTTCGGTTTTGGCACCTATAATTCGCTAAGTACTGTATTCCCACTAAGTAATTTATATTAAAAAACAAGATATCTCTAGAAAACTATCACCAAATCCTTTGAACAAAACCTGAATACAAAAGAATACATAGTTTTCAAGTGTACAAAAGGGAAATGGCATGAACATATAAGTTCAGAGGGTTTGGCTCATATCAAGTACTAGTCTCGAAAAGATTGTTGACACAAATCGGCTCGGCTAGATCTCAAGTCTAGGGAACACGGAACGAACTTCAAAGTGGAACGTTTTCTGATCTAACAAATGGTTTTTTGTGATAGGATTTTGGATTTAAATCAGATTTAGATAAGGATGGAATTTGTTTGATTGGACTGTGAGTTTAAAGTATAGTAAGTTTAAGAAATGTTGGCATTTCGATTCATTATTTGAACGGCTAGATTGATATACTTTTTAAACAAGATTATTATGAATTCATGACATTTTTATATGGTGAACCTTACCTGGATGTACTATGGTTTCATTACAAGGAGAAAGGACTAAATAAGTGCGTATTAGAAGATTCTCACTCAGAACAACTAACTTAACACCAGTTTAACATTTCAAGCAAACAACAAAATCTGTAAAGTTACTAAAGCAATTTAGAGAAGCATGCCCAAACATCCAAAACCCGCCAGAAAATAAATCTTTATAACATAATAAAAATAATTCAGAATAAAAAATGTGGAGTATTTTGATTATTCAAAGCGACGAAGGAATCCCATCAGTTTCAGGCGTAATTTCAATTTAGTTAACAAGATGACTTGTTTTATGAGCTGTTTTGTTTAATGTTGGAACTTTAAGGCCTCTATGAGTGCGGTGAGCGGGAAAATTAATGTTTATGATTATATGAAAGTGGCTTATGAGACGCACAATTTTATGGTCATCTAGGAGCTGGAATTAAGAACGTCTTTTTAAGTATTATTTAGTAAGTGTAACAATAGACTATGTTTGTCTGGAGACATCGCTTTTAGTAGGATAAATTGAAAGGGTGATGACGTTCATAAGTGCCTCATTGAGGCCTTAACTGAATAAAGGATTTTTGACTTTGACTTTAACTTTGAAGGGTAAGGTGATATGCGTATGTACAGTGAAAGAAGTGATTCGCATCTAGTCAGATTCAAGATGGCTGACTGTGAGTCACTTAGGCCCGGCGCCCAATATCGGCATCGGTTAAGGATTTTAGGCGATAAAAAGCTTTACACATTAACTTCATGGTAATAATGTAGAAATTTGACCAAACTGCTATTTTTGTTACTACGATCGTAAATCATGGAAATTTCTACTCTATTGCCATGAAGTTAATGTATAAAGCTTTTTACCACCTAAAATCCTCAGCCGTGCCGATGGCGATAATTGGCGCTGGGCTTTAGGTGACCCAACCTTTATCCCACATCTAACTGGAGTCAGTTTTTCAACTCAAAAATGTATGCACTGAATTTCTCATACACAAAACAGGTCACACTACCAAAATTTCATTACAAGATTAAGAAAAAATATGTCACAGTACATAATGTTGTGTGTCGTCAAATCGAATGCCAAAACCGTCGATAGCCCCATCAATATTTTAATGGCGGCCATATAAACAGTACATAAAAATAAAAATAAGTTGCGTATTGTCAATAAACGTTTTATTAGACCGAAAGGTTTACACAAAATGCCAATATTATGTTTTATGTTTATAAATCTATTGTTATGAGGTCTTAGAAGACTCATAAGGGACTTATTTGCATTTGTAATTATCTCAAATGCTTAGAATTAAAAATTGACAACAGTTCACTGATTATTGTTAAATCCTATATATATAACTAGCTGCGCACCGCGGTTTCACACGCGTAGTTCCCGTTCCCGTAGGAATTTCGGGATGAAAAATAGATGTTGGCTGATTCTCAGACCTACTGAATATGGTCACAAAATTTCATGAGAATCGGTCAAGCCGTTTCGGAGGAGTATGGCAACGAAAACTGTGACACGAGAATTTTATATATTAGACTAGCTGCGCCCCGCGGTTTCACACGCGTATTTCCCGTTCCCGTTCCCGTAGGAATTTCGGGATGAAAAATAGATGTTGGCCGATTCTCAGACCTACTGAATATGCTCACAAAATTTCATGAGAATCGGTCAAGCCGTTTCGGAGGAGTATGGCAACGAAAACTCTGACACGAGAATTTTACAAATTAGATATTACTACATAAAAAAAATTACCTGTTTGTTTAAGTTAACGCTAGAAATTGCCAGTTTTTTATATTGTTAGAAAACATTTATGACAAAATGATACAAAAAACATTAGTTACGCAAGTAAAACTACGTGAAGATACGAAAAAATACAAATATGTTTTTAACGAGGTGAAGGTCACTTAATTGAAATTATATTGCACAAGAAAATTCACTTAAAAAGTAAGTAAATTTTAAAATATTTGTTCGTACAATGTCGATCGCTTATCAAAAAATTGCTTTTTCTTTACGACGTCGGATAGTATAGCGTGACAGTTGCTATCATTGATGAATCAACCTATAAATTGTTACTTTCATTATATTTTAGTTATTTTTTCTGTTTTGTCGGTTATCGTTTAAGGTTTTTAGGTTTCTTTCAAATATAATTAAAAAAAAAACAGCTAAGAGCGAGTAGGATTCGCGTACGAAGGGTTCCGTACCAAAAACGACAAAAAACACGTTTATTGTATGTGATCCCCTCTTAAATATTTATTTTATTTTTAACCCCCGACGCAAAAAGAGGGGTGTTATAAGTTTGATGTGTCTGTGTGTGTGTGTGTATATATGTGTGTATATGTGTGTGTGTGTGTGTATCTGTCTGTCTGTGGCATCATAGCTCCCGAACGGATGAAGCGATTTCAATTTAGCTTTTTTTGTATTAAAGGGCACTTACGTGCGAGTGTTCTTGGACATGTTAAATGAAAATCGGTTGACCCGTTTAAAAGTTATGGGGGTTTGAAAGTAATTGTGTTGGGGTTTTTGAATTTTTAATTTAATTGTACATTATAGGTTCCAAAGGCTTATTAGATTTCATATTATAATCGTAACAAAAAATAAACGACGTAAACGACTAACCTTTCAAAAACTTCAAACAAAATTCGTGCCCACAAAATTAGAAAAAGGTCAAAAACGTTGATAGAAAAAATTGAAATCAAACATTAAAAATGTAAATTACAATAAAACCTTTGTGCATACAATACGGCGACCGAAGACCAAAGTCTGTCACGTCTTTAAGAAGATTTAGAACAGGCGACAAGTTCAGAAACTAATTTGCATTATAACATTGTAAGCGGGGATGTAAAAACTTCCCGATCCTTGAGGTACTAAGTGAATTTGTGATAGGTATTATATTTTTAATGCAATTGACCTCGCGACTGTATGAGACAGTGAGCCCCAGTGTGCTCACAGTGAGCCCCAGTGTGAACGTAAAAATACACGGTAGTTTTAGTCAGCGTCTACGCATAGCGCAATAACATGTTGTCGGTTACGTGTGAACAAAAAAGTGAATATGCATGGAAATACAATAAACTGCGAAATGCTTGGTCAGTTTGGTGTGAACACGGCCTTACTGACTGTTCTATATATTCACACACACACAGCACAATCAAATCAATAATAGCGAAATATTTAAAACAATAATACTCCTACTAAGTGTACCTTTTTTTATACTAGATTGCGACAAGCAACTTTGTTATAACCACATAAAGATTATTAAATAAACGTATACAAGTAAACGTTAACAGTTTTTTCAGTTCGTCGACTTCATGTGGCGCAGTGTAAATTGCGCAATAGGCTTTAATAAGAAACCATCTCGTACACGAATGTTACAAAGTAATAAAGAGCGATTCGTTTGAGCTCAAACATTAAGGTGCGGTTTGACTTGTTTGGGGTATGGAGCGTAACGTAACGTGGTAACGTTATTAGCTTGAAAATATATAGTTTTTTATCTAGTTAGTAATTTTTTTATTACTATAAATGTGGTTTTTTAACTAGTTTTATGTGGGGATCAAAAATTGAGCTGGATTATTTTTAATTTAAGTTTAAAAATTGATCAATTTTAACGTCGGTATAATATTTTGTTTTCAGTCAATTCATTGAATCATTAAAAGATTTAAACCATGTTGGTAGTGGCAAGAAATAATTAAACTTAATATTCCTTAATTTTCACGTCATCAGAACTAAAACCGTAGATGAAGCAATGAAATACAACTTAGCATTTATTCTCTGATGTTGAACAGATGTCCTTCCGTTTTTATAAAAATATTCAAAACAAAGTTACAAAACAAGAGACATAACGTTTCAAATAACGTTACATAAAAATCTGTTACAACCGAGAACCGTTACGCGAATAACGTTAATCAAGCAAAGCCTTAAAAGAACCCCTATAAGCAAAGTTATAATGACTTATGACACTGTTATTTGTTTATTTAACCGTGCCTTCGTGACTTTTGTGAAAATATAACAGTTAAGAAGTAAAATTTTCATGAAAAGGCATAAAATATAATAAGTTTCCTTTCGCTCCGTTGTCTATGAGCTTAAGTTGGAGTAACTAACTAGTTTTGTTTGTTCGCTGCAACTTGGAAGACATATTGTTTTATATATTAACGTGTTTCAAAATGCGGCGTTATGCAGTTGTTTCTGTGAACAAGGAATGCCGCCTCAGGTAATACTTTGTAATGTAATTTCGTGTGGAATTGTGGTAACCGCTCTGAATGTTTGCAATAGGTAGCTTTGTTTTTATAGAAATGACTTGTACAAGTTAACATTTTTGTTCAAATACAATATAAAATATTTTTTAAATTTTGTTTTTTTTAGGCATGATTTGATGAGTTGAAAGTAAATGACTTATAATTATAAGAGATCACCCGAACCGATCGTCATACAATCCTACTAATATTATAAAGCCGAATGTTTGTGAATGTGGATGTTTAGATGTGTGGATGATTATTCCTCTTTCACGCAAAAACTACAGAATGGATTTTAATGAAATTTGGTACAGATGTTTCTCATACCTAGGAATAACACATAGAATACTTTAAATCCCAAAATTCCCACTGGATAAGGTTCCACGCGGGTAAAACCACGGTCACAGCTAGTTTAGCATAAAAATTATGAAGAGTACAGAAATAGAAAGAAAGATAATACTTTGTATTCCTTAATTGGTAAGAGCTCAATAGATACAGGAATAACGAAGGGCGCGGTTCCCTTGTTAATAAACGTTATTTTACTGAAATAAAACAAAGGTAAGTATAATGTTAAATTTTCTTTAACATTTTCTCAATTCGGTTAACACTAATTTATAAAGGCGAAAGTTTGTGAGTGAGTGTGTATGTTTGTTACATCTTCACGTCACAATGGCTAGAGTGATTTATATGAATTTCGTACAAATGTTCCTTATAACTGGGAATCATGCATAGTATACTTTTTATCCCAAAATTCCCATGGTATAAGGTTCTGTGCGGGTAAAACCGCGGGGCATAGCTAGTGTCGCATAAATGATAAGCTGCAAGGCACAGACAGTATATTTTAGCATCATTATAAGGTACTTAATTAAAAATCATACCACAATCAAACAAGTCATACTCACAATTAGATAACCCGACCAAATTGTGCACGTACTTAAAAAAACAAGCTCATGGATATTCAACACAAATGTTACATGAAAAATGAAATTTTGCTCCAAAAAATAGGTTTGTTATTATACAGAAGAGGTATACAGGGACGTGTTTGAACGTCGTGGAACGTGACGTGGCAATGCTGATCGGAATCGGGCCCGCTCGAATTTAAAGCAACTCCATCTAATAGTATTTTGGATATGATATGATACTAAGTATGTCGATGTATGATACTCTGTTGCATAATCGGTTTGTAGTATGATTTGTACCTATTTGTTTTGCTAAAAAATATATCAAAATTGTATAAGGCTGATCTCTGATTATGCTATGCGTATTGAACAAAAAAAAATTAATAAAGATATTGAAGAAAATAACATGTGTTTTCTTAGATAGAAGACAAAGCAAAAGTTTTTAAAAACGTCTATTTGTATTTTGCATAAAAACTGCTGAACTAATGTAAAAAAAAAACTGTAATCCTACTAATATTATAAAGGCTTTGTATGTATGGATGTTTGTTACTCTTTCACGCAAAAACTACTGAATGGATTTTAATGAAACTTTACAATAATCTTGCTTATACATCAGAATAACACATAGGATACTTTTTATCCCAAAATACCCACGGGAACGGGAACTACGCGGGTGAAGCCGCGGGGCGCTGCTAGTAACTCATAATTCTTACTAGAGAAACAATAAAGCTGCGCGAGAAAAGATGCGCGTATAATTTCTTTTTACGAGTAATATATCCTTCGTCCTAAGTTAGCATTAAATATAACTAATACTTTACCATATTGATCTATTGACAAAAGGAAGTACAGAATATTTTGTTGGCAGTCTTCCTAATCGGTTGAAACGTAACTGAAGAAGGATTTCCAGCTAATACTTGTAGTAATTTCTTTCAACATGCGCTTACTATAAAGTCTAGCCTCCACTCAAAACATTTGAAATCACCAACACACCTTAAGCAAGCGAGCTATTCCTCCAAAATTCACACCATCAAAACATAAATTTCCAAACTTAAAAATCAAAATTACAAACTAAAAGAAATCCAAATTCCTTAAAAAATGATCACCCGAACACAAAAATCAAAATTACAAACTAAAAACATCCCCTATACCATTCTTCAAAGCGAAATATTGTTAAATATGTAACCATTTTAATTTCGCGGGCTCGTAGAACATCAAAGGATGACGAAAAATATTTTGAAAACGTTGTCACGTTGCGATATACTCGTAATATGACAAGGACATGTCGCGATACAAGGGTTCGGAGATAAGTGACGTGACACACGGATTGAACGCAATTATGAACATTATGTAATGGGACGCCGCTCGTGCGGGCTGAAGAGATATAATATTTTCTAAACTGTTTTGGGATATACTCGTATTAATGCTTATGTTTTTTTTAATGTTTAATTTTATGGTAAATTAATGACGACCTCGATGGCAGAGTGGTCATCATGCCGGACTGCCATCTGTAAGGTTGCGGGTTCGTTTCCCGTGCGGGGTGAATATTTGTGTGAACCACAAATGTTTGTCTCAGTCTGGGTTTGTGTGAATGAGTGTATGCGCAGTTTCTGATACCCTAGATACAAGTTTCGAACTTAGTTAGGGGTCAGTTACTATAATGAGATGATGAAGTGAATGATTATGTTATGTTAAATACATAGTTCACCACATATTTATAATTATTTTGTGGGATTGGTTAGGAATACTAACGATTCACCCAAAGTGTCTGCCATGGCAGCGAGCGGTCTAGACATAATTTTGATATTATCGACTATTTAAACTGGGCGTGACCGAGTAAAATTATGTGTTATGGATTGAACACAATTATGAACATTATGTAATGGGACGCCGCCTGTGCGGGCTTCACTAGTATATTTTAGAAAGATGCTGCTAAACTGTTTACTGTAACAAATAGAGACTAACAACAATTATTTAAACAGAACATCAACTAATTACACTCAAAATAACAAACATTGTTATCAAAATAAAAGTATTCCGGTTCATTAACGTTCACGATTCAAGTTACAGCTCGTTTCAAGCACAATCATAATTAACTGAGCGCCGAATTCCCTCTGATAATTTGAAAGTTCACTCATTATGTTGAAATTATTGTGATGTTTATTCAACATACGATCGACTGTTCGCGACATAATGGAAATGTTTATTATACTAATACTATAAATATGGAAGTATGTTTGTCAATCCATTCATGTCGAAAAGCGACAGATTGTTGTAATTAATCAATCACTCGTATTAAATTAAAACAACTGACCCGTAACTAGGTAATATTAATCTGTATTTAGGGTATCACATGGAAAAAAGGAGTAGGTATCTCTTTTTTTCTAATTCGTGGGGTATCACAACAAATGTAGTTGAATATAAGAAGAAAAGGATTGGGTACATCATGCTTTTAATTATTGTATTGTACAATATTTTAATAGTAGAATACATAAAATAAATCATAATTAAATTAGTTTGTTAACTGATGAATAATCCTCTTAGTAACTGCAACATTGACAGCATATGAAGTCCGGCAAAATTATGCGCTAAAACATGCGAAGATGATTTCGATCTAAGAGCATATTCAGTTTTCACTGGGGTTTTAGGGTTTTCCGACACTTTCTTCATTTTAGTATCTTCGTCTGTCCCCGAAATGGTCTTATTTATAAGCCATAAATATGGCTGTAAGAGTGTTAATACGCTCATTGCTCCAGGTGGCGGAATAAGCGAGTTCTGGCCACATTCAACTGGGCCCAACGATGTCAGAGCAATTTGAACACCCATGAACACCACAGGCCCGCCTGAGTCCCCTAAGCACAAGCTCTCAGTGTCCATTGCTAATCCACAAACACATTCATGAAAATTTGTCTCCACACAGTCCGTCACCTTCACTTGACTTTTAAACAACAGTTTGCGATTTGTATGAACCTTGCTCTTCTTAAACCCGTAAACATTCACCTGTTGGTTCCAATAGTTCGATTTATGGGTATGAAATATTATGGAATCTAATAATATTGGCCACTTGGGCATATTGGCGAGGACGATATCTTCGTGTGTTCGCACCAGGCCTATATCATGGTGTAGTGTGGTAACAAAGGAGTCCCCATTTTTTAACATGTCAGTTTCCGCTTTGTATGATGGGTGGCGATAAAGAACGTCGGCGGTGGCTTGCATGCCTTTGATTTGTGACGGTTCTTTAGTGTTGTATTTGATATAGACGATGCTTGGGATGATGCAATGTCCAGCAGTGAGGACCCAACGAGAAGTTAAGACGGAGCCAGTACATATTACTGACCAGTTGTAGTCAAGAAGCGCGCACACTGTCGGAAAGTCTTTCACTTCAACGACTTTTTGTGAGAACAATCGTCGCATATTCTTGTTACCGAATCGTGATCTGATTCCTCGGTAGAACGTGTACTTCCCGATGTGAGAAGCCCCGTCGCACCATCGATTATCCCACAGCAATACAATCAACACTGCACACCACATTTTAAACCATGTGTGATTGTTTATTTTCATCATAATTCGTATGTTTCTACATAATAATGGCAGAATTTGTAGGATTTCATTTCTTTATGATTGAAGAAGTATATTTTATTAGATATGTAACTTTTATTATTTGCTATCATGAAAAATAATCGTAAATAAATAAAAATAAAAGGAAATCAATCATTTTATGGCATTTGCGAGCTTCCTAGAATTCTGACAAAGTCAAATATTTTGTAACATTATGTCACTGTTATTGTGTTGTGTATGTCAAAAAATACCAAGAAAAAGAGAAGTAACCATGGAGCTGATAAAAACTTAACTTCAAAGATTATATTATGATGTACCAAAAAAATTAATTAAATCTCTTTTCTAAACTCAGCTCAGTTGGCGGTTTGGCTTTGGCCTGGGTTCAACTTCTAGCTGAGGTAAAAAAAGAATAAAGCGTATATACCTACTCGTAATAGATTAAGAATTTCCGATTCTGCGAAACAATAAAAAAAACCCTAAAGACTGATACACTGAACACTACTAAAGCCTTCTATAATAAAGAACATAACAAACTAGTATACCTACATCTAATAAAAACCCGCAACGCACCTCATAACTCGGTTAGGCAGGTTTAAGCATAAAAAAGTAGAAAAACAAAGCGAGCTCCGTAATTACATACTATTAAGTTCACCGCAGCACTAGCCCAGAAAATATTGTACAAAAAAATATTCCAATAACAAGAAACTACAACAATAGCTTCTAATAATATTAATATACCAAGTTTCTTCATTTTTCGTAGTCACGCGCTTCCTAAATGCCATCATTCCTTCATCGTATGAATATTTTAAGGGCTTCGTTTGCCAAATACGTTTTAATATTTTATACAGCAACAACATTGGATGTCTTTATGTATTTATTTGTAGTTTGTATCTTATGTACTTTCTTACTAATTAACTTACCAACTTTTTTATATGTACCTGTCTTCTCTTTTGCATCTTATAACTTCTTAGTCCTTTGTAGGTTACTCGTACTTAGCAAACAGCGTGTGGTTCGCGTAAATCAATAACTCAAAGAAATCAATAGGTTACAAGTGTAACCTTGCCAAATGGGGTTACTCCACTTGGAACTGCGATGGTCCAAATCAGGATACTTTCCATTTACCGTCATAACCATTAGTGTGTGGCACTCTTCCTGAATGTGTAACCAGATTTTGGACAAATCCATCATAATATGTCAAGAACTCACTATAATTACAAATACGAACAATACCCAAAATGTCGTTTGAGAATATGACAAACTGGCTATATTACAGGATCCAAATGTAAACGAAGAGAAGAAGAAGAAACATTTCTATAGAGAAAACTAGCCACAACATAACTAACAATGCCATCAAAATGTGACCACATATCAAGCAAATAAATACTTTATGCCTTTACAACAAGACTTACAATAAAACTAACACTAACAAACAAGTCGTTAGTGTTTGAACTAGCACGATTATGATTACCAATGTTCTAGTTATCACGAATAGCTCCCTGTACACCAACTACTCACAAAACTATAGTAAATTTTGGCCTATTAATATAAATTACTTAGATTTACAGTCCCTTAGGGGTGTTGTATTGCTATTATTTTCCCCAGTGATCGTACAAAAGGCTTTATTATTAACGATTTTGGACCCTTCATGTCGACATCAATTTTAATTATTTATTATTGTTGTATTTAATTGAGTCGGGCGCGGTGTTTCGAACAATACTGATGTTTTACCTTATAGATGTAGCCGTATACTTATAATATTGTTTTATCGTTTAATTTTGTTGTGATTATGTTTGAAAGTGATTTTAATTACGTTTTATATTGCTAGGTAAGTAAACAGCGCGTTTATAGTACATGTAACAATGCAATTTTAAACAATGTGATATAATATAATTATTTCAATCGTAATTTTCACAATTTATAACGGTGACTTATTTTGCTACAAATATTTTAAATGCGATTTGAATAAGTGTGTGAATAGTTTTCTTTCACGTAAAAACTACTTTAAAGAAACACCTACTTACATTTTTACTCTCTAATGTTATTTAGCGTGTAAACCCGCGGAGTAAATTTTGTACTTATTTAATGTTCTTGAGCAATACGAAAGGATTTAAAAATCTTGTCCTTAGGGAGTAAGATAGGGATGAAAGTTTGGTATTACCGATGGGAAATCATATAGAGTAACTTTTATTGTATTTTATTACTTACTGTACTCTAATTTAAAGACTATATTCGCTTGTTTCTTAAAAACGAAAACCCTTAACGAATTTTAAAGACTATAATATATTTTATTAAAGTGAACGAAAAGCAAAATTTCTTGTTTAAAAAATATGAAATAATCCCTTTGAATTCATAACAGAAGAAAATTCTGTGCGTAAATAATAAATCTTAGTTAAGACAAAAAATCGCAAGCATTGGCCAATCTTTCAATGTAGAGGTCACCGGCCTGATGACCCAACAATGTAGGACCAATAAAGTATTTCACAATTTAAACCTTAATGCTCGGACATAAGGTTGATAAGCGACAAACGATTTTCTTGTTCAGTAGCACGGTTGGGACTCGAGCCAACGACTGCGAGATTTAGATTCATCCCAAATGGGGACTTCTGAAATATGGGCCCACTCTGTGTCCAAATCGCGTTTATTTTTGGGTACGACAAAGATGTTAGAGTTATGACCTTATCTTAAATAATGTGAGCGAATATTTTATAGTTTAACCGGGTTTTTGTGGACACTTAAACTTAGGGACCAAGTAACGAGGGGACAAGAGGAATAGACCTATGATTTGGTAATGAATGACGTGAAGAATAATGACCCTTATGTATTTAGATTTAAAGGTTAATATTCGTTGATATTTCAACGCAGTTTTTCCATGTAACTGTGTTTAATATAAACATTTTGTACGTTTCAAGGAATAAGGATAATTGTGCTGATAAAGTTAAATTTGACGTGGGAGTTTATGTAACGACATTGTACACTTTAATACAATTCCAAGAAATACATTTTAAATTTTTACAGAACAAAATTCCAAAAACATGCCATCAAAGCTTCAAAAATCCAAAGAAACACGAAACTTAACTTCAATTAACATACTCTATAGAAACTTCAAAACATCGCTAAATTTCGTTGGCATGTAAAATGTTTTAAAACCCAAAGACGGGTGAAAATCAAAGGGCATGTTTTCTAAGCGGTTCCGTGGTACTCTGAAATGAATATACAGACATGTATAGTGGTGTATAGGTAGTGGTGTCAATGGGAAGTGACCTGTTTCTGTCAATGGCTGCGCTGGCGGCATGAGGCGCTCGTCAGCCTACATACAGTGCACGATAACTACAAAATGATAGGTTATTGTGAAGCGCTAACTGACGGTTTATATGCGGGTTGGAAACAATTATGGGTAAAGATTTTGATGCACTTATATTTTAAACTGACAATTGTATGTTATTTTACAAATATGGCTCGGGTTTAAGGTCACCGACACACATACACACGATATGTTTGGTGATTATGCATTTTTTCTTCATCTTCATCTTCAGCGAGGCTTTTCACTTGCAGTGAGATCTTACAGATTTCACTTGTATCCAGAGGATTTTAACAGCAGATTCTTTAATATTTTTTTTTTATTACACCTACTCGTATACTGTTCCGCTAATAGTTCATTTACCTTTTTCAAATTGGTAATTATTTCCCTTTTCACTACATAGTATAAAAGTCGCTTTCTCTGTCCTATGTCCCTATGTATGCTTAGGTCTTTAAAACTACGTAACGGATTTTGATGCGGTTGGTTTTAATGGATAGAGTGATTCAGTGGAAAGGTTTTTAGCATAATTTTATCTCCATATACTTACGGGAACGGGAACTACTCGGGTGAAACCGCAGGGCGCCGCTAGTATATAATAAATAGTTACTATCTATTTTTACACACTAAGAGATAACTAAATATACCCACAAACATTTGTCGAGATATATTTTTACCGTAAGGGAAAAGTCCCAGTTATCGTCAGGTTTTGCACTTGGCTAACTTTGCAGCTATACCACGTTGTAGTATATTAAGTTACAACGATCAAATTTTGGGACAAGATAACTGATTTATCACTTTTATCGGTAAATATTTTTTTAACACGGATTAAAAAGAATTAAGTATAGATATTTTAGAAATTATCTAAAAACACCCATTTGTACCAGTATCCGTCAGATTTGTCCTAGCTATCGTCAAAATGTCCTAGAGTTCGTCAATTTTCGGTGCTAATTTGAACTCTACGCCAATGGATTTAAAGTAGTGATTTTCAATCATATTTCTTGTGATGCAGTAACTCAACAAAGGTGATGCCTGTTGAATGAAAATTAAAATTCAAAACTGCAAGCAAATTTCAACTGCTTTTGTTAAAACTATATTTTGGTACATAACATTACATATGGAGCCAAAACTGGACACTCACAGTAATTTAAAGTCGCCCAGCAAGCTAGGGAGAGAGCTATGCTCGGAGTTTATCTGAAAGATCGTATTCGGAATGAAGTAATCCGACAGATAAACAAAGTGACTGACATAGCTTCAATAATTAGCTCGCTGAAGTGGCAGTGGGCTAGCCACATCTGCAGAAGAACCGACAACCGTTGGGGTAAACAATTTCTTGAGTGGAGATCGCGTCTAGGCAAGCGTTGTGTAGGGTAGGACGCCCATCAGCGAGGTGGGGTGATGTCATCCGCAAAGTTGCTGGCAGCGGATGGATGACATTAGCTGAGCTCAATGTTCAAGCCTGGGCTAACGTATGTTCAGCAGTGCACGAGAGCAGGTTGATAATGACATAAAATTGTCACACACCTACCTATCTTTATTTGTTTTAAAATTCTGTGTTGTGTAAGAATTATATACATTGCGTAGAACATTCAACACCATATAGTCGTTTTTTGCCCTTTCATCTCAAATATTATTACTCGTAGATCCTAGAGAAAGAGTAAGTCTCTGAAATTCCTACAGTGTCTTCAAAGTGTTTGCAGACGGGTTAGCTGACGATTCCGAAGAAACTATGAGAAAAGACAACGAACGCCAATCCTCAAAGGTACGGAATTACGAAAGTAAGGTCTACTGATACAGTCAGTAAGGTCAGTTATGTCTGTAAGACTTACGAGTAATATACTTGAGATGAAAGGCTGGTAATACACAGTAAGGCTGGTCCACCAACTTAAAGTCGCTCAGAGAGCTATGGAGAGGGCTATGCTCGGAGTTTCTCTGAAAGATCGCATTCGCAATGAAGTGATCAGACAGAGAACTGAAGTCACCGACATAGCTCAAAGAATTAGCTCTCTGAAGTGGCAGTGGGCTGGCCACATCTGTAGGACAACCGATGGCCGTTGGAACAACGAGTTCTCGAGTAGAGACCGCGATTCGGCAAACGTCGTAGTAGGACGTCCTGTGGCTAGGTGGAGCGATGATCTGCGCAGGGTAGCCGGGAGAGAGTGGATACGACGTGGCGGCACAATGGCGCGAATTGGGAGAGGTATATGTCCAGCAGTGGACTAATACAGGCTGTTGATTATAATGATGATATTTGAGATGAAAGGGCCAAAAACGACCTTACGACTTTACTGGTTCTACGTGTTTGACTTATACACATATTTTTTAATAACAAAATGTGAAATTGAATGTTAGTACCTACCAAAATTATATTCTTTACAAAAGCAGTTGAGATATTCTGCACCTGCAGTTTTTCTTTCTCCTTTAGTTTTTCTGTCAGAATATTTATTTTCATTTATCAGGCATAGCCAACTTTGTTGAGTTACTGCATCACAAGAAATATGATTGAAAATTACTACTTTAAATCTATTGTCATAGAGTTCAAATTAGTACCGAAAATTGACGAGCTCTAGGACACTTTGACGATGACTAGGACAAATCTGACGGATACTGGTACATTTGGGTGTTAGAAAGTACCAATAGCTGACACACTCGAAATAAAATATAAATATGAATAAATAGCACAATTCAATGGTTAATATCGAAAGATAATTAATTTTACTTTTATAAAAAAATAATCACACATACAAAGGCCCGCCCAATATTGCACAATGTAACATCGAACGGAGTGAGCTAGACTACAGATTCAGTGGCTAAATCTCACAAAAGTCACGAAATCTCGAATTGTCAATTTCCATCGCTCATTTCTCCAAAACAATTGCAGTTTTAAACTTATACTGCTATTGTAATGATAGCAAAGATTACCATAAAGATGCTGTAATTAAAATTTTATATGAATATATTGGTTGAATTAAAATATCAATATTTTTCAATAATTTGACGAGTACTGGGACACTGACGACATTACGTGCCTTTCCCTTACTACAATGAGTAGGTGTGTCCCAAATATAGGACACTCTCAGGTGGTTACCATGCGTGGGTGCTTATGTGGGCCATGGACCGACAGTGGTATGTAATTGTGTATATATGTCACATGGATAGGTGTTTATGTGAGATATTCAGAGAATGTGTTAGTAGTATCTGAGGTGCAAACTATTTTGACGCTTAGTTTAATGAGGTTGGTTTGGGAGGCCGGTAACGTACCATGTGTGCTAAGAGAGAGATGCCAGGTTCGATTACAGAGTCTGGTTATGTTTTTTTTTTTTTCTAAATTATGTTTGATTTCATAGTTGGTAAGCGCAAACATCTTTGACCAATTTTATTATTAAACGAAACGTACGTCATCATCTATAATTATTTAACAAAACGGGATGTTAGTACGTACTTATTAAGGTCGAAATCCTCGACTAGTTTCAGCCACGTCCGGTGGCCTTCATCAGGAGGAGTGCGATACGCCCGCGCCGTCGGCGTCTCGCTCTGCACTCAAATGTATCGCACTCCTCCTGATGAAGGCCACCGGACGTGGCTGAAACTAGTCGAGGATTTCGACTTAAATAAGTACGTACTAACATCCCGTTTTGTTAAATAATTATCTTTGACCAATTTTAAAATAGTAATCGTTTCGCGGTTTCATCCGGAGTTTCCTTTTTATTTCATAGAAGATGTCTAACTGAGTTAATAAATATTTGCGTGTGAAAAGAGTAATCCGTTCAATGTTTGGAGCTGTGTGTTGATATATCAATCAGTCAGGAACTGCACTTTTATTTAAACAGATCGCTAGGTACTTGTAAGTGGGCAATTTTCCGCAAATAGACCTCTCATATTTTCATCCTTTGTGATTTGATATTTGTTAGAATTTTTTGTCGCTAGACTTTCGAACGTCGATAACTTTATGAAGATTAAAGAAAATACAAAGTAAAAACTCGACGCAAAGACTTCCTTTCATACAACAAATTGATGTTGAATTCAATACTAATGAGCACAACAACACAGCTGATTCAGTATAAAGAAATACAAAACTCATCGAGTTGAATAAGCTTATATCTTCGTCGGTAACTAAGTTACACAGAATGGAAGTTAACGAACCATGTTTTGATCTCGCTACAGGATTCCATCAAATCAGAACGAAGAGGAACTTTCGTTTATGATGTAAGTTACACTTTTTCGAGCTGACTCACCGTACTTAAGATTTTCGGACATAAAAACTGGGCTATAAATTTTTATTACTTATAAAGTATTTTGCATTAAATTTTGGTGGTTTATTGGATTTCAGTGTTACGTTAGGTTTAGAAGTGGTTGGGTTAATGAATTTTCTATAATCATCTTTAATTATTTAAAGATGATTATAGCTTTTCTCTACTTTATCCTCTGTAACCTATCAATGCTCAATATACATGTTGTTGATGTTCCTAAAAAAAATAAATAAATTATAACTAGAACACTGGGGTCTATACAGCTACTTTACTGTTTAGGAACTTGCGTTTTCTTCTATATCTGATTACAGCTGGAAATTTTGGTGTAATAAGTAGTATTATATCTTACTTCTTATATCAGGAATTTGGCTACCAAAATCCGGTAATATTAGTTCAGCTTCTTCAAAAATTCACCAGATCAAATAGACCAGAATAGATAGAAAACCAGAATTCACACCGGGCGAAACGTAGCATGAGCTACTAATTGACGCAGACATTTAGTATCAGTGTGATCTCTTCCCAATAGAGATTAAAAATAAAAGAATCCAGTAACATTAAGCCTGAAGTGGGATTAACATAACATAATAACATAATCTTTCACTACATCATCTCATTGTAGAAACTGACACCTAACTAAGTTCGAAACTTGTATCTAAGGTATCAGAAACTAAGCACACACTAATTTATACACACACCCAGACCGAGACAAATAACTATGGTTCACACAAATATTCACCCCGCACGGGAATCGAACCCGCAACCTTACGGATCCAGAGTGGTCACCATGCCGGAGCGACCACTCTGCCATCGAGGTCGTAAATTGACGCATCAAATATCTTCAAATGCGTACCTTAAATCCTAACTATAATTCTTTACCAAGTACCTGAAAGCAAGTGATAAGTGTCCACATAAAGTCACAATAGATCTCACTGACCCTAGATTTGAATAACCACTTCACGAATTACCTAAAGTGCCTTGAACCCTAGATACAGGTAATGAACCTAGTTAAAGGTCAGTACTTTAGTAGAGTGATTGATTGTAATATTATGGTATTAGGTAAACAGTTCAGAGTTTGTAAGTATTGACTTTTTCCTAAGAAATGTGTTGTTTGAAAATGAGTTAACACTATTAACTTGGTTACTAATTTTGTCTCTACACTTTTTAAACTTTCACGATCGGAATTCATCGTTGCCTAATTTACAGGTCTTAATCGCGTATAACATAATTATTATTTACCTCGACGTTACGACCGGGTTACACCGATCGTGGTCACGAGAAGACTGACTAATTTTGTCTCGTAATTAATAAGGAAATTCTTTTCGAGAACTAGTTTTTCTTTATGTAACCAAACGATGTGGGTAACATGTGGAATAATTTGCTGAAAAATTAATGAAAATCAAGAGAAACTTTAAGTATTTAAGCCTATTTTTTTCAAAAAATAAAATACCATTCGATTGCATATGGTATGGGACAGTCATCGCGCACAGTCTGACGCATTTAGAGTTAAATTTACCATACCCTACCAGTCTGTTACATTATCATTACGCACATAAGCATACATATACTTACACATCCCAATATATCAAACTAGCAGCGCACCGCGGTTTCACCCGCGTAGTTCCCGATCTCGTAGGAATTTCGGGATAAAACATAGCCTATCTCCCTTCCCAGACCATAAGCTACCCCTGCACCAAATTTCAAGTGAAAAGGTAACAGACAGACAGACAGAGTTACTTTCGCATTTATAATATAAGTAAGGATTAGTTAGGATAACCTACGCTTAAGCAATTGTTAGTTTTAAGTTTCAAAATTAAATACGTTCTACGTAAAATTAGATTGACAAATGTATACGAGTAAACCCGAAGCAAATCACAAGTACAAAACAAAGACAAAAGAAGGTAAAAGCACATAACTCCGTTACCTCAACACTAATTAGTTTCAACATCAAACAGTAGTTAACTACAATTAATCAAACAATTACTGAGAACACTTCCAATAGAACTAACAACTATATAACAATATCAGTCGTTATATAACGTTCAGAGTTATTGTATTTAATAATGTATATTGATGTTATATAAAAGGCTTTATTGTGAACAAGCTGTGCCCCGCGGTTTCATCCCGTGGGAATTTCGGAATAAAACGTTGTCTATGTTCTTTCCCGGACCATAAGCTACCCCTGTACCAAATGTCAAGTCAATCGGTTTAGTAGTTTAGCCGTGAAAAGGACAGACAGACAGAGTTACTTTCGCATTTATAATATTAGTTAGGATTAGTATGGATAAGGAATTAAGGATAGTAAGGATGAGTGACTGAAAGATCAACCCACAGACGTAATCGAACGAAGCCAGGTAGCTAGTAATAGACAAGAATTCTAATTTTAATTTGTTCCGTAAAAAGTAGAAAACTTAAAACGTTGGACTGAAATGTAATCTTTGTTCCTTTTAGAACTTGTAGTATATCAATTTTATTCCTAAATATTATTTGCTCCATATCGACAAATGCGAAAGTTTTGTATGTTATAAAGTTATGATTTTTCTAATGTATAGCACATAAATATCTTTATAATGTAGCATTTCAGAAATAAGTTTTAACTATTTCAAAAATAAACTAGATAATAATAAAAGAGGTGGGTAATTACCTAAATTGTGTCAAAATTTGAGTGTACGTTATTCATAAAACAGTTTGTTAATCAATTTAAAACGAAGCACTACATTACTCAATTTTTAACGAGTCCATTCGATTTTAACCAAAGTTGTCCATTACTGATGATTAGCAATCACGGTTAATGGATGTGTGTTTCGTTATGTCATGAGCATGACCCAGTAATTAGATCGAATGTATGTACACTTACATTACATAAATATGTAATAACGCTCATAAAATCTTATATTAATTAGCGTTAGTGTTTTCTGATGTTGGTTTTTAATTAAAATTGATTTTATTTTTAGCTATTCAGACAATTTTAGACGTGTTTGTTTTTGATTGTTAGTTCAATTAATTTTGTTGACGTATAGAATAAGTTGCGTGTGTAGGACGTTTGCCCCCAACTAGGTAGTTTTTTTTTACGAACCTTTATCCCATGTCTATTTAGGGTAAGTTTAACCAGATTTGGCGGAACATCTGTATTTTACGTGAAGCGACTGCCATCAGACCTTCACAACCCAGAGGGCTATACGACATTTTTTGGTTAAACCAAATGTTAGACTTTTGAGGGTTCTAACTACCCGTAACGACCGTCGATGATGTTAGTACGACAACCAGGACCGACGGCTTTACGTGCCCTCCGAAGCTCTTTTGAAAACAAGTATTTTTGGAGAGAACTAGCTTAACATTTTAGTAGAGGTCATTGTGAACTTTTAGATGTATAAGTAGATGATATAAAGATTTTAGAATGACTTGATTTGGTCTACTTTAATATTCTTAATAGAATGTAATTGTTTGAAGACCTTGTTAATAATACCAATAGACATAGTACGATTAGCAACATTTTTATGGCTTCCTAAATAACTCAACTGTAATAAAAAACCAACTAGCTGTGCCACGAAGTTTTTCCTGCATAATCCCTATGTAACTTTCATGATAAAAAGTACCTGTTGTATTAATTTAAGTAGTATCAAAAGTATCAAATTGCATTAAAATCTTCCTACCAACTGTTGTAACTACTGTATTTTCTAATATAATGAAAAATATTATAGTAAAACTAGCTGCGCCCCGCGGTTTCACACGCGTAGTTCCCGTTCCCGTTCCCGTAGGAATTTCGGGATGAAAAATTGATGTTGGCCGATTCTCAAACCTACTGAATATGCTCACAAAATTTCATGAGAATCGGTCAAGCCGTTTCGGAGGAGTATGGCAACGAAAACTGTGACACGAGAATTTTATATATTAGATTATCCCTCCTTTTGCGCTCTGAAATTAATTTTGTGACCAATTTGAACTTGTATAATTATTACAAGTGACGAATTGACTTTCAAAGGTATTTCAAAAATGTAGCGAATTAAATTGGCAGAGTGGTCACCATGCCGGACTGCCATCCGTCAGGTTGCGAGTTCGATTCCCGTGCGGGGTGAAAATTTGTGTGAAACACAAATGTTTATCTCGGTCTGTGTGTGTGAGTGAGTGTGTGCGTAGTTTCTGATACCCTAGATACAAGTTTCGAACTTAGTTAGGGGTCAGTTACTATAATGAGATGATGTAGTGAATGATTATGTTATGTTAAATAGCTTAGTGACAACCTTATTTCAAACAATCATTAACAATAATTTTACACAAAATTTGTCAATATGTATTTATATGTTTACCCAACACTTACGTCATCGCGCCGCTATCAGAGCCTCTAAGCTATCAAATTTTACCCTCGAAACGTTCTAGAGAGTTCCTTCGTGGAGAGGCAATTTCCTTAAGCTAAATTTCATGAGCAATACACTCGCATACTCTTCAAATATCGCGTTGTTTTTGCCTACGAGTATGGTACGTTTCTGTACTTGTGTCAATCTGGATGCTTTAGTAATTTGGGGATAGGTTCTCATTTTTATGGGGTTGTGTTGACTGGAATAGTAATAAGAACTTCTGGTAAAATTAAATAAATGTAGCTCATGAAATATGTTTTTTCGTGAATTCCCTAATTAACTTGAATATGAAATCATTTAGTAATATACTTATATAATATCTTTGCCTCACGTATAGCTTCTTGAGGAATACTAAATGTCAGCTACCTACACGTGAGGATGAAACAAAATAATAGACCTACAGAGTTACTTATGGGTGTATTTTTAACCCCCGACGCAAAAAGAGGGGTGTTATAAGTTTGACGTGTCTGTGTGTATCTGTCTGTCTGTGGCATCATAACTCCCGAACGGATGAACCGATTTCAATTTAGTTTTTAAAGTATTAAAGGGGACTTACTTGCAAGTGTTCTTAGACATGTTTGATGAAAATCGATTAACCCATTTAAAAGTTATGAGGGTTTGAAAGTAAATGTGTTGGGGGTTTTCTACATTTTCAATTTTTATGTGATATACCTACAAGTGAGGATGAAACAAAATAATAGACCTACAGAGTTACTTTTGTGTGTATTTTAAAGCAGTACAGATAACAATCTCAGAACAAAGCAAGACTTAATTTAAGTGAAAAAATAACAATCATCATTACATTCCCTCAAAATTTCGGGAAGATAAACAAAAATATTTCATTTATGATTAACGTCGTTACCTAAAATTATATTTTCCATTTTATTTGTGCTGCCATTACAGTCATTACCATAACCAAATGAGTACAATACTATGGTCATTATCTCGACGTGATTACCACTCATTTTCTATAGCAACATTTTGTAAATGTTATACTTTAGGCTATGGTTTTTATTCAAATTTAAACACTTGCGCTATATTCTAGTTTAGTCTTACTTACTCTTAATGTAATTTCTACATTTTTTTCGTAGCAAAAACAGAAAGCTTTGACTTGAGTGGTAGTCCAAGATCTTTTTGCGCTGTCATTCGGGTAAAATATGGCACTTTTTTCTTTCCTTTTTTCTCTTTTTAAACAGTTTTGCTCTACCACTAAAAACTGTGTCATTCTACATCAATAGATCACTAAAGCAAAGCTATATATACTTACAAACGTATATATCAACATCTATATCGATAAACAATCGTGTAAATAAACATAATATTTTTGATTTTATTTTATTTTATGAAGTTTTTCACTAATGTCTCTAAATAAATAAATAAACCAACCAAATTACATACTGCCTTTAATAAGTAAATTGAACTCCAACACATAATATAGCACTTTGCGGAAATTCACCAAGAACATGAGCAGGCAGTTTGTGAAATCGATGCAAAACATTTTAACTAAAAGATGCACTGTCATTACCGTGTTACGGCATAAAATGTGAGAGTAATTTGGTTGTTAAGTGCAAATATTATATTATGAAACTGTTTATTCAATTTAATAAATGTGTTTTCAGTTTAATATGTGTGAATTTCAAACCACTTTAATGGTATTGGAATTTCAAGGCGTGATAATTATTTTGTAGTACTTTTAACCTTGAGTGCTATTTTGTAAGTAGGTCGAGTTTGAGATCAGTAAGCATCAGTAAGGTTAAGTAAGGTTTTTAGCATAATTTTATCCCCATATTCCTACGGGAACAAGAACTACGCGGGTGAAACCGCGGGGAGCCGCTTATAATCTACATAAATAAAAGAGAGTCGTGTAAGTTACACATTTATAACTCAAGAACGGCTAAACTGACTTGGCTGAAAATTGCTGCGTGGTATTACGTCTATCCTTTCTCCCTGAACTTCTTTTGTCCTGCAATATGATCTCATTATCACTACATAGTATAAAACAAAGTCGCTGTCGCTGTCTGTCTGTCAATATGTATGCTTAAATCTTGAAAACTACGCAACGAATTTTGAAGTGTTTCTTTTAATAGATAGAGTGATTCAAGAAGAAGGTTTTTAGCATAATTTTAACCCTGCATTCTAACGGGAGTGGGAACTACGTGGGTGAAACCGCAGAGCTCTGCTAGTAGAGTCTATACTTTACTTACTCATCTATACTAATATTATAAAGAAGTAAAGTTCGTGTTTTTGTTAAATTGTAAGGGGTAATCTCGGGATCTACTGAACCGATTTCAAAAAATCTTTCACTAAAGCTATGTTGTCAGCAAATGACATAGGCTATAGTTTATCCCTGTATTCCCACGGGAATGGGAACTACGCGAGTGAAACCGCGGGGCGCTGCTAGTAATATATAAAAATATATTGCAGTGAAGTAAAATATCTTAAACTGAATTTTACATTGACTCTCTCTGAGCTGCGGAACGCAGCACATAATAATTACTGTGTTACATTAATCTAAGAGTGATGTGTACACCAGTAATTGCTATGTATATTAGATTAAGGCATTTTATTTATAACTCTTTGTAATTTTTAATAATAATACTGTTGGTGTTCCAATTTCAATTAATAAATAAAAAGAATCTGTTGTAACAATGAGTGTTATTTTCAGCTAATCTAAAGAGAGTCTTCAGTTTTAATTGTTATAACATTTACAAAACATCCGAAACACTTACTCCTCATTACAAAACAGATTTAATTATTCGCGACAATAAGTAAACAGGAGCTATGGCACGCGTCGTAATGACGCGAACTAATTTATTCAAAGAGATTGTTATCTTCCACCGTAATGTTAGTTGATAACTATTATGTAATTCCCCAACAATTACTTCAGTTCGAGACTGATGAATTTTGATGTTGAGCGCCGAGTGAGACGAATTAAAGGGGTCCCTCTTCTATGCGTGTCGACTCATATTTTTGAGGACCAGAACTCGGCCAACGATATGGCACTATAAGTGGCCTTGTAAAGGTCCTCGCGTGTGCAGGGGTAGGGACACGCACGGCAAGTTATTTGCCTTTGAGTCGTGGTGGAAGGATCGGCTAGTCTGCGTTACCGACTTGCCGTCTGCAGACCATTGCCCAGGGTGCGCCAGGCGCATGCTTGTTATATACGCCACTCGGGGAGGCTCCTTTTATACACCCCAATCAATTAAAGGGGTGCACACATTGAACATAGCTCCATGGCATAACTTTAGTGTCCGAGTGGTGTAGTTGATAGTAAGCCTGCTTGCTATGCCGAAGGTTTGGAGTTAGGTTCCCCGTTACGACCGAATGGTTAAGTTTCTTTTTTTCATTTATTTAGTTTTTTCCCTAACTGGGGGGATGAAGCCGAGGACCGCAATACTTGGAAGACAATGGGGGAGACCTTTGCCCAGCAGTGGGATAGCATAGATTAATAATTAAATTTAATTTTATTATTATTAAATTTAATATTATTAAAACTATTTTGCTCATACACAACTTATTAATTGTACCACCAACACCGTCAACCACATAGATTTTATACAAAAGTTACATAAAGACAAAAAGAAACAATATACGAGTTTACATAGAAATTTACATAAATTAGTATAATGGCATTATTATTAAGTTGGTAGGTGATCCTATCGGCTATGCCAAAGATTGCGGGTTCGATTCCCGCTTAAGGTAAACATTTTTGTGAATAACATGTTTGTCTTACCGAGTGGTGTAGTAGTGACTGTGCTGGGCAATGCCGAAGATAACAGGTTCGATTCTTGCTTATTTTTGTCTTGGGTATTTTCTATCATTTACACATATCAGCAAATATTTTACAAAAAAGTATAAAAGTATGTCAATGTCTTGGCCTGAATGTTTTCTATCTTTTCTATGCATATACTCGTACATATTTACAAAAAAGTATTCGCTGTCTCTAGCTTTGCTTAGTTTGGGAATAGATAGCGATATGTGATATATGTCCAGAATTATTATGTTTCAATCCTATGTATTGCCTGTTCCATGGCCATACTCCGTTTGTCCAATAAACCGTTATAGGCCGAAGCTAACTGCATGATGTCAGGTGAATATAGGCGTGTATCATAATTTGAGGTGAATTTGAAGCATTGATATGCATGAACTCAATGTTTACCTAGATAAACTGCTTTTGCAGTTGTAATCGTTATTTTATGTGTGGTTTTTGTGATATGAGGTTTAAATTCGTCACCAGATTTGTAATGTTGACCTCGGTTGCCTATCGAATTCGGCATATCTGAATCTTAAGTGTATTATTACTGGCTTGTAAGGGATAATATAATATTTATTATTCAGTATAAGGTACCTAACTTACCTATTTTTTTTACACAAAATCAACACATATTCTGATAAAATATTTTTATAGAATAGGGATAGTTGAAAATATTTGCCCAGCAGTGACAAAGGTCTTCCCCAAACATTTCCATACTGGTTAGCAAAAAAAGTTTTATTATCAAATTTACCATCAAAAATATTCAAACATCCCTACATTTTCATAAAAAATATCAAAGCAAACCAAATTGGCAATCCATCATGAAGCAATAATGTTAATTCTTGCAATGCGTACAATCCATTCGCGTTCATACCGTTGACGCGAGCAGTTGTGTCACGGCTGCCTCGATGAAATAATAAAATACGTTTGCAAAAAGTGTGATATGGACGGACACTCTCCCTCCGCGGACGGAATGGACCAAGTTGACATCAAGGCCTTGCTGCAGGACGTGGTGCTGCTAAAGGCCGAGGTCACCTACATCCGAGCCAAGCTGAAGGAATCCGAGCGCGTTGTTTCGGAATTAAGTACGGAGCTCGCGACATTGCGCAACCAAAATGCAACGACATCGGAATTGCCGCAGTCAGCAGATAACGTATGTGTGCGACGCGGTACTAAAAACTGCCAAACTTCACCCGTCAGCAAAAACGCAAGTAGCGCGAACAATACCGATGCACAGGTCAAAGTGCGCCCGGCCCCGATTACCTCGGCCCCCGCGGCGCCTAATACGTCATCTGTGCCTACTCCACGGATATGTAACAAGAAGAGCTATGCGCAGGTGTCCTGTCAGCGAACTCTTCAAGAGCCGGTAAACAAAGTCGACAAGGATGGCTTCACCCTTGTGGAAAGAAAACGTCGACCGAGGTTGTCCCGTAACATAAGGGGTACTGCCACTGCTTCAGCTTCAGAAACCACTCTACGCGTTGTGGAGCCGACCGTCTCTCTATACATATCGAGATTTGACCCCAATACTACAGGCGAGGAGGTCCTGCGATATGTTAAGGAGAGAGCCTGTTTCTGGACGAAGGACATCATCCGGCTCAACCTGCGGCGCCTCGAGTCGACGAGGGACACCACCTTCAAGTCCTATGTGCTACAGGTGCCTGCAAAGCACAAGGACATGTTCCTCACTCCCGATTTCTGGCCTGCAGGAGTGGCATTCAGACGCTTTAGGGAGGCGAGACCGAAGAGAACTCCCTAAACTTGTAGATTTAAGTATATAAATATATATGTTAGTTTATAAGGTATCTATTTAAATTCTTATGTTAGTTATATATTTTTGTGAACGTGGTTTGAGAGGCCATACTTCACCGTAACACAGTTTATTTGTAACTACCACGGGGAGTAATGTCTCGATGACCACGTCAAATAATTTGTAACTACATTTGAAGATATAAATAAATTGAATTTGAATTGAATTTTGAATTGAACCTTGAGTTTCACCGTGTATGGTATCGCGACTGTTCCCTTCACAGAAGGAAGGAAAATGAGGAATTCTGAGGAGAACTGAGTAAGAGTTATGGATTGGATGTAATTGGAAAACTGGGAATGTAATTGGAATACCGGGAAAGCGGTTGTGACCTTGAAACATTGGTGTGTACATGGTTTTAATTTAGTTGCTGGGATGTAGAGGAACAGTATTGACGATACAGTTGAACGTTTAGTTGTTATTGTTATGACTATAAAACCTTAAACCGACTTCAATACAATATACTTCGTGATATTTTATGTTATATTTTAATTCTTCGCATGTTGTGGCACCTACAGAAAGTGCATTTAATTTTTAATTTAGTTATTTAAGTTTTTATTTATAAGATGTAATGTAATTTTCACTGGTCGTCCTAAATAAATAAATAAGAGTAGCTCAGTTTTGGTCCAGGAAAATATAGTCCAATTTTTTTTATATTACTAGCTCTGCCCCGCGGTTTAACACGCGTAGTTCCCGTTCCCGTGGGAATTTCGGGATGAAAAATAGATGTTAGCCGATTCTCAAACCTACTGAATATGCTCACAAAATTTCATGAGAATCGGTCAAGCCGTTTCGGAGGAGTATGACAACGAAAACTGTAACACGAGAATTTTATATATTAAATTTTGTGGCCATTGACACGATTGAAGAAAAAAAAGAATACAAGAGAAGGTACTGAATTCTTCGGAATCTTTTTTTTATTCTCCTTTTTGACTAGTTATGGTGGAAAGTTGTAAAAAGAGTCAGAATTGGATTTGGTTACGGTTACTCGTTGCTTTTTTTATAATAATTTTACGTTACGTACGTACGTATAATGCTATTCTTAAGTACTGAAATTCACGAACATAAATTAAAATTAAGAAACAGCACAAAGATCTGCAACAAATTTAATATGTGTAATGCATTTTATAAAAAACTGGCGTAGAAGATTAAAACATCGCACGTGACCAGCCTCCTAATCAAAATTACTTGATTGAATCAAATAAAAAACCTAGCCCTTTACTTTACACCAAATCAAACGATCTTATCAAAATGAAAACCGTAAAATTCGCAGGACAAATTCAATATCAACTTAAAGAAAATTCAATCATTGGAAAAACGTACAGCTAAGGATAGAACCTTGTCTTACTAAATTAACACGTCTCGCTCAATGCTCTGTTTTGAAAAAATAAAAAGGTGAATTTTTCCATTTTAGAAATATTTATTTATGCTTTTAAAATAAAGTAATTAATTTGGGTTTATTTTTTTTTATTGACAGAGTATTCAACTCGTCGGACTGGCAAACAAAAGGTAGCGAGTTTGTTTCCCATACGAGTTAACTTAAGATCCACAAAATGTTTAACTTAGTCTGAGTGTGTGAGCATTTTCTGATACCCTAAAAACAGGTACTGAATCAAGTTAAGCGGGTGTTCTAATAAGAACACCATACAAACATCATATTTTGTACGCACAACCCCTACATAGTTATAGAAACGTAACCTCGAGTACCAGGGCAGCACGCCTCACTAGGAAGTAATAAATACAATTTTATTTGAATACACTCGAAACACAAGCATTGTATGACGGTTATAGTACCCAAGGGCCGTGTATGTATAACTCAGTTACTCATAACCACGATATGGTAGCACATGAGGCGACCAATAAATTACGATTATAGTAAAGGTTTTGGATGGGTTATTGGTTAAATGTACACTATTATCTTGAAGTAAAGGTGAAATCTAATAATGTTTTCACAGATATCTTTTTTTTTCCGAATCTCTTTCCAATGTTTATTTGGGGTCGGTTTTCAGTTTAACCAGATTTGGCGGAATGTCAGTATTTTACGTGAAGCGACTGCCATCAGACCTTACACAACCCGACGGCTTTACGACATTTTTTGGTTAAACCAAATGTTAGACTTTTGAGGGCTTTAACTACCCGTAACGACTGTCGATGATGTTAGTACGACAGCTGGGACCGACGGCTTTACGTGCCCTACAAAGCACGGAAACGCTCATGAAATTAAAAGTAATTTTTAGTAATGACCCATCACAGTCATGACGGTGCCAGACGTTGCTTAACCGCACAGATCACAAGTGATCCGCAGGTAGCACTGGGCCAAGAGCGCTTCAATCAGATATCATAGTACCGAAAAGTATATCAAAACTTTCAAGAGTTAAAATATTTTCCACGTTACCTTACTCTAAAATTAGAGCAGAGCCATGGTTTCGTCCATGGCACGATTCTGGATTAAATTCCTGAGGTGAAAATATTAAATGAACTTATTTATTTTCAATTTTCTCCAATTCGTAGGGTGAGTGTATGTTCTATAGCCAACCCCTGTAGTATGATTTATCTATCATAAATAGTCAAATTAGTCTCAAAACTAGAATTAAGTTTAAAAGATAATATTCTTCTGCTCCTTCACCATAACTAGGCTGAGTATGCTTGTTTCTGGAGTGGGTTTACGTCAATAGTGCAGTGGGTGGGCATCGAACTCACGACCTTTCAATCACTAGACTTACCAGTAAAAATAAACAATTACTTGAAATGTTTAACTTATTTTTAATTCACTTAAAAGTGTTTTTGAATAATCTCACGAAAAACTTGCCAAACTAACATAAACTAAACTAAAAATATAACAAAATCAATCCGCGCACGAAGCAGTATATCAAAATTTCATTTGGAAAAGTGCACTGCCTGAAGCAATTAAGCCAAAAAATGTTGATTTTAACATAGAGTGTATGTAATAAATATGAAGTATTACACTTTTGTGTATACGTACGGTGTAACGGATGAAAATGTACGCTACACTTGATATATGTGACAGCGTGAATGGAACAACTGTTCATCTTGATATTGTAGACATTAATTTATTACTTGATACAAAATTGTAGGTAAAAATGACTTTTTTGTGCCGTTTGCTTTCTCTTTACCTTTCAAACCCGTTTTGCCGGGTTTGAAAGGTAAAGATTGTGTTTAATTAAACTCAAGGTGTATTATTTTTTGGTTAAAAACTCTTTAACAAAAGCTTTATAAAATCCTTTGTTTGATACACTTATTGTTTTGATACAAACGTCTCAAATATGGCTTCTTCTTTTCTTTGCAGTTAAAAATTTAAAAATAAATAAAATGATGATTCATTTTGCTTTCTATATTGTGATTTTACGAACGAATAACATCAATCTGCCAACACGGAGAGGATAAAATGTCAATTAGTTTTGACCTAAAAAAGTCTAACAAGTTTAATAAATTGAATTCTTTCATTGGCGCGAATAAATAATAATTTTACAAGAAGCCTGTCCACAATGTCCAGGGCATTGGACGTTAACTGTATTTTTTTTCTTATGACTGTTTTTACAATGAACTATTATGAATTTATCTATCTATCTGAAAGGGAATCCCTAAGAATTTGCTTCTTACACAGCTGGATCGGTAGAGATGGGTCCATCCGCTAGCTCGCTCGGTCACCAGACTTGACCCCGGTGGATTTTTCCTGTGTAAGCCTAGGGTATGTCTAACACTTCAGTTTAGTTAATATTATTTACTGGGCACAGGAGACCACCAACTGATGTCTCGGGGTGATTAGCGCAGTACAGTGTCTGTACTCAGTGTCAGTACTGGGAGACTCACCAGCTGAAGTCTCGGGGTGATCAGCGCAGTACAGTGTATACTGTGTCTGTAATGGGCAGTCGTGTTGCTAACCATTCAGGTAACCACCTCGCTCGTCTTATCACTTACTCACTTTAAAAATAAGTTAATATTATCATACCGTGACCTTAGTTCTGTGACTATCCTCATTTTTGTGACTACAGATTTCCTAAAAAATCCAAAACATGAGAACAATACAACAAAAAATTAAACCCGTGACAAAAGTCTATTAAAAAAAATGTTACTTTAACGGTTTCAACAAAATATCAGCCACTTTATCAAACTTCAAAGTTGGTGCCACAAATGTGTGGTTGGTTTAAACTTTATCTACTCACTTCACTGATAGCTACTAGACTCGCGTGTCACATGTGGACGAACTTTCAACACTTCGACACAATCATATGACAATCGTATTCTTTGAAGAGAAAATAGTGGTTATAATATCGAGAATCGTGTTATAAAGTTTAATGTTAGTAATTGTATTTGAAATTTTATGTGTTTTTCAATATTTCTAAAGCTGTAAACTGCGACTACACTTGAGTTAATTATACTTAAAAGTCTATAAAAAATGACATTCTAAAATGTTTGTTATATTTAATTAATAATTTAATGAATGTAAGCAAACCTTTTTCATAACAACTACAACAATTTCAATACTACGAGTATAAAGCTCGGATTACAAAAACTGGAAAAAATATTTCGACAAAACATATTCCAATTCTATATTCAAACTTCAAATTTCAACAAAAAATCTCTGCACCGTTTCATTTCATCGTTCCAAAATTGAATCGCAATACGTCACAGCTCACGATGACGTCACGGATATACGTCACTCATTGTCAACCAGTTACACGCATCGAGCGGTAACAGTTCGAACGGCGGGCATTTTCCAATTTTCTTCTTTATTAGAATTCTCGCGGCGCACCAATTTGGAGGCAGTCTGTTGGTGGTTAGTGTTAGGCTGTGCTTACACGAGACAGGTTTATTGGTTCGACGAGTTCTCCGTTATTGAACATTGAATTTCATAAGGAATCCCAACAGTAGTTTATGTGAACTGGTTTTAGATAGGTCTCTTGGAATTTAACAGTTAACAGACAAAATGTTGTAGTCACCACAAAAACATTTCGCCTACTGTTTAGAGGTTAACTTTAATTTGGAAACTAATTTGTAAAAACATTTCAACTCATTAAAACTCCATGAAAAATTTACAATATAACAAGTTTAAATGCCGAATTTCATTTAATCAAAACAAATAAAAAAATTTTTTTTACATAAAACCTTTTTACATAAAAGTCGGCTCGCAGAAAGTACAAAATTTTTACAAAATTCATTCGCCGAAAACCGCTCACCTAAACGCAGCCTAACAGTATCCACGTTTGTTTTTGCTCTTATTCCATTTTAATTCACAACACAGAGCGGTATGTTCCAATAAATCTTGTGAGAAGCACAATAGCAGTGTCGTCTTTTATCTATTTTTTGCTATACACTCTCTTGGTTGTACCCTCTAGAGATAAAACCGTTGATAAATGTTTAGGTTCGCGTTTTCTTGAAAACTTTAACTAATTCGTAGTTGGGAAGGCCGCTTGGGATTTTGTTGGAGTTTATTTACTTAGTACATTTAGGTATGTTTAAGGCAAGTTTTATAATTAATTAATTAAGATAAAAGTCTGACTGACTGATATATCTACGTACAGCTCGATTCGCTGAATGGATGTCACACGAAAATAAAATAACGTAGGCATTTGCATATGTAAGTACTTACGTACTACATATTGATATGTAAGATCTTACCAAAGGTCATTTTCTCTCTTGTATGTACTGTTGCGGGTAGTTAGAGTCATCAAAAATATCGCGGCTCACACAGAGGAAGAGAGGTCTTCGGTATACCTGAGGACGTACTTACGTAGACATATCATCACGTTTAAATGTAGTTGATTAAAACTCAAGCCATATCTATACTAATATTATAAAGCTGATGAGTTTGTTTGGTGGCTAAAAAAACGCGCTAAAGTCAGGAACTACTGGTCCGATTTGAAAAAAATTTCGGTGTTAGATAGCCCATTTATCGGGTATATATATTTATCCCGTATTCCCACGAGAACGGGAACTACAGGGGTAAAACCGTGGGGCGCTTCTAATTTAAAACATAACAAACTTGTATCGTTTAATCAAATAATTGAAACCGAGCCTCGATTCTCACGCGTACTCGTATAAGCTACTACATTCATTTTTATATTGAAGCGTATTTCAAAAGTGGAAACGTTTATTTTTACGCATTTACGTGAGTTTTACACTCACTGACTCTACAAGCTGTAAACAGTCAGCCTACGGATATTGCATTCATTTGAAACAAAAATAAATAATGGTACACTCGTTTTAATGAATAGTAGTAATGATAGTTTTAAAACTACTATTTTAGTAAAATGAAACGCTTAAATTGATAATGGTTTTGTGTATTATTGCAAATTCCGCATTCTTATATAGAATTTTACGTAATAAGCTATTTAATTTGACTTTCAACACTTGTTTTTGATGATATTTATATTATGATTTGTAAAAAAAAACAGAAATAGTATAACGGAAATCGAACCAGTAACCTTCGGCATACCAGGCAGGATCACTGCCAACTAAACCACTGCGTCATCAAAAGATTAAACACTAGCCTTGAAAATGATTTTCAAGATTAAATAACATAATATTAAAACAGAACATCAAATCATTTCTAATCTCATTCTTTAAAACACCTTTACAAAAACCGAATCGCATAAAAAAATATGTTTTCATAAGAAAAGTCTTATGTGAAGAATTCCGCAATAAAAACCAACGTTATATAACACCCATTAGTATATAACAACATTGTTATTTTTGTCTTTTCCTATGATAAACATCGTATTTTTATTATCTGTGTATTTTATAGCTGACCTAGTTCCAGTTGTTAGCAAATTGAGTCGAATGTTCCCCTACATTGATATGAGTCAGCTTAATCATGTCAACGGATTGTTTTGATTCTTATATTAATACTAGCTGCGCCCCGCGGTTTCACACGCGTAGTTCCCGTTCCCGTTCCCGTAGGAATTTCGGGATGAAAAATAGATGTTGGCCGATTCTCAGACCTACTGAATATGCTCACAAAATTTCACGAGAATCGGTCAATCCGTTTCGGAGGAGTATGGCAACGAAAACTGTGACACGAGAATTATATATATAAGAAAATGTTTGAAGTGATATTAATTATGATGTATTTGGTTTCACACATTACAATATACATTGAGTAGCTGTGTTTCGTGGTTTAATTTGCGGTAGGTAAGTTGTTTTTTGGACAGAAACAATCATGTTATTCATTTTAAAACCAGTAATTTAAATTTGGAAATATAATTGTTAAGCTCTGACACCAAACAAAGTGATTTTGGCACATTAAAGTAATAGTGAAAAAGACAATGAGTGAGATTGTGTACGGCTAAATATAATTAAGTATTTATTTAAAGTATAATATCCATCTACAGAGTGCCTAGTGCGAGTTTTATTTTCATAAAGTTAACTTTACGATAACGCAGATTTGTATGGGATCGAAGCAGCGCCATCTTAGGCGGAGTGTTAGGCACAGTATACTATCTTTTATCTAGCGACAAGTAAATTTAATGAGTTGCAGCAGAAACATTTCTAAGTCCTACGTTTACTGCAACCACGCTAAAGCATTGTAAAACTTCAATATGAAAACTTTTTGAAACACAAACATGGTTACTTTTAGACATTTTAATTTAACTTTAACTATAATTTGCCATAACAATGTATTATCTAGATGGTGCAACCGAACTTCGAACCCATAACTTAGCAATTGGCAGCCAGCCCAGTATATGAACAAGTGGGGCCAAGTCAAACTTGAAGTTGCAACATATTATGCCTACACGATGTCTGGGTGAAATGGCAGATTTGGCATCGGTCGCTGAGAGCTTACTGATTATATTTTTGAACGATTAAAATGTGATCACAGTTAATTGTCTGTTTGGAAAGGTTAAATATGAATAACACTTTTGAGTTTTGTCGGCAGTTTTACTGTAGTTCTAGTTAGATTGTTCATTTGAGACCCGTCATAATGTTTTTCTGCAATTGTTTTTTTCATACTCATATTAAAAAATGCAAGATTTTCATACAAATTTTCACACTTTTAATACCATAACATAAAGGTATACTTTCCAAAAATATTCGTAATGCACTCTGGAATACAAAAGAAATACATATTAATTGAAGAGCGTCGGTGGCGCAGGGGTTAAGGCCGTTGACTTCCGATCGTAAGGTGCCTGGTTCGAACCCCACCAGTCCCGCCACGTACCAATGTGTTTTCAATTTACGAATTCATAAGTACGTTAATTTCGACCCTCTTACGGTGAAGGAAAACATCGTGAGGATACCTGCACACACTTGGGAAGAAATTCTAGGGTTGTGTGTGAAGTCGACCAACCCGCACTGGCCAGCGTGGTTGACTAAGGCCAAATCACCCTAATTCAGGGTAGGCTCGAGCCCCTCGGTGGAGACATATATGAGCTGATGATGATGACATATTAATTGATTTTTTCAGTTAAAGTAAGTAAATGATTTGGATTGTTTCACTGGCAGACAAATTATTTCCCAAAAACGTATTTAACCACATATTATTACAAAATTACATAACACAAAAGCTATCAAGGTGCGTAAAACCGGAGTACAGCTAGTTAAATAATAATGATAGCATATTTTAACAAAAACAATTTATTTTAAGCCAGTTTTAAGTTATTTATAAATTGCGGTTCATTAATTTTAATGAAATGTTAAATTATTATAATTAACATTATTACTGACTTAAAATGTACAAATAATAATTTTAACCCTTAAATACGTCAAAATTAAAAACTACGGTTTATTTAATTTAATTATATTGTGTGTCTCATTTTTTATTCTAAATCTAATTAAGAAAAACACACAATTTTAAAATATTTTTCGTCGTAACAATTATTCGCTACTAAATTTCAAACTGTGGAATATAAACTGACACGAATCTTATGAAAAGTAAATTAGCATTTTTTAACCGACTTCCAAAAAAACAGGAGGAGGTTTTCTATTCGACGTGTATTTTTTTTTTTTTTTGTGTGTTTGTTACGCGATTTCTTTGTAATCATGAATGGAGCATTTTAAAATTCTTGTTTCATTAGAAAGCGGATATTCGCGAAGTGGTCCCATATCAAGGAAATCAGGATCTGATGATGGGATCCAGGAAAAATCGAGGAAAATCCCGCAACAATGTAGGCTGGGGTGTCGATTGACATTATTAAAAGTAAAACTACCTGTGACCCGTGGTTTTGCTCGCGATATTCTTGATACCATAAGAATTTGTGGATGAAATTTTTTTGGCTGTATTCTTTCGTATTTAAATCAAATGCTGTTCACAATTCACGGGTTTTAGATATAAAAATGTCCTGTTTTTTAATTCGTTAACACACACTGAAATAAATCCGAACCTACAACATTCTTTAAAAATGTTTTTTTATACTATTATAGGTACCTATTACACATATATCTTCAGAGCGTTTTCATAAAACTTTTCGTAAAAAAATATATTTAGATATTACAAACAAACACTGCACCAGATTAGATTTTATATATTATTTTAATTAATAAATAGACAGTATAAACGTCATCCTCTATTTTCGTTTTTATTTTGACTTTGGTTAATTTTCTAAAAAGTTCTTATACCTTTGTGGTTATAAAGAAGTTTTGTAATAAAATTATTGTTTAATTGGGGTGATGAAGTTAAAACGAAGTAATAAAATGCAGGGTTGTGTTAGATTATGAATCATGTGTAACATCAGCTCATGGGACAGGATTCAAGCGGTACCCGTTGAGGTTTAACTGCTCGACACTTATAGAGCAGCGAAAAAATCCCTGCAAGAGGCTATTGCCCTCGCAACTCTCGGGGCAATCGTGGGACACGACCTCTCCTTGCCAAATGTAGTCTCTGGTACGGTGAGCGAGGAGAGGTCTTGGATTGGAGTGTCCACCTTTTGTAAGGTCGTACTCTCGCAAAAAAAAAGCTGCGGAGAGAGAGCGCGAAGCCCTCTCCACTAATACTATCCGCAGCAGAAGGTTGGGCAGACGGAAGCGGGACTACCACTTTGTCCTGCAACCGCCATACGCCCGACCTGCGGCAGTGATCCCCGGGGGGAGATCCACTGCCGCCATATAGGCATCGAGGTGGCGCGCGATACTTTCGGAAGGGGGTAACTCAACATCTATCGCCTAGAGCTACATTCTAGCTCTGAGGAGAAACCCTTAACAGGGTAGAGGCGCTGTCCGGGATCGTAGTAGCGTGCAGCCGCGTTTCTTCCGGTTTCGGCCATAAGCGCAGAGGTGGCACACCAAGGGGTTTTAGTCGGTAAACGCGTCGCCGCTCTATCTTTGCGGCGCGGAGTCCGACATACCCCGTCGTTCCCCTGGACAGAGGAAAGACGTAAAGTCTTCCTCCCACAAAAAAGGATTCAAGTGATCCACGAGTCAAAAGCTCTTCTGGAGGAAAATTTAAGCGTCTTTTGTAGAAGGAGACTTGCTTCCCACTAAAAAATTTAAAATAAAGTTAATTTAAAAAAATAAGAAACCGACTTCAGCACTAAAAAGTAAGAAAATAATTTAAAATAAACGATATTATTAATACATATTTACAATTTATAATTAGTTACTTTTGAAGTCGGTGACAGCCAAAGCCTTCATTAATATTATAGGCGCGTCTCGTGCTATCTTATAAGGAAAAAAAACTATCCTGGGCTGGCACTGACTCCAAAAGTAACTAATTATAAATTGTAAATATGTATTAATAATATCGTTTATTTTAAATTATTTTCTTACTTTTTAGTGCTGAAGTCGGTTTCTTATTTTTTTAAATTAACTTTATTTACAATCGTGACATTTAACAAGACAAAACAGTATAGTAATTTAGTATTATAATTTGTGCTGAATATATTATTATGAATTTCACACATCATTTACAAGTTAATTATTTATGAATTCAGAAATAAACTTGGCTCTTTTTTCATTAGAAAATTGAGCCTTGTATTCTAGTAGTAAAGTCCAAATTAAATTCAAGGCCTTGTTAAATACTTATGAATAATTTAATTATAAATTGAATATCTTGCCGATTCTTGCCGATTCTACTAGGCTGATGTAATTCCGAATCAGTGGTAGAATCAATCTTTGACGTTCATAAGTGCCTCATTGAGGCCTCAATTGAATAGATGATTTTTGACTTTGACTTTGATCAAAAAATGGTAATTAGCTACTGTTAAAAAAACTAATTATCCTCTCTAAATTAAATAAGAAAATTATTTAGCTTCTAGCCTCAAAGAATTAATGATGAATGTCAAAGGTTTTTAAAAGTAGTCGGTATTATTACGGTACATCTAGATAGACACCTACCAATCACATTTTACTAATCATATATCTTCCCTCAACTTAACCCTTTCTCTCTTTACGTACCATAAAGGAACATCACCACATTTGTCCCATAAAAAATTTAATCAAAAACCCGGCCAATCGATTGGTTGGAGTTGATTAACCTTAAAAATAGTTCCATAAAATATTTGTGGGCCGTGACAGGCCCTCACGTAGTGAAAGGGTTGAACACACAAAAACATGTTCGGAATCGCAATTTCCTCCACATCAGATCGATTGGAATGAATTTTTAATTAAATTCATATCTCCGTTTATCCTGACGTGTATCGCAATAAATGGAAATAAGACGGAAACGGGCTACTGATGTAGTTTGTTTATGTATTCGATTGTTTGCTTCGTTTATATGGATTTGTATATACAAAGAGGCGACAAAGAGGATATTTTTCCGCAATAAGATTATACTAATTTTGGGCTTCTGTGTGCATGGAGTAATGTGATTGTATTAACTAATTAATTTTATTTAATTTTAATAAAAAATAAGCTTTAGTCTGTTACATGTCAAATGACCCTTTCTCACTAGTAAAAAAAGGATTATCACGACCACAAAAGGCAGAGATAGTTAACAAAAAATCTAGAAAGTTACCAGGTGATAACTCACCTTTTAATTACTAGGATTGTACCTCAAACTACCATTGCTCAGACCTACAACCCGTACTAAAACACTATAAAACCTAAACAAAAGTACTATAAAAACAATAATTTATGAACAAACCGAGTTTTGGAACGCAAAACGGTCAAGAATCCAGTAATAAAGTAGGCTAACACATCGTTATAAGCGTTCATCGTGGAACATTAGTTATTATAATGAGCAAAGCCCTTTACTGTTTGCTACCACGCGTTTACATTATTACTTGGTAGAATTTTACATGGCATAGAGCGATCAATCACACCATCTTCTGTGTATAAAAGGCAAGTGGTACTGACTGACTGACTGATCTATCAATGCATAGCTCAAACCACAACGAATTTCGCTGATTTGCCACGCAGATGGTGTATCATATGCATGTCAGTAGATAGATTGCAAATTTTAAGGTAGGTATACTTATTACTTACTTACTCACGTAACCCCTTTGATTTTTTTTGTAAATATTTTTTTGTACCTTGTATATTTAATCTTTAAGTACCGACGTGCCGGTTTTGTTACATAAGTACCGACGTGATGTCTGCTAGACACCATAGTATTACCATAAAAAATACAATGAATCTCTTGTTGTTAGTTAAAAATAATTGCTTCTAAGTATTGTTTACATATTAATTATTGTGTTAGTAAAATAAAATATGAAAGTATCCACATTTATTACTAACTAGCGGCCCACCCCGGCTTCGCACGGGTCCAATTTTCCCATTGATTTCCCATATTTTTTTTTACATAAGAACCTTCTCCTGACCATAACAAATACAACAAAAAAAGAATTAGCGAAATTGGTCCAGGCGTTGTTGAGTTATGCGCTTACCAACACATTTTGCGATTCATTTTTATATTATAGATTAAAAACATTAAAATTACAGACGACGTTTGGAGGAAAAATGGACTATTACCAAAAAAAATATTAAATAGTAAAAAAACTTGTTTTTTTTTTACCCTCATAACAAATTATTCCTAAAGATTTATAGCTAAACTAGCAGCGCCCCGCGGTTTCACCCGCGTGGTTCCCGTTCCCGTGGGAATACGGGGATAAAATATAGCCTATGTTATTCAGGGTGAATGTAGCTTTCTAATGGTGAAAGAATTATTGAAATCGGTTCAGTAGTTTCGGAGCCTATTCGTTACATACAAACAAACAAACAAACAAACAAACAAACAAATCTTTCCTCTTTATAATATTAGTATAGATAAACTATAATAATAAAGAAACCATAAATAATCAGCCATTTTTTCAAAAACCACATGGCTTGACAGACTAATCGCGATCTTAAAACAATCATAACTTACCGAAATCGCAATTGCCAACAATGCCACTCTCCACAAATGCTGCTGGGCAACCGACCGAGGGGTAGATAGACGCCAGAAGTGATAGAGCCACGCTAACATAGGTAATGAGAATTTGTGAACGCGTAAAGTGTCTGTCAGACCACACGTCGGTACTTAAAGGTTAAGTACCTAAGGAAAAATATGTACCTATAGTTACCTATCCAGCTAAGAAAATGTCAATAGGCAGAAAAGATACGAGTGCCTAATAGGTTTTCAATCGTAACACCAACATGCATTAAAATAACTATGTATAGTTAAATCATAAACTAAAATACTGATCAATTATGTTTGTATTACATCTAAAAGTAAACGCTTGTTACTGTCAATCTGTTAGTCAATGATTATATGGATAAAGTGTTCACACAATTCAACAATTTCGAAACATTGACAGGCAGTTGCATGCATAATTAAAATGAAACTATTTTCTGATGCATTTGAATATTTACAGCTTAAATTAAACTGTAATATATTTAGATATTTTAATCTATCAACCTAATAGAGTATTTGGTAAAAGCCAGATATGAAGTAACATTTTGCGTGCATGTTGTTTGTTATTTCCAAACATGCCATAAATCTGAAATCATCAACACTCATTATCTAATTGTGGTGTTTCCTCTGTATTTATACGCCGATTTAGTCAAAATTAGGTAGCATGAGGTATATTACTAGGAATATCACACAGGTTACTTTTATCCCACACGATTTTCGGGAAATAGCAACAATAATGTGAATTAAACAACTGTCCAAATCTAGAAAAAAAAACTAATACAATTTTAAAGGAAATATAAATATCACTTATTCGAACCGAAGATAACTTCATCGAGAAGAAGGTTATTTTCATCCCACGAGATTCTCAGAAAATAACAAGAATGATAGGAATTTAACAGCTGGGCAGTGGGCAATTCTACAAAATTATAGAAACTTACAAAAATATAGCCTTACAATTTAAAAGGAAATATAAATATCACATTGTCGAACCGAAGAAAAATTAAGTCAATATACTACCAAATTTCCCCTAAGATATATTGGGAGCCATTAACCGAATTGATTTCCTTACACCCTTCCGCTACAAATCAGCCTACCTACATTAAGGTGCTCGGAAAATAACCAGAAAAAATACTTTAGTGTTTTCAGTCATTACTTTCCAATGGGATTTAGAAAAGAAGGTTTATTTTCAAAAGGATTCGTAATGTTTTTGCGTCGTTTTAAAAAAAGAAAAATAATGGAAGGTGGTATTGGCAGTCTAGTTATATTATACCATTTAATATTTAAATCAATAGTTCAAACATTTCTAACCAGCTTTTATCATTTGCTTGGTATTTTTTAGTGATCTTAATAGTTAGGACAAAGTTTGAACAAAACAATATTCTGGAAAATCCACAGAAGCATTTTACTAAGTAAATCGTAGGTTCAAAAAAAAAACTTAAACAAAGTATCAAACAATCGTAGAATGATTGATAAACATTTCTATTTCAAACCTTATTTGCTATTTTTTTTTTTCATATACTCAAGATAATAAGCAATATTGGAGTTAGGAGTCAGTCATCAAACATAGATTAAAGTTGTAATTATTAAACATCTTTAAAATATACTGATTTCAAATCAGGTTACCAACAAAAACTAAATTATGCTATCAATACAACAAAATGTAAAATAAATAATACAATTTCCTTGAGGGTAGTCCTCAATCCCGGATCTATAGCGGGGTCAAGGGTACCGCTCTAAAGAGGACGTCTCGTTTAGATAACTTTATACGAGAACGGGATTGGGACTAATTAGAATATGCCGATTTGAAGTGTATTGTTGTAGTTTACTAGTATATAGAATACTAGCGGCGTCTCGCGGTTTCACCCGCGTAGTTCCCGTTCCCGTGGGAATACGGGGATAAAATATAGACTGTGCTACTCAAGGTGAATGTAGCTTTCTAATGGTGAAAGAATTTCTGAAATCGGTTCAGTAGTTTTATAGCCTATTCGTTACAAACAAACAAATCTTTCCTCTTTGTAATATTAGTTTAGATATACTACAGTACTTTTCTTTTCTTCTCTACTCAATATTTTTCAAATTGCGAATTCTTCCTTAGGAAACGTAATGTCACTTTTCATTACTCAAGCACATTTCGTTTCTATATGAAAGAAATACCAATCGAATTGAAAACGTCCTCTTTTTCGAAATCGGTTAGAAGGAACAAACTAACACATACCATTTAATTATAAAACGAAACGTACGTCATTGTTTATAATTAATATCTTTTTACGGGATATTTACACGTATCAGTGCAGAGCGAGACGCCATTGCGAGCGCATCGCACTCATCCTCCTGATGAAGACCACCGAATGTGGCTGAAACTAGTCGAGGGATTCGACTTATAGGTACGTGTTAGATTAGTAGACTAAGTTGATGTGAAATTCCCTTTTACCAATCCCGTTAGCTTATTATATCCTTTTACCGGTTATCAAAAACTTTACAATAAGTTCGCCCACTATAGTTTTTACGTGAAAAGAATGATCACTGCATCCATCGTTACAAAATTTCCATGAAATTAGTAACATGCTGGTTCCACGTCCAAGAATAATAGAAAAAAACTTGGAAATATCTATTAATAAGCTTGAAAAATAACATGTCTTTCTTCCTTACCTTCACAAACACAACACACGTCAATCCACGACTTCATTTTTCGTTAAAAAGGCGAACAAATCCCATACATTTTCCATAATAATGGATTTTCCAATATTCCTTTGACCTTTTAAAGCTTCTTTACAAGTTTCCTCGTGTATTCTTTATATTTCTCGTTAATAAATTATTTTTATCCAAATAAAAGAAAACCAACAATTGTAGATACAGACATTTTGTGGTATCAAACTTGTAAAAGATATCTTAAACATTTCTATTTTTGGCGAAAATCGATAACTCTGCCGGCGAGTTTATTTAATATTTATAGTTCAAAAACAGTTTTCGACGATTTCTTTGTTAAAAAGACTTACGTTTTTTTTGTTACATAAACTATTTCTTGTTACTGTAATATCATCAATGTGAGAGGTCTTTGTTAGGGTTCTTCTTCTATTTTTTGTTTATCAGTACTATATATATTATCAGTAGATAGAGATAGCCACCGCGTGGCAGCCAGATCCAGCTAGAAGGCGACGCGGCAGACCGAGGCGAATATGGCGGGACGAACTCGACAACTATCTCGTCAACTGGAGAGAAGTGGCCAAAGATCGAGAGTCATGGAAGGAGGAGGGAGAGGCCTTTGCCCAACTGTGGGACAGCTATGGCTAATATAATAATATCTCGTATAATAAGTACTATAGATCAAAAAAATATTTTGTGAAATCCACTAAATACCGGGGAGATTTCCTAGCATGAAATTATTATAAGTAAGTACTTAGTTTTATGATAAAATAACAATAATTCCTAATAAAAATGTAAAGTTAAAAGCTGTTGAATTATTCATCGATACCCGCCCTTCCTAGAACCAAAATTTAAAAGAAATTAAGCCTCTACCTTAATTTTCTCGCTCTAACGAACCATTAGTATTAACCAAGTGTAAAATTGAAGCCGACATTGTAGTCCGCTTCATTTTACATCGGCTTATCCACATTGCACCGCAAGCCGGTCTGCGTTGAGTTACCTTGTGATTAGTGCTGTCAAATAGTAGCTAAGTGCTGGCACTGTACAGCGCTGTATGGCTGCGATGTTAGATATTCTCAAATGTACAAATGCTGCACTTAGGTCCCACATTTAGCTAATGACGAGCATCAAAACTTGGTTTAATTGTAAGTGTTGATGCGATTTTGAACCTTAAGTGAATGAAGAATTTCTCATCTACATAATTATGAAGCAAATCACATCTGACAAGGTAAGTTACCTTTAACTTAGGTGAAAAAAATACGCTCACTGTCATTCACGTACACACAACCGCGATAAATATTAGTGAATATTTTGGAATCGAATTCGCAACACTCCTCTGTTTGACGGTCTAGCATGTTAATCATAGTAGGATGGTATCAACAAAAAAACAATTAAACTTGATTTATTAAAATAGGTATAGACTATAGTCCGTGATCGCATGGAGCTCCATGATTTTACAAGTGTAAGTCCAATGCCGCAAAAAAAATTGATTTAAAAGTACCCGGATGAAAATGTATTTATACCTTATTTCTGAACAAACAATATCGCACTAAATAGCTATCAAAGCACCCAACGCTAAACTATATTAAGTCACAAATCCCCAAATTTCCGAACACCGTAAAGCCACGACGAGGTATCCATGAATAAGATTTTCATAGTAATTATTGTCACAGATTTAACGCAAAGGTAATCCTTCAAACGAGTACCTTCTGTTTAAGACGTTAATTATAATTGTTATCGGGTTATATCAGAATTTACTACATCAACAGATCTTGTCAAGTTAAGCCTTGGACGGTGAAAATTATTTGTTGTGTGCGGTCGGGTCGGTACGTTTTGTTAGATCCCTTATTCTTTGAACATAATATGACTGCTTAAAGCTTGTTCTATGGACCGTTGCTTCTTAGCTGTTTGGTTATTTTTGTGTTACAAATATGTACGTACAGTATGTAGTAAGTTTTTAGCAATATACTTAGATAGGGGTGGCGGTGACACTATATGAGTAAGGAAATCGTTGAACGTGTTAGTTCTTAGAAGTTAGTGTCAATAAATTCCTACTAATTATAAAAAAAAATGTTTAACAATTTGTCAAAGTTTGGACAGTTTCCATGCAAAATAGCCGAACGGACTTGAATAATATTTTTCTCATGATATTTCATAACTTTTACACATTGATTAAAAAAATCCCACGCACCAGATTTTTTATTAATATAACTGCAGCACATTAATTAAATAAATATGAATAAAATAATGTTTAAAAACCTAAACCAAAATTTAGTTTAAATACCATATTTTTAGAAGTATTTCATACACTAGATTAAACTATTTTCAATTTCAATTATTTACCTCTGTTATTCCGAAAATGTCATGCTGAAATAATGTAATTAACGCGCAATATTTTCGAAGAATTGTTTATTCGGTGACATTCAAACTTGTTTATCGATTAGATATTTCTAGGAATAAAAATATTCACGCTTTTTGCTGGTATAACTTCAACACCAATGAAAATATAATTGCTTTTATCGGTAATTAATTAAGAACTTTTTTTGTTATTTCTTGTGTCTTTTTATGTTCTTATTCAATATGTTTGGAGTTAATTTCCATGGAATTGAGTAATTTAATTATCTTGTATTAGAAATAAGGGATCGAAGGGTCTACAAGGCCACTGACCCTAGTCATGCGGTCACCAATTTGTCACAGAAATGAGACCTCGTATAATTTTATTATGACTTTGTCGGTTAATAAATTATGTATCTTATTTTTATGACTTCTCGCCGATTAATTATTACACACTTCTTCTGTCTTCTATGGTACTTGGTTTTCTTCTTTTCTTACTGATTCATTTAAAAAATAGTTCTAAAGTCTACAAAGTTCAGAAACCTGTATAATAACTTCACATGGATCGGTTACACGCATTTTAGTGTAGTGATTACTCTCATTCCTCGTCTCTGTTTCAATATATTCAATACAATCAGCATTTAGTATGGAATAAGCTATACCACTGTTATGATAACAAGTCAAAGGCATCAGCTAATGTTAAACTATTTGATTACGCACGGTCCCCGGTTCAAGACCCTGCTAAAGTTAGTGAAAGTTTTGTATATATTTTTCAACTTAATTCAAGTCGTAATTTGTTTTTCTCTTTGCTCTTTATCATTATTCCATGATTATTTGCTTCTTAGCACTGATTCTTCTCTCCTCATGCGCACTGAATGTCACGCATAAACAACTATCCTCCAAGAAGTACCAGGCGACCATAAAACAAAACCACTGTTCCATTTCCCCAGCACTTTATAGATGCAACTTGATAGGAATTGAACTCGTAACCTTTCCGTTGTAAACCCGGTCACTTCACCACAAATACTTCCATTTAATTACGTTCCATTCCATTGGTTAATTCTTAGAAGGTAATTAAACTTCAAGATTTTATAGGCGCCCATTATTTTGAGGGTTTCTTGGGGATATTTTTTATGTTCACTCTAAATTCGTTGATAATGTTTAGATTGATTATGTCATGTGATTTGGTAGTTTTTAAGATGATTTTATTTAGGTTTTCATATAATGTTTGTTCGGAGTAATGTTTGTATGTGTTAGTTCCATCAAATTTAAAAGTTTATTTAAAACAACTTTCATCAAGTGATTGTGCTGAAAGTCTAAATTCAATATTCTTCTTCTTTGCGTATCGACTCAAATTTTTGAGGACCAACACTCGGCCACCGATATGGCACTATCAGTGGCCTTGTAAAGGTCCCCGCGTGTGCAGGTGTAGGGACACGCACGGCAAGTCAAAAGTTGTTCAATATAAGTACTATAAGAATGTCGGATATCAATGACATGTTATTTTAAAAGAAGCCATTTCTATTTATTCTTCAGAATGAGTAGTTTGTTTGTTTTAGTTGTATTAAAAGTCCTTGCGTATTATTTTAACTAACTGGTTTTAATTAAATATATTATATATAAATTAAAATTACAATGTAAAGGTTATGTAAATACGTGTATACATAAGTGAAAGTTTGTTACGCGTGTAACGCTTAAAGTTCAAATTTGGTAAACCATGCTTTTAACTAAAAACTAATAATAGGTACTATTACTAAATACTAAACTAAAAGTTTTTAGATATAAAAGCAACTAAAAATGAGTACTTAATTCATCATTAATCAGCACTCATCTCGTCTCATCTCACTTTCGAGATAAGAAAACAGCTTATTTATTTACTATTCTAAGAGTGTCTTTCCGCCATATTTTAGGCGTAGAAAGAAAAGAAAAAACTTGCGTAAAGGGTTCACAAAATGGCCACCATTCAAGACACCCTGCAGCGTAGTTGGTCGAACGACTTTCCTTATAGGATTTAGAATTAACACTTAAAAGTTTTTGACTTGATTTATATACAAAAATATGTCTCCTTCAGGTGCGGAGAAAAATACGATGATGGTCATTTATTTTCGTTGACTTTTTTATGTTTATGTAATAAAAAGGCGCTCCCGCTGTTTGGACGCTTAGATCTTATAAATAGCCAACGGATTGAAATACAGTTTTTAACAATAGATAGTGTGATACAATACTTGAACTTTTAAATTATATATGGGTGAAACCGCTAACAATAAGTTACCGGCGGCTTAGGTATTAACTCCATATTTTTTTTTACCCGGATTAGGCTTGCACTTGACTGTAACTCGCCTGATGGAAAGCGATGATATAGCCTAAGATGCAGCGTGCTCGCCTAGAAGGTACCTATTCACTCGCGACTTAAAAAGACCCAGATTGTATGTATGTTTCATAAAATTATATCTTAATAGCGGCGTCTCGCGGTCTCACCCGCGTGGTTCCCGTTCCCGTGGGAATACGGGGATAAAATATAGCCTATGGTACTCAGGGTGAATATAACTTTCTAATGGTGAAAGAATTTTTGAAATCGGTCCAGTGCTTTTTGAGTTTATTCGTTACATACAAAAATACAAATCTTTCCTCTTTATAATATTAGTGTAGATATCCCCCAAATCAGAGTTTTAATTATCACAACATAACATAATCATTCACTCTATAATCAATCACTCAATATCATCTTCATAAATAGTAATTGACCCCTAACTAGGTTTAATATTTGTATTTAGGTTGTATGAAACTCCACAAGATTTTGTTTTTAAGTTATTCATATTATTATCTTGTATACGAGTACTTATTTAATTTATATAAATAGAGAAAGAAAACCAAAATAATGCTGAGTTTCTTCTTGGCTGAAATAACTTGCGCTGGTAGATTCAGAAAGAGTTTTCGAAGAAGGCACATCCTAGTCCATCCACATCCTCCAGACCTATAATGATTATTTTATATTGTCCATTTAAAGTCTTCTTTAGTAATCTCTAAGATTGAAAATTGTCCTTTGAGACCCAAACTAAATAAAAATGTTTTGAAAATCTAATTTCAATTCAATATTCATGTACCAAGAAAACGGCTCAAACGATTTGGATCGAATTTCGTTTGTAGACAATATAATAAACAGTTTTAATTGAATGTAATCTATGGCGGTGTTTTTTCTTGGAAACCACGAAAATCCTGATTGAAATTTCCCAAAAATCCCGTCGCTCGCTTTCCCATCTAGCCAGGTGTATCTCATGGGATTTTTAACGGGAATTTCAAACTTTATCCCCTAATTTTAACCCGCTTATGAGATTATTTTCTCCCCTTACAATTTTCAATCATTCTTATGGATGGAACTTTTATGTAGTATACTTTAAGACCCAACCTTTTAAACTGTAAGTAAGTAATCCGTTGTATAATGTTAGATTATAAATAACCTCTTAGTTTATATCTTTAACCGCATAGTTTTTCATAATAGTATTTCCTTGCGTTAATTATCAACTAGTTAAATAATTAAGATTTATTTATTTGAGAAAACCAACAGCAAAGATTTTACAAATACTTTTGTATAATTTTACTGTTAAAATTTGAACCTTATGGAACCAAGTGCACAATCTGGAAGTTAAACTATGGAAATTTGAATGAACAAAAATTGTGTACGAACTGGAAGTAGAAGTGTACCAACTGGCAATAAGCCATTCTTTAAGCCGTAAGTAATCCTCAGTCAAAGATATAATATTAATAACCAATTAGCTCATTTCTTTTCCTCCTTGTTTCCCTTTCACTAATATTTCAATGCGTTATTTATTGACCGGTTAATTATGATAAAACCAAATAGTTATACCTAAAGCGACGCCATTTTCTTCCCAACACGGTGCCATGCGGTTTAACTTGAATTTAATTTTAGTTAACATATGAATGTAGTGCCGCATAACCGCAGTCTTGATCACAATCGCGGATAACTTTAGATCTGTTGAAAGTATAGTTTAGGGATGAATTTTAAGGAAATTATTTAGTATTATTGTAAATAAAAGGAGGTTTTTATAGTAATACGTTGAGATGGTCTTACAATAGAAAGTCCGTCTTAATTATAGAATTATCTTCCTTTCACAAATGATCAATGTCTTCTGTCGAAGCAGCCATCGCGTAAAACTCTCAAACTCCCAATTCAATTTCAATAAGTCCTTAATTTGTTTACCACAGAACAAATTAACTTTTTCTAGTTCGAGTTTAAAGTTATGTAACTTAAAATGAACTTGAAAAATGTTAAAACTCCATTATTAAGAGCTCACTTGACCTGTTTATTAAACATTCAACGTTTCCTCAAATATTTCTGTTAACTTTACAGAAGTACCGCAATTAAATAATAACGAGGAGCCCGCCGAATTCCGAGCCGCAGTTATTTCCAATGTTTGACTTTCACCTTATTAATATTTAATACGTAAAACTGTATTCTAGTTCAAAAGTTGGTCTCTGAATAATATATGAATACACTCTCGACATGCCGCATTTGAGGGTAGAAACACATGGGATTGAAACATTTAACTATGCTAATTTAATTGCAGTAACACTACTTACAGGTAGCCCTGATTGGTAGTAGTCGTAGCTACCTCACTCGCACGCAAGGTTAAATCACAAGTCACAAACATAAATGCACAGTTGTCGATATGGTGCACGCATGTGCGTCACTTCACGTCACTAACACTATGGTGGTCCACCAGGGTTTGTATGCGGTGCGGGGAGAGCGTCGCGGACGACCGGCCGGGCGGGATCCTCAGCTCGCACTGCCCTGGGCGGCCTTACCGCGCGTGCCTAGCCATGCCGCCCGCCCCTCCCCGCTCTTTTACCTCAATACAGACAAGTACAAAAGTATGCTCTATAAGGGTATAACCAAAGAAAAACCGTATCCAGATGCTTCAAGGCATCGGTTCGTTACTCAAACATTGGTAATACCTACAGACGATGTTTTCAAAATTCCGTTTATTTAGATAGATTGCTTAGTTAAAGGTCAGACCTTTTTCGGAGAACTGTTCACAATATACAGATTTTTATGACATAATATTTTTGATATGTTTTCGGTTACAAATATTATTTATTAATCTAGAGAAAATAATATTATCAAAATTGTTTTATGCTCAGATTGTATATCGTTGTCGAAATGTTTTAGTGGTAAAATAAAAATCAGAGAATATCATTCTTACGTACGAGTACTTACGTATGTCAGCTTCGATTATGTTTTTCACAGTTCGTCGATGTCAAGGATGATAATGGGCCGATTTCGATAATTCTTTATATTGGTTTATTTCTCAAAAAAGGCGTTCCTTTAGTAAGTGAAACCAATTACCGATACAAACGAAATAGTCAATTAATATTTTATGTACGAAAATGTACTACATTAAAATTTTGTTGTCATGTTAATATTTTCAATTTGTTCTGAAGAACAAATTTGTTTAAAATTTCGTAAAATGTTATTAAAGCTGCTGAATAAAAATTTAAAAAATCTAAAAGTATATCGAAATTATAATGGAATTCCAACGTTTACCTTTAATTAAATTGCAAAAGAAAACAAAAATTCCCTGACCCAACATTTATTTCCTTTCTTTTTCCTCAAACCAAAATCCAATTAAAATCAACTAATCGATAGATTACACCATAAATATCGATTTATAGAAACCTTAATCGTCCCACAAGTAGGTCAAATTCGAAACCACAAACATTAGAAGAACTCTGAATTGTAATCAATAGTTAGCGATTGGAGGTCAAAGTCAGATGGTTATTAAGAAAAAATATATTAGTTTAAGGCATTCCTAATTGGCAATTGAGCGTAGGTTGGCACTATGCGTTTCAACATGAACTTTACTATCAAACGCATTGTGTGTATCTTTGACTTTTATTCGAAATAAGTTGATTCAATTCTTGCTACGTACAAAAATGGTTTTGAATTTTAAATTTATATGTACGATAAACGTTTATTTGACGATCATATTTCGGTGAAGCAAAACATCGTGAGGAAACCCAATGCATACACCAAGGAAGAAATTCTAAGGTTGTGTATGAAGTCGGCTAACCCACACTTGGCCAGCGTTGTTGACTAAGGCCTAATCACCCTAATTCAGAGTAAGCTCAAGCCCGTATTGGTTGTTAATGATTGATTTGTTATTAATCTGAATATGAAATTTTATACGAAACCCACTCATTCAGCAGAAACATACTTAAATACTTTTTGTAAATACACAGTAAGAATAAATAGCAAACAACCAGACCAAGACAAAAACATAGGTCCATGTCCGCCCACACAAAATATTTGTCACGAGCAAGAATCGAACTTGTAACAAAGGCAAGCAGTTTCTTCTTACAAAACCTTATGATTAACTCTTGGTCTTCAAAAGAATGTAAAATATGATATTTGGGCAATTGCAATGTCTCATACAAAAATACTCTTTACAATACATAACTCTCTTATTGATTGCGTCGAAAATTAAAACAAAAAATGCCTATTTTTTTTTATTTTCATATTAAATCTCAAATTATATATATTAGTGACTAGCTGTGCCCGCGGTTTCACTCGCGTAGTTCCCGCTCCCGTGGTAATTTCGGGATAAAATATAAGCGGGATAAGCATATGTCATGCACTGATAAATTAGCTTTCCATTAGTGAAAGATTTTTTGAAATCGGTTCAGTAGATCCCGAGATTATCCCTTACAATTTAACAAACACACAAACTTTACCCCTTTATAAAATTAGTATAGAAGTATAGATTATTCATTCTAGAGATTACTTTTTAACATATAACGTATAATTTTACTATATTTACGTCAACTCGTAATTAAATTCGTGTCAGTACTTTTCCTATCATTTCCTTTGACACACTTCAGTAAGTATACAATTAATTAATTTTATTGAATCATTTCGAAGCGAAGTGTTTGTGATTTGTGGTAAATAATTTTGAAATGGGGATTTCTTTTTTGATTTATTGTTGTAAATAGTAAAAAAATACTGTAGATAAAATAAAAGTAGTTTATATTCTCCATTTTGGACGTAACAGTAAAGTATCAGTAAGACCCCTCTGCAAAGTAAAGGCCACAATCTCACTATTATTACGAGTATTAAAACAGTGACGACGAATGTTGTATTCAGGAAAATACTACACTTACGCCACATTTCATTCAAATTCGTTTAGCCGTTTTAAACGTCAAAGAGTATAAATATAAAAAGTAATAAAAAAATATAAATGTGTTCGTATGCTACAATGGCGAAACGCGTAGCTGTCCTAGACATTATAATTATCAATGTAGAATACCTATGTTTATGAACCAATAAAATGTTTGCGATTTTATAAACACACAAACTATTGCCATTACATTATCAATAATGATACATAACTACATTAAAAACCTACTCTTCAACCAAAGTCACTTAAAATCAAGTTTAATCTTCACCAATTCGGTTATAAATTATATAATGTACATCATAAAAAGGAGAATACGGCGCGATCAATACAATAACACGAGTAAAATTAATTGAACGAGACCTTAATCCTTTCAGTGCGGCTTACTTTATATACGTACTGTCGTGGCAAGAAGGTTTGTCACCCTAGAGTCTATATTTGATCAGTATTGAGCGACAATCTGTTTTATAGATTGAGTATGATACGACGACCAATATGACAGTGTGGTTACCATGCTGGACTGCCATCCGTAAGGTTGCGGGTTCGATTCCCGTGCGGGGAAAATAAACATTTGCGTGAACCACAAATGTTTATCTCGGTATCGGTGTGTGTGTGTGTGTGTGTGAATGAGTGTGTGCGTAGTTTCTGATACCCTAGATACAAGTTGCGAACTTAGTTAGGGGTCAGTTATGAAAGATTATGGAGTGAATTAATGATTATTATGGTCATGATTATAATATTGAGTCGCTAGACTTAATTCAAAGGTATCGTATATATGAACGGTATATAAGAAAGTTGTCATACATGTCAGTATAATTCCCGTATATTGCAATTATTATTGTATGCCTAGTGTTTAGCAAGGTAAAGGTACTAAGAGATTACGATTTACCAAAGAATAAGTTTGGAAACTGACGTAACTATTCCAACCCTGACTGTACGCCCTTATTAACTTACAGGAAATTATTTAATAACGTACCTCCTCACATATGTACGAGTTAAACTTGGATTTCGGTTTTACTGTTAATATATAACTGTTTTATGATTGTGTAGTTAAATTGAGGGTTTGGTTAACGTTTTATTGGTTAAGTTTTTGATTTGGTTTGGTGGTGGTTGGAATATTTTCTTTATAAATTCTTTTTTCTTTTATTTCTTTTTATACTATAAAGGAAGAATTGAATAGATCTGCATTGACCTGCTAAACTGGAGGATGTTTTCGATTCCTAAGTCAAGCAATTTAACTAAAGTTTCCTAAATATTACTCGAGTTTGAGATCACCAACGTACATACGCTAAGTGTGATAATAACATTTACAAAAGAAAAAATATGAGGTAAAAATGTATTTTGAAATGTAGCTACAAAACATGTCTACGAGAAAAAAGAAGCGGCTACGAACGTGACGAATTAAGCGTAGTAGGACTACGTAGCGCTACGAAGTGTTAACAAACACTCCTCTTATTATATGAACAATTTTAAGGCTGCCTTAAAATTAATTTCATAATACGATACAAGGATTTCACTACATAGTCGATGATAACAATTAAACTAAAAAATTAAAAAAAGCCCAACACAATTACTTTCAAACCCCCATAACTTTTAAATGGGACAACCGATTTTCATGTCTTTTTCTGAAGAACACTCGCATGTAAGTCCTCTTTAATATAAAAAATAACTAAATTGCAATCGGTTCATCCGTTCGGTAGCTATGATGCCACAGACAGATCACACACACAGACACGTCAAACTTATAACACCCCTCTTTTTGCGTCGGGGGTTAAAAACAAAGTCGCTTCCGCGTCTGTCTGTCCCTATGTATGCTTATATATTCAAAACTACGCAACAGATTTTGATGTGGTTTCTTTTAATAAATAGAGTAATTCAAAGGGAAGGTTTTTCGCATAATTTTACTCCCACATTCTCACGGGAGCGGGAACTAGGTGAGTAAAACCGCGGGGCGCTGCTAGTTGAAAAATTAAATGATATTCAAATTTATTTCCTGTATTTAATCATAACATCCTTTTTGATGCCGGCAAATATTTTATCAGAATTTCGACTGAATTTATTTTTAAGCTTTGAGTTTTAATTTGTTTTTTTTTTTAACGTTAGATGTTTTTAGAAGAATGTAAACAAGCTTGTGTTTTTAAGCAATTTTAGAAAATACGAAAAACCTCGTGTTTTCCAACCGATGAATTTAGTGTATTTATACCGAATATTTTTTCAAAGGTCGTAATTGTTAAACATAAAAATGGTATAAACAATTATCTACACATAAAATATAGAATTATGTATAATTAATATATAACTACGTTGCTACGATTATTGCGCTACGAACCGCGATTACGCTTTTCAATAAGTATGTAAGTCGTAGTCGTGCTTCTAATTATTTATCTTGCATTGGAATTTTATTAAAACTGGTAGTTTAATCATATGAGTATAGATGTACTCGTATATAAACAAGTAAAAACAATTGTTTTTATATTATTATAAATAAATAATAATTGCTTTTATATAAGGTATCTAAACGAATAATACTAAATGTCAACTTACAACTACCTAAAAAACTATTTAGCTTCCTGGTAAAGCGTCAACGACTTCCCATTATTTACTACTCGTAACGCTCCGCAGCCTCACCAGCGTAGTTACCGATCCCGTGGGAAAACTGGAATAATGAAAACCTATGTTACACCCTGAAAAGTAAAATATCAAAGAAATAATTTTTCAAATCGGTATATGTAGGTAAAAGTTGTTTCTAAATCAATTCCATACAAACAAACAATCAAATCTTTCCTGTTTACATTATTTAATAGGACTATTATTTTAAATACCATACCTTTAACAACTTCAACTGCCAAAACAAAATCTCCTTTTATTGCTACTTGATTATTAGTAATCAAGTTTACAAGTACCAGCGTCTACCGCAAGATGGCGCTACCGTCGCGCGTCGACTCCGATCTTGCGCCTGATTGGCTGAGCGGAGCGCGTCCGCCATCTTGTGAAAATGGCGCGTCGGGTGCAACTGTGTAAAAGCAAGAAGGCTTTATTAATGTAAAAATTGTGTTAAATCGCTATAAATACTTACGCTAAAACGCAGACTTTAATGCTTGTGTGTGGTATATGCTTTTGTGAAAGTGCTTGAAATCTTTATCTTAAATTGTTCATAATATAACCGCGCCGGCTTTTACAATAGACTTTAAACTGATTGCTGTGATCTCCTGTCCTGCGCTTCAAGAAGACATTCAAAGGTACGGGCATGCTTTCATTTTGACTTCATAGTTATTAGTTAAACATTTTCATGTTTTTTTCATTTTTGTCTGATTTTCATCACTTTCAATAGCACGCATTTGACCATAGCAGACATATGAAATGTAAACTTAATTTGTTTTATAACTGTTTCCCCTATTCGCTTTATGTTACTTAATTTTACCAATTTCTTATAAGGTGTAAATTCAAGTTAACGGTTCAATGTGAAAATTCGTATTAACGTCATAAAATACAAATGTAATATAGTATAATACGTATGAAAGTGTACAAAAACAAAACCATACCAAAGTTCATCGCCCTTAATATCGACACATCTAAATAATTAGTGTTGCGAACTTATTCCCATATCCGATGCCAATACACAAGGATGTGTTCACATTTAGTTACATTGGTAGATAAACTTTGTTGTATAACACATCCGCATTGTGTACCTATACTTACTTAATTCTACGAGTATTATTAAAAGTTATACATGTCAATATATTGCTCATTTAACTATAAGTACGTCACTTAAATTATAATTACTAATATTGTGTTAATAAGTGCTAGTGTGTTTGAAAAGATAAGTAAATAATTGTATACTTACTAACGATGCCTCGGCAGTTACTGTTTACTTGCATGTGCAGTTGCCTGTCAAGCCTAACCGTGAATTATTCGAACAAGACGAAAGGACAAACGTGCAACACTTCTTTTCCACATATTTCAAGCTGAGCTTTTGTCGAAGGTAGTTATTGTGAATCTACCTTAACACGGTACACAGTAGCATGTTTGAGTTGTCGCATGGAAACTGAAACTCGACATAAAATAACGGTTTCTTCAATGTTATTAGAGGCAATAAAAAAGAAATTAAACTCTGTAACGTTACTCATTTACTTTATAATAGCGCTGTGGTATTATGTTGAGAAGTTGGTGAGCAATAAATGGATCAATACCCCGGCTTAGGTAAATTTTGAAGGGTTCATTAGTGTTAGAATGCGGTGTTTTTGGTTTATGGTTATATTAATAACTTAGTATGTAAGGAAAAATTGCTTTGATGGTTTATGAGTGTGTGTTTATTAAAGAAGAGGTGCCAGGTCCAATTTCTGGATCAAATGAGACATTATGTTACTTAATTTTTGAACAAACCACAAGTTTAAGAAAACCATCGTGAAAGTCTAGAGAAAAGCTAAGAATTATGCCTATTCCTTCTCATTGTATTATAGCTGAAAGCAAGGGCAGCCTTGAAATGAAATTTTCAGTTTTTTAGACAAGTTACTTTCTAGGAAAATAGAAAATATGATGAAATGAAATGACTTGAAATATTGTCAAAAGCTGGAATTACACTGGTACACACATAGAGCAAAATAAAATATACTAGCAGCGCCCCGCAGTTTTACTCGATGGAATCCGTAGCTCGTAGTATCATACAATATCGGCACAATTCACCATCGTGTGTTAAAAAATTTAGTACCAAATTTAATCTAAAATAAAATAAACAGTTTAATCTACATCTATACAGTAGTATTTGCGTGAAAGAGTAACAAACGCCCAAAGTCACAAACATACAAACTTTCGCATTTATAATATTAGTAGAATTATTTTTTTTCATTTAATGATGCTTTACCAAAATGTTTACAAAACATGTACAAACAAAACTGTTAAATGTTTCATAAATCATTTAACTTGTCTCGTATGGTTAACGATTGTTTCCGTTTATTGGTCTAAAGTCGTATATTTGCGACGATTTACGAGCGTCAAAATGGATAAAAATAGATATTATTATAACTGACGATGGTATTTGAATGTGTAAGAGGGGTTGAAAGTATAATTATGCTTTTAGGATGTAAACATATTTGCGAATATGTTTACATCTTGATTTGATTATTAAAAAACGTCTTAATACCTCAATTAATCAATCACTGTATCATCTTTTATAGTATTGACTTCCAACTAGGTTTATAACCTGCATCTATTGTATCAGAATCTACGCACACACTCATTCATATATTCACCCAGACCAAGATGAAAAATTGTTGATTACCTACACAAATATTTACCTCATTCGGGAATGAACTAGCAACAATCTATTTGACAGTTATATAGATATTATATTAGGTATGAATTATTCCAAGGAAATAAGGACATGATATCCAAGTAAGCGTTAAACACAAAGCTATATAAACAACGCTAAGCTAAGCATAGCATAACAAGGTACCGTCACGTCACAATCGCTAAAAGTCGTTAATTCGCATCCGGCTCGAGGCCTTCAAACAAGTTTAAAATCCTTTCCAACATCAATCTTGCTACATCCCACTTGATCTCAGTATTTATCTTTTAAGGACAATGACAGCCGATTTGTCACAACCCCCGCTGAGAAACGTTCGACTCATTTGGTAATCGTTACTAAATTTTGTATTGATTTTTTTAAAATATCTTATACTCTAATATTCATAGTTATAGACGTAAAATTCTGCATATAAACCTTAATCTTGAATCACTATCTATTGCTAAAAACTGCATTAAAATCCGTTGTGTAAGTAGTTCAACGTATCTAAGCGTGAAAACATAGGGGATGACTTTGCTTAAACATAGGGAGTGACTTTATTTTAATACTTGCAGGATCTTAAATGTGACATGTACGTTTTTGTTGTATAATTAATTAAAATATTCTAGTCGACTTATAAAATGCTTCCATTACCAATCAAACAAAAAAAACTAAACAAAATCATTGAAAGTACAACCACGGTTCAAAAACGTATTTACAAATTAAACTAATAACGAAACTGGGACATTTCTTGATATTTCTCTTCAAACATCCCCGCTTAGGGACACGAACAAAATGGAAACTGTATAAGTAGCCGTTGAAATACAAATTGTCAATCTGTACCAATCAAATAGAATATCGTCTCCCTGCGCGGATAGACTCGCTTCTTCACCCATTCAATTCGATCGATTCTCGATTCGCGCCCATTAATTTCGTTTCGAACCATTTTTAGATCTGTTACTCTGTTTAGAATGGAATAAATAAATATAAATATAAATATAATCATTCACTACATCATCTCATTATAGTAACTGACCCCTAACTAAGCTAGAAGCTTGTATCTAGGGTATCAGAAACTACGCACACACTCATTCACACACACACCCAGACCGAGACAAACATTTGTGGTTCACACAAATATTCGCCCCGCGCGGGAATCGAACCCGGAACCTTACGGATGGCAGTCCGGCATGGTGACCACTCTGCCATCGCGGTCGTCAATATGAATGGATTTTTTTAAGGAAATATTGGATTTATCGTATTTAAATTGATTTTTTGACTATGTCCTTAGGTTGAAAATGGAAGGTTAGATTTTCTTATGTATATAAAGTTTGTAAAATACCTTATACTCTTACATTATCATATGACACATATACAGATTGTATACGTTGATAAGCAAGATCATAGATTGAATATTAGAAATAAACGTTTGTTGGAGGTTATTTCGGTCAATAAGAAAACAGATTCATCTACATATCTTATATATAAAATTCTCGTGTCACAGTTTTCGTTGCCATACTCCTCCGAAACGGCTTGACCGATTCTCATGAAATTTCAGTAGGTTTGAGAATCGGCCAACATCTTTTTCATCCCGAAATTCCCACGGGAACGGGAACTACGCGTGTGAAACCGCGGGGCGCAGCTAGTAATATTATACAAATCTTGATTTGATACATACAGAAATAGCCTACAAAACAATGCAACTAACCCATCCCAAACTAAATGAATAAACTTACGAGTACTTCTCTCATTACTGGGATAATTTTCCTTAAAGTTTCGATCTGTGATAACTACATAAGTTTTATCTTTGATGTAACTAGTACATAGATAGTTATGTAGTAAATGACATGTGTTATAGAATTACATGTGATCCGAAACATCTGCGTCATTTCCTCAATATCCAACCAGTGCGGCCTACAAGCATTAGATAAGGGTCGGGTTTGCTTAGGAGCGGGTAGCGGGAGCGATTTCATACACAGTTTTTTCACGTATTTATTTATTTATTTATTTATTTATTTAGAAAAAACATCAACAGCTTCATACATTAAACATTTTTTATAAGTGTACAACAAAATCAAAATTCTGATGTATAAAGCCAATAACAGATGTTTATATATATACGTATTGATTACTATTGAAAAATATTGAGATAACCTAAATGTGTGGAGCACTATCATCATTAGCTCATATATATTTTCCCACCGAGGGGCTCGAGACTACCCTAAATTAGGACAATGTAAAGCACTATAAAAAAATAATACAAATATTCAAACTGCACATTATTGTTCCGAACTACTCATAATGAAGAAGTCATAGAATAGTAAAGTTTGTAGCAAGAGATGGTATAGAAAACCAGATTTCATACACCTTATTTAAATTATGTACGTGACTATAATTTATCAAAATATCGTTCCATGATCAATATATTTTTAGAGGTAGTTGTTATTTTATCATCTACTAGCGGTCCGCCCCGGCTTCGCACGGGTTAAATTTTCCCATTGATTTTCCTGTTTTTTTTTTTTACATTAAAACCTTCTCCTGACAATACCAAACATAACAAAAAAAGAATTAGCGAAATTGGTTCAGGCGTTGTCGAGTTATGCGCTTACCAACACATTTTGCGATTCATTTTTATATTATAGATTTGATGTCGTCTAGTGTAGACTGTTTTTTTCTGTTTATATATTTTCATTCTATTAGTGAAAACTTTTAATTAGCTTTCAGTATACATGTCAATGGCATGTATTTATATGTATCATAAGGCCTAACGCGCACCACGATTGTATTTTTTGCGACACTATTTTAAAATCGTGCTATTAGAAATCGCAAAAATAATACTGCGCGCATCGCGATGAAAAATTGCGATGAATTGCTCATTCTCAACATGGATTTCGTACAAATTGCTTGTATTGTTTTGCTTCTTCGGAAGAGGAGGAATAAAAGAACACATAAATACTGGACTCATCCTTTTACAGCAGAAAGATATGTTAAAGGTTTCTTTTATCTGAAATACAATGATCTTCGACAATATCCAAAAAAATTCTTTGGCTATTATAGAATGACGATTCAGACATTTGACAAACTATTAAGAATTGTTGGACCTCAAATTGCATACAATAATACTTGTTCATCCTTGCAACGCGGAATGGCGACTGAGCGGCGGAGCTGAGCTAGGTAGCGATTTTAAATCGCAGTGCGCGCGTGTCCATATAACTTCAAATGCTATAATTTTATTTTGCGACAATCGCGTCGCGCGCTGTCGCGGATAAATGTGACAAATCACAATTTTAAAATAGCAACTATTTATTTGTCGTATATGCGCGCACATACTTACTAACTCATACGTTGCATTTCTGCGACAAAATTATCGTGGTACAGAAAATCGTGGTGCGCGCTAGGCCTAACATAACATAATCACTCACTACATCATCTCATTATAGTAACTGACCCCTAACTAAGCTCGAAGCTTGTATCTAGCTAGGGTATCAAAACTACGCACACACTCATTCATACACATACCCAGACCGAGATAAACATTTGTGGTTCACACAAATATTTACCCCGCACGGGAATCGAACCCGCAACCTTACGGACGGCAGACATGGTGACCACTCTGCCATCGAGGTCGTCATCACTAATTTTGTTTTAGGTGTAAGTTTTCCGAACATAAATAAATAGCAAAATAATCAATACCCCGCTAATCGCTTCACCCATGCCCAACCAACACCATAATGAAAGTTACGTAACAGGTCACAAACTGTTGGGAAGGCGTAATAATACCACTCCGCTTCGCTCGCTTAGCACAAGCGAGCGGAAATTAACAGCTCCGAGCGAGGGTGAGCTGAGCTGAGCGGCAGCGGGAGCGGAACTACGAACCCGATTTATCGCTCACCGTTGTGTACACCGCAAGTTTATAATGGTCCAACTGAACAATGGACATGTGGCCACTAATCTTAGGTCACACTGTGTTTGATTTCCAACGTTTGCCGGATATTACATTTCATTTTACAGCTGGAGATATCTAGTTTTACCGATAAATAGTTAGTGGACTTACTAATGAGATTTCAAATTGGAACTCGTTTATTGTTTCTAGTATGGTCGATTGGTTTTCTGTTTATAGATTTACTTCGAACTTGCTGCGTCCTGCGGTTTGACCCGCCTTCATTGTCATCGTACATTACATTTTGAATAGCTAGGCTAATTACATCGATAATTTAGACTATCCAACACAATAAGAATGTTTCAAATCGAACGAGTTTCTTGTAAAAATATAAGTAAGTCTAAGTAGATTTTAATATGATTTATTTAACAGATATACGAGTATTTGTTGAGGCATTGGACCGAATAAATTTTAGCTAAGAGCAATTTTTCTAAAAGCATTTCTTTGTGTTTACGTTGTTACCTAATTACATTTACGAAAATATTTACTTATCTTTTAAGTTTTAATGTTTTCCAAACATCAGCTTAAACATTGTTGACATTTGACTTAAATTAGTAGTTAGTTTTAACACAAATTTCAGTCATATTTGATCAACTAGCCTCTGCCAATTTAAGTAAGAGAATTCCACATATCTCTAACATAAGGCACTTGGATTTAACACTTTATATCATTTACGTAAGGTGGCATTTTCTTCTCGAACTCTTAATCTATACTAATATTATAAAGACGAAAGATTTCATTTTTTTTGTCTGTTTGTATTTGATGGACTCCAAAACTATTGGATCATACTAACTTGACTCAAAACTATTTGGATGAAAGTTGGGGTTTTTTCCCTTATAGTCAAGTATGGAATAAAGCAGAAAATTATAATTCTCTTAATTTGCACGAGATTAAGATTCACGAGGGCAAAAGTACGATACGCTAACGTGTTTTTATAAGAAACAAAATTAACTTTAAATAAATAAAATCTCATACTATTCAGGCTAACATCATCCCCGTATATAAACAAACCCATACCACCGAAGAAACTGCGTTATTATCCAATATAAATGTCACAGTTGAAGCACACAGGTAACTTATATCGATGATATGAAACTGGAGTGCTCATTACCGATTCGTTTCGTTCAAAACTCGGTCAAGTGTTAACTTATATAGCGCCCTACTGTAATTGCCAGCCGATAATGAAGTTGCAAGAAGCGCGAGCGGGGAAATTAAAGGTGGAATTAACCTTAGCACCGTAAACTGTTCGTGTCACATGCCGTTTATTTATAATCTCTTTTTGTTTATGTATGGTATTGTGTGATAGGCTGTTTTCTTTTTGTGTTGTTTGACTCCTTGGTTTTCAGAAACGATATTTTATCGCGTCCTCGTCACCACCAGTGTAACCTGGTCGAAACTTCAGGGTAACTTTCAAATAATTATTATTTAGTTATACGCGACTAAAACCTGTAAATTATGTCAACAATGAATTCCAATCGCAAAAATAAAAAAGTGTATTCTATCAGATCTGTCAAAACAGCTCAAATCACTCAAACCACTACCATTTCTACCACTTCCATTTCTACCACTTCCATTTCTACCACTTCCATTTCTACCACTACCATTTCTACCACTACCATTTCTACCACTACCGTTTCTACCACTACCATTTCTACCACTTCTATTTCTACTACTGTCATTTCTACCACTTTCATTTCTACCACTTCTATTTCTACTACTGTCATTTCTACCACTTCCATTTCTACCACTTCCATATCTACCACTTTTTTTCTACCACTTCCATTTCTACCACTTCCATTTCTACCACTACCATTTCTACCACTTCAATTTCTACTACTGTCATTTCTACCACTTCCATTTCTACCACTTCTATTTCTACTACTGTCATTTCTACCACTTCCATTTCTACCACTTCCATATCTACCATTTCCATTTCTACCACTACCATTTGTACCACTTCCATTTCTACCACTTCCATTTCTACCACTTCCATTTCTACCACTTCCATATCTACCACTTTTTTCTACCACTTCCATTTCTTCCACTACCATTTCTACCACTTCCATTTCTACCACTTCCATTTCTTCCACTTCCATTTCTTCCACTTCCATTTCTACCACTTCCATTTCTACCACTTCCATTTCTACCATTTCCATTTCTACCACTACCATTTCTACCACTTCCATTTCTACCACTTCCATTTCTACCACTTCCATTTCTACCACTTCCATTTCTACCACTTCCATTTCTACCACTTCTATTGCTACCACTTCCATTTCTTCCACTTCCATTTCTACCACTTCCATTTATACCACTTCCATTTCTACCACTTCCATATCTACCACTTTTTTTCTACCACTACCATTTATACCACTACCTTTTCTTTTACTACCATTTCTACCACTTCTATTTCTACTACTGTCATTTCTACCACTTCCATTTCTACCACTTCCATATCTACCACTTTTTTCTACCACTTCCATTTCTACCACTTCCATTTCTACCACTTCCATTTCTACCACTTCCATTTCTACCACTTCCATTTCTACCACTTCCATTTCTACCACTTCCATTTCTACCACTTCCATTTCTACCACTTCCATTTTTACCACTTCTATTGCTACCACTTCCATTTCTACCACTTCTATTGCTACCACTTCCATTTCTTCCACTTCCATTTCTACTTCTGTCATTTCTACCATTTCCATTTCTACCACTACCATTTCTACCACTTCCATATCTACCACTTTTTTCTACCACTTCCATTTCTACCACTTCCATTTCTACTACTTCCATTTCTACCACTTCCATTTCTACCACTTCCATTTCTACCACTTTCTTTTCTACCACTTCCATTTCCATTTCTACTACTTCCATATCTACCACTTCTATTTTTACCACTTTTTTTCTACCACTTCCATTTCTACCACTTCCATTTCTACCACTTCCTTTTCTACCACTTCCTTTTCTACCACTTCCATTTCCATTTCTACCACTTCCATTTCTACCACTTCCATATTTACCACTTTTTTTCTACCACTTTCATTTCTACCACTACCATTTCTACCACTACCATTTCTACAACTACCATTTCTACTACTACCATATCTACCACTACCATTTCTACAACTACCATTTCTACTACTACCATATCTACCACTTTTTTTCTACCACTTCCATTTCTACCACTTCTATTTCTACTACTGTCATTTCTACCACTTCCATTTCTACCATTTCCATTTCTACCACTACCATTTCTACCACTTCCATTTCTACCACCTCTATTTCTACCACTTCCATTTCTACCACTTCCATTTCTACCACTTCTATTTCTTCCACTTCCATTTCTACCACTTCCATTTCTACCACTTCCATATCTACCACTTTCATTTCTACCACTTCCATTTCTACCACTTCCATATCTACCACTTTTTTTCTACCACTTCCTTTTCTACCACTACCATTTCTACCACTACCATTTCTACCACTTCCATTTCTACCACTTCCATTTCTTCCACTTCCATTTCTACCACTTCCATTTCTACCACTTCCATTTCTACCACTTCTATTTTTACCACTTTTTTTCTACCACTTCCATTTCTACCACTTCTATTGCTACCACTTTTTTTCTACCACTTTCATTTCTACCACTTCTATTTCTTCCACTTCCATTTCTACCACTTCTATTTCTACCACTTCCATATCTACCACTTTCATTTCTACCACTTCCATTTCTACCACTTCCATAACTACCACTTTTTTTCTACCACTTCCTTTTCTACCACTACCATTTCTACCACTACCATTTCTACCACTTCCATTTCTACCACTTCCATTTCTTCCACTTCCATTTCTACCACTTCCATTTCTACCACTTCCATATCTACAACTTTTTTCTACCACTTCCATTTCTACCACTTCCATTTCTACCACTTCCATTTCTACCACTTCCATTTCTACCACTTCTATTGCTACCACTTTTTTTCTACCACTTTCATTTCTACCACTTCCATTTCTTTCACTTCCATTTCTACCACTTCCATTTCTACCATTTCTATTTCTTACACTTCCATTTCTACTCACTTTTATTTCTACTACTTCTATTTCTACCACATCCATATCTTCCAATACAATTTCTACTAATACCATTTCTACTTCTGCCATTTCTACCAATACCATTTCTACCACTTCCATAATGCCTGCCTCATCCTGTCAGGTTCACTAATCCAGCAATTAAATAACTGAATCTTCTTTTTCCAAAAGGAAGTCACCTCCACCATACTATTCGAAGCCTCCATCAGATCCTCCAGAGTGCAGGTGCAAAATACATATCTTAGGAAAAAATTAGATACTTTCGCATACAGAATAAAATTTTAATGAAATGATTAACAGTTGTTTACGAATATAAATTAAATCAATTCTAATAAAATTAAAGTAAAATTTTCACGAAACTCCAAACATAGTTTACTCAACTCGTCACACCTACTCATATTTTCTCGAAATTCAACAATTGAAATACGATTCAATTCATTTTAAACTTGAAAATCTTAATCCGAAACTAGCACAAAATGTATTCATAAAATTAAAATTTAAAATACATTCGTAGATATTATGCAAATAGATACTGCTCTATTATGATGCAAGTGAAATACGTACCATCTGAAGTATATCCGTAAAATCGTTGAAGATTTACCGTCACTGAAACAAGCTCAACTCACAATGAAACTTAAGCTGGTTCAATCCGGCACTTGTCTTGCACTCGGACACATTTACACCGATACAACTATTTATACAATTTATTAAATGATATTTCTTGGTCACGCGCTTCGTTTGTTTTATTCTACCAAATTAGTAGTCTTGTAATTTAGCTAGCACCACCATGGTTATCTTCAAAAATTTGTTTTTTTGTTTTATTATTTGTTGAGAGTTTCTTTATCGATAATCGAGTTTAAGTTTTGGCATGATACATTGTTACACACTTCATGCCTATTATTTAAGTAGTACAAATTATTAATATTATTATTTGACTACCACTTCTTTTCTAGATATTTTTTTTTAGATATCGTTAATAATATAGTAATGTGATTTTTCTTAATGATATTCCTAGTTTATATGCCACAAAAACCTAATAACTCAACAAAACTGAAAATAAAGCATTAAACCAAAGTTTTAAAGTATTATTTTGTCCTGACCTTGTATAGTGTGTAATCATACTATCGTAATATTCAAGAAAGAAAGACGCAATTAAAAATACTGAATTAAAAACTCCTCTTTCAAGTTTTATTTCGAAAATGTATCAAATATTTTGTAATAACCTTGACACATGCGTCAAGTTTGTGTGCCCCCCCATTCCCAGAACCCAACATAGACCACTAATGTGTATCATCCAATCTGCAGTCCTACCAGTCAATGTCCCTTTTCGGCGCCGCTTTAACTACACCAAAGCCGACTGGGTACAATACGCAAAATACATCGATGACAACCTTGTGAATACACCACCTACAGCAAAAAATTACGATCTATTTGCACAGATCGTAACTACCGCGTCCCGCAAGTACATTCCACGAGGTTGTCGTACATCGTATATCCCAGGGCTGTCCCGCGAATCAGCTGATCTGATAAAGCAGTATGAGCAACACTTTTCCAGTGACCCTTTCTCTGAAGAAACCATCCGGACTGGTGAGGAACTACTCTCACAGATTGGCGAAACCCGGCGTGAAAGATGGACAGCTATGGTCAACAACACTGACCTAACACATAACAGCAAAAAGGCGTGGAACACAATCCGGAAACTTACCGGTGAACCTCCTACTGCTTCCGCGCCAGGTGAGGTTACGGCTGATCAAGTGGCACACCAACTCTTATTAAATGGAAAAACCAATCGTTGGTCTACAAGAACACCTGGTTTCGGTAGTTGTCCAGACAATGGAAATCCTATCAGCAAGCCCTTTTTGCTCACAGAAATCACCATAGCCATCAAATCCCTAAAAAACGGTAAAGCGTATGGGGTTGATAATATTTCTGTTGAGCAACTCAAAAACCTCGGTCCTGTAGCCATTTCATGGCTACTAGTGCTTTTTAACCACTGTCTGGACACTGCGCAAATCCCTCGTCTCTGGCGAAAAGCCAAGGTGATAGCGCTACTGAAACCTGGGAAACCTAGCAACGATCCCAAAAACTACCGGCCGATATCTCTACTGTGTCATACCTACAAATTGCTGGAAAGAATGCTACTGAACCGCCTTACCAGTATCATAGATCAACAGCTCATTCCCGAGCAAGCAGGCTTTCGGCCTGGGAAATCTTGCTGCAATCAGTCCTTGAACCTCACACAACACATTGAGGACGGGTTTGAGCTGGGTGAAGTAACTGGGGCGGTATTTGTGGACCTTTCCGCAGCGTATGACACAGTAAACATAAAGCGACTTCTTTGGAAGGTGACCGAGCTCACAGGCGATCACGCCTTTACACAGCTTTTGAGTGAGTTACTTCGTAACAGACGTTATCAGGTTCACCTTCTGTCAGGAAAAAGTCGCTGGAGATCACTTAAAAATGGCCTTCCGCAGGGTAGTGTACTAGCTCCTATGTTGTTCAACATATACACCAACGATCAGCCTTGTGCACCTAACACCAAGCGTTTCATCTATGCCGACGATTTGGCACTAACATCTCAAGCGCCTTCTTTTGAAGAGGTCGAAAGGAATCTGAGCGGAGCACTGGAGATCCTTAGCTGCTACTATAAGCAAAATTCCTTACGACCAAATCCGTCCAAGACACAGTCTTGCGCTTTCCATCTGCGCAATCGGGAGGCTCAACGTGCACTTAACATCCACTGGGAGAGTGTTCCGATTGCACACTGCTCTACTCCAAAATACCTCGGTATTACTTTGGATAGAACCTTAACATTCAAACAGCACTGCATCAACACCAAGCAGAAAGTGTGCACTCGGAACAATCTTCTGCGCCGCCTTACTTCCTCGAAGTGGGGTGCCTCACCACAAACTCTGCGGACGACTGGCCTAGCCCTTTCCTTCTCGGCTGGTGAATATGCCAGCCCGGTCTGGAGCCGCTCAGCACACACACAGTTGGTGAATACAGCACTAAACGACACATGCCGAATAATTACGGGCTGTCTTATACCAACTCCCGTTGGGCTGCTGTACCCACTAGCTGGTGTTGCTCCCCCGGACATCCGTAGAGATGTGGCCAGCTCTCTGGAGCGTTTTAAAAAAGAAAACGACCCGCGGCACCCCTTATACCACCACGTACCAGTGACCCAGAGACTAAAGAGCCGTCATAACTTTCTTAAGGAAGTTGCTCCTTTGGAGGGGGATGCTAAAGACGCCCGCTTAAAGTTATGGAAGGAGAAATACCCCATGGACTCATCTATTGCGCAATTGGAGCAACTCCCCCCTGGACATGATCTACCTTGGGCAACTTGGAAGTCCTTAAACAGACTGCGGACACAAGTAGGCCAAAGCAAGGAGAACATGCACAGATGGGGTTTCAGCTCGGAAAATGCATGTCTATGTGGCATTTCTCCCCAAACAATGGCCCATCTTTTGACTTGCCATGCGTGTCCCTACACCTGTACACGCGAGGACCTTTACAAGGCCACTGATAGCGCTATATCGGTGGCCGAGTTTTGGTCCTCAAAAATTTGAGTCGATACGCAAAGAAGAAGAAGAAGACCTTGACACACGCGTTTATGTTTGACATTTTGTTCCTAAATTAACTGAAATTAATTGTTTATTGTCAGCTCAAAAATAGAATAGTAATTAAGCAACGATAGTTAATAACCGATACCTAGTTAGTTATTATTTTCACAATTGCCTTTCCTAATTATTGCTTGCGGTATTTTCGAATCAATACGACCACCAAAAAAGTAACGACAAATAATTCCTAGGATTTATACTATTAGTAGCTGCTGCTGTGCCCCCGCGATTTTGCCTGACTCCAATCCCGTGGAAAGTGGGAATTTCAGGTGTTATTACTGGTTATGATAAACATCTTTTCAAAAATCTAAAACGGTTTAGTAGTGTTTACGTCGTCTACCATTAATTTTTCATCTACCCTCACAAACTTTCGCATTTATTACATTACGTAAAAATGATTTGACTTAGTGAAATAGAAAGTAAAATCATTGTACAGATGCTACGTTCTATGTTCATAGTTCCGTCATTCAAAAACAGCTAGACTGAATTTTGATAAAAATGTTCTTTATAATCAGAAATACCCCAAACATACCAGGAATTTTGAAATTCCAACGACATTTGAAAAAGTTAGATTTTCATCCGACGTATCTAGTACTATTAATTTATCTATATACTCGTACATACATATAAATAAAGGTTTTTCGTTACTAAGCTCAAAAGCTGGCAAACTGTTGGATCGCTTTTTACATTCGATATATACGAGTTAGGATTTCGTGGAAAGTGAAATTGGAATATTTGTCTAGAACCTACATTTGTGTCATTCTAAACTACGGTATTTGAATTTTTGGAATAAAATAATGGAAAAACACCCCTAATAAATCCAGTTACCTTACCCAATATAATTTTATAGTATAAACAATGATAGGAGGTTTCCACTTGATAGCTAGATACAAGTATGATGCATTGTTCGTAGTTACCAGTCCTCACGCAGTTTTTGTTCAATGCAGATTTTAGCAGATATAAGATCAAGAGGAAAATTTACGAGTAATAATACAATTTCTTCGAGGTAAAATCGGGGAACACAGGCTGTCGAAAATAAATAAAGGTAAAAAATGTCCTTTTCATACAATTTACCTTTCGGTGTGCCTGTAACCAGGATTGCCAATAATGTGCCCGTTGTGTCCTTCCACCTGCACATTAGAAGACCTGATGGAGGCAAATGCCGCTGGTGTGGAAGTAGCTGAATTTTGGTCCGGGAAAATCTAATCCTGTATTATTTTTTATTTTCTTCACTTGTTTTGTGGCTATTGACACGATAGAAGAAGAATAATAAAATATAACAAGAAAAAATATACACAAAAAAGTCATCTTGATATAATTTAAGTTATCGGTGTAAATGCACCAGGGTTGCCATAAAGATGATACCAAGCTTCCTTCGAACGTTATTCAATTTGACTAGAGTCTGCTGCCCACTGAACTCGGTACCAACATTGAATGAATTAATATACGGAACCCGATGCTTTCGTACCAAATGCAAACATCAAGACGTTTTGTTTGCTAAGAATTTAAATAAGAACTTCATTTGAGAACATTATGTGAAGTTATTGCAGTAATACTCTTGTAATAAAGCTATTTTTCATCATTGTTATATTCCTTTAACGTACTATGATATTTGGAATATTTAACTCTTGACATATTTTATGTAGTCATCATTGCGTATGGCATTAATCCTGCGAGGGTCAGATTTGAATGTCCAGGTTATGAATCGATGTAAATGTACCAAGGTTGCCATAAAGATGATACCAAGCTTCCTTCGAACGTTATTCAATTTGACTAGAATCTGCTGATATAATGCTAGGATTAATGCCATACGCAATGATGACTACATAATATTTTATGAAGTTTTTTCGACACTTTGATGTTCATAACACTCAAAATACGTTTAACAGCTTAGTGCTCCTTGATTTTATATTTTTAACACTCCAAAAATAATCTAAATTTTCTTAAATTAACAACCACGTGTTGTATTAACCCACAGATAATCGAGTCAGTTTAAAACATCCGAGAAGCCTAGTTCTCTTTTCCATGTAGCCTGCCTGCTATGCCAAAATTATGATGTGCGATTACCGCTCAATACAAACAAGAGTATGTGTTCATGAACATGTCTGTCTTAGTCTCGGTGTTTTCTATTGATTTTTTTGTATGTATTTACTGAGATATCATTTCGTATCTAGTATCGTTAATATACATTTATTTGTTAGATCGTAGAAATGTAAAGAAATACCCGTTGATAATACGAGTGTAATATATATGGATGTTTCTAAATCGTGCCATTAATATTATCACCTAAACGATGAACCATTAAACTTAGTTCAAAACACATACCTAGTTAGTTGTTAGTGTCGATAAGTTGCCATACGAGCCGTCAAAGTTGAACTACGCCATGTAATTAACATTTTAACGCTCGAGAGCTCGAAATGCTGCTAACACGGACATAATTACGTTAAAACAATTTTTAACAAAAAATACGACACGTCTAAAAGTATCTTTCGCGAGCGAATTAATTAAAAATTCTGTGTGTACCACAGTAAAGTAATTAAAGTGTTCATTGCACGAATAAAACTTGTTACCTGTTTCATAATAAAGTTATTAAAATGTTAATATCCATATCTTGTAATGTAACACTTATAATTTGGGAGGTGACGTGAATTTGTTGCCACTTTATTTATTAAAGGGATTTTGTAGCAACTGTTTCATAAGTTATGTTCGTTTTATTTGATAGCGCTTTATCTAATTATTTGCTCGGATTATAGTTAAATTATTTCAATTATAAAATAAGAGACAAGACTTACATAAAATTTCAATTCCCTTTTTACTATATTACCGGTCTTTTCAAAATATTATGTTTTTAGAAATTTTCTTCTCTGAATTTGAATCCATGACAGTGTTACAACGTTATGTGACGTGACATTGCTTTAATCAACGACCTACGAACTACGTAAATCATGAAAAGGAGTTCCTTGAGAAGATGTAGTGACATTTATTGTTAATAAAAAATAACTTTGGGTACTAACTTTGAGTAAAAACAAATTTGAGTTTCAAACACAACCAATTAAAATAAAACTATTGACAAATGGAATCTAAGTTTTCAAAAGTTACAATACCTCTATCTCTAGACAACAAACACGATTACCATTATTCCATTAAGTACACAAACTTGGTCTAAAACTACTTATCAATTCTAATCAGAATAATACTGATGTCCAATAGCAATTACGTTAAAACCTTTTCACAACAAAACTGGATTAACTTCTCGAAAGCCGCCGTGGAATTGCAACTTTTGTGCGACGACCAAATTACGTATGTATGAGGGGCCATCGGGATCAATGTTTGGTTTTTTTTTACTTTCTTAACTTTACAAATCCTTTGGATTGCTTTTGACGACAAGTTTTTAATTTAAAACGACTTACCGGTCCATTGGCGGTGACGATGAAGATTAAAACTTGGTCTCAATGTTAGAATGTATTACGTTCAGGTATCTATCTGCTCCTGGACTTATTGATCAATGATACCGTGCATGAAGAATTGGAGTTTTGTATTTTAGTAGTACTAACTTTTGATGTTTTGAGAATGAAAATGTGTAATTCAATATATCATGATTTCTGTGTTTTTTTTATAATTTATTCTATTAACTTATACTATCATAACAGATTCAACATAAGTAACTTTTATTCAATTGTTTGAACATTTTTTACATAAAGCCCATTAACTATGTTTAATATCTAGAGAGTTAGGAATTACGTGCACACAAACGCATATTTTTATCCAAATTCCTTATTACTATGATTGTGTAAGCTAATCCACCAGGTTTTATCCAGTGTGTTTCATTATACCTGACTAACTCCAAAAACCTAAAACAAATAACATTTTTAATCATACTCCGTACAAATATTAATTAAACCTACCTTTAAATAAACAGTTCTTTGCGAGGCTTATTTTTAATTTGCCTTGTAAACTGTTCGATGCAAAGATACTTTGAAAAGTCAACGTTTCATTCGTTGGCTGTTACTTTTAGTTTGTGTACTTCTGTTACGTTTATCTTACTGGCGGTACACAAATGAATCAACCTCTCGGGCTGTGTTAAAGGAAAATAGCATTTAAATCTATAATGCTAGAACTGATTTTCGCACGCGGTTCTTTAATATTGACTGTGTAGTCGGCACTCTGAAAAGTAGAAGTATTTATGGAAAGTATAGAGTGATATTGGGAGGATTGTTTTAGCGAAGCATAAGTTTGTAAAATAAATATTTTAGATTTGTATTTAAGACCCACTGCAATGGGTAATAGTGTACTACAAGGATGAGTTCGTAAAAATATGACTGAATTGACAATGCGATGGTGCTACTGACTAAATAACGCAGCTTGTATATTCCTTAGTTCCACAATTTTGTCTTTACAAACTAATGAGATTTAGTTAAAAAAGCCGCTTACATACAAAAGTATAGAATAAGCAAGTACAATTAAATATGAAAAACTTAATTTTACCCTCAATATGGTTACCAATGGAATACACTTTTTAAACTTTCGCGATCGGAATTCATTGTTGCATTATTTACAGGTCTTAATCCCGTATAACATAATTATTAAAATTACCTTCGACCTGGTTACACGGACCGTGATGTGTGTGCGAAGACGAGTGTCTTCTCGTGACCACGATCTACCAATGGGATGTTCACACCTGTGCCCACTGTGCACTGTTTCGCATATTCTCTCTATATCTTTGCTTATAACTCCTCTATGGTAAAAGTTTCAGATACCTATCCTGAGGACGAAATTTGGTTATTTATAAATTTTAAAATCATTTGCTTTGTTTCGCCTTATTGATGGTAAAGTTTAAAGTTGTGAATTAGAGTTAACATCAAAAGGATTGCGAATAATATTGAAAAGGTATACTGAACTTATACTTTGTGTTTTATATGTTTTGTTAATTTATAGTATACTTAGGTATGAATAAAAAGTATCGGCCTGTATGCACTGCAGGGAAAAGGAAGACTTCTCTCTCAATCATGGTATTAGTACAGCGAGGGCAAACAGGCGTTATTATCACCATACTAGCTCAGTAATGATGATTTCAAACTTAAGGTATGTTTAAAGAAAAGGCCTAGAAAACATGCTTGACCTAAGAATTGAACCCGAAATCTTAGTCTATATGAATAATGTGTATAATAATACCACGTGGAAAAAGCTTCCAAAAACAAAGAATCAACGATGACATTTTTTCCGTAATCCTACTTATATTATTAATAGTTTTATAACACAAATAATTCCATAATGGTTTTTTCTTCTCAGTTTGCTAGTGTATATAGTATTGCGCTGTTATTGTGTTACATATATTATAGAAAGGAAGCAAGTTAAGGTATCGAGGGACAGGTAGCCTTTGGTCAACCTTAAGCCGTAAACATGTTTGTTATGGAAAAATACCAGGGCTCCGTCTAACGTATATGTTTTAAATGTTACACTACTTTGTAACAACACTTTAGGTTACAATAACAAAATATAAAGTATAAATATTTTCATTATAAAAACCACACAAAACTTCAATTTGTTTACGTATTCATATACAAAACATACTGTATCCACACACTATAATAACCAATATTTTTATGCCACAGAGCAGTATCAATCGTTAGAAAATTGATCGTATTTTGTCCGAATGTAATTTTCTCTGAAGAACTATTTACTATCCTGTGGTGTGATTTTATGAGTGTGGTAGTCTCCTAATGTATGAGAGGCAAGCGGTCCTACCTCCAGTATTACATTTACATAATGTACTTAACGAAAGAGCCTCACAAAGGCTCTCCAGAACATGATGAGACTAAATACTGTCAACGAAAAATGAATTCTTTTTCAACCCAATAGAAGTTACAATCGTTTGTCAAAAGCTTTGTTAGCTCAAAATATTTTTCAAGGTACACGTTTTGTGTTAGAGTTTTAATAGAACAAAATTGTTTTGTTAGTTTTCGTAATATGTTCCGTTCATAAAAGTACTTAGATACAAAAAGAATAATAATTTAGTGATATTTTTTGTTAAAACCAACTTGAAATGGATGAAAATGAAGAGGAATAAATAATCTCCCCTTCCCCTATGTTTTATACATTATTGCCGGATGAAACTAAATAATATACTTTTAAATGTCAATGGCGTAGTGGTAAAAGCCTTTGACTTCTATTCGGGAAGGTGTCGGTTCAAACCCCGCCACGTTTCAACATGCATTTTTTTATATGTAACTAATAATCTGTAGAAACAATATTTAACCCCCGACGCACAAAGAGATGTGTTATAAGTTTGACGTGTCTGTGTGTGTGTGTGTGTATCTGTCTTTCTGTGGCATCATAGCTCCCGAACGGATGAACCGATTTCAATTTAGCTTTTTCTATTAAAGGGGATTTACGTGCGAGTGTTCTTAGACATGTTTGATGAAAATCGGTTGACCCGTTTAAAAGTTATGGGGGTTTGAAAGTAATTGTGTAGAGGGTTTTTAATTTTTTTATTTAATGTTATTAAGTACCCGATAATGTAAATAACATTTAATAAAATTGGTTATTTATCATCTGCTTTTAATTGATATTTTCTTGTAAAACAGTGTTCATATTCTTAGTAATACCAGTGTAATAAACGCATCCGAAACCACGTATAATAATCAAGTAAGACGTTCAACAACTAATTATTAAATGAATCGATTTGTTCTAGAACAAAGGTTGTGGTCTAGACAACTCATGTTATGAAACCATCAACTGTTTACGCTTTATTAGATATTTTAATAGTTGAGTTCATATTATTAAAGATTTTATTATGAAACGAAACAAACGATGTAGATATTTTAATTATTTTATAGGAGTTATGCGTAATTACCGATTATATAGGTATTAAGCCGCGAATCCAGCGCCACGCACGCTACGCCCACGGTCCACGGCCACGCAGCTCAGCTACGTTGAGCTATAGCCGAGTCAGCCACGAATGTGTCAATGACGTCAATTTCGTGCGTAGCGTGTGCGCGTACTACGGTGGGTTTTACCTCATACATTTTCATAGAAAGCGAAGCAGCGTCTCGTCCTGCACTGTCGCTCTCGCATCTCACTCATCCTCCTGGTGAAGGCCACCATATGTAGCTGAAACTAGTCGAGGGATTCAACTTAATGAGGTACGTGTGCGGATCCCGTATATAATAATGAAAATTGTAAATTGATTGACTAATTATTATGTTACGAAAATACATTACTACATAGTATAAAACAAAGTCGCTTTCTCTGTCCCTATGTATGCTTAGATCTTTAAAACGACGAAACGGATTTTGATGCGGTTTCTTTTAGTAGATAGAGTGATTCAACAGTAAGATTTTTAGCATAATTTTATCTTTGCATTCTCACGGGAGCGGAAACTACGCGTGTGAAACCACAGGGCACTGCTAGTATTTTATAAACCTCATAAATAAGTAGTAGTTCATAGAAAACCATCGTTATAACAAATGTTTTGTTAAACCTTTAATATCGTGTTAATTAAGTTTATATTAAACCGGGGTGCGTTCATTAGTTTGCTATGTAAAAATATTATACGAAAATGGGAGCTCACACACTAATTTGTTTAGCCTAGAGCCTTTTAGGCGACGTATTTTCATTAGGTTTCACGTAGAAATTTTGCGGTTAACATTATCTTAAATTTGAATAAAGGCTTCAAGATTATAATACTTAACTTAATTTCACTTTAAATTTATATTTAATGGCTGTTTTGGCGAGTTAAAAAGGTTTTGAAGAGACATTATTTTGTAGTTTAACAAGCTTGGTTTAGTTACAACATTGTTTAATAAAATTACCTAAATTATTTTTTAAAGCACTGGTATCAAATTAACTTAAAACTTGGAATAATTATTTAATTTTAGTGAAAATACAACAATGATTAGCAAAGACTGAATTCAGTGTACGTGATCAATCTTTGCATTGCATTTTCGTGGGTAGTTGGTAATTCATCACCATTCCGAGCGACGAGTTTCAATGAGGGTAGCAGCTTCGTTTGATGTAATAGCTGGGGCTCGCGCGTCTTCGAGAAGAACAGACTAGTCGTCTATTTCAACTAGTGAGTGTGTAGACCATCTTGGACATATCGGGACAGCTACACGTTCTAACTTGTGTGTTGTGGATTCTCAACCGTATTGAGTGTTTGTATTTAGTGTTTTGTCCTAACATTTGTGTTCGTGCTTTAAACTAATTCTCTTACCAATCCACTGGTTGTGCCGTGCATGAGCTGGCTGTCTTCTGCCCCGAGAAGCGTTGACAAGGTTAGTGATTCAGTTACACTCGTATGCAGTGCTGGATCGAACTTGATAAATGATCGATGTATACACATTTTACTTCTCTGTATAACATAATACAATTTCATCCCACGTGCCTTATATCAGCAGTCTAGCCAGTAGTATAAGTACAACAACAGTATTATCTCAAAGGGATTGTTCACCAACTTTGCAGTCACACAGACCCATTGAATACACATATTTATTGTCTGCATATACTCCCATACTCGTACAAGTACTATATAATTGGCTATCACATCGCGCCCTTTACTGGAAGAACTGACGAGAACGAGATTGTCGCCTTTTGTGATTGTATTCACAAAAAATCATGCAAAAATATAATTAAACAATTTTAATGCATAAATTGTATACAAACTGATAAGAGGCTTCACGGTTCGGTAAACAATTACGTGTCGCGTTATCATTCTTTCACCGCTCAAGTTATGGAAATTACAATGAGAATGAATAATGATTTGTTGGGAAAGATAAGCAAGTTTTGTCCAGCATTGCGGTGACGTGGATTGATTGTGATTTATGAGACATTACCATTATGTTCCTCTTGTAATTAACCTGTAGTTAGATAATGAATCTTTCTCGGGTTTAAGGAGAAAACTTTGGTCTATTTTTGGGAACCGCTGTGTCATTGATGATGGATACCTGGAAATGAAGGTGGATGTTTAGATGTGTTTTGTTGAAGATTATTTCTATTAAAATATTAATAGACTATTCAATTCAATTCAATTCAATTTATTTCATAAACATTTTGTTACAATACAAATACATTTAGCGCAATTATCGAGACTTTACCTCCCATACTAGTTTAAAACTGTATCATGGTAAGGTAATGCCTCTCAAATTACGCGCACATATAAAATATCATAACAAAATATATAAATACACATACATAATATTTTACATAAATACCTTACAGACTAACATAGATACAAATTATAAAACTTAAAACTAATGTGTTCACGTTGTGACGGCGACGTGAGGCGCAGGTCTGGCGTGGCCCGGAGGTCGTCGACGTCCCCGGTACTTCCGGAACAGAACTCCCTTCGGCCACAGCTCCTCCCTCAGGAAGGTCGATAGCAGCTCGGTCGGCACGCGCACAACAAAGGAATTGAAGTTCACACTGTTGCGCGACTCCAATTGCTCGACCGTCAGACGGTACTTCGTCTTGGCCACCAGGTACTCCACGATGTCAGCGGCCTTCGTGGTGTAGTGGAGGCGAGACACGTACACGTACGTCATCGGGATGGCGGGACGCAGGAGGTGGTTGTGTCCAGTCGGTGCGGTGCCACATAGGTTGCGACAAAGAGGCTTTTTCTTCTTCCGCTCTACTTTGATGAAGCCGTCTTTGTCGGGTAAGCTCTTCTTAGAGCTCAGTGACTCCACACGTCGAGAGGGTTCAGCACGAGACTTCCCGTTACCTCTCTCCTTGTTTTTGTTTGTCCGCGCGGCGGGAGGCTGGCGGGCTGCAGCGGTGGCGTAATCACGGCGAGGTGTCGACGTGATGACGCGATGCGGGGCCTCCGCGGGGGGAGGCGCTGAGCAGGCGGCGCGCGGGGCGCCGCTATCACGTGCGGGGACGGCACACGGCGACGAGTCCAGTTTCGCTGACTCGAAACTCGCTGTCGAAGCATTGCATGCCCCGCGACGAGTGTTGATGTTGTCGACCTCAGGTGACCTACATACCGACGTGTTGTTACGTAGACTTGCAACTTCAGCACGTAGCTCACTGATGACATTATGTGAGGTTTCCAGCTTCAACACCATCTCCGCCAGGGTTGACTTCAGGGTTGTGACATCCATCATCAACCTGGTGACGTCGACGCGGTCGCGACCGGTGGCAGCTTGTGCACGTTCTTAGTCACGAACGTTGGCACGTCGTCAGGGTCGGTCTCCTTTAAAAAGGAAATAATATCCTGGAGACTTCGCTCTCCCTTTTCATCCCTCCTGCGGGACGGCATCTGGTCGATCTTGCCGACCTACCGAAATAGGAGGATTTTTGCAGAGCTAATATCCTCGGGCTTGTAGAAGGACTTGCCGATCTGTGTAATATCGAACTCGTCAAACGTGTTAATTACGTGCTGTACGAACGCCAACACTTCGTTGGCTATAAGTTGGGAACTCATAGCCATTGTAGCGGGCGGCGGCTGACGCCGCAAAATCGCGAATATTCAAATTCGTGTGCAGCGGACGCGTCCGTCACTGACCGCGTTGCGCACTGCACAAATTGTTTATATCTTTGATTTTCACGAACACTACACATTGAAATAAAACACTTAACGGATTTTTGTCCGAAAGAAGAATTCGAAACGTCAGAAAATGTAAAACAAAATATAACCACGACAAAAATCCGTTGAAGTGTTTTATTTCAAGACTATTGTTTAGTTTAAATCTTGAAGTACAAACCTCTGTATACTATACTAATACGTTTTAACTCACAAAGCAGAAATTTCGCCTCGATAGGCACACATCTTTTTGTCACTGGTCTTTCTGGGCCACGATGTCCCGGCATGCACTCGTATGTCGTCGGACCATAAGAAAGATGTGGAGAGAAATTGGAGAGACATATGCCCTGCAGTGGGCTAACACATGCTGTTGAAGAAGAAAAAGGCACACATCGAGGGTCTGGCCGACGAACGCTTTGTTATAAAACTATTAAAAAATTAAGATTACCTAAATACTACTAAGAGCTGACTTTTTTCCTGATAACTTTTATTCGACGAATAAAATTAAGGTACAGTTTTTGTATGAAATAACCGTCTTAATTTCGAAATTATTCGTCAAATAAAGTTATCTGGCGATGGAAAAATCAGCCGTAAATAAAATATAATAGCATAATCTAGTGGGTAATCGTTTTAACATTCTAAATTGAAATTTTGACATTTAATCTAAACTATCAGTTTTCATAAAATACTGAAACATTATCAAACAAATTAATTGAAGTATTTTAAATTAAATAAATTGTAATCACTAATGTTTGTTTGCAAAATTTGTAAAATGAGACGAAAATAAAACTGAATGAAATGTTTTAAACTAATTTAATTTAATTTGAACACTAAACATAATTTATTAATGACATTACAAACTCTTTAACTTTACATTTAATGGATCAATTATATTAGAATATTTACTTAATGTATCATGTGATTAAAAGTATAAACGAAATCTGTGTGTGATTTTAATTTTAATTTTACTTTTGTTACTGAACAACATTAAAGAAAATACCTTTATAAAAAGTTAATAATAAAACAAAATTAAATTTAATAATCTCCATAATATATTTGGCCGCAATAAACAAATCAGTAATCCTTGTTTAGAAGATAATTCAAGTAGAAAAATTCAATACACAATTTCACTAACATTTTTTCACGATCATCGCGTTCACAGTATGAGTATAATAGATGAGGCGAGCTGTAAGCTAATCTCCTGAGCAAACTTCATCAAAAGAAAAATAAGTCTAAAGTTACTTAATAATTCAAAAAGAAAATTACACAAATGACTAAGGGAGAGACTTATGGACGTATTTAAGAACAATACTTATATTAGTTTAAGTAACTTTTAGATTTTAAAAGTTTAAGTTTAGAACTCTAATTTTTTACTCATAATATTTAACAAATTCGACTGATTAGAACAGTATTATTTTATCTTTTTAGAAAGTGTCTATTTATAATATAATAATTAGATGGTTATATTATGTTTGTGTAATTACGCCAGCACATTGCATATCAATCTTCTTCCATCCTGCGGTGATGGGTTATAAACCTTGCTCATAAACAAACATTTTTCTTTATTTGCTTCTAACGCAAACCACTGGATGAAACTTAAGTTATGTTAGTATTTTGTGACCATTAGCTTTGATCCGATAAGTTACTATATTTAAAAACCACCCGTGGTTAAAAAATAATTACCTATTTCTTATGCCTTATTATCTACTTTTGAAAGGAGAATAACATAACATAATCATTCACTTCACTGCATCATATCATTATAGTAACTGACCCCTAAGTTCGTGACTTGTATTTAGGGTAGCAAAAATTACGCCCACACAAATATTTGAGGTTCACATCAATATTCACCCCGCCCGAATCGAACCCGCAACCTTACAGGTGGCAGTCCGGCATGGTGTTCACTCTGCCGTCGCCATATCCAAAGCAACATGCATCTATCTAGTAACACCCAAGAAACTTTTAACACTATCCAACTCATAAATTCATTTAAAAGTCACTTTAAAAGAATGTTGTATCGTCCCCTTCCGAAATACGCGTCCAAAACGGGCTGAAGTAAACGATAATCAGCATCGAGTCTAGTTTGTTTTACGTAACAAAATTAGGGTACAAACACTTTGTAACAAAATACCGAGATCGAATCCTTGAATTTGGAAGTAACTTTTCTTTTCTCTTAAAGGTGGAAAAAGAAACTTACTTTATGAAAGCTTATCAGGATTTATCCGTATTTATGATGAGCGGGGTTAAAAGAGCCAGTTTCGGCATTAAGAATAAACCTCTCGGTTCTTTATTTTCGGTGTATTTTAACAAGAAATCCTATCCATCATGTATTATCGAACACCCTGATAAATATAATCAGGTTATTGTATTTCGTTTCGCGGTAGATTGATTGGCTTAATCAAGGACTGTTTGTTTCGAGGTTCATTGTTTGGTTCGGTTTATTTTAAAGAATACTTTTGACCTTATAAAAAGTCAGATTCTTTATTTCTCGTCAATTTTTGTCACTCTCAAATGATTGTCTCGACTGGATGTGTGTATAAATTAGTAAATATGTGTGAAGATTCTCATACCGATTTAACTTAGTTCAGTTTCTATAACTATTAAGATGATGGGGGTCCCGTACGTTGTGTCGAATGACGTTGTAGCGAATGTATATAATTAACATATTTAACTGTTGCTTTATTTTTTTTTCATTCACTTACAACTTCCGTTACAGGTTAAAAACCTAATGCGATTTTAATTATGCTTTTCCTATTTTACTATTTCACCTTTATAGTTGTAAAGTAGCATATTATGTTATTTCAAACATTTTCGCCACAACGTTCGTCGCTCCAGTGTCATTCGCCTTGGTGACATTCGCTTCAACGTCCTTTCGCTCCAACGTACCACGCAAAAAATTTTTCGCCACAGCGACCATTCGCTACAACGTCATTCGACACAACGTACGGGACCCATATATTCACAATTACCAAAATCGAACACCATAAAACACATTATTTATCCAATCAAAACACATCGACTATACGTACCTATTGTGCCTACACCCCATTCGCTTCACCTACATCGTAACCAAGTCCACTTGTAGACCACAAACGTGATCTTGCGACCGTCTAACGTCCAGCCGGACCTAACGAACAACCAGACCGTCTAATGTTCATCTCCGGCCTCTAGGTGCTAAGTGCGGTTTAGGCGCAGACTAACAAGAGTTTTGTTAATGTTGCAATATTTGTTTATTAGCAAATTAATATTTGTGTGTTTAATAAATGTTTATGTTATGAGGTAAATTGTTTACGTAAATTAACGTTTATTTGAAACAAATTGAAAAATAAAACCTTTTTAAAAACAAGCTTTTTTTAGCTTTTATTGCATTGTCATGGGACTTACATAAGTAAGCAGAAGTGGTCGAAAAGCCTGAGTTTAATTCTTCGGTCGAACGGTTAAACTATGCATGAATGTTACTTTCTAAACACATTCGATTTTTTACTACAATTTAGATTTGAACTCAGACCGCGCCGACTCTAACCAACTAGGCAATCATTTGCTGTGCAAATTTTTGAATATTGTATTTAATTGGAGTCTTTAAATGCCAATAAGTGTCATTATCATATCGTACATACAGGTACGTACCTACTACGGGTATAATAGTAAACAAACACTACAAAAATTGCAGCCAAACAACAAAAGCACAACAAACCCGATACCTAATAACGTTACAAATAAAAATGTATGTACGAGTAACGTTACATTATATCATTGGATAATAAGGAAATGTAATGAAAGAATTTCATTAAGCTTATGTACGAGTTTGTATGGGATGGGGAGGTCTCGTATTATCGCAATAAAACGTAATACTTCGTTATGCACACGTACCGCGGTGTGGTATGTAGCTGCTGGTTTTATGTAAATCAATTTTGGAGTCTTATTTTCTTCGTTGTAAGTAATCTGTGTATAGAAGGTTTTGTAGGTAACTGATGATAACGAAAGATTGATATGTAATTGTGTTTGTGTAAAGAGAATATTGTGCTTTTTATTTATGAATGGATGTAGTTAAGAAATACGTAGTTAGTATAAGTGTTGTAGTTTTTCCGTAAAATGTACGAAAAAATAGTATATTTTTTTTGCGTTAGGAGGGCTTCGCTTCGCTCGCCGTAACTAATAACTGACTTGTCCTTAGGAACTGCTAGTTTGACTTAAAATTACATATTCAAAACTTAGGTATAGATTTTTAATACAAAAATGTTATCATATTTATTGTTTGTGCCAATAACCCGACGTCATACCTCAAAGCGTCCACCGCGAACAGACTGTTCTGTTTCTAATTTACATAACACGCCCGCTGGATTTCCTTTTGAAAGGTGCGTCTTTTGTCACAAGGAAAACAAAGGAAACTGAATACACAGTGGTTCGAGCGAAAAGGTTCCGCGACAAGTAACGAGTCGCACAGTCAAATGTAACACACGGCGGCGACAAAATTTTATCGATAATCAAACGATAACCGACCTTATTACCGAGGCACAAGGACATTCACAAACTCACCTACGTGTTACGAGGAATTATCGCGAAGCCAGCTATTCGTGCGGTTGTAAGCTGACGCATTTTTATTATTTTGTTAGTGACAAAAGCTCTTTTTTAATGAATGGGTGAGGATACGATATTATTCAGGATTAAAAGTGAGTTCGGAATAAAAGATGATATTTTTACTGAATGAAACTCTGTTGTGGGTAACGTAATATTTTATTGTTTTCATTTCAAGTTATTTTTTATTTACTTTACCTTTTGATGTTGCTGAGGTTCATTAGCTTTTAGAGAATTTATTCAACGTTCTTTGTTTGCTAAGTGGAGACAACTAGACATGTAAATATAAGAACAATTCTTTGTTATATTACGAGAGAGACGGTGGAAATTATGCCAATTACATTGTAGAGACAGAAAGAAAATATTATGTGAGTAAATGTAAATTGTGTTTAGTTTGTAATTTTAATTTAGCTTTATACAATTTCTACACGTTAGCCGAATAAAATAATACTGCTACTGATTATAATTATCAAACACGGTACATTTTGAAGAATATTTTTTTACAAAGCTAATGTATAGAATATGTTCATTATTGGAAAGCTTAATTTGATTATCACTGATTATAGCCTGGATTCTTCTACGATACTCAGCTAGTTCTTAACTTTAAATCTTCGAAAGCGTTGCCTTAGGTAAAGTCAAAAGGCAAGAGTCTATGTTCACCTGTGGGAATTTTGCGACTAATATGATACGTAGGATATGATGACTCGGTATACTCTAAAGTTCCAACAAAAGAGTCGAGTAATTAAACCGCCTCGACCAACAAAAGGTGATACATTGACCACTCTATAAAACATACGCTAACACAGTTATGTTTGGACTTCACTAAACCATCATCAGAGGAATTCCGACCGAATTCAAATGCGGCTCTAAACTAAATGACTGCGATTAACTGAAAAGCAATTTTCTAAAGTTTAAATGGCGTCGCTTGAACTTCGACGATTGTTGAAACGAAATTTCGAATGCATTGTACCTGTTTCCGGATATCAAAGTTTTAATTTAATATACTGGTGGTAATAATGTTTATAATTTTGAGGTATTTTGATATATCTTTGTGTTGTCATTTTGGCTATGTTTTAACTTTTTTAAATGATATTTTTTAATTAATACTTGACGTTAAATTATCATGTAAACTTTAGTTAAATGGTGCCCATATCTTTTTAAAATAATAATGACGTAAAAATATTTACACAGAAAAGAAAATTCGGCACGTTTTACGATGTGATTTCTTCATAATACCCTTTTTATATAATTTATCAGAAATTATATAATTCCGACAAAAGAAGGATTTCGAGAATCATTTATTGTTTCCTAGAAAAAAGATCATTAGTCGATCAAAGTTCAAAGGAAATCGCTAAGGATCTTATATTATTTTTTGTAACAAAGTTTCGAAAAAATATTTGTTTTACATCGAATTGTTTTGTTATAACAGGAATTAAATATTAATTTAGAACTCAAAGTATGCATGGTTAGAAAATAAGAGAAACTATATTATGTAATAAAAAAAACTATATAAATAAAACTCTTCCGTTACTGAGTGATGCACTGACTAAATAACTGACTGACAGGCACAGCCGAAACTATTGATCGTAGAGAGCTGAAATTTGGCAAGTGCGTTTGTTGGAGGGAGTAGGCTACCACTAAGAGAGGATTTTTGAAAATTCCTTCCCTAGGGCGAGAAAAGGGGGATAAATTGATAACTACGTGAGTGCGAGGCGCTGCTAATACTACATAATTTCATAACGTAGCTATTTTCACTAGCGTAGCAAAGTACTACGTCGTTCAGTTCGTAGCATTTGCTACGGTACCCCGTTTAGCGTGATACGTTTAGCGTAGACCTTACGCTTGACCAAATTGGATACAAAAATGTTATATGATATTAAAAATTCAGTATATAAAGTTTTGATTTATAAAAGTAACTTACTTATCTTATTTTAAAAAATAAACTTTTTTTAGCCAACTACCATATTGTCGAACAATTTTTTGTTATAAATTCGCTTTAGTTTTTTAACTATAAAGTGAAAAGCAGGTGTAACTTTTACGATAATATTCTTGAATTTTTTTGTAATAATATTGCATGTCACATCATGACACATGTCATTGTGACATGTCAAAATGTAAATTTAAGAGAAATGACTTTAGAACGTGAGTGTACTCCTAAAATATGCGTTATCTCAAATATTTTATATTCACATACAAATAGACGATAAAAATAAAATGTTCAATTTACTCACTTTTACTTTTTAGGGTTCCGTACCTCAAAAGGAAAAAACGGAACCCTTATAGGATCACTTTGTTGTCCGTCTGTCCGTCCGTCCGTCCGTCCGTCCGTCTGTCAAGACCCTTTTTCTCAGGAACGCGTGGAGGTATGAAGCTGAAATTTATATCAATTACTCAGGTCTACTGTCCCTTGAAGCTGTGAAAAAATCAAACTTCTAAGCCAACGCAATCAAAAGATACAGCCGTTTATGCCGCAAATTTTCGACACTTGCAAGGGAATCAAAACCTACAGGGTGCTTCCCGTGAACTCAGAATCTTGAAATTTGGTACGAAGCAACGTCTTATAGCATAGATAAAGGAAAAATTACGAAAACCATAATTTTTTTAGTTACATCACATAATATTTTTTTTTTTAATAATTTTAACCTTACTACCCATTTCCTCATAAACGCGTAGAGGTATTAAATTGAAATTCATACCAAATACTCAGGTCTATAATACCTTTAAGCTGTAACAAAATCAAACTTCTATATCAACGCAATCAAAAGAAACAGCAATTTAAGCTGCATATTTTGAAACTCGCAAGTACTCGCAAGGGAATCAAAACCTAAAGGGTACTTCCAGTCGACCTAGAATCTTGAAATTTGGCATGAAGCAACGTTTTATAGCACACATAAAGGAAAAATTCCGAAAACCTTAAATTTTTAGTTACATTACAAAATAAAAATATATATAAAATACCATAGTTATGACTCGATTGTCGTAATGAACGAACTTTGTAAACCTTGCAGGTTTGTACGGAACCCTCGGTGCGCGAGTCCGACTCGCACTTGGCCGGTTTTTTTACTTAAATCGAAAAATATGTATATCTATTTTATAAGTTGACAGTGTGCACTTTATTTTCTTTATGTTATACGAAAATGTTGACGATACAAAACTACATAAACAATTTATTTTAGTTAAGACTAGCAGCACCCCGCGGTTTTAACCGCGTAGTACCCGCTCCCATGGACATGCGTAGCTTGTAGTATCATACAATCTCGGCACAAGTCACCATCGTGTGTTAAAAAATTAAGTAACAGCACCATCTATTAGTACAATTTGCGACTACAAAAAGTTACAATAAAACATACGATTACTTATACACAATCCCATGGGAATTACGGGATAAAAAGTAACCTATGTATTATTCCTAGTTGTAAGGAACATCTGTACCAAATTTAATCAAAATCGATACAGTAGTTTTTGCGTGAAAGTGGCACAAACATCCAAACTCACAAACATCCAAACATACAAACTTTCGCATTTATAATATTAGTAAGATTCATTAATAAAGAATAGACGTCCAAAAGTCTTTCTGTAAAAAAAAAACTCCGCTGAAATCGAACCCGCTACAGTGCCGCTACCCTTTGTTTGGTAGTTCCACACCACTCATCCACTTGCGCCTTCATAATACGACTATGACTATAATTATAGATTTTGCTTGTCTTATTAACTATATATAAAATTCTCGTGTCACAGTTTTCGTTGCCATACTCCTCCGAAACGGCTTGACCGATTCTCATGAAATTTTGTGAGCATATTCAGTAGGTCTGAGAATCGGCCAACATCTATTTTTCATCCCGAAATTCCCACGGGTACGGGAACTACGCAAGTGAAACCGCGGGGCACAGCTAGTTAACTATAGATTTCTGTTAGTAAACACTTATTGTATGCCTACCCAAATCTGGACTAACAGAACAGTTATACTTAGCCGACAATAGAAACAAATAAAGGTTAACACACAAAATGAATAATGAATACAAATGTCGCAAGCAGTTATAATATAACAAAGGTACTTGGGTTTACTTTTGAAACCAAAATAATTTTCTTTGGTTAATACCGCTGGCTCTGTTTAGTTAGTTAGATGTGTATCGCTCGCCTTAGGGTCGGGACGAACTGTTTACCGTCCCGCCGTCCCGCCGTCCTCAGTCCAACGTTCCGTAATTAGTTTCAATGTTTACTCTCTTCTAGGTAACCCGCAGTTTGTCAAGACGCTCTCTAAAATTGTTTACATGAATTTTATAAAAGTGTTTGTTGGTATGAATGTGTATGTGTGGGTATTAAACGTCTAGGGTGATTCACTACATCATTTAATTATAGTAACTGACCCCTAACTAAGTTCGAAACTTGTATCTAGGGGTATCAGAAACTACGCACACACACGCATTCACACACACCCAGACCGAGATAAACATTTGTATATGGAGGTCTTGCATTTACTCATTGCATATCAAGCTGCACAGTGGTTATAATATGATGTGTATTAAGTATTAGCAGTGCTTGAAGGTATCTGTCTGCCAAAACGTTTTCTGTGCATATAAAGCTACGAATCTACTCATACACATGGACTTGGATTTGCTAGCATATATGTATCAAAATGCAGAATGTATGTTATCAATGTACGAGTAGTCTGTAATGATATCAATAAATGGGTGACATGCGTTTTTATCAATCTTTTATCCAGAAATCTCATTTGTCGAGAAATCTATAGTACTATTACGCTACTACCCAATGAAGAATCATAACGGGTTGTTATAGTTACATTAAATATCATGGTATCTAATATGAAATTCATCTCATAGACTTAAACAACCCAAGGCAAATATCAAAACATTTGTTTTTGAATAATAGTTATTTATGGTACAAGCGAGGTAAGTTGGTGATTACTTCCGAGGCGCTATTGAGATAGCCGAGGATAGTAATCATCAATACTCGCGTGTACCATACAACGTTTTTGAACACATTTGCGAAGAAATTTTCATTTTTTCGCTAATAAATAAACAGTTTTTCTATTCGCGCGCATCCAACACAACAATGGTGATCGGCCATAGATTAAAATAATATACTTATTAAAAAAAAAACGAATGAATGAATGAATGAAATCGACCATAGACCTACCAAAAGTAAGGCAACATAGTTGAAGTTTGTTTCTAAAATGTATGGACACGATTTTTTTTTGGTATCGAAACTTTTTTAAAATTAAACAATTTAAAAAAAAATCTATAACTCACTAGTGAATCAAGCGTGTCATTATTCAACTGCTTTTGCACAAATAAGAGCCCCTTTATGAGCAAGTGTGTTGAAAAGTACATTAAACTATGTATATTTATTTTTCTAAAAGGTTAAACATCAATACGAACAATACCACAGCTCGCAGTTAGTTATAAATTAAGTTAAACACATTACATATTGTTGTCGTATAAATTGTCATATGACACAATTTATTACACAAACCATTTATAAGATTTATAACATCAATTTGTCATGAACGCGAAATTCTTTAACAAATTTTTGTCATCCATTGTTATTGTGTGACAATAATACATTTTAATAAACTCACTGGAACATTATTTGGAATACAAAATGGTGTTTTGTTTGAGTTTTAATATTGTTGTATGGAATACTCTGTTTTAAATAATAGAATGTTTTAAAGTAATAAATTATAGCAACCGCGTAATGGGATAAACGTGGAGTAAAAAAGCAACGAAGAGTGGTCACCATACCGGACTGCCATCCTGTAAGGTTGCGGGTTCGATTCCCGTGCAGGGTGAATATTTGTGTGAACCACAAATGTTTGTCTCGGTCTGGGTGTGTGTGTGTGAATGAGTGTGTGCGTAGTTTCTGATACCCTAGATACAAGTTCCAAACTTAGTTAGCGGTCAGTTACTATAATGAGATGATATCACATAGTACGCAGTATTATGTTAACTACCAGTACCTATACCCGTGGTTACGGTATACGGTGAAGGCACAAACCTTCGAAGAAATTCCGAAGGTTTTGTGTGAAGTCGACCAACCAGCACTTGACCAGCGTGGTTGAATTAGGCCTTATCTTGCAGGGTAGGCTCGTACCCCTCGGTGTAGGGAGATATAATGAGCTGATGATAATACCCGTGGCTGAGTCCCATGGTTTCCTTATTTAGTTCGCAATATAATTATTTTTCTTGTATATTTAGTACAGTTCAAAAGTTTACTAAACTAATTACATTATTAAATTCTATACAGAATTCTCTAAGGTTACAATATTACATGTTTTCTCAGTAAATATTTTCACAGTAATATTGATTGCTAACATAAATATACACTGAAATACAGAATCTTTAGACCTTAATGAAATTATATTAACAGACGTTGGAATAATTTTATGATATAAAAGATGTATTGTTTTGTTTTTGTTTGTTCTCTAATATTTTTAGTTATTTTGTGAATTTATTTACCGTTGATGGTATTAAAAGATATGTAGCGCGTTTTTTACCACGAATGATAATATAGAAAATGATGTTTATTTTATTTTTAATTTATTTATAAAATACTCGCTGTATCCCGCGGTTTTATTTGCGTTAATCCCAATCCTGTGAGAATTTTGGGATAAAAAGTATCCTATGTTTTATTTCTAGTATGTATTGTTTAGTAATTTTTGCGTGAAAGAGTAACAAACATACTCACTCAAACACTCACTCAACTCAAACGTTCGCCTTTGTAATAGTGCGATTATGAGTCAATTCTTATTCAATACTTGTTGGCAGACAGCTGTTGGGGGAAAGCCGTCTTAGAATGGAGACCAAGGACTGGGCGGAGAAGCGTGGGCTGGCAACCGATGTGGTGGACGGACGATCTGGTTATATATCATAGCAGGTAGACATTGGATGCAGAAAGCTCAACCTCGAAGTGAATGGCGTGCAATGCAAGAGGCCTACACTCAGCATTGGGTGGCAACAGGCTGAAGAAGAAGAAGACTTGTTAGCAAAATTTCGGCTCCATCAAGTGTGTTGATAAATCCGTCTATCAATCAGTTACAGTCTTTTTTTATAATAGGAATATAGATAACGACTAAAATCTTCTTTCAAATCCAAACATATTTGAAACAAAATAAACGTTTATATAAATGTTATATTATTATCATACAGCAATAAAATCTGTAGTCCAGAATTATGGTAAAATTATCTCTTCAACATGAGTTATTCATTCTAAACAGCTGATGTAATATCACTGATAACATAAATAGTTATTATGTGGTCTAGACTGCCTCGTTATTAGGTTAAATAGGTATTCTGTGTACTATAAATAATTCATGTTTACTGCTAAGTGTAGCAATTATTTTAGTTTTTCTGTAACACCTACTCCTAAGTTTTTCTTTATATATATTTCTTTTTATCTGTTTATTTATTCACAAGAGGTTAAGAGGTTGTTAGGTCATTTATTGTATGGGTATATAGATTCAGGGTGATTTTTAAGTGGGTATGGTAGTAAAAATTTGAATTAAGAATAAGCGAAAAAAAAAATGAGTAGGATATTGATATCTTTGATTTACACGAACACTACACATTGAAATAAAACACTTAAACGGATTTTTGTCGTGGTCTATCTTATCTGGTCTTTTGTGATCATGGGTTCTGTAAAGAATCCGAAACGTCAGAAAATGTAAAACAAAATACAACCACGACAAAAATCTGTTTAAGTGTTTTATTTCAAAATGAGTAGGAGTCTCGACGCAGATTTTGCCAAAAAATAAAACAGTAAGAATCATTCTTTATTTGAAAAATAATATTCCTAGCCTCTAGGTTTCTTGATTTCAATCAACTCTATGGAATTTGAATTAGAATTAGAATCAAAATCTGAGACATAATATAGGATATACTCGTAGGTATGGCAAAATAAAGGAAGATGCTAATTTAAACCTGAACTAGCTTTCATACAAAATCAGCATATATATTTTACAAGATTACCTCATTTTAAAATAAATTATTATAAAAATAAGTAATTCCCAACCCTTATTTTACATCATCCCTAATAAACATTACTTCGTCTTCAAAACAAACGTTACAAGACCATAAATGATACATCACAATCAATCTTTGCCTCATAGCACCACTAAATACAATACAGATTACAACCACATTCAAAAAAGAATCATAAGTACCACAAAATAAGGTGTATTTTCCTTTAAAAGCTGCGGAACTTGGCTAATGTTTGGCATTTCTAATAAAATATTGTATACACACGTTTAGGTTTGAACAAAATTAATTGCTTTAAGTTTTGAAGGCTGTATTAAGTGCCGGTGCCAAGATAACCTTGGGGGACGCCAAATTTGTTCATGTTCCGAATACTGTTCAACCGATCGATAGTTACAGTTAAAACTGGCTCTGTGCAACGTTATTTATACTTTCAAGTGTGAGATTGGGCTGGTTTTAAATGCTTGAACAATGTTATTAGAATCAATAGAAGACACAAAAAAATAATATCATAACGTCCCGCTATTGTATTGAATGATAGATTAACAAAGTCATTTGCAATTGTTGACTCGGTGATAAAACTAATCAACAACCAAACAAAAATTAAATAAAAAGGAATGCTACTTAGTTTCTTATAAGCAATTTTGAAATTTTAGGACTGGTGCATGACTGTAAAGTAATGAATAACAATACTCAAAGCTAAAAGACATACATAACAAAACTTGCCAGACTACCCATAAAACAAATACTTAATGGTAATAACACAGACAAAATAACTTAAACCAACGAATACTTAAACTAAAAAACAGTTACAAATAAAATTTTAACTAAATCACCAAACAATACAATATCAAAAGAAACTTATTAGTTTTCGATAAATACGAAGCAAAACTTAGTAAAGACGTGGGACTAAATAAAAAGTAAATTCTATTGCTGGAGTGTACCTATGCAGTCGGAAGTTCGAAATAACTTTGCAAGTTCAGTCTATTTACTTAGCTCTCGAACCGCGGGTGTACTTGCGACCTGCTTTCTCGAGAATAGTTGTTTAATTATACAGATGAGACACTCAAATTTTGTATTTGAATTGTGTTTGTTTGGTGGTGAAATCATCACTAACATTATTTTTTTAGTAGAAGAATGTTGGCTGTGCAAAACCGTTCCCGCTGAAAACATTTAGGTAAGGCCTATGTTCAGCAGTGGACAACTATAGGTTGATGATGATGATGATGATAAGAAGAATTTATACATCACACTTCGCCATCCAGCCCCAAATTATACAAAGTACTATTTGGGTGTTAGAAAACGGATCAACACCATGTAAACAGAAAAAAATAATGATTACAAAAATTCAACTTTGCAGATTATTTTACCTACAAAGAAACACTCAGTCAAGGGTCTGGTATGGTATTAAATAAATAAAATTTCAAAAGCATCTCATCTGCAAAACAAACTGTTAACAATTAACTCTTTGACAAAAACGATTTTCTTTCGCTTGAAACTACTCAAAAGCCACGAATATGAAATTGGCTCATCCTTGCATCTGACATGCATTCTTCTTATATTACTTTTACGTAAATCTTTTATTTATAACAACAAACATTCCTTTTAGTTTATTTTATTTATTTTTATCGCTTTATTCGCGAATGTATAAAAGGCAACTGTTGACTGACTGATCTATCACTACACAGCTTAAACCATTGAGCGGATTGCGCTAGAATTTGGCACGCAGATAGTTTTTATGACGTAGGATTGGAAATCGTAGTATTGGAAAGCAAAAACACAAAAGCGAGTATTTTTTACATTTAATGACTGTGAAAGCGAAGTGACGTCTGTACCCAAAAAATTTTCAAACTGTTCATCAGATAACCATAAAAATACGACACCAATAAAACAAATAATAAATTCCACAAATAAATTCAAAATTTCAAAGCATCCGACTGAACATTCATATGCAATATCAACTGTAAATTAACGGGGTTAGGTTGTAAATCGTGTAACAAAATAATTAAGCTCTGAATTGATTGTAATTTATAGGTTTGATATTAGATATCTCCATTGAATGAAGCTGGACACGACAATAACTCATACAATTTGATTGTGCATTTAGATTTATAATGAAAATTTACTGCATTGTTTTAATAAGGTTTTATTATTGATCAATCTGTGGAAGTGCTCATTGTATGCTTGATAAATAAACATACTTAACCGGACTGAATTTAGTTATTCACATCACATAGTCGAATAGACTATCAGCTCTGAACACGGTATCTGTTTTGAAAGGGACAGCAATGAGACTGCGAATTCACAGCACATGCTATGCGTAATATTTTACATCTTGTCAAACCTTTAATTATAAAAAATATATATTGTCAGCAAACGAGACAACCTTCTGTGAAATGGCTTAAAAAATCAAGAGAAATGAAAATAAAAGCATCGTTTTTCTCTTTCTTCTACTTCTTCTAGTGCCTCTGCTCCGCATATCTCTCGCAATACTGAGTAGCTTCGCCATAGTCCTGATCATTCCCGGATATTTATAAAATATTGGAGGTAAAGCTCCTATTTCACGATCTTCAAGTAAAGTTACTCATCAAGTAAAGTTAGTTTTGTCTCTTTCTTACTTTATATCAAGTGACAAAGACGAATCTTGTGAGTTACTACTCGGAACTTTACTTTAAGATCGTGAAATAGGCCCTAAATCTTGTAAAAAGCGCCATCTATCAAGAAAACCGCGGAACTATTTTATTTAACTCACATAAAATTGAAATCGCCGTAAAACTCGTCTCACCCGACGCATCTTGGGACCTAAATAAATAATCTAGTCTTAAACAACGTCCGTCGCAAAAACCTGTCAGTTTAGTGTTTATAGGGTCACAAATGTCATTAAAATGCTCCACGAGTCGTAAATTTTACTATTAAACTTGATAGTAAAGACGGACATTTCTTCTGAATTTAGGTAATTTTTTTGCCGAAGAAAATTTGTTAAGTTTGTTTGAGTACTTGAGTTTGAGTGTTTGGTATTTAAGTTTAGTTAAGTTGGGCAAGGTCTTTGGACTCCTTTTGGAGTTTTTTCTACGAGGGTGGGGTACGTTTTTAAGAGTCATTTTCTAGACAGCCTCTTAATGGTAAATCACGAAAAGTGAATATGCTAAGATTGAATTCATATACAAATAAAAGAGTATAAATGTAATCATATGGAATTGTAGCTTTTTTGAAGCTTGCTTAGATATTACTTTCTATTTTTTTACTATAATGAGATGATGTAGTGAATGATTATGTTATGTTATTTTATACTAACTGTGCCCCGCGGTTTCACCCACGTAGTTCTCGATCCCGTGGGAATTTTGGGATAAAACGAGTTCAAGTCAATCGGTTCAGTAGTTTAGCCGTGAAAAGGTAACAGACAGACAGACAGAGTTATAATATTAGTAGGGATTCTTAACTGTTGTGTTAAAACATTTTCATTTTAATTACCTAATAGCGCTTCAGTTATATTTGTTCAAAATTAGCTCAAACAAAATAAGTAAGCTATTTTAAAATGTGCTCATATATGTAAGTACGCTTTTAACACTCGGTCAGACATTCTTATAGGTCATCTAAATACTGAACTAAATAGCTCAACTTAATATCCATTATCACCAAAGCGACCTACAAATAGTTCATTGAATACTATTTACAAAGTGATCGAATTTCTTAAAGGCCAAGTTTGAATAATGTAGAAAACTATTCAAAAGTCGCCCACAGATCGGATCAACTAGAGATGAGGCCCTGAACTTTGACCAAAATGGTGTTACAAGTTTAACTTTTGGCATTTGAATTCTTTTATAGTGTAAAACATTTCAATTACGTTATTTTCAACTAGGGTCTGCGGTTTTATCTGTTATAGTAAATATTTTTGAGATTGATATTGATATTTGATATCTTCTAATATATAAAATTCTCGTGTCACAGTTTTCGTTGCCATACTCCTCCGAAGCGGCTTGACCGATTCTCATGAAATTTTGTGAGCATATTCAGAAGGTCTGCGAATCGGCCAACATCTATTTTTCATCCCGAAATTCCCACGGGAACGGGAACGGGAACTACGCGTGTGAAACCGCGGAGTGCAGCTAGTATTATTATAATAATCCTGCCAGTAACAATAATTGCGCAATCCACCCGCACGCGAGAAGACATGATGAAGTCAACTAGTGTTGGTGTGGAAGTAACTAGGTTTAAGACCGAAAAAAATAGTTTAGGTTTATTTTATTGATATAGTGGCCATTGATACACTAGAAGAAGAAAAAAGCATATTTAAAACGAGGTCATTCACCTGTTTACCGTCACTTCTGCACTTAAGATGTATGCTATTCATAACATTGATTTGCAAACCAAATACTGAGCGACACTGTACTGCTGTGTTCAGTTTTCAAATCGTATAATCCCTACTAATATTATAAATGCGAAAGTAACTCTGTCTGTCTGTTACCTTTTCACGGCTAAACTACTGAACCGATTGACTTGAAATTTTGTACAGGGATAGCTTATGATGCGGGAAAGAACATAGGCATGTTTTATCCCGAAATTCCCACGGGATCGGAAACTACGCGGGTGAAACCGCGGGGCACAGCTAGTTATTTATAACTGTTTTTAATCTGATTGTAACATTCAGTTAATTTGGAATGAAGAAACCATGGAAAGAAACAGTTACATCATACTTCGATGGGCTAATGAAGCTGTCAGTGCTGGTTGTCGTACTAACATCATCGACAGTCGCTACGGGTAGTTAGAGCCCTCGAAAGTCAAAATTTGGTTAAACCAAAAAATGTAGTATGGCCCCGCTGAGTTGTGAAATTTTAATGTCAGTTGCGATCGCGTACTGATATTCCCCCAAATCTGGTTCAACTGAAAACCGATTCCAATCAGACATGGGATAAAGGTTCTGAAGAAGAAATAATTGTTAGCCTTAAGAGGCGACAGCTTTGCCGTGAAGAAGCCTATCTAATAAAAACAAAAACTGCCTGTTGGTTTATTCCATACACAATCTAAAACAACATAAGTCTGTCAATACGATTATTTCTTGAATAATATATGTATATTATTACCTATTCAATTATAACCCCAATAATATATTATAAATAATTGCTTTGTCAGACAACATGTGACGTTACAATTATTTATTTGAATAATAGTTGTTGTACTGTTTGACAATTGTAAAAAATGACGTGCACCAACGAAATCAAAGAAGTTAGTGCTGCTCTAGAGACGACGTTCGTTTGTGGAGAAAAGGAATAGACTGGGAGCGTTTGCCACTTGTCTAGGGGGGCTGATATCCAAATTACTAGGAGCAATATCAATGTTAAGTTTGAATATTAATTAATTTATATATAATATTTTGTATTGTTTCCTATGTGTGATAGATTTAGTTTCAAAATTAGCAAATAGGCTTATATATCAGCTCTCAATACATAATATGATGTGGGTAAAAATAGAGTTTAAAATCAAAAGTAAATGTCTAAAATAGCAAAAATACCAAAACAAATAACATAACATAATCATTCACTACATCATCTCATTAAAGTAACTGACCTCTAACTAAGTTCGAAACATAAAGTTAGATAAAATGAAGGTTATTAGGGTACCGGTTGCATTTTCTGGGTTAATTAATGCTTTTGCTATTTTCCAAACATTATTCGGATTGTTTATTATTGTTTGTATAGTTATCACGGTAATTAAGTTTCTCCACGCGGAAGAGCTCAAAAAAAACCGATTTATTTTATAATTAATTTATTAATTTTAATATAAAAGTACAATGGTAAATTACAAACTAATTAATACTAAAAGAATAGCGACTTGGTCGAGGTTGGAACCAAAAGTGGCTGCCCGATGTCACGTACGCCGGTCCGCGCCTCGTGGTGCAGCGTCGGCAGATTCCCCCACATTGCGCTTTATTATGTGGCGTGATCGGTGACGTCAATGGGATTTGCATGTCAGCGGTTTACATAGAGTTGGTATATGTAACACCTCCCCCATCAGATCAGCGACTATTTTGGAATGTTGAGAGAAAATGTCGCTGGCAGCTTGCAGTTACTCGGGGATGTCCCAGGTCTCGGTTCTTGTGGTGGATGGACTTCGGCATAAGTATGTTGAGTCTCATTAATAATTGCTGAGTGGTTTGTACTGATGTACCTGCGTAATAGTATAGCGATACCAAGTACAAATATGACGAATATAATACCATATATTGGGATAGTGGTGTGGTATAAAAATGACTTGTCTTCTATTAAGGGTTGTTGCAGGATTCTGTCTTGTAATGTGTGTAGCTTTCGTAGGTCAATGGTGTCGATATGCAGAGGTTTCTGGGATGAAGATGATGTTCCGATGTCTTTGTTTGAAATATTGCTTATCTTTATAGGTTGGCCTTCGAGGTGGTCGTTCACGTTGACAATGGTGAACTCGCTTGTCTTCAGTTTGCAGTTATGTGGTAGTACAGCGAGGTAGCTTCCGGTGAGCGTGATAAATTCTTCTCGTTGACAGGATAACCTTGTTTGAGTTGGTGTCGGTAGGATAATACTATAATGTCGGTCGTCTAATTTCTCCATTGCGGGTCTTGTTAGATGGATGTTGGTCTTCGTACAACTCTTCGTCTCGGTGCGCCCCTCTATGATGTCGCAGATGCAATCCGGTTGTGAACTTATCTGGTTATTAAGTTCTTTCTCACATAGATACCGTGTGTTAACCTTCGGGCATTCAGCCGCAATGTACAAGTGAATGTTCCCAGTGATTGCAAGGAAGGGAAAGGGGGGTATAATAGTCTGTTCATTTCTATTAGGTACTACTGATAATTTATAAAACGAAAAAGTAAGAGGTGAAACCACGGGAAAACGGTAGGCAAATACTATTTGATTATCATTGAAATACGAAGCTGGTTTAATAATGTTATAATATTCTCGGAAATCTAAATCAATTATTTGTTCATTATTATAAATTGTTTTTAATTTAATTATCATATTACTAAGTATATTCGTACCTATCATGGAATGATGAGTACGCATGTCGTTGCAAAATGATATTGCATTCTCTAACCTCATTATTTCAGTCGAAATGCAATTTATATTACCGCTTATTATTGCTAACATTTGAGCGAATTTTGCATATTTTAAAAGAGCTGTTTCTGCGTATGCATTGGTGTCAATTAGAATTTGCAAAGTTTTATTAAATTGAATTTGATTTTCCACTAATTTCGCAATAATTTTTGTGTGCTCGTTATTTAATTCTTTACTAAGGCTAATATGATGATTATGCTCGGATATAATTTTGTCCTGATTATTTTTTAATACTTTAAGTGCGTTATCATATTTTAAGGCATCATTGTAATCTAGGTTTCCCGTAATACCTTTAATTACTGAGCCTAGACCATCGACAAGACCTCTCCTAAAACGGTTAGGTTCTAAGCTTTTTAACATAGATGAAGCGTCGTTGAGTTTGTTAGTTAAATGAGATATTTGTAGTTCATAAAGTTCGTAAGTTTTGTTATCTAGTCTTGTCTCTAAGTCAGCTAATTGTGTCTGTACTACTTGTATATTATAGTCAATAGGTTTAAGTTCTATGTATTGTAAGAATGTATGATATTGGGTTATGAGTCGCATGGATCCTAATTTAAAGGGTAAAAGTCCTGGTCCGTCCTGTAGTGCTTCAAGTTTTATCTCTTGAGCCTGTATCAGGCTGAGAGTCAGCGTCCATGTTATCCTGTAACAATTTATTACTTATAGGGGTCCGTTTTAATCGGGACTTAGCTATTGGGCCTTTCTTTCGTGAGGTGTAAATGTGGATCGGTAAGTCAGCTAGTACTGTGTCCTGTGTATATCGCGGTGCGAGTTTTGATCGGCTAGCACAAGGGTTTTTAATAAACACCTGTTGATCGGGTTGGTATTCTACTTCGAGTTCGCGGGACTTGTTCCGGTTTTCTATAATGTGTGTCCTATTAGTGAGCGAAGTCTCGTTAATTAGGTCATATACTTTTTTCATACGTTCTCTATGTGTCTCAGTATATTGTTGTAGTAAATGTCCGGTCAAGTCAATGTCGGTCGGGTCTCGTGGGTCTGTATGTCCTAATATAAGGTCGTAAGGTCTACATTTTGTAAATGAATGGACTGAGCTGTTATATCCGATTATTGCGTATGGCATTAGATTAGTAATAGGTTCATTTTTATGTGTTAATTTTAATATGCGGAGATGCTCGAGTAAAGTCGAATGAAAGCGTTCTATGTTACCGTTGGCGTTCGGAGAGTGCGCTAACGTTTGATGGTGTGTGATTTTATGTATCTTACAGAACTCAGCAAACATTTGGTTTGTGAACTCTGTACCTTGGTCAGTTATAATAGTGAGTGGTAAGCCATGATGCGTGCTATATGTTAATAAAGCCTGTATTACACTGATTGCGGTACCGTCACGTAATAGGTACGCTTGTCCGTATTTTGAGAAAACGTCAATGAGAGTTACGTACTTTTCATTTTGGGCAGTGAAGCTGTCCATGTGAACTATCTCAAAAGGTCTTGTGGCAGGTGGGACTATGTTAAACTGTGGTTTAATTGGACGTCTATCATACTTAGCTTGGCCACAGATGGTACAATCATTAATAAATTTAGTAATATGTTCTTTCATTTTGGGCCAAAAGTATTTTTCAGATAAAGATAAGTAACACTCGTTAATGCCACGGTGGTTTGTTTTACCATCATGGTAGTGACGAATGATATCTTGTTGTCTCAGATATTCTTTGACGTTATCAATCTCCTTTTTACATAGTACTAAGTTCATTGAGGAACTTACGAATTTATCTTGTATAATTGGAACAATGCGATACATAGCTAGAGGTGGGTTAATAAGTATAGCTGTTTTAATTTTAGGGTTAACATATTCTTTAATGGCGGTTACTACATCGGTTTCTAAATTTGATTCGGATAACTGAATGCATGTTCTAGTGTGGGTCTCAAATGGTTTACTGGCTACGGTACGTTTCTTTATATCGCCAACTAAGGTAAAAATTATTTGTCTATGGAATTTATTCAGTGGTTCGTCAGAAATGGGGATCTCTAATATGGGATTTTCGTTAGAAGTGTGGGCTGTCATTGTGTCTGAGTCAGCTTTAGTAGTCTGTTGGTCTGTATCTATGTTCACAATCATAGAGTCAACTTCCTCGTTATTGATCTCAATACGAGAGAGTGCGTCAGCGTTCGTATTATTTTTGCCCTTTTTATAAAGAACTTCAAAATCATACTCGCTCAGCTTCAAACGCCATCTCGTTAATCTCGAGTTCGGCTCCTTGAGGCTCATGACCCACTGAAGTGGTTTGTGGTCAGTGACGATTTTGAATCTCCTTCCAAAAAGGTAGGGGCGAAAGTATTTAGTCGCCCATACAATAGCTAGTAATTCTTTCTCTATTGTACTATAGTTGATCTCGCTCTCGTTTAGTGTACGTGAGGCGTACGCTATTGGTTTATCAGAGCCAATTGTACCTTGAGAGAGAATTGCTCCTATGGCAAAGTTTGACGCGTCCGTAGTCAATACAAACTCTTTGTTGAAGTCTGGGTATCTCAATATGGGGTCGTTTGTCAAAAGGGTTTTACATTTTTCAAAACAGGTGGTGTAAGTCGAGTCAAAGTTAATCTTCTTACCTTTCTTTAGGCACTGAGTCAAAGGTTTAGTTATTCGGGCAAAGTCGGGGATAAATTTTCGGTAATATCCTAAGAGGCCTAAAAATTGTTTTATCTCTTTTGGGGTTTTTGGTAACGGGTATTTTTGAATGGCTGAGACTTTGTCTGGGTTAGGTTTTATACCTTCTGTGCTAATAACGTGACCTAGATAAGCTGTTTCAAGTTTTAAGAATTCAGACTTGTCTAATTGAATTTTAAAATTCGATTCACGTAGTCTTTGGAATACTTTTTCTAGGTTCGTCATGTGTTCCTGAAGGGACGTACTAAATACTATTATATCGTCTAAGTAGACTAGGCAGATGACGTTCTGAAGCCCTTTAAGAACATTGTCCATTACACGTTGAAAAGTTGACGGACAATTTTTAAGTCCCATGGGCATTCTCAAAAATTCAAAGTGCCCATGTTCAACGTTAAAAGCAGTCTTGGGAATGTCGTCAGGGTTCATTTCCACTTGGTAAAAGCCTGATGCAAGGTCAAGGGTCGTGAAATATTGACACTTGCCTAATTTGTCAAGGACGTCTGTGATATTTGGTATGGGATATTTATCGTCAATAGTCTTTTCGTTTAGTTTCCTAAAGTCAACGACCAGACGCCACTTTTGCTTCCCTGAAGCATCTACCTTTTTTGGGACTACCCAGATAGGTGAGCTCCACGCAGATTCGGAAGGTCTTATTATACCTTGTTCTAACATCTTCGCGATTTGAGTGCTAACTTCTTCGCGGTGTATAAATGGGTATCGGTAGCTTTTAGTATATATTGGGGTTTCGTCAGTGGTCTTAATACTGTGCTTTATTTTGTTGGTAAAAGTTAAAGCTTCCCCTTCAATGTAAAATACATCTGAGTACCTAGAACAAAGCGCTGTTAAATTTGCTTTTTCTTCGTCGTTTAAATGGTCCATTCGTAACCGAGAAACTACGTCATTAGCGCGCGGGGACATGAGTTCGGTGCGTGTGCACTCGATATTAAAAACTGAGGCTTCTGTTGCTCGGTCTAAGGAAAATATAATATCACTATCTGTTGGGTTTATTACTTCAATTATTCCTCTTGCATTATTAACGGTAGTAATACATTCTGAGATTATACAGTTACATAAAAATTGTTCCTGAACTAATACATCGCCATCCGGGGCGTTAATTGGGAGTCGAATTAATTTAGAACTGTTAGCTGGTAAGATAGTCTCGTATACATTTAGGTTTTTAGAATTGTACATAAGAATATTATTAATGGAAAATTTAGTTATAAGTTTTAAATCTTTAAGGTCTAATTTAGCTTCCCATTTAGTGAGTAGGTCCATACCTATAAGTCCGTCAAAGCGTTCATGGAACTTATACACAAACAATTTAATTTCCTCTGGGTCTTTAAGTTCATCGAAACAGGGTAAGTTCACTGAGTAGTCGTTCCTACTTGTAGCGTGAACATTTGTGACCTCAAAAGGATCATAGTTCCAAGTAATATCGGGGTAAAAGTTATGTAATGCGTCGGGGCTAATAAAAGATTGATTTGCACCTGTATCTATAAGTAGATTGAGAGGAGGATTAGAAATACGTATAAAAGGTAATTGTCTTTGCGTTTGGAGGTTTACCTCTATTTTGACTTTTTTGATTTCGAACCCGTGGGAAAATCCTGGCTGGTAGAGGGTTGCGCTTGGTCGTCACTAGTCTGTATAGTCGGATCATTGTCTGTGATGTCAGTTACAGTATAATCATAGTCATTAAAGTCAGTTACGTAGTACTCGTCACAATAGTTAGGTTCGTTATAGTCATATTCATACGAGTCAGCGTAATTGTTATAGTCGTCATAAGTAGAACACACGTTCATGTTAACATCGCGCTGTTTAAAGTAATTGGAGGGCGGCGGGTTACCTTGCCTAGCCCAGTTCCAAGAGTTAGTACCGAATGTGGGTTTCGTCACAAAATGACTAACACCACTCATAGGCTTAGGGCCCTGAGGTGTGTTATATTCGCGGGGTTGTAGTCTAAATGCCCCACTACGGGGGTTGTAACCCTGTGGGTGTGCGCCAAACATTTGTTGGGTGCGTGACGGCATGCGGGGTTGATTCATCCCCATTGGTGGTCTTAACTGCGGCGGTGGTCGGTACATAACCGGTGGCTGGTGTGGTCGTGAAGGACCTGGTGCGTTAGGCATGCTAAACTTAAACGGCGGGGACTGCATGGTCGGCTGCATAGGTATTTTAAAATTTTGAGAAAATTGGTTTGGTAGTGTTTGAGGTCTTTTATCATGCAGATGTTCGTTTCGACCCTGCATATAGAGTGTGTTCATTTCCTCATGAACAAATTCTAACGCCTTCTCAATGCTTTCCGGGCGCATACATCTAATACGGGACCCTAAGGGGTCCTTTAAACCGCGTAAGTAAGCTTGTAGGGTTAGTTTCTTGTACAAATCGCGCTTAGCGTCTATGGTGGTCTGTAAGCTGTCATGCAATGATATGTAGGTCATTATGGTGCTGAATAAATTTTGGCAGCGCTCGTAAAATTCCTGAGGTGTACTGGAGCCCTGGGTGAGGAGAGCCAAATCGTTATAGAGAGCGGTCTCGTCTCTCTGGTCAGCAAAGTTATTAATTAGGGCATTACGGATGCCTATCCAGTCGTTAGGTATGCCATTAGCATTGATCATACGAGCTGCGGGGCCTACAACTTTATTTAGTATGCCATTTAATAACCCTAGGTTACATAAATCGTTACCCTCTTGTGCGTATTGGGCCACTAGTTGATCGCACAACCGAATAAATCGGGTTAAGATGTTTGGGTTCCCATCAAAATCTGGGACCAAGCGGAGGGCTTTAAAAATGTTGTCAAGGTCTGACATTATTCTATCTTCTAACTTATCAGAGTTTAATTTAATATTACGTCTATTATCTATACTAACTTGCCTACTACTAATGTTCCTATTTAAACTAGATTTCCTTTTGTGAAAAATGGTGAAAGTAAGTCACAAAATTAAAATTAAAATATAATTTAATACTAAAGGGGAAAGTAAGCAACCACTAGAAAATTCAATGTACTTACATGAGCATTGTCGATTTATCCTTGAGCGGTATCAATGTTCGGATTGTGCCGCGTGGATAACGAGAGGTCCAGAGTATCCCGGCGAGACGTTGAAAGTCGATCGGAGCGCGACGCGACGCGATTTTGGCGGCTTTTGAATCGCGATCCAACCCAGGATATCCTACCGACTGCGCCAATTAAGTTTCTCCACGCGGAAGAGCTCAAAAAAAACCGATTTATTTTATAATTAATTTATTAATTTTAATATAAAAGTACAATGGTAAATTACAAACTAATTAATACTAAAAGAATAGCGACTTGGTCGAGGTTGGAACCAAAAGTGGCTGCCCGATGTCACGTACGCCGGTCCGCGCCTCGTGGTGCAGCGTCGGCAGATTCCCCCACATTGCGCTTTATTATGTGGCGTGATCGGTGACGTCAATGGGATTTGCATGTCAGCGGTTTACATAGAGTTGGTATATGTAACACGGTTATTAGCACTCAAATTATTATGATTTTAAATCAAACACGCATCGAGAAAGCATAATTAATTAATAACATTGTACCATATTTTGTAACACAGCGATGATAATTGTATACAACATATTGTTAATGATATGGAAGATATGGAAGAGCGTTGCCTCCTGGCAAAGGCGTAAGGTTAAAAGGAGACACACTTATGTATCAGAAATATAATGTATACCTAAAGAATAAATATTTTATTATTTATTATAATGATTTATCAGAGAGAGAAGCATTGCCCTGCAGACTGACTTTACGCGTCCTAAGTTAATTTGATACGTTGTGTTATAAATACATATTAATAACTATTCTTGATTTATGTATGAACTTTAATATTAAATTAAAATATATTAACTTATCAAAAAATATGTAGCGTGAATGACTTCTAAATATCGTTAACTATTAGTATACATTCGAAGTGCACTTAACAAAATTAACATACTTTTTTAGTTTTAACTAGCTGTGCCCCGCGGTTTCTTTCGCGTGGTTCCCGTTCCCGTTCCCGTGGGAATTTCGGGTTAAAAAGTATCCTATGTCCTTTTCCTGGTTCATAACTACCTCTCCACCAATTTTCAGCCAAATCGGTCCAGCCGTTCTTGAGGTATAAGTGGCGTAACTAACACGACTTTCTTTTATATATATAGATGAATAACTTATGTTAAGCATATGTCTACGCGTCTTAAATCTAAATAAAATATGTTTTTGGATACTTTAATATTATAATTTAACTTGCATTAGTCGATTTGATTTTTAGAGGTGAAATTTTGTGTGTGAAATGAATATTAGATTAATTTATGAGTCTGTGATCTGTGTTCTTACTAACAGTATCAAAATATATTTAAATTTTACAAATTATATACGAACGAAGCTACGTGCGGAATTCTAATATATCATACTTTTACGATTAAAATACTTATACAGTTACAGTAAAACCATTTTTTGTTCATCAACTTTTGTAAAAACATAATTAAATTAAAAATTTAAAAAACCCTCAACACAATTACATTCAAACCCCCATAACTTTTAAACGGGTCAACTGATTTTCATCAAACATGTCTAAGAACACTCGCACGTAAGTCCCCTTTAGTACAAAAAAAAAATTGAAATGGGTTCATCCGTTCGGGAGCTATGATGCCACAGACAGACAGATACACACACACACAGACACGTCAAACTTATGACACCTCTCTTTTTGCGTCGGGGGTTAAAAAAAAGGACTAAAAATCTGGTTTTTGAACCCATGCTCATTCTGTACTGTCAGTTGCGAGTGCTCTAGATCAAATTTTCACTACGTCTTAAAATAAATATCTTATCAGAGATTCGATCCCATGATCTTGCTGAAGCATAGCAATATGGTGTATATTATTAATTATATTCAATGCACTTTCTATGTTTAATATTGTAAATTACATTAATAAAACAAATGTAGCAGCGATAGGTATCTCTAGTCTGGCCTTCCACATCTAGAAAGGTAGTTTATTTAATGTACTGTGTGGCTACTAACTATATGTTTTAGCTATCCTTAAAGTTTTGTTTTTACTTCCTATTTTCCGTTGATTTTAGCCCTGACATAGATGATGTATTCATCGAAAAACCCTCATTTTAAAAGAACATAACGTATTAAAACACAGTACTGTAAATGCATTAAAATGTACTCCTATTAGCTACATTTAAAATATTTTTTCACATCGAACGGTTTCATTAAAACCGTCAATACAAAATACTTCACCTCAAAGAGCTAACTAAAGTCTACGTTGCTATGATAGAGTCTTATAAACACGGAGCCTGGAATTCTCCAAGCATCAAATGCTTTTGAAGTGTGCACTTTTCCGTCTTCCCTTTTTTAGGTTAGGTTTCAATGTGAAAATGTTCAAAAAGAATGTGAAATGCGAGTTTTGTTTCCGCTCCTTTTCCGTTCCAGTGGCCACAACATAGGACCGAGTTAATTACACCAACTTGAAGGGGAATCAGAAATGCAATTAGTTCAGTGCGTGCGTTCCGTTAAACCCCTCTTTTTACTGGCTACACCGGCGCGCGGCAACTCACTTAAAGCCACGAACCCACCGCTGCGCTATGTCCACGGCTACGCCGCTCAGCTACGCGTAGCTCAGCTGCGTGTGTGTTGCCGTTTCCACCGAAGTACACGCGTGTATCATCACAGATCAGAGAGAAAGAAACAGAAAGACAACTTCCTAAGAACGTGAAAAATTGTTCTATTATATTATAAAAAAGTATTCTATGACAATCAGTCAAACCAATACAGGTTGTCATAGAGACCAGTAAACAAAAACGTAAAATTAATGAGTATATCTTGAAAATAAAATAAAACAAATTATGTATTTACAAGAAAAACTATGACCCTGTTTGATACTACGTAACATAATTGTAAATCTGTATATTTAAATGATAAATATAAAAAATAGTAGTAATAGTGCATTCGATTCACGCCCTTGTAGAAAGCTGCCTCTCTGTTCCTATTTATTCTTTGTGCCATGGAGACGGACACGTACCTTCGTGGTCTATTTAATCACAATGACTTTAAAGTTCTTATTAGGAAAGAGATTTTAATTGCTTTTTAAACCGACTTCCAAAAAATAGGAGGGGGTTATTTATTCGACTTGTATATTTTTTGTTTCTTTTTTATTTAATTTTATTCGGAACACAACTGTTTGTGCATATAAAATACAAATTATAACAACTATTTAAAATACAAATTATAAATATTTACTACATGCTTTCGCATATATGTAGTTAGCAAAATTTACACTTGCTTAAATATACGTGTTACAATATGTTTCCTTAATTAGATTAATGTTATTAATGTATTTTCCTTTCACGGGACTATTAAGGAGTCTCGGTCTTTTGGAAGGCTAGTATGGGGCCAAAGCCAACACACGGAAGCCCTTTGACATAAGTATTTAATCTTGTGTAAAGTATGCACAATCCGGGGACTATCCCTGTATAACACTATAAAATGCATCCAAGGACAGTCCCCGGTTCTGCTGGGACTATTGCAAATGTATGGAAAACTACGACTGGGTTATGGGAATGGGATGTTCAATGGACTGGATATAGGGGAACTACGGGGACTATGGCACCCGCCGATACTCTGTTATAGACAAGTACGAAGTGGCGGATGGAGACTTGCCAGCTCTATAACTGGGCCAAACCAAACAAGTTGCTCCAGTCGCAACAAGGCACAGTGGTTCCCTCCATAGGTCATAAATGAAAAAAATGGGGCGCTACTCCCCGACACCCCACGTCAAAGGTGCCCTGCGGGCTTATTGATGTTATTATTATTGTTATTTTAACTTTGTCCACGCATAAATTTGTTAAATATCGGATGCTAACCAATTTGTGCTCAAAAGTGCCTTAGCTTTACGTAATGAGATAAACACCTCCTTGGGACCCCATCACTAACAAATTAAAACCCAAAGCACGTCCAACAACTACAAGACCGCAAGATACTGTCAGCTCTGTATGCGTGAATAGGAACGTTTCAAATTGAACATTTTTGTATTGATGTTATTAACACTTATACTGAGCAAACGAAAATAGATCTTAAGGTGACGAACCATTTCTTACCATGACTGTACATATTCGTGTGTACATACACGGGGGATATAGCTTAACATAGCGTAGCCCCCACCCATTTTCGTGCGTAGCGTGTGCGTGTACTTCGGTTGGTTTCTGCCTTTATAACGCCTACCAATAATATGTGTCTACAATGTCACATGGAAATATGTTCTCATCCCGAGCCGCCGTAAGGGAAATTATGATTTAAGTACTCTATAAATTTTCGGTATTCCCGTACGCTCCTTTTGTAATACGTAAAAATCTTGACTGGATTAGCCGTAAAATGAAAGCGAAATTTAGCATGAAACATGCTATTCATTTTTATATTTTATCGCATACCCGTTATATATTGCATCGTGTGCGAAAATTTGAGATAAAGTACGATAAATGATAGCGAAGGGGAACTCGTCACATGAATACGTTAATCGGAGATAAGAGTTTGGGTTGAAAAAATAAAAATTGTGAGACACTTCGGTGCTGAGCCACTGCCCAAATTACATTTGACCCGATAAAAGTTGTGACGAGAGTGACCCATTTCCCCTATTGTGACTATTACGTAATCTCTCTCAATCAAGATAGGGTTGTCTATGCGTATTCATTAGGAATCGCCTTGGACAAATGTGCCGGAATTATTTGTTTCCCAGATTATTTGCTTACGCAAGAAAACACAGGGGAACAAGCATTATTTCAGGAAAAACATGACAGGCCAGACATTGTTGTTATGAGATTGTTCATCTTTTATGTATACTTTGTTTCTGTGTATGAATGTGTTGTGTATATAGTTGTGCTCGTTTGTATTTGCGATGTTTATGTTAGCGTTGAGTGAATACGATGTTTTGATTTGTGTTTCGTTAGAGAAATTGTGATTTTGGTACTTATGTTTGACTACAGCTTAGTAGAAATGACGGTTCGTTGGTTAAAAGTTTTAAGTTCGATCTTGAAAAGGATCGGGTAGAGAAAAAAAATATGGATTTCAGTCTTATTAGCTAGTGATATATGTTTAGATATTATTATGGCGTTTAGATATTATTATTAAGTTTCGTATCGTTGAATGAAGGGAAGAAGTTGATGGTACGACAGTCCGTTGGCAACCAAAGATGAAACAAACACCATTGTACTCTACAACCCGTCATATAAACAATACTCAATACTATCATTAAAAACATAAACACACAGTAATATCATTGAACAAAACCCCTCTTTTTAAGCCTTTAATGTACCTATCAGCTTTTTCTGCCTTCAATAATTTTCCCCGCTATTTTTGGCACAGAATGCGAACAATAATATATTATAGTGATGCGGTCGGATCTGCCCATATATTCACGGTACTACTTCCAAATATTTCCTGTGGCATAATACATTGCTTGCCGTTCACATGCATCAATTGGAATCAATTTACGTTAGCAATCGATGTATTATGCGTATCTGATTTGTGTCGCTAAAATAATCTATTGGTATGAGATTGTTATGTTTACTATATGCCAATGGTTACGGGTTCAATTCGTGCTGAAGACCTTTGAACGTGAACATGTTTGTTTGTTTCATGTCTTGTTTTGAGTGTTTTGTATTTTAAGTATGTATTATCAAAAATAATAATATAAACTGACTTTTAAAAACCAGTATCTAGTAATTTTGTTGGTTTGTGTAATCTTTTTTTATCTGTATACGCATTTAAACTAAAGTCGTAACCCAGTTCTAAAAAATGACAAATTGTTCCCAAAAAGTAATTAAGTATACATGTAATCACAAAAGCAGATATTCCACGAAAATATGTCGAGTCATTTGAGTAATTAATGTAGTATTTTAATAAAATAAAATGTCATCATGTTTACGGTTGTGAGACTGATAATAATATGATAGTAATGTGTGATATAAACACATCAAAAGTTGGTTTAAATAACTACATAGTATAAAACAAAGTCGCTTTCTCTATCCCTATGTCCCTATGTATGCTTAGATCTTTAAAACTACGCAACGGATTTTGATGCGGTTTGTTTTAATAGATAGAGTGATTCAGTAGAAAGGTTTTTAGCATAATTTTATCTCCATACTCCTACGAGAACGGGAACTACGCGGGTGAAACCGCGGGGCGCCGCTAGTTGAACAATAATACACAATATCTGCAAAATATAAGAACATAGAAATATAATATTATACAAAGGTACAATATACATAAAGTATTCGATAGAAATAAATTTAAGAGACAATATCTCTTTATAGATTTTTTCACAAAGAAATATGATTAAATCTGTAAATTCATTGATCTTACTACGGTTCAGTTCATGATTAATTTAACATGCATCGAATAAAAAGTACAAATGAAAACAACTCGCCAGGGCTTAGCACAAAATGGCTCCCGGTCATTCTAAAAAATATAATGAAAAGTAAATTAAATACTTACTTTGTTCGTGAATTATAGTTGGCTCATGCCTCGTTACCGTCCTTTATTCGTCAGAGCATAAAAGAGCTCGTTCATTTGTGTGACTTTTTTAAAAATTCGCTTTTTATGAGCAAACCCTTTGGCCAGTGCGTCAACGTTTCACAATTTGATTATGTTGCCGCGACTGTACTTGTATTCGTTGTGCTTTTGTTTCAATTTATAAAAAAAAACTTTGTTCAATTCTTCTAAAATCAAAGAAGGTTCTTTTGACTAAATTTTGTTTCCAATTTCAGTTTTGGAATGTAATTTTTGTTGTTTGCTAGTTAGATGCAGAATATTTTATGTGGTGTCAATGAATTTTGATTTTCGAGTATAATGAGACTGTTCTGAATGAGAAATTCTGTGTATTATTTTTAGTAGATTGTTTTTTATAAAGTTTGTTAAGCCAGTAATTCGAGAGACGCGTCAGTAAAAGACCCGAAAAAGAGCGAGATTTGGTTTAACTAAAATTCTCGTAACCCTTTAATTTGTTCAGAAATACATTTGAAACTAGATTAGATTTTGCGCCGTACGTCACTCGCAAAGGACACCACGTTATAATTCACTCCGTAGTTTTTTTGTTCAAAACCCAGTAAAAAGTAATTGTTTTATTCAGTGTATAACTAAATTCATTAAAGAAACATCCATAGTATAAACTAGTGAAAACTAAATATTAATTCATCTGTGCGTTTAGAAGATATAACAAAAAGAAAACAAATAAAAACGTGCTAATTAACCTGACCTACGACAACACGCGCACCGACCGGCCCGCGCGAGCGCCCCACTCACTCCACTCGAGCGAGCAGCAATTCCTGGAAGCGACTCGGCCGGCAACACATACCTACTGCGCTCCACAACATTTGGAAGCGATCGGAGGACAACGGGTAATTAATTTCATCGAGTACATAATGCCTACATCTTGTAAAGCTTGCGGTAAGAATATTAACCCAGATAAGCCTACTGTCCTATATGTAGGTCAGTGAATTTAAAAAAATATTACAGTCTACCCACATTTATGTCATAAATTATTTTTGGTTATTTGGAAGAAGGATATTGTTAGCTGTCGTGAAAAAAATAGAAAGTTTTAGTAAATTCAAGTTTTTTCATAATTTTCATATATAAAGTAAATATAATAAGTGTGTGCTGCAGACATGGCTGAAAGGAGGTATGTATAAATGTTATTATTTATCGCTTTTCTTTATTTTGTTGTACTAATTAGTTGTCAATAATAATGTATTTTCAAATAATAAAGATTTTGTCTATTTTAACTTATTTTCCTTTTGTATAATAGCTTGGAAATATTGGTGTTCTACATATGGGACAGTAGGATAATAAGGTGTATATTTTGCTTTTCAGAAATGTACCTGCACATGAAATATTAGACCTGTAGGAGAATATTCTGATGATAAAGACAATCGGGAAAGGGTGATATGTATTTTACCTCCTCCTGCAAACCCAGATTGCCCGACCGATGAGGATTCTGGAGACAAGGACAGTGTTATCCTGAACAATTTGCCAAGGAATATTTTACTTCAACCTATAGATATCCAGATAGTGATGTTGAGGAGGAATCCGAGGAGCCCACTGCTCGTCGTCCCAGAAGAAGGTGCCATTACTTGAGGAGGAAACGATACTTAGATAAACAGCCTGTGGAATGGCCAAAAGTATTGGGCTGTGCCCAAGAAAAGAGTACAGTACAGTGGTTCGAGGATTTTTTTGATGATGATGTTTTAAAAAATAATTTTGCTGGCGTTAATTCTTGAAGAAATGTTATGTTTTATTGGAGTTTTACTCGTGAGTATGCGTGGCTGCCACGAAGGCGAATGTATAGTTAAAATTCTCCTGACTCAAAAAAATAATTGATTTGCTCTGCCATGACCAGAGATAGATTCGATTTTATTTTCTGCCATTTTCACGTCAACGATGACCTGGATCCTCAAGATAAATATACGAAGATACGTCCACTTGTCCAGTTTTTGGATTTCGCTCCACTTGACGAATATTATAGCGTAGATGAAGCTACGAGTATGATTCTATATTATGGTTGCTATGGCTGTAAACAACACATAAAAGGAAAACGGATTCGCTATGGATTCAAATCATGGGTTGGAGCTACTCGGCTTGGGTATGTGTTATGGATGGAGCCATATCAAGAAGCTACTCTATGTGCAACCCAATATACAAATATTTGGGTTTGGGAGCTAGTGTTGTACTGACTTTCTGCGATGTACTGATGTCTCGGGGCTATAATCTCTCCTATCATATTGTGTTTGTCATTTTTTTTCACTGGGACACCCATATTATAAGAGATAACCAATAAAGGCTTTCACAAAAATAAATAAAGCTGATTGGAGAAACTGCATTGTTGTTTATTCATACATTCCTAATATGTGCCCTATTATCCTACTGTCCTACATATAGGTCGGTCGATTCCTTGAAAGCCTTACAGGCAGGATTTTTTTGAGTATTTTTTATATATTCCCTAGGACCTATACTACTAGAAAAATATAAATATTTGAAACATTTTAAGAAAAAATAATTTCAGGCTTATCTGGGTTAAAAACATTTTTTATATGGAATGTACTAAATGTAAAGGAAATTATGATATACAGTGCATTAACATAAGTCAGGAATCATTCCAAAAGTTTAATAACACCTATAAACAAAACTGGCTTTGTCCAAAATGTGTATGCTCGCTACCAAAAAGGGGAAACACAAACACACCTATTCGCACGTCACCGGCGAACAATGAAGATTTTACATCCCACGATAATGTAAACTCTGTCCGCGGGTCTCGCGTAAGGCCTTCAGCTAACCAGGATGTTTCCTTGTCCGAACTACTTCATGAGATATCTGAACTGAGGCAAGAAAACAAGGAACTGAGACAACAAAACGTTGAATTTGGCTTACTTCGGCAGGAATTATATGAAATGAAAGAACAGCTGTGTAGCCTGTCAACTCTGTCACAAAACTTATCCGACTTTACTAAAACTATTACTGAGAAGGACAGAGAAATAAATAATCTAAAACTATCCGTAACGCAGCTTCAAAGAACTGTGAGTGCACTTGAACAAAACCAACTTAAAAATGAAATCGAGTTGTGTGGCATACCAGAAATAAGTAATGAAAATCTGACACACGTAGTTTTAACTGTATCACAAAAGCTGAACCTAAACCTCAATGAAAATGATAACGACGATGTCATCCGTGTCGGACCAAAACAAAACCAACCTGAATCTAATGTCCCGAAACCCCGTCCCATAGTTGTTAAACTCATAAGGAAGTCTATGAGAGACCAGTTCCTGAACGCGGCCAAGTCTAGAAGAAACATCACGACGGAAAATATTATACCTGCCCCAACCTCAAGAATCTACATAAACGAGCGTGTCACCAAAGACAAACGTCTGTTATTTCGCGACGCCAGAGCGCGAGCCCGGCAAAACGGCTTTCAATTTTGTTGGATGCGTAATGGCACCATATATATTAAAAAATGCGAATCCGGACCCCATGGAAGACTCCCAGCTACTCGTATTAACACAATTGAAGACCTGGACAAGTACCTTGGACCAATCGCGGCGTCACCACTCACCCAAAGTAATAACTAATGCTACTTACCGTATAATCTTTTTGTTATTTTGTATTACAACTACATTTTCTTTTTTAAAAAAATACTATTTTTGCTTTAAGAATAATTTAATTTTTGTTACGGTCGCTTTGACATTTAAATTTGATTTCTATATGTATACACTATACTTTTCTCACACACACAAACACTCAACATGTTCACAAATTACACACTTATATATTATTTACACTTATAGATTTTCTTGTCTTAAAAAGACCTCGTACTACGTAAAAGCTATCTCATTTAGTACTGGAGCGATCTCATACTTGTATATAATACTTTTTCTCCAGTGTTTTTATGTAGTACTTGTATATATAATTATAGATAAGAACGAGTCTCGAACTCACTCTAATAAACCTATGTGTATGCTCGTATGTTATATATTACCGTCATATTTCACATACAACTACATTTTAACTACATTCATACACCCATTATTGCTTGTGTATAGCTCTATTTTATGTCTAACGATTAACACCTCACACACAGACATGAAACATTTAAATAAATTTTATTTATCTAACAAAATATATAGAATATTCACTCCATGTTACAAGGTTATGCGCGATACAAAACAATTAATTATAAAATATATGCTAAATATGATTGGAAATACTAACGAAGCACTAATTCTTAAACTTTTACATATAATGGTAATAAATAAATCATCTGTTCTATTATATAATATTATATGCATAATAACATTTATTAGATATGGCTTCACTTGATATTATGGAATATATCGATAATTCGTTTAAAGTAAATTGCCATTATATTAATTTAGTAGAAGACTGTAAGAACGTAATACAAAAACACACTTTTAAAATTCTAACCTTAAATATTCAAAGTATACATCGTAATTTTAATAGTTTGATTATTGTTTTAAAAAGATTAAATATTGATTTCGATATACTTATATTAACGGAGTGTTGGTTGAATGAGAATTCATGTCTGCCTCAAATTAACGGTTTCACATATCATCAAACAACCAAATACAAGAACAAAGCTAGTGGAGTTGTTGCCTATGTCAAAGATATCTGGTCACCAATCGTTCATGAACCTGAAATAAAAGAGGCTGATTGTTTAGCCCTGCAGTTCCGTGACGTCATAACCATATTAGGAATTTATCGATCCCCTTCTTATAAAAACACTGAAATTTTCAATGATTCGGTGTATGAAGTAGTAAGATCCCTTAATCGTAATACCTGCACTATACTTACCGGTGATATTAACATTAATATAACTAAGCCAGACAACACAGATGCCAACTCATACTTATGCTGCATGGCGGAACTCGGGCTTCTGCAAGCCGTTAACAAACCTACTAGACAAGACTCCTGTCTCGATCATGTATTTTTTTGTGGAAATGTTAATCTGGAAACGGTAGTATGTCCTTCAGCAGTAACCGACCATAATATAGTGATCACTGGAGTATCGAGTCCGACAATGAGACCAGCAATAAAACCTCCAAGATTTAGTACTCGTATTAAGTTAGATTCGATTGCTGAAGAAATTTGTAATGTTGACTGGAACAAGATAACAAAACTACCTAGTATTAACGAGCAAACCGACGTATTTGTCGGCATTATTAAAGGATTAATAGAAGGAAATTCGAAGTTGGTAAAAATTACTCGTTCTCAGACTATATTAAAACCCTGGATGACTCCAGCACTCCTTAAATGTTCTCAGGTTAGGGATAAATTACATCTTGATGCTAGAAATAAAAATAAAACTGATATTAAAGTAATTATATACACCAGATATAGAAATTTCTACATTACTCTGTTACGTAAAATCAGAATTGACTATGATACATCTATGCTTACTAAATACAAGAATCATCCACGTAAACTTTGGCAATCAATTAATACAATATCTCAGAGAAAATACAAAAAACCCCCGACCTGTCTGGACCTAACAACTTCATATAATACTCCACAAGATGCAGTAAATCAATGCAACGAATATTTTTCTTCTGTTGGGGAAAACTATGCCTTAAAAATATTAGACAAACTAGCAACAACCGAATCTAATCTTGCACATAATGTTGATTTGTCTACATCTCCAAAAAACTCATTCTTCTTTGCCCCATCTGACCACAATGAAATAGAAAACATAATAACTAATCTCAAAACTGACACCGCTCCTGGGCTAGATGGAATAACCAACCAATTGATCAAAAAGGTTAAACAAACTCTCTTGGAACCTTTAACACACATCATAAATCTGAGCTTAACAACAGGTACAGTCCCCGAGGAATGGAAATCAGCACTAATAGTTCCAATACACAAGGGAGGCAAAACGAATACCCCAAATAACTACAGGCCCATATCACTGCTAAATATCTTTTCGAAAATTCTAGAACGAGTTGTAAATAAACGTCTAGTGAAGTACCTAAATGACAACCAAATACTATCTAACAACCAATTCGGATTTAGACAAGGCAAATCAACAGAACATGCAACTAGTCTATTAACAAACAACATTATTAACCATCTGGACAATGGACGCCACTGTATTGGAGTCTTTTTAGACCTTGCTAAGGCATTCGATACTGTGGCTATCCCTATCTTATTAAAAAGGCTCGAAAGTATAGGAATAAGGGGCGTTGCTCTTAAATGGTTCCAAAGCTATCTTTATGAACGCAAACAACGCTTAAAAATAGATTCCTTGATAAGCACACAATCTAAAACGACTTTTGGTGTACCCCAAGGTAGCGTTCTCGGACCTACCCTATTCTTACTTTATATTAATGAACTGACTTCCCTACCATTCAAAGATGCCGAGATCATCTGCTATGCAGATGATACCGCAATCTTATTCCACGGACAAACTTGGACTGACTGTGTAACTAGAGCTGAACTAGGTATGGCAAAAATAGCTAAGTGGCTCAACTCCAACCTGCTCACACTCAATGCGGAAAAAACTATGTTTCTGTGCTTTCACAAAACCATTGTAACCGCTCCGACTGACATACAAAAAATAAAAATACATACATGCCAACCAGTACACATCCATACTTACAACATCTGCAACTGTAATGAAATAAACAGATCTAAGACAATTAAATACCTTGGAGTAATATTAGATGACAAACTTACCTTTAAAGACCACATTATTAACCTATCCGCAAAAGCCAGAAAATTAGTTTACGTTATGAAACAGCTAAGAGATGTCGCTAACAGGGAACTGCTTAACACTATATATATCAGTCTATGTCAATCAATCTTAACTTACTGCATAAACATATGGGGAGGTGCAGCTAAAACCAATCTTATCATATTCGAAAGAGCACAACGCTCAATATTAAAAGTAATGCTAAAGAGACCTATTCGATATCCAACAAAAGAGTTATATAAAGAGGCGGGAGTTTACACCATTCGACAATTATATATTAATAAAGCTATTATTGATACACATAAATCAGTATTAAATTCTTCAAATTATAATAGCTTATTGAAACAAAGAGTTTTTAAAGTAAACATACCTTCATTCAAAACTTCTTTCGCACAACGATCGCAAATGTACATGTTCCCTTACTTGTATAATAAAACAGTAAATAAATTTAATTTTAAGGATAACTCGGTTCGTGATTTGCGTAAAAAATTAAAAGAAGAAATAAGTAGATTAGACTATGTACAAACGGAACAACTTTGCAACTCAGGACGATAAACCTGTAATAAATTGTTCTGACAAAAATATTAACAAACATTTACACACCTCACACTGCACGCACAACATTCACATCACACTACACACTCGCCTCACACTACACACTCACCTCACACTACACACTCACCTATAAATTACTCTACTTTATTTTTTTTTATAATTTGTACTTTCATAATACTTACCTTAATTTAACTTTTATTTTTTAGAATTTAAGTCCTAACGGTTAACGTGTACGAAATTGATATCCTCAATACAGGCTCTGCCTAGTGAGGAATCATTGCAAATGTTTAATGTAAACTTTGGGATGCAATAAAATTTTATTTATTTATTTTATTATTTATTATTTTATATTTGTATGTTAGGTTCTCGTATGTTATACAAATAATCTCAAAAACGTTATTATATTACCAAGAATTAAGATAAATTAAGACGAATCTTCTCATTTCAAATTATTTCGTTTACACATCTAAATTATAAGTATTTCATCGTATCGTGAGATTCAGTAAGGTCCACCCACGCAACACTCGTCTTCAAATTATTTAAAAACATAAGTTAAATCGTTAGAATTACATTTATTAATATTTTTCTTAGACATTTCATCAAAGAACTCCGAAATTAGGTCGTTAATAATTCTCTTTCGTTTATGTAAATATACCTACTTACATTACATAAAACTTTTATGGCACTAAGTACTACACGAAATTGAAAACAGACTAATTCGGAACAAATTACAGTAAAAAAGTAATATTAAAAGAAAATTTGAATATCAAACATCATAAAATTACAGCCAAGCAATGTTCTTTAAAATATAAATAAGGAAAATAAGTCGCGCAATTGAGGAAAAAAAATGGAATCAATTGTAATTTTGAAGGAAAGAATGTTCCAGAATTTTCTTTGGAAGCTTAACAACTGGTTGGAGACTGATTGGGGGCGATGGTTGGGGACCCTAGAGATAAAATGTTTCGTGTCATAGCCGAGGAATACCTTTGATAATAATTATACAAAAAGGAGAATACCAAATAGCTCTGCTATCCCGTTGGTGCGATTTAACAAAGACTATATTCAACTCGCAGTTTTCCCTCATTTTATTTCTTTTTGTTGGGTTTGTAGTAACTTAAAGATGAATTAATTTCAATTTGTCTATGTATCTATAGAAAAAAACAATAATTAAATTACTTTAGTAAAGAACCAAATTAATGTTACGGGATGTTCATACATATCCATTAAGTCGAATCCCTCGACTAGTTTCAACCACATTCATTTAATTTAACATAATGTCGTACGTTTCGTTTAGTAATAAAATAATAGTTATTTATGGTACAAGCGAGGTAAGTTGGTTATTACTTCCGAGGCGCTACTGAGGCCCGAGCCGTGAGGCGAGGGTCAGAAGATAGCCGAGGATAGTAATCATCAATACACGCGTGTACCATACAACGTTTTTCAACACATTTGCGAAGAAATTATCATTTTTCACTAATAAATAAACAGTTTTTCTATTCGCGCGCATCCAACACAACAATGGTGATCGGCCAAAGACTAAAAGAATATAATACTTATTTAAAAAAAAACGAATGAATGAATGGAAACGACCATAGACCTACCAAAAGTATGGAAACATAGTTGGAGCTTGTTTTTAGGGTTCCGTACCTCAAAAGGAAAAAACGGAACCCTTATAGGATCACTTTGTTGTCCGTCTGTCCGTCCGTCTGTCAAGACCCTTTTTCTCAGGAACGCGTGGAGGTATGAAGCTGAAATTTATATCAATTACTCAGGTCTACTGTCCCTTGAAGCTGTGAAAAAATCAAACTTCTAAGCCAACGCAATCAAAAGATACAGCCGTTTATGCCGCAAATTTTCGACACTTGCAAGGGAATCAAAACCTACAGGGTGCTTCCCGTGAACTCAGAATCTTGAAATTTGGTACGAAGCAACGTCTTATAGCATAGATAAAGGAAAAATTACGAAAACCATAAACTTTTAGTTACATCACATAATATTTATTTTTTTAATAATTTTAACCTTACTACCCATTTCCTCATAAACGCGTAGAGGTATTAAATTGAAATTCATACCAAATACTCAGGTCTATAATACCTTTAAGCTGTAACAAAATCAAACTTCTATGTCAACGCAATCAAAAGAAACAGCAATTTAAGCTGCATATTTTGAAACTCGCAAGTACTCGCAAGGGAATCAAAACCTAAAGGGTACTTCCAGTCGACCTAGAATCTTGAAATTTGGCATGAAGCAACGTTTTATAGCACACATAAAGGAAAAATTCCGAAAACCTTAAATTTTTAGTTACATTACAAAATAAAAATATATATAAAATACCATAGTTATGACTCGATTGTCGTAATGAACGAACTTTGTAATCCTTGCAGGTTTGTACGGTACCCTCGGTGCGCGAGTCCGACTCGCACTTGGCCGGTTTTTAAAATATATGGACACATTTTTTTTGGTATCGAAACTTTTTTAAAATGAAAGCAATTTAAAAAAAACAATCTATAACTCACTAGTGAATAAAACGTGTCATTATTCAACTGTTTTTGCACAAATAAAAGCCCCTTTATGAGCAAGTGTGTTGAAATAATTGTTTTCGTAATCACGTATATCAAAACAACCCATATTTATCACGTCTTACTCAGTTTCAAGCTAACTTTTAAATCGATAATTATCTTTTATTAACTACAATTCAATTGCTCTACTAAACATTATCTGAGGAAGGATTCCGACTAAAGTGGTTAACTAAACCGTTTTATCGTGGACTCTATTCCTTACAGAATAAAGACTAGTATCCCTTGCACAATGTTACTGATTATTTGTTCCAATGTTAAGTAAATAGCTTGCCGTCTTGTGTTTGCTGATTACACAATTAGGAATACAGTAATACTTACAAATCTTCTGATATAGATAATAACGAGTCTATATTAAGTTCTTGGGTATTTTAATTGTTCTATAAAGTTTTGATATTAATGTAAATTATTGTGCTTAATTTGGCAGTATTAATAATAATAATAATAATAATTATACAGGGATAGTCGCCGGATTGTGCATCCTTTACACAAGATTAAATATGTCAAAGGGCTTCCGTGTGTTGGCTTTGGCCCCATACTAGCCTTCCAAAAGACCGGGACTCCTTAATAGTCCCGTGAATGGAAAAGACATGACAATAATAATAATCATTCACTACATCATCTTCTCACTATAGTAACTGACCCGTAACTTAGTTCGAAACTTGTATCTAGGGTATCAGCAACGCCGAAATATTAACGCCTATATTAATATTTAAAGTTTTTTCTTATTCAAAACATAAAATTTATTCGATACTAACAGCACCCCGCGGTTTCACTCGTGTAGTTCCCATTCCCGTGGTAATACTGGGATAAACTATGTCACTCGCTGACAAGCTTAGCTTTAGCTTCCAATTAGTGAAAGAATTTTTGAAATCGGTTCAGTAGATCCCGAGATCACCCCTTACAATTTAACAAATATACAAACACACAAACTTTACTTCTTTATAATATTAATTTAGATATAGATAAATTAAAATACTTGAGTTAAAGAACCCATTGTATCCACTGAATCGCAACCAGTAAGCCTAGAAGTATAAAAAAATTAAGTTAAGACATTGAAAGTTGTTTAAGATTTGTTGTTTAAGACATTGAATATTTCATACATTCATACACTTGGTATAAAGTTCAAAGGCACAAAAACCAGACAAAAATATATATATTTTAACTAAATAACTATTAAAAACTTAAACAGTTTTTACACAGACCGAAAAAAACTAACCCAAAATAAGATTAACGATCTCTCTGAAAAGATTTAAAATTATATATTGTAAGCAAGGATTATCTGTCGGACTATTTATCACGAAGAATAGACCTTTAAATGGTCAGAGAACTCAAATAACTTCGGTTGTATATAGCTACGTGAATGAAGACGTACAACGTTACTAGTTCAACACTTTCAATAAGAATATATGACTCGAGTAAAACTTAGTTCCGCTTGAATGGTTGGGAAAATTCTGTTGCGAGTTTCTGAGAAAAAGGTAGTATTACTGTAAGGCTTGGTTTTAGGTTTGTGTAGCTGGTTTTAATCACTTGTGGGTTATGAAGGTTTTTAAAGTTTGTGGAATGTAAACTTTATAGGGTAGTGATGATTGATAAATGAAACAGCTAGCGGTATAAGTAAGTAATTGAAGTATTATAGGCTATTACAAAAAATATACAAATCAGATACATAATTCGAACTTATTTGTCTGAAACAATACTTCCATATATTTGATAATATCTCAAGTAACTTCCTTTTGTTACATCTTCTCTGTTGTACTTAAAAATAACATTTAACTTGACCATTTGTTTATATAGCAAATTATCAATAAATATTATTAAGTATTAACAAGTTTCTGCTCCCGACAGACACGTAAATCCATAAATTAGCCAAACTAATTAAAACCTAAAGCAGTATTTATAAAAGATACATTTTAACTTACAACGGAGCTGACAAAAAAAACTTTTTATAATTAAAAAGATAAGAGGGAACTCTTGAATTTGAATTACAAAAGATTGTCGTAAAGGTGTTCGAGTGACATTATGAATAAAGAACTGTTTGAACAGCTGATGTTCGTTTTAATTAGTGGGAATTTCCAAATTTATTTTTCATATTAGAGCATCTTTAAGCCGAAAACACACTAAAGTCTGCGAGTCATGCCTACACATGCTAAACGGGGATCACCAGCTTCCTACTTAATAACGCAGTTACGCACTGGCCAAGTGTACTACGCAACATCATAAAGCATCGATAGCGTAGTGGTTAACGCATTTGACTTCCTTTTGCAAGTCGTAAGTTCAATCTGTGCTACATACCAATGTGTTTAAGATTTGATCGTCCGGGGTCAAGTTATGCTCCTCGTTCACTCCTCGGCGGAGATAATTATACCATATACATATGTGTTGATAATAATGCAACATTTAAGATGTCGTTACAAATATTTAAAACCCTCAAAGTCTAACAGTTCATTCAAATCAAGATAACATAAATACAAAATCTCAATATTTTTATTTACTTATACCAAATACAAAAATAATGTCGGTACATTAACCAGTAATACGTAAGTATTTAATAAAACTTTTTGAAATGAAATCAGCCGTAAAATGGAGTTCCTTCTAGAGATTAGTCCCTTTTGTCGTTTGAGTTCAGCTATGGGAAGGAAATCAGTAGGAAATTGCTTAGAACAGGCCTTCGATTCGGTGGAAATTCTCGTTCCAATAGATTTATAACTCTTGTACATGTGGAGGTGGATGTAAGAATTATTAACTGCCGTTGAAGGCTTCTGATGAGGAGAAAATTGTATTGAAAATGTGAAATTTAAGGGACGGAATTTTTGGTTATAAAGTAAGATGCGGGAATGAGTCATTCTATTAAGGTCTTTACAATATAAATGTAAATAAGTCACAAAGTGTAGTATTTTAAATCCTAAGAAAATATACAATATTGTTAACTGTTTGAAAGGATTTTGCGATACAGATGAATACGTCACTAATTTGGATGTTTTTTGCGTGTTGCGTATTTGTTGTAAGACTTTTGAAGGTACTTATTTACTCTATGTAGATAAATCACATTATAATCATAATTACGTAACACAGTTCAATAGACCTATTCATTCATCCACAAACCCAATATCTTCACTAAATTTTCAAACATTTTTTCATATTCCAAAAGAATATCGTCATGACAAATGATTCAGTAGATATCTCAAAGATACTCTCTATAAGTGTACCTAACATCAACCCGAGGCAGTTCTTAGTTCGACGCTCAGAAATCGAGTCACGTCCTCAGTCGATTATCGATGTTCAAACCGATAAACTTTTATCGATCTAATACGTAATAACTTGTCAAAAAGGTGTAGGTAGACAAATACCTGGGGTTTTTAACTGAATTCTGTTCTTTGAGATGTTTAACGAAGTTTTGAGACTTTATTTTGTGAATTGTATTTTAGTTTTTGAGACGTTGATCTCTTGGTACTTTCTTGTGATATAGTTTTTATAGTTATCATGGTTATTAGCACTCAAATCATTATAATACGGATGAACTCACCGTGATAGTTCCGTGATCATGGCGCTTGCATCAGCGTCGAAATATCGGAAACTCGAAACAAATTATCTACATGGTAAATATCCCGTTAATTATAATAATTTGACTTTCTTGTGATGTTTTATGTAATAAATAGTATAGAATACACAAAAGCCTTTTTTTTAATAAATTTGGGATCTCTTCATGTTATCTCTTATACTAATGTTAACAATGAGAAAGGTTTTGGCCCTACAGTGGGATCAAATAAAATAAATAACAATATATTATTTTACAAAATATTTTATTAACATTCATAGTCATAACACCTTGGTTCCCGAGTAAAATATCACGATATATAATAATTTTACAATGATTTAAAAGTAACTAACCACCTTATATTATACAATGCGTTTTACATTTTTGTATAAAATTCGTACAATTTAATATTTTATACGGAAAATACGTACCGATTTTGGTCGAATCCCTCGACTAGTTTCAGTCATACAGACGACTAAAATTGGTACGTACGCATTCCCCGTATAAACTCATTAAAATGTTTACATCGTACGTTACCATTAATATCTTTTTACGGGATATTTACACGTCGAATCCCGCGACGGGATTCCTGATGAAGGCCACCGAATGTGACTGAAACTAGTCGAGGGATTCGACTTATAGGTACGTGTAAATAACCCGTAAAAAGATATTAATGATAAACAATGACGTACGTTTCGTTTAATAATACAATTGTTTATAAATAAAGACACAATAAAGAATTTAAAATTGTATACCTCTTTACTCATAGCGATGGAATGATACTAGTATTTGCTCATATCAATATTTAAATAATGATATCACCGTTTGATCATAAACAGCGATAGTAATTCAAATTTATCAGAGATTGTAAACCGTCGATAAACTTGACGGTGACCTGTAACCTACTGCTTACAATATTATGATGTAGTCATTTTAAAAACAATAAAGAAAAACGTTTGTTTTCAATTGAAAAATACATAGATTGTGGTGCGATGGAGGTGGTATTGGACCACCCCTGAAGCGCATACATTATAACTTTTCCAAAAGTAATTTTATGTTAGTAATAAAGTACCTATAATTCACAATTTATGTATAGTTTTCTATCTTGGTAGATCGTTTATTACTAATAAATCGGTGTTCATTAAAATACGGTGACACATATCAGAGGCATAATGTTTAACCAGGGTTATTTCAATCTTCATTAAAAACTTGTTAATTTAAACCTTATTTAGTTCCAATTAAAGTTTAAACTAAGACTTACGTCAACTGATTTTGGGATAATACAATAATAAAATTCATGAAGTAAAATTCTACAAATTAATAATAAACATTCACACTATCACACAATTATATTTCTATCTCACTCTCTCATTAACAATAACTAATTCGTTAGAAAGAAACAAAACATACGTTAACACTAATAAGGCTTTTATCAATTATTTTGGTCATGTCTGTTTTTAGTCAATTTTTGTTGTTTTTATTGACTTTTCTTTTCTTCTGGCTTACTTTCTTTCTTGTCTTCGCTCTCGTCTTCGCTGTATTTGGTTGGGGTTTCACCTGGTCTCAACAGGCGACCAACGATGTCGTATTTTTCTGGAAAAGAATAGAAATAGTTCTTACTTCCATATTCACCTTTATCAACTTTTAAGATGATTAAAATCATTGCCACAGGTCTCAACGTCCACGGCAATATACAAAGTGATCTAACTTCGTTTCCGGGCTGGTATTTAATAGCTGATAATGATTATTTTATATTTAAAAATAGTAAAGATGTTTATGTATCTGTCAGATATTCAATTTAGTAATAACTAGTAGCTCCCCGCGGTTTCACTCGCGTAGTTCCCGTTCCCGTGGGATTACGGGGATAAAATATAGCCTATGTCACGCACTGATAAATTAGCTTTCCATTAGTGAAAGAATTTTTGAAATCGGTCCAGTAGTTTCGGAGCCTATTCATTACAAACAAACAAACAAATCTTTCCTCTTTATAATATTAGTATAGATAAACTAGCAGTGACCCACGTAAACCGCATTAACCAAACTTATTTCGTGTTGTAAATAATCTGTACCAAATTTCATCTAATATTGGTCAAGTTTGCTCAAGTCATTCCTTACCCCTAAACTGGTCCTCCCATTCCTTGGCCGAAGCGACCTCATCGGGTCCGAGGTCACTGACGTCATCGTACTCCAGGTCTGAGGCAGCTACCTGACCGGTAGCCAGACCTCGTGTAGCGTCTTTACCAGCAAACGCCGAGTATGGACCTCCTGGAATTAAAGGAAAGATAATTAATATCTACTCTAATGAATGATACAAATATGACGAGCGACTGAGGGATGCAGTTCGTAACCCATATGTTATGTCGAAGATTACGTGTTCGGTTTATTTTTTAATTCATTTTATAAACGTAAATAAACTTAATTATTTTGTTAATTAAAACGTACTTTTAATTAACCAAACAGGTTTACTATCGCAAGTATGCATAATCCGTTTAAATTAAGACGTTTAACTTTAATTAAGACGTAGCTATTGCAGTATTTTTAACTACTTTTCAATGTATTTAGAAATACTTATTCCTATTAGACTGTCTTACTTCACTATTACTACATAGTATAAAACACTAATATTATAAAGAGGAAAGATTTGTTTGTTTGTTTGTAACGAATAGGCTCCGAAACTACTGAACCGATTTCAATAATTCTTTCACCATTAGTAAGCTACATTCACCCTGAATAACAAAGGCTTTATTTTATCCCCGTATTCCCACGGGAACGGGAACCACGCGGGTGAAACCGCGGGGCACAGCTAGTATAAAATAAAGTCGCTTTCTCTGTCCCTATGTCCTTATGTCCCTATTTCCCCATGTATGCTTAGATCTTTAAAACTACGCAACGGATTTTGATGCGGTTTGTTCTAATATATAGAGTGATTCAGTGGAAAGGTTTTTAGCAAAATGTTATCCCCATATTCCTAAGGGAACAGGAACTACGCGGGTGAAACCGTGGGGCGCCGCTAGTGTAGGATAAATGTGAATAAATAAAAGATTAAGTAGTTATTTCCACTTATCTTGATGGTGGGACCAAAGTAAAGCTTACAGCGATATCGACCATTAAGGGAAGTTGTAATTGTAAGAACTGTCTACTTACGAATACACATACGAATACCTATGTTATATTCATGTGTTTTGACGACCTCGATGGCAAAGTGGTCACCATGCAGGAATGCCATCCGTAAGGTTGCGGGTTTGATTCCCGCGCGGGGTGAATAATTGTGTGAACCACAAATGTTTGTCTCGGTCTGGGTGTGTGTGTGAATGAGTGTGTGCGTAGTTTCTGAAACCTTAGATACAAGTTTCGAACTTAGTTAGGGGTCAGTTACTATAATGAGATGATGATGTAGTGAATGATTATGTATCTAGTAAAATCTTCAAAGTAATTAAATCAATTAATATTCTATGAAGTAAAATAGTACCTTGGACATTAAATGGTCTTCTAAAAATAGTATTTCTTTCAATTGTTTTGTTGTACAAAGATTACAGGGAAACTCTAGCAAAGAGAATAATATGTTTGGTACTCTTATAGCATACTAATGTTAAGTTGGGGCGTAGACTAGGCAAAAAAGGTAGAAGGAGTTTTATGAAGTGGTTTAGTTAACAGAACATTATTGAAATAAAAACTTATTGGGTAGAATTTAATCTTAGATATAGTTTAAAAAACATATTATTTTAGTCAAATAACCTTGATTCTGTATCATTTATTCACATAACAAACTAGTTATAAGGTTAACTTAATTAGTCTATGTACGTACATATGTATTCGCATACAAATAAATTGCTCAAATGTACGAGCATAACTTTATAACAACTGCATTTTTGCTAGTTGTCAAGACAAGGTTTGCTTGTCTTTCAAGATTATGCGAACACCTCAGTTTTTATTACACGCTTTTTATTAGCTTCACCTGTATGTTTGTATGTTTGTATGTTTGTATGTTTGTATGTTTGTATGTTTGTATGTTTGTATGTTTGTATGTTTGTATGTTTGTATGTTTGTATGTTTGTATGTTTGTATGTTTGTATGTTTGTATGTTTGTATGTTTGTATGTTTGTATGTTTGTATGTTTGTATGTTTGTATGTTTGTATGTTTGTATGTTTGTATGTTTGTATGTTTGTATGTTTGTATGTTTGTATGTTTGTATGTTTGTATGTTTGTATGTTTGTATGTTTGTATGTTTGTATGTTTGTATGTTTGTATGTTTGTATGTTTGTATGTTTGTATGTTTGTATGTTTGTATGTTTGTATGTTTGTATGTTTGTATGTTTGTATGTTTGTATGTTTGTATGTTTGTATGTTTGTATGTTTGTATGTTTGTATGTTTGTATGTTTGTATGTTTGTATGTTTGTATGTTTGTATGTTTGTATGTTTGTATGTTTGTATGTTTGTATGTTTGTATGTTTGTATGTTTGTATGTTTGTATGTTTGTATGTTTGTATGTTTGTATGTTTGTATGTTTGTATGTTTGTATGTTTGTATGTTTGTATGTTTGTATGTTTGTATGTTTGTATGTTTGTATGTTTGTATGTTTGTATGTTTGTATGTTTGTATGTTTGTATGTTTGTATGTTTGTATGTTTGTATGTTTGTATGTTTGTATGTTTGTATGTTTGTATGTTTGTATGTTTGTATGTTTGTATGTTTGTATGTTTGTATGTTTGTATGTTTGTATGTTTGTATGTTTGTATGTTTGTATGTTTGTATGTTTGTATGTTTGTATGTTTGTATGTTTGTATGTTTGTATGTTTGTATGTTTGTATGTTTGTATGTTTGTATGTTTGTATGTTTGTATGTTTGTATGTTTGTATGTTTGTATGTTTGTATGTTTGTATGTTTGTATGTTTGTATGTTTGTATGTTTGTATGTTTGTATGTTTGTATGTTTGTATGTTTGTATGTTTGTATGTTTGTATGTTTGTATGTTTGTATGTTTGTATGTTTGTATGTTTGTATGTTTGTATGTTTGTATGTTTGTATGTTTGTATGTTTGTATGTTTGTATGTTTGTATGTTTGTATGTTTGTATGTTTGTATGTTTGTATGTTTGTATGTTTGTATGTTTGTATGTTTGTATGTTTGTATGTTTGTATGTTTGTATGTTTGTATGTTTGTATGTTTGTATGTTTGTATGTTTGTATGTTTGTATGTTTGTATGTTTGTATGTTTGTATGTTTGTATGTTTGTATGTTTGTATGTTTGTATGTTTGTATGTTTGTATGTTTGTATGTTTGTATGTTTGTATGTTTGTATGTTTGTATGTTTGTATGTTTGTATGTTTGTATGTTTGTATGTTTGTATGTTTGTATGTTTGTATGTTTGTATGTTTGTATGTTTGTATGTTTGTATGTTTGTATGTTTGTATGTTTGTATGTTTGTTTGTAACCGACTTCTTTGGGCGCTATTTTGACCCACTTTAAACGGCCAGATTTCGTTCAAACTTTGTAGATTTATTGAGGACCGATGACAATACACTAATTTCAAATTATTCCATTTTTCAATTTGCAAAATATGATTTTTGTTAATTTATTGCCAAAATAAGGCGAAAAAAAATTTTCGATCCTAAAGCACTCTCTGATGCAATAGTTTAAAATTAAAAAAACAAGCTATTATAAATAATCCAAACTAAAAAGTAGAAAATAAATTATAGTTTAAAAAAACTAAAAAACACGCTTTTTATAGAAAACCGAACTAAAAAATAGAAAATAAAAAAAAGCGTGGGGTGCATGGTGTCAATATTTTAAAAAGCACCCCACGCTTTTTTTTATTTTCTATTTTTTAGTTCGGTTTTCTATAAAAAGCGTGTTTTTTAGTTTTTTTAAACTATAATTTATTTTATATTTTACATTTATGCACAAGGCTGAGTTAGAATAGAAATCTATATCTATTCAAAAAAGTTTAAAATTAATAACATTAAAAACTAAAATGTACAAAAAATCGTTGTATTACTCCAATATCAATAAAAACCAATAACATTATGCTGTCTGTAAGTTTCGATTGTCCTATATTTGTGGTAGCCTATATTTGTGGTAGAGTAAAATATTTCAATGGGACAGATAGGCTCCCGAAGCTCAATTCGTTTCTGGCCAAAATTGAAAATGTTTTTAAGGGCAAATACTAATAAGAATAGATAAGAGTCATCAATTTCTTTTATTTTTATTGGAAAATTGATTTTAATGGAACTCATTATTTTTTATGATGTCTTTAAAATCCTAACTAATATTATAAATGCGAAATAACTCTGTCTGTCTGTCTGTCTTTCTGTCTGTCTGTCTGTCTGTTACCTTTTCACGGCTAAACTACTGAACCGATTGACTTGAAATTTGGTACAGGGTAGCTTATGGTTCGGGAAAGAACATAGGATACTTTTTATCCCGGAATTCCCACGGGAACGGGAACTACGCGGGTGAAACCGCGAGGCGCTGCTAGTTCAATATAAAATTTGAGCCTTTTATAAAAATTAGACTGGTTTTACTAATATTAAAAAAAACTTTTCGGCTTGTTGACGTCGACTTGAAGCCTCGGTAGCTCATTTGGAAAGAGCGGTAATACGGTTCAACAATGGTGATCGGCCAAAGACTAAAAGAATATAATACTTATTTAAAAAAAAACGAATGAATGAATGGAAACGACCATAGACCTACCAAAAGTATGGAAACATAGTTGGAGCTTGTTTTTAGGGTTCCGTACCTCAAAAGGAAAAAACGGAACCCTTATAGGATCACTTTGTTGTCCGTCTGTCCGTCCGTCTGTCAAGACCCTTTTTCTCAGGAACGCGTGGAGGTATGAAGCTGAAATTTATATCAATTACTCAGGTCTACTGTCCCTTGAAGCTGTGAAAAAATCAAACTTCTAAGCCAACGCAATCAAAAGATACAGCCGTTTATGCCGCAAATTTTCGACACTTGCAAGGGAATCAAAACCTACAGGGTGCTTCCCGTGAACTCAGAATCTTGAAATTTGGTACGAAGCAACGTCTTATAGCATAGATAAAGGAAAAATTACGAAAACCATAAACTTTTAGTTACATCACATAATATTTATTTTTTTAATAATTTTAACCTTACTACCCATTTCCTCATAAACGCGTAGAGGTATTAAATTGAAATTCATACCAAATACTCAGGTCTATAATACCTTTAAGCTGTAACAAAATCAAACTTCTATGTCAACGCAATCAAAAGAAACAGCAATTTAAGCTGCATATTTTGAAACTCGCAAGTACTCGCAAGGGAATCAAAACCTAAAGGGTACTTCCAGTCGACCTAGAATCTTGAAATTTGGCATGAAGCAACGTTTTATAGCACACATAAAGGAAAAATTCCGAAAACCTTAAATTTTTAGTTACATTACAAAATAAAAATATATATAAAATACCATAGTTATGACTCGATTGTCGTAATGAACGAACTTTGTAATCCTTGCAGGTTTGTACGGTACCCTCGGTGCGCGAGTCCGACTCGCACTTGGCCGGTTTTTAAAATATATGGACACATTTTTTTTGGTATCGAAACTTTTTTAAAATGAAAGCAATTTAAAAAAAACAATCTATAACTCACTAGTGAATAAAACGTGTCATTATTCAACTGTTTTTGCACAAATAAAAGCCCCTTTATGAGCAAGTGTGTTGAAATAATTGTTTTCGTAATCACGTATATCAAAACAACCCATATTTATCACGTCTTACTCAGTTTCAAGCTAACTTTTAAATCGATAATTATCTTTTATTAACTACAATTCAATTGCTCTACTAAACATTATCTGAGGAAGGATTCCGACTAAAGTGGTTAACTAAACCGTTTTATCGTGGACTCTATTCCTTACAGAATAAAGACTAGTATCCCTTGCACAATGTTACTGATTATTTGTTCCAATGTTAAGTAAATAGCTTGCCGTCTTGTGTTTGCTGATTACACAATTAGGAATACAGTAATACTTACAAATCTTCTGATATAGATAATAACGAGTCTATATTAAGTTCTTGGGTATTTTAATTGTTCTATAAAGTTTTGATATTAATGTAAATTATTGTGCTTAATTTGGCAGTATTAATAATAATAAATAATTAATAATAATAATAATAATCTCACTCGCAACTGGACCGATCTGCTGAGCCACTGGCTAGTATAAATATACCGGCCTCTGTTTCAGCTGGAGCCGGTCCGCCTGTCAGTGAGGATGACAACGTGAGTACAGATGTAAGTACCCAATACAATGAGAATGTGAGGAGGGCTTTGGAGGATGCTATTTTGTCATATCGGTTCACACCGTTACAGTCTAGACCTCGTTTACCCCGTTTTCCTACGCATATGAAGAATTTAGCGCTGATGAGGGCTGTGGACGCCTCGCTGGCTTCCTACTTGGAAACCAGCGAGGATTTAGCGGATACTCACTCGATATTGTACTGTGGGGCCATTGCGGCGTGTCGTGTTGCTCGTGTCAGATTCCCGGACACTGACCGAGCCCCCCGACCCGTCGGTAGTGTTCCTGCATGGCAAGTGCGTATTGAGAGACGTATCTGCTCGGCCAGGACCCTCATTGCGAAGCTAATCTGCTTCAGGGAGGGCAATCACCGCCCTCGAGTCATGCGTTTTGTGAACCAAGCTTTTGTGGGGACTGGTATTACACCACCGAACTACATGGCTTGTGTCACAGAACGCATCGACTTTCTGAAGCAGAAAGTCTATGCGTGGGCAAACCGTATTCGACGTTATAGAGAACGTGTGGATAGATACTGGCAGAATCGCATGTTCCAAAGTGACCAAAGGAAGGTGTACCGGAACTGGGAGAAGCCCAACTCATGTGTGAGTGATGGCGAGCCTCCGGATGTTCAGTCAGTGGTTAACTTCTGGCGGAACATCTGGTCGGTGCCTGTCACCCACACAGAGGGCGACTGGATGAACGTTGTACAGCGTGCGTGTGATACTATAGAACCTATGGATGCAATTACCATCAGCTCCGATGACGTTAGTTGTGCGATTCGTTCGGCTCAGAACTGGAAAAGTCCTGGTCTGGATGGGTTGCATAACTTTTGGCTTAAATGGTTCCGTAGTTCACATGCCCGCTTAGCTGCGCAATTCCAAAACGCCCTTGAAGCTGGACTTCTTCCAAGTTTCCTAACAACGGGTGTCACCTTCCTGCTCCACAAGTCCGGTAGTACCACGGATCCTAAAAATTACAGACCGATAACATGCTTACCCACCATCTATAAGCTACTTACTTCCATTCTGACATCAAAAATTAATTCGCATATTTTGGCGAACAATATTATGGCCGTTAATCAGAATGGATGTAAGGCTCGGTCCCGTGGTACTAAGGAGCTCCTCCTCATTGATATGACCGTTTGCCAACAGGTCCGGCGTGGTAAAGGAAGTCTGTCTGCTGCTTGGATAGACTACAAGAAGGCTTATGACTCGGTGCCTCATTCATGGTTGGAGAGGATATTGGAGCTGTACAAGGTTGATGCAGCTCTGAGAGCTCTCCTGAGTTCGTGTATGAGACAGTGGGTCACAACTCTTCGTCTGCCGAGCAGTATGATGGACCCCTCTACTACATTGGACCAAATAAAAATTGAAAGGGGTATTTTTCAGGGCGATAGTTTGAGTCCCTTGTGGTTTTGCCTGGCTCTGAACCCTCTAAGTACCCTCTTAGAGGATTCAGGTCTGGGTTATAGGCTTCGGAGAAACAGTGAGCCCATCTCTCATCTCCTTTACATGGACGACCTCAAACTTTTTGCCCCAAACAAACCAGATCTGTTAGCTTTATTAAATACTACATTGGTGTTTAGTAATGCTATCAATATGGAGTTTGGGGTTGATAAGTGTGCAGTCGTTCATGTAAATCGAGGGAAGGTTGTAAATTCTTTGAATTTACAACTCTCAGAGACGATGAATCTCAGATGTCTCTCGGAAGACGAAACCTACAAATATCTTGGTATGGCGGAGGCATTAGGTATTGACAGTGGAGGTATAAAACAATCGGTGAAGGTAAGATTTTTTGGTCGGTTGACAAAAGTTCTGAACAGTCTTTTGTCAGGTGGCAACAAAGTTCGTGCCTTCAATGGTTGGGTTATGCCTCTACTGACTTATACCTTCGGCATACTAAGATGGACTCAAACCGAATTAGACGCCCTGGATAGAAAGGTTCGTCAACTATTAACATCGCATCGCATGTTGCACCCACGTTCTTCGGTCATGAGGTTGTATATCCCACGAAAATGTGGTGGTCGTGGCTTTTTAAATGCTAAGACTATGCATAATCGTGAGATAAGCAACCTTAGAGACTACTTCTTACGTGCTAGGTGTCGCATTCACTGTGATGTAGTGGCAGTTGATAAAAATCTAACACCTCTTTCATTGGCAACCGAGAACTGGCGTAAACCTCTGGTGCTTAGCACTGAGGATCGCACGAACGTGTGGAAGAGCAAGGAGCTACACGGCCGGTTCTACAAAGCCCTCACGGGGCCTGATGTAGACCTGCTGGCGTCGGTGAACTGGTTACGTTTTGGTGACCTTTTTGGGGAAACCGAGGGTTTTGCCTGTGCAATTGCGGACGAAGTTATCAAGACAAACAACTACCGGAAGTACATCTTAAAGGACGGTACGGTCGACATCTGTCGGGCATGCCGCCGTCCTGGCGAGTCACTTAGGCATGTTATTTCTGGTTGTTCTCATCTTGCTAACGGAGAGTATTTGCATAGACATAACCTAGTAGCCAGAATCATCCATCAGCAACTTGCTCTTCGACATGGTCTTGTAGATTCTGAGGTTCCGTACTATAAGTATGTACCGGCGTCGGTTCTTGAAAACGGTCATTCCATTCTCTATTGGGACCGGTCTATCATCACAGATAGGACTATTGTTGCCAATAAGCCTGACATTGTGCTGGTAGACCGGGTAGCAAGACGAGCAATACTTGTTGACATCACTGTTCCACATGACGAGAATCTCGTGAAAGCTGAAAAGGATAAGCTAAGTAAATACTTAGACTTATCTCACGAGATTACCGCCATGTGGGACGTTGATTCAACAATTATTGTACCGATAGTTGTGAGTGCGAATGGTCTGATAGCAAAAAGCCTCGACCAACATCTTAAGAGGCTTTCGCTCGACGGTTGGATCAAGGGGCAGATACAGAAGGCAGTGATTTTAGACACGGCACGTATCGTGAGGAGGTTCCTGTCTCTGCAGCCCTAACCGCCGGTAGTTTGGGCCCTGCCCCGCTACTGGCGGCCTTCTATTTTTTAAGTTTTTATTGTATATTTTGTTTTTATTTTTTATAAACGTATATTGTAAAAACTTAAAAAATAAGATAATAAATGTATATATGAATAATAATAATAATTATACAGGGATAGTCGCCGGATTGTGCATCCTTTACACAAGATTAAATATGTCAAAGGGCTTCCGTGTGTTGGCTTTGGCCCCATACTAGCCCTCCTTAATAGTCCCGTGAATGGAAAAGACATGACAATAATAATAATCATTCACTACATCATCTTCTCACTATAGTAACTGACCCGTAACTTAGTTCGAAACTTGTATCTAGGGTATCAGCAACGCCGAAATATTAACGCCTATATTAATATTTAAAGTTTTTTCTTATTCAAAACATAAAATTTATTCGATACTAACAGCACCCCGCGGTTTCACTCGTGTAGTTCCCATTCCCGTGGTAATACTGGGATAAACTATGTCACTCGCTGACAAGCTTAGCTTTAGCTTCCAATTAGTGAAAGAATTTTTGAAATCGGTTCAGTAGATCCCGAGATCACCCCTTACAATTTAACAAATATACAAACACACAAACTTTACTTCTTTATAATATTAATTTAGATATAGATAAATTAAAATACTTGAGTTAAAGAACCCATTGTATCCACTGAATCGCAACCAGTAAGCCTAGAAGTATAAAAAAATTAAGTTAAGACATTGAAAGTTGTTTAAGATTTGTTGTTTAAGACATTGAATATTTCATACATTCATACACTTGGTATAAAGTTCAAAGGCACAAAAACCAGACAAAAATATATATATTTTAACTAAATAACTATTAAAAACTTAAACAGTTTTTACACAGACCGAAAAAAACTAACCCAAAATAAGATTAACGATCTCTCTGAAAAGATTTAAAATTATATATTGTAAGCAAGGATTATCTGTCGGACTATTTATCACGAAGAATAGACCTTTAAATGGTCAGAGAACTCAAATAACTTCGGTTGTATATAGCTACGTGAATGAAGACGTACAACGTTACTAGTTCAACACTTTCAATAAGAATATATGACTCGAGTAAAACTTAGTTCCGCTTGAATGGTTGGGAAAATTCTGTTGCGAGTTTCTGAGAAAAAGGTAGTATTACTGTAAGGCTTGGTTTTAGGTTTGTGTAGCTGGTTTTAATCACTTGTGGGTTATGAAGGTTTTTAAAGTTTGTGGAATGTAAACTTTATAGGGTAGTGATGATTGATAAATGAAACAGCTAGCGGTATAAGTAAGTAATTGAAGTATTATAGGCTATTACAAAAAATATACAAATCAGATACATAATTCGAACTTATTTGTCTGAAACAATACTTCCATATATTTGATAATATCTCAAGTAACTTCCTTTTGTTACATCTTCTCTGTTGTACTTAAAAATAACATTTAACTTGACCATTTGTTTATATAGCAAATTATCAATAAATATTATTAAGTATTAACAAGTTTCTGCTCCCGACAGACACGTAAATCCATAAATTAGCCAAACTAATTAAAACCTAAAGCAGTATTTATAAAAGATACATTTTAACTTACAACGGAGCTGACAAAAAAAACTTTTTATAATTAAAAAGATAAGAGGGAACTCTTGAATTTGAATTACAAAAGATTGTCGTAAAGGTGTTCGAGTGACATTATGAATAAAGAACTGTTTGAACAGCTGATGTTCGTTTTAATTAGTGGGAATTTCCAAATTTATTTTTCATATTAGAGCATCTTTAAGCCGAAAACACACTAAAGTCTGCGAGTCATGCCTACACATGCTAAACGGGGATCACCAGCTTCCTACTTAATAACGCAGTTACGCACTGGCCAAGTGTACTACGCAACATCATAAAGCATCGATAGCGTAGTGGTTAACGCATTTGACTTCCTTTTGCAAGTCGTAAGTTCAATCTGTGCTACATACCAATGTGTTTAAGATTTGATCGTCCGGGGTCAAGTTATGCTCCTCGTTCACTCCTCGGCGGAGATAATTATACCATATACATATGTGTTGATAATAATGCAACATTTAAGATGTCGTTACAAATATTTAAAACCCTCAAAGTCTAACAGTTCATTCAAATCAAGATAACATAAATACAAAATCTCAATATTTTTATTTACTTATACCAAATACAAAAATAATGTCGGTACATTAACCAGTAATACGTAAGTATTTAATAAAACTTTTTGAAATGAAATCAGCCGTAAAATGGAGTTCCTTCTAGAGATTAGTCCCTTTTGTCGTTTGAGTTCAGCTATGGGAAGGAAATCAGTAGGAAATTGCTTAGAACAGGCCTTCGATTCGGTGGAAATTCTCGTTCCAATAGATTTATAACTCTTGTACATGTGGAGGTGGATGTAAGAATTATTAACTGCCGTTGAAGGCTTCTGATGAGGAGAAAATTGTATTGAAAATGTGAAATTTAAGGGACGGAATTTTTGGTTATAAAGTAAGATGCGGGAATGAGTCATTCTATTAAGGTCTTTACAATATAAATGTAAATAAGTCACAAAGTGTAGTATTTTAAATCCTAAGAAAATATACAATATTGTTAACTGTTTGAAAGGATTTTGCGATACAGATGAATACGTCACTAATTTGGATGTTTTTTGCGTGTTGCGTATTTGTTGTAAGACTTTTGAAGGTACTTATTTACTCTATGTAGATAAATCACATTATAATCATAATTACGTAACACAGTTCAATAGACCTATTCATTCATCCACAAACCCAATATCTTCACTAAATTTTCAAACATTTTTTCATATTCCAAAAGAATATCGTCATGACAAATGATTCAGTAGATATCTCAAAGATACTCTCTATAAGTGTACCTAACATCAACCCGAGGCAGTTCTTAGTTCGACGCTCAGAAATCGAGTCACGTCCTCAGTCGATTATCGATGTTCAAACCGATAAACTTTTATCGATCTAATACGTAATAACTTGTCAAAAAGGTGTAGGTAGACAAATACCTGGGGTTTTTAACTGAATTCTGTTCTTTGAGATGTTTAACGAAGTTTTGAGACTTTATTTTGTGAATTGTATTTTAGTTTTTGAGACGTTGATCTCTTGGTACTTTCTTGTGATATAGTTTTTATAGTTATCATGGTTATTAGCACTCAAATCATTATAATACGGATGAACTCACCGTGATAGTTCCGTGATCATGGCGCTTGCATCAGCGTCGAAATATCGGAAACTCGAAACAAATTATCTACATGGTAAATATCCCGTTAATTATAATAATTTGACTTTCTTGTGATGTTTTATGTAATAAATAGTATAGAATACACAAAAGCCTTTTTTTTAATAAATTTGGGATCTCTTCATGTTATCTCTTATACTAATGTTAACAATGAGAAAGGTTTTGGCCCTACAGTGGGATCAAATAAAATAAATAACAATATATTATTTTACAAAATATTTTATTAACATTCATAGTCATAACACCTTGGTTCCCGAGTAAAATATCACGATATATAATAATTTTACAATGATTTAAAAGTAACTAACCACCTTATATTATACAATGCGTTTTACATTTTTGTATAAAATTCGTACAATTTAATATTTTATACGGAAAATACGTACCGATTTTGGTCGAATCCCTCGACTAGTTTCAGTCATACAGACGACTAAAATTGGTACGTACGCATTCCCCGTATAAACTCATTAAAATGTTTACATCGTACGTTACCATTAATATCTTTTTACGGGATATTTACACGTCGAATCCCGCGACGGGATTCCTGATGAAGGCCACCGAATGTGACTGAAACTAGTCGAGGGATTCGACTTATAGGTACGTGTAAATAACCCGTAAAAAGATATTAATGATAAACAATGACGTACGTTTCGTTTAATAATACAATTGTTTATAAATAAAGACACAATAAAGAATTTAAAATTGTATACCTCTTTACTCATAGCGATGGAATGATACTAGTATTTGCTCATATCAATATTTAAATAATGATATCACCGTTTGATCATAAACAGCGATAGTAATTCAAATTTATCAGAGATTGTAAACCGTCGATAAACTTGACGGTGACCTGTAACCTACTGCTTACAATATTATGATGTAGTCATTTTAAAAACAATAAAGAAAAACGTTTGTTTTCAATTGAAAAATACATAGATTGTGGTGCGATGGAGGTGGTATTGGACCACCCCTGAAGCGCATACATTATAACTTTTCCAAAAGTAATTTTATGTTAGTAATAAAGTACCTATAATTCACAATTTATGTATAGTTTTCTATCTTGGTAGATCGTTTATTACTAATAAATCGGTGTTCATTAAAATACGGTGACACATATCAGAGGCATAATGTTTAACCAGGGTTATTTCAATCTTCATTAAAAACTTGTTAATTTAAACCTTATTTAGTTCCAATTAAAGTTTAAACTAAGACTTACGTCAACTGATTTTGGGATAATACAATAATAAAATTCATGAAGTAAAATTCTACAAATTAATAATAAACATTCACACTATCACACAATTATATTTCTATCTCACTCTCTCATTAACAATAACTAATTCGTTAGAAAGAAACAAAACATACGTTAACACTAATAAGGCTTTTATCAATTATTTTGGTCATGTCTGTTTTTAGTCAATTTTTGTTGTTTTTATTGACTTTTCTTTTCTTCTGGCTTACTTTCTTTCTTGTCTTCGCTCTCGTCTTCGCTGTATTTGGTTGGGGTTTCACCTGGTCTCAACAGGCGACCAACGATGTCGTATTTTTCTGGAAAAGAATAGAAATAGTTCTTACTTCCATATTCACCTTTATCAACTTTTAAGATGATTAAAATCATTGCCACAGGTCTCAACGTCCACGGCAATATACAAAGTGATCTAACTTCGTTTCCGGGCTGGTATTTAATAGCTGATAATGATTATTTTATATTTAAAAATAGTAAAGATGTTTATGTATCTGTCAGATATTCAATTTAGTAATAACTAGTAGCTCCCCGCGGTTTCACTCGCGTAGTTCCCGTTCCCGTGGGATTACGGGGATAAAATATAGCCTATGTCACGCACTGATAAATTAGCTTTCCATTAGTGAAAGAATTTTTGAAATCGGTCCAGTAGTTTCGGAGCCTATTCATTACAAACAAACAAACAAATCTTTCCTCTTTATAATATTAGTATAGATAAACTAGCAGTGACCCACGTAAACCGCATTAACCAAACTTATTTCGTGTTGTAAATAATCTGTACCAAATTTCATCTAATATTGGTCAAGTTTGCTCAAGTCATTCCTTACCCCTAAACTGGTCCTCCCATTCCTTGGCCGAAGCGACCTCATCGGGTCCGAGGTCACTGACGTCATCGTACTCCAGGTCTGAGGCAGCTACCTGACCGGTAGCCAGACCTCGTGTAGCGTCTTTACCAGCAAACGCCGAGTATGGACCTCCTGGAATTAAAGGAAAGATAATTAATATCTACTCTAATGAATGATACAAATATGACGAGCGACTGAGGGATGCAGTTCGTAACCCATATGTTATGTCGAAGATTACGTGTTCGGTTTATTTTTTAATTCATTTTATAAACGTAAATAAACTTAATTATTTTGTTAATTAAAACGTACTTTTAATTAACCAAACAGGTTTACTATCGCAAGTATGCATAATCCGTTTAAATTAAGACGTTTAACTTTAATTAAGACGTAGCTATTGCAGTATTTTTAACTACTTTTCAATGTATTTAGAAATACTTATTCCTATTAGACTGTCTTACTTCACTATTACTACATAGTATAAAACACTAATATTATAAAGAGGAAAGATTTGTTTGTTTGTTTGTAACGAATAGGCTCCGAAACTACTGAACCGATTTCAATAATTCTTTCACCATTAGTAAGCTACATTCACCCTGAATAACAAAGGCTTTATTTTATCCCCGTATTCCCACGGGAACGGGAACCACGCGGGTGAAACCGCGGGGCACAGCTAGTATAAAATAAAGTCGCTTTCTCTGTCCCTATGTCCTTATGTCCCTATTTCCCCATGTATGCTTAGATCTTTAAAACTACGCAACGGATTTTGATGCGGTTTGTTCTAATATATAGAGTGATTCAGTGGAAAGGTTTTTAGCAAAATGTTATCCCCATATTCCTAAGGGAACAGGAACTACGCGGGTGAAACCGTGGGGCGCCGCTAGTGTAGGATAAATGTGAATAAATAAAAGATTAAGTAGTTATTTCCACTTATCTTGATGGTGGGACCAAAGTAAAGCTTACAGCGATATCGACCATTAAGGGAAGTTGTAATTGTAAGAACTGTCTACTTACGAATACACATACGAATACCTATGTTATATTCATGTGTTTTGACGACCTCGATGGCAAAGTGGTCACCATGCAGGAATGCCATCCGTAAGGTTGCGGGTTTGATTCCCGCGCGGGGTGAATAATTGTGTGAACCACAAATGTTTGTCTCGGTCTGGGTGTGTGTGTGAATGAGTGTGTGCGTAGTTTCTGAAACCTTAGATACAAGTTTCGAACTTAGTTAGGGGTCAGTTACTATAATGAGATGATGATGTAGTGAATGATTATGTATCTAGTAAAATCTTCAAAGTAATTAAATCAATTAATATTCTATGAAGTAAAATAGTACCTTGGACATTAAATGGTCTTCTAAAAATAGTATTTCTTTCAATTGTTTTGTTGTACAAAGATTACAGGGAAACTCTAGCAAAGAGAATAATATGTTTGGTACTCTTATAGCATACTAATGTTAAGTTGGGGCGTAGACTAGGCAAAAAAGGTAGAAGGAGTTTTATGAAGTGGTTTAGTTAACAGAACATTATTGAAATAAAAACTTATTGGGTAGAATTTAATCTTAGATATAGTTTAAAAAACATATTATTTTAGTCAAATAACCTTGATTCTGTATCATTTATTCACATAACAAACTAGTTATAAGGTTAACTTAATTAGTCTATGTACGTACATATGTATTCGCATACAAATAAATTGCTCAAATGTACGAGCATAACTTTATAACAACTGCATTTTTGCTAGTTGTCAAGACAAGGTTTGCTTGTCTTTCAAGATTATGCGAACACCTCAGTTTTTATTACACGCTTTTTATTAGCTTCACCTGTATGTTTGTATGTTTGTATGTTTGTATGTTTGTATGTTTGTATGTTTGTATGTTTGTATGTTTGTATGTTTGTATGTTTGTATGTTTGTATGTTTGTATGTTTGTATGTTTGTATGTTTGTATGTTTGTATGTTTGTATGTTTGTATGTTTGTATGTTTGTATGTTTGTATGTTTGTATGTTTGTATGTTTGTATGTTTGTATGTTTGTATGTTTGTATGTTTGTATGTTTGTATGTTTGTATGTTTGTATGTTTGTATGTTTGTATGTTTGTATGTTTGTATGTTTGTATGTTTGTATGTTTGTATGTTTGTATGTTTGTATGTTTGTATGTTTGTATGTTTGTATGTTTGTATGTTTGTATGTTTGTATGTTTGTATGTTTGTATGTTTGTATGTTTGTATGTTTGTATGTTTGTATGTTTGTATGTTTGTATGTTTGTATGTTTGTATGTTTGTATGTTTGTATGTTTGTATGTTTGTATGTTTGTATGTTTGTATGTTTGTATGTTTGTATGTTTGTATGTTTGTATGTTTGTATGTTTGTATGTTTGTATGTTTGTATGTTTGTATGTTTGTATGTTTGTATGTTTGTATGTTTGTATGTTTGTATGTTTGTATGTTTGTATGTTTGTATGTTTGTATGTTTGTATGTTTGTATGTTTGTATGTTTGTATGTTTGTATGTTTGTATGTTTGTATGTTTGTATGTTTGTATGTTTGTATGTTTGTATGTTTGTATGTTTGTATGTTTGTATGTTTGTATGTTTGTATGTTTGTATGTTTGTATGTTTGTATGTTTGTATGTTTGTATGTTTGTATGTTTGTATGTTTGTATGTTTGTATGTTTGTATGTTTGTATGTTTGTATGTTTGTATGTTTGTATGTTTGTATGTTTGTATGTTTGTATGTTTGTATGTTTGTATGTTTGTATGTTTGTATGTTTGTATGTTTGTATGTTTGTATGTTTGTATGTTTGTATGTTTGTATGTTTGTATGTTTGTATGTTTGTATGTTTGTATGTTTGTATGTTTGTATGTTTGTATGTTTGTATGTTTGTATGTTTGTATGTTTGTATGTTTGTATGTTTGTATGTTTGTATGTTTGTATGTTTGTATGTTTGTATGTTTGTATGTTTGTATGTTTGTATGTTTGTATGTTTGTATGTTTGTATGTTTGTATGTTTGTATGTTTGTATGTTTGTATGTTTGTATGTTTGTATGTTTGTATGTTTGTATGTTTGTATGTTTGTATGTTTGTATGTTTGTATGTTTGTATGTTTGTATGTTTGTATGTTTGTATGTTTGTATGTTTGTATGTTTGTATGTTTGTATGTTTGTATGTTTGTATGTTTGTATGTTTGTATGTTTGTATGTTTGTATGTTTGTATGTTTGTATGTTTGTATGTTTGTATGTTTGTATGTTTGTATGTTTGTATGTTTGTATGTTTGTATGTTTGTATGTTTGTATGTTTGTATGTTTGTATGTTTGTATGTTTGTATGTTTGTATGTTTGTATGTTTGTATGTTTGTATGTTTGTATGTTTGTATGTTTGTATGTTTGTATGTTTGTATGTTTGTATGTTTGTATGTTTGTATGTTTGTATGTTTGTATGTTTGTATGTTTGTATGTTTGTATGTTTGTATGTTTGTATGTTTGTATGTTTGTATGTTTGTATGTTTGTATGTTTGTATGTTTGTATGTTTGTATGTTTGTATGTTTGTATGTTTGTATGTTTGTTTGTAACCGACTTCTTTGGGCGCTATTTTGACCCACTTTAAACGGCCAGATTTCGTTCAAACTTTGTAGATTTATTGAGGACCGATGACAATACACTAATTTCAAATTATTCCATTTTTCAATTTGCAAAATATGATTTTTGTTAATTTATTGCCAAAATAAGGCGAAAAAAAATTTTCGATCCTAAAGCACTCTCTGATGCAATAGTTTAAAATTAAAAAAACAAGCTATTATAAATAATCCAAACTAAAAAGTAGAAAATAAATTATAGTTTAAAAAAACTAAAAAACACGCTTTTTATAGAAAACCGAACTAAAAAATAGAAAATAAAAAAAAGCGTGGGGTGCATGGTGTCAATATTTTAAAAAGCACCCCACGCTTTTTTTTATTTTCTATTTTTTAGTTCGGTTTTCTATAAAAAGCGTGTTTTTTAGTTTTTTTAAACTATAATTTATTTTATATTTTACATTTATGCACAAGGCTGAGTTAGAATAGAAATCTATATCTATTCAAAAAAGTTTAAAATTAATAACATTAAAAACTAAAATGTACAAAAAATCGTTGTATTACTCCAATATCAATAAAAACCAATAACATTATGCTGTCTGTAAGTTTCGATTGTCCTATATTTGTGGTAGAGTAAAATATTTCAATGGGACAGATAGGCTCCCGAAGCTCAATTCGTTTCTGGCCAAAATTGAAAATGTTTTTAAGGGCAAATACTAATAAGAATAGATAAGAGTCATCAATTTCTTTTATTTTTATTGGAAAATTGATTTTAATGGAACTCATTATTTTTTATGATGTCTTTAAAATCCTAACTAATATTATAAATGCGAAATAACTCTGTCTGTCTGTCTGTCTTTCTGTCTGTCTGTCTGTCTGTTACCTTTTCACGGCTAAACTACTGAACCGATTGACTTGAAATTTGGTACAGGGTAGCTTATGGTTCGGGAAAGAACATAGGATACTTTTTATCCCGGAATTCCCACGGGAACGGGAACTACGCGGGTGAAACCGCGAGGCGCTGCTAGTTCAATATAAAATTTGAGCCTTTTATAAAAATTAGACTGGTTTTACTAATATTAAAAAAAACTTTTCGGCTTGTTGACGTCGACTTGAAGCCTCGGTAGCTCATTTGGAAAGAGCGGTAATACGGTTCAGCATGGTTCCGGGTCCAAGTCCTGGCTGAGGCGAAAATTTTGAATGCATTTTTCAAAATATTAAAATAAATGCAAAATACCGTTTTAAAGTTTTTTTTCTTTTTCGTCATTCAATCAAAATTTAGCATCAGCGAGAGTTGAACTCAGGACTGTGTGGACCCGTGTCGTTTCTCTATTCAGCTGAGGTATCAAAATTGAATCGAACTTGCCAACCTTTATTCAACAGCCCAGCATAGTGGTCTCTCTGCAATGTGGGTCGTCGAATACACCCAGTAACAAAACCCTCATTAATATAATAAATTATTGAAATAACCACCCGAATACAAAAACGAGTAACTTATTTACATTTCAATTTGTACAAAATGAAATCGAATAATTTGCATTGAATATAATTTTGAATTGAGAAATAAAATAAGATTGAATAAAAGTATTGTTTACTCGTTATCTGCTAATCATTATATATAAGAAAGTATATATAAGAGTTATCGAGAATTTAAAGGTAGCCATTGACGAGTCACTTGAACTGATCAGTCCGGACGTAAAACGGTGCCGTCACTCCAAAGTGACGGCACCGTAGGAAATGTTACATTTCCTTACTGGAATCTGGAATCGCTCCGATGATTGACGATCGTTTTGGATGGACGCAAGTTCAACTGATCAGTTAAACTGACTCGTCAATTGCCACCTTAAGAGTATTATTTACTTGTTATCTGCTGATCATTATATTGATAAGAGTTATCGAGAGTTTTATACGAGTACTATCACTACATATGTAGTATTGTATTCGTATAAAACAAAGTCGCTGTCGCTATCTGTCTGTCCCTATGTATGCTTAAATCATTAAAACTACGCAACGGATTTTAATGTGTTTTTTTAATAGATAAGAGTGATTCAAGATGAAGATTATGAAGTATATTTTTATCCCTACACTCTCACGGGAGCGGGTACTACGCGGGTAAAACCGCGGGTCGCTGCTAGTTATTGATAAAAGTTATCGAGAGAGAAATGATTCAATATTTATACAATGTTTTTAGTTGTTTTTCTTTGATGCCAATATGACTAAGCTATAATGTAATCAATCTTGAATTTATAATGACTAGTGAGTGCATTATAGAGAGAAGAAGAGATCTATAAATATTGCAGAAAGGCATGACTTGTACGTAAAATATGAATTGTATTTGTAAACTTTACCGTTTATAATAACAGAGGTTATTAAAAATACTTATAAAACATAACCGAAATTATTTGGTAGATAAATAAATAAATAGGACATATATATACTCAAAGTTATTAGGTAATTAATGTTCAGATCATATCACTACTATCAACAAATTCATTAGCTAACTATGGACACGAGACAACGGAAAAAATATACTACTTATAAATATATTTTTTTGTAATTACATGCGTAAATTAGGTAGAAAACACTAAGACCCAAATAAACAAATCTAGCAATCTTTGATGTTGGCCTTGTATACGAAAATCGAATGCATAAAACAGATAAACACATTAGTTGAATACAACCAAACAAACATTCATGACATCATTAAATACAACCAACTAAAAAACAATATTAACGTAGCTGCAGATATTAGTCATATCATAATATATTGTATAAAAATATTTTAATATTAAAACTACAAACATTTACACTGCAGAAAGAAGAGTATGCGACCCAATATTAAATCCATCTTAAGACTAACAAACATAATTACTTTTAAATCCCCATAACTTTTAAACGGGTTAACCGATTTTCATAAAACATGTGTAAGAACACTTGCACGTAAGTCCCCTTTAATACAAAAAAAAAACTAAATTGAAATCGGTTCATCCGTTCGGGAGCTATGATGCCACAGACAGACAGATACACACACACACACACACACACACACACACACACACACACACACACACACACACACGTCAAACTTATAATACCCCTCTTTTTGCGTCGGAGGTTAAAAAACAATCAAATCAATTTATTTCCATGGGTCTCCAAGTATTTACCCCAAAAAAATGCTCATAGCTCGTGGCATCAGTCCTTAAAACAATTAGTAGTAGGAAAGTCGTAATAATCTGTCGTCGAAACCAAAGATACAAATACGTTTATTGTACCAAAGAAAGAATAGCTTAAGTTTAGCCAAGATATAAGCAAAGATATCGTCAAAATCATGACCAATCTTCTAAAAAGTCAGTTAATAAAGCAAGTAAAATGGACGACAAACCTCTTCAAACACTTCGATCTAACCCAAACATTGTGTTTGAGAATTTACTAACAGTTATAATGCGAACACAGTGTAGACACAGTTGTAACATAATTATTATTCTGCAATAATGAAACAGTTACATTAAGTAGCCGAGTGTATATTACAATATATATTTGAATCTATGTATTTATTGCTGTTGTTACTCAACTTGAAAGATTTAATATTTTGTTTGTTACTTACAATGTGAGACAAAGATCTAGTTTTAAGAATATGTTGCAGTGTCCAAAGTTGCTGTGTCCGTGCTTCGAATGGCACCTAAAGTCGTCGGTCCCGGTTGTCGTACTAACATCATCGACAATCGTTACGGGTATTTAGAGCCCTCAAAAGTCTAACATTTGGTTTAACCAAAAAATGTCGTATAGCCCTCTGGGTTGTGAAGGTCTGATGGCAGTCGCTTCACGTAAAATACTGACATTCCGCCAAATCTGGTTAAACTGAAAACCGACCCCAAGTAGACATGGGATAAATGTTCGGAAAAGAGGAAAAGAGTCCAAAAAGAGTTTATTCTATATATGCTATGATGAGCAATCCACTTTCAGCAGGCTTCTACTATTTAAGTAATTTGGACTCGGCACATTTTTTGATTTGGAACTCCTGTCGTAACATTTTTTTATCATATAAAACGAATTGGACCGTGTTTACCATATAGAAATAAGACGTTCTTTTTTAAATATTCTTGGTATGTTTATATCTTTACCCGCAAATAATCTACTTACCTTAATATTTTTAGAAAGTGAACTGGGCTCAAATTTTATGAGATTTTAATCGTCAAATTTATTTTTAGAATATAATTATTATTGTAACTTTCTCTGTTTATTACATCATCTTACTATGCTCTAGTAGAACATAATAACTATGTGTCTTTCCGCATCTAAATCTTTAATTTGGGTTTTGTGTGTGCTGCGAGATATTTTTAGAAGGACTTTTGAGAGCTCTTACTACCCATAACGACTGTCAATGTTATTAGTTAGACATCCAGAACTAACGATTTAGCGTAGTAACCTTTGCACAATTACAAAGAAATCGCGTGACAAACATAAAAAAACAAGTCGAATAGGGAACCTCTCTCTCCTCCTCTTGGTTAATAGAAATCGATAAAAAAAATAAATAAGACAGGAACTGACTAAATAAAACCTAAAATTAATAGATACTTGGATGGATTTCCTGATAATGTTTATACTAATCAAGCCCGATATTCCAATCCTACTTTCCAGGAATCGGTCAAACAATCCGTTTACATGAAAGGTTTTAACGTTTATACATTATTGATACATTGAGGTTTTATTTGGTTTCTATAGAAAAACACCCCGATTATGTTTGTGTAATGTGATTTTAAATGAAACGGGTATAAAACAACGGATTTTTAAACAGGTACTTTCAAGACAACGGAACTCCTTTATTTATGTGCTAGAAAAATATAAAAGTTGTTAGAAAATTGTAGAGCTATCAATCTCAAAATTTTCTCAATTGTCTGATCAGATTCATCCGATAAAAATGTTAGAAAATAAAATGGCAAATTAACTTCTCTTTTATTTTTATTAACATTAAGTATGTCCTGCGATTTTCCCCACGTCAATACTAATCGCAAATTCAAAATTTACGTTCTATTTTTGAAGTCTCAAACATTTTCTTCTAAAAAGTTTTTACGTCATTTACCTATTCAATAACAAAATACGAAACATACTTTCATCATTTTATAGTGTTACTAACGATAAAATCATTTGTTTATGAGTCTGGCTCTACAATGTTTTCTATGATAAGATGAGACGATAACAGCCTATCATTATTTAACTTTCAAAACAACATTATCATTTTCATAGTGTAATTATCATCAGAAGAAATTGTTTCTTCACTATCACTATATAGTATAAAACAAAGTCGCTTTCTCTGTCCCTATGTAGGTATGCTTATATCTTTAAAACTTCGCAACGGATTTTGATGTTTATTTTAATAGATAGAGTGATTCAGTGGGAAGGTTTTTAGCATAATTTTATCCCCATATTCCTACGGGAACGGGAAGTACGCGATCATTTCTTCTAAGTAATAAGCTTGTAATAGGACTACTATAATATTTTTTGTCTTAGTTTTTCACTTCAGAGTTTTTTGACACTCCTAGTCTTCATTAAGTTACAAAGAGGCCCAGTTAGTAAATTTTTAAACGTTTTAGAAGCAAAAACCTTCATCAAACAACACCTCAATAGATTATAAAACAATGAAACAAACTCGTAAACAAACCATGCATCGTTAAATTCTACATACAACTTCAATATTATCATACTGGGAATGTTTTATCAAAATATCTTTTGTACTTGTCATTGTAGTATGAATTGTGAATGATAACATCGCGCCGTCCAATGATGCCACAGTCTACATCATAACATCATTAACTTACAAATATTTCCACCTATTCTTCAAACCGTATTCATACCTCTCGTTCTAACACGTTAGGTGGGAAAGAAACAGAAACACACATTACTGTAACACGACACATTTGTGTTGACCCTGTATTTCTGTGTTAAATTGCAAAATTACTTTAGTTTTTCTAGAAGTAAAGCAATTATTATGCAATAATATTTTGCTTGAACGTTTTTGAAGTAATTTTGAATGTATTTATGATTTAATAGCGAAGTATCAGCGTATATTTTTAGGTTAGAACCTCAACAAGTTGTTTTTTATCATTTTAAACTCATTCATACGTACAGGTAATTAGAATGGACCTTGTAAACTACGTAATTATTCAAAAAGCGAACTCAAACGACGCATATTATTCTGACCTTTGTACGCACAAAATACCGGTAACAATATAACACGGCAAAATGAGAAAGCACTCACCTGGCCCGTAAAACCTCTTCCCTTTAGTGACATCGAAAATAACACCATTTACAGCCAGCAACACTCTGCCATCCGGCTGAGTACCATCAAAGTTTTTTAGCTCAGCAACTGTTAGATCTTTTCTGATTTTAGGCAGCTGAGGCGGCGGCGCTGGCACGTCAACGGTTTCGAAATTAGACTTTATTATCTTGTAGATAAGGTACACTATTATTCCTATTAACACCAGGTTTAAGGGGCTAGTTAATTCGTCCCAGTAAGTGGTCGTGGATTCGTCGGCCATGACTGTTTTTATAATGTTTAACGTCCGTGAGTCGCGAACGCGGTTGGTAGACTGGTGTTGGGTATTGCGTTATCAATTTAGCATCGTAAGGTCAACTAGTTGGTTGACGATCAACGGTTTCGTACAGTCATTTTGAATCAACAATTTTTGATTTGAATAATTTGATTATACTCAATTCTGATTCAACACAATTTAAATCGTCAGTGTTTTAAGTTTCAAGTTTGTGTTCTATTGGAATGAGTTGGCAGAAATTAAATTAATAATAGAAAACTATGATTAATTAATCATTAAAAATGAATCATTTGCCTTGGTATTTTATATTTCCTTATTCGAGTAAGTTCATTAAAATTTGAATCATTTACAACTTGGTCATAATTTCTATTAGACATATTAAAATGCCAAAAATAAGTGGTATTGAGGAAAAATGTACTTACCAAAAATTTAATAACAATTAACAGTTTTATTTGTCACCTTATATAATTTTCCTGGTATTTGTTATTTTGAATGTTGTTCAAATAAAGTCTAACTAGAATCCAATTATTGTAAATCATTCATACCCGATTTATTTCTTAACATACCTATCGTGAACGCCTTATACTTTACATCTATTACACTAGCAAGCAGATTGAGTGAATGAAAAACATAGGAAAAGTTACTTTTGAGTAATTGCCCTGAGCCAAGGCTGAGCCAAGGCTTCCTTCAAATCCTTAATTCTTTTCGATTTTACTCAGTTTCTTCCAACCAAAAAGGTTCCTTCCAATACTTTGCGGTATATTCATTGACGTTCATGAGTGCCTCATTGAGGCCATAACTGAATAAACGATTTTTGACTTTGTCTTCCTTCCAAAATGAGTCAAATTTCTTTTTCCACCCCTTCCTTGGATTGTGCCACAAATATTTGAAATGCTTCTTTCCATATCTTTTTAGCAAGATTAGCACTTGAGATAAACACATTTAAAACAAAATTTACATTAAAATACATAGAATGTTCGAGAAAACTCAATAATTCGTCTGAATCTTTGCACAAACAATTGTGTGTATCATCGAAGAATGATCACTAGACCTTATGAACCCAATTTACTATGCTCATATGATGACTCATTTGAGAACTAATTTTTTGTCCTAATAATAAACATTACTGAGTTCTTTGGTCACATCTGACCAAGACAAGTTTGGTAGACCCCTTCGTTTTATAACAGAAAGGGCAATATAAAGCTCAAGCAAAACTGGTTATTAGTGGACAATGACAATGCGTTATAAAACATATAGGATCAATGATTTATAAACATTTTTAACACATATCATAATAATTATTCTGAAGCCATAATCTTTTGGCTTTTCTGTATGACTTAGATTATCTAAGTGCGACGTGTGTACCTGATGTCTAGACTATAATCCATGTTTATGTATTGATTGAAACAAAAACCAATAAAAGTTTTAATTTCAATGTTCTTTTCCATTCTTCGCAACGCATTATCAACTCTATAACAAAGCATTAAAAACTACATTATATTCAGTAAATGGAGTAAATAAAAAATGCTTTACTTAATGAAAATCCGCCAACAATTTCGTTCCAATTAATTTGTTCCCATGAGAGGTGGATTGCGAACAATACGGATTTTAAGTTACGGATCTGACAGAACGATTAAAGCCTTTCATTCTTACGGACTTATTTTTAATATGAAATTGAATATTTGATTTAAATTGTTCGTTAATCCGTTTCGTTTGACTGTATGCGATTTACAGTTTAATTAACAGGGAGATAGAGGTCATTTTTCCATATAAGATATCTACTATATATCGAATATCCGTACACATTACATATCGATATCTAATCCCAAACTAAACGAAGCTTGTCAGACGGATATTAGACAACTGATACACATACCAAAGGTCATTTTTCCATTACAAATACTTACCTAAGTAGTTAGTCTCATAAGAAGTAAGTGGATATCTACCCAGAACTACCCATTGAAATCTATAACCCGAACTTAGTCAAAAATTTAGAGATACATTCTTACAAAATATAGAAAACAAGACAAACAGCAGGAAATCATTTTGGCTTAGCAGTTAGGGTCACTACCACCACCATCGCAATCTTGAAGCCCTGTGATTTATGTCTTCTCAAATATCGGCACGGATCATAAAGACCGATATTTCTTTACTGTCATTTAACAACGACCATTCGCTACAACGTCATTCGACACAACGTACGGGATCCATTTCTAAGATAAAGACTAATTGATTTTTATAACATTACTAGCTTACGCGTAGTTCCCGTTCCCGTTCCCGTAGGAATTTCGGGATGAAAAATAGATGTTGGCCGATTCTCAGACCTACTGAATATGCTCACAAAATTTCATCAGAATCGGTCAAGCCGTTTCGGAGGAGTATGGCAACGAAAACTGTGACACGAGAATTTTATATATTAGAAGATTAATCATAGAGATTGTGATATTTACAGACTAAAACAGGTTCCAAACACTCAATTTATTATGATTAACGGGATATTTACCAAGTATATTATTTATTTCATAGGTTTTAAACAAAAATATTTCTGCTTAAATTTCATTCGCAGCACTCACTAGCCAGTAAACTGCACGATTTATGAATATACCAAACAAGAATAGCTTCAAAAGACAATAAATAATACACAAACGAACGTACACAAAGAACAAAAATACAAGATCAAAATAAATATATGACCATTAGCCATTAAAACGGACGTAGAGACTCAATTAAAAAACATTTAGTCTCTCTCTCTATTCCAAGTATCATGTCAATACAGTTGAAAACAGCAATATCTCACATCTGTGATCAGTAACACAGTTCAATACCATTGCTATATTAACATAACCGTTGTTTCAGTGACGTCTGGTCCAGATTTAAATATCATGAACTTTATGAATACCAAATTGAAAGTATACTCGTTACGTTTCAAACATTTTGGGGTCATCGCCGCCTATTCTCTGAATACAAACATAAATAAAGTTTTTAGTATCTTGTTGTGTATGTATTAATGTATGGCAGTAAATGAAATATAATGGTATATAGCAATAAGTACTTTATGTTAGCAACAACACGTGTTATGTAGATCAAATTAAGTATCAAATCAGAAGTTTTGTTTTATTATTTGATTATTTTTTCTCTCTTGATTTTGTCAGACATTTCCAGAATTTTTGTAGCGATAACCTTAAATCAATGTTAATCCCTTATTCTTCTAAATATAAAATGTTGAAAGAACGCACGTCAAAATCCGCTCTTTCATATTACACGGATGTTTTTTTGAAATCTATTCATAGTTGACAAAAATATGAATGAACGCACAGATAAAACTTCATCTTTTCTATACTTAAGTATCCCTAAAATAAACTAAACTGGTGAAAACAAGATGGTGGTTTTCCAGCTAAATTTAGAAAAGGAAGTTCTTTTTCTAAAATTAGTCGAAGAGCCCAACACCTTTTCCAATATTTTCCTGTATGAATATCGTTCCAAAACTTGTAAGTAGTTTCGTCAGCAAACAAACAGTGTTAGGCCAGTCGTGTTACACCGAAAGGGCAAACCGTTTGACCGCCATCCTCTATCTGATGGAATATAAAAAAGGACCCCGATAAAAGAAACCAATTTTTACAGATTTGCTCTTCTGACTTTATGTCAAAGTTTTTGCTAATTTTTCTCTTGCGAGATGGCTTTTAAATGGATTCCTTGATCAAGTTATAATGTAGTTATGCACTACATAGAATAAAACAAAGTCACTTCCAGTTGTCTGTCTTTAGTATACTTATATCTTTAAAACTACGCAATGGATTTTGATGCGGTTTTCTTTAATAGACTGATTAAAGAGGGAGATGGGAACGGGACGTGCATGGGTGATACCGTACCGCTGTTAGTAAAGTTAAGAACTGTGTAATTATGTATTTTATTTTGGTTTGGTATGTGTATCTGTGTATTGAACGTATTTTAGCTTAACAAAATTAAATAATTCCAAGGGGTAAGAACACGATTTTTGGTTAAAAATACCAGCCCCAGCTAAGGCAAAATATTCCAGTAGAATTTTCGTTATTTTCTTTTACCATAAGAACATTGGATTAACGTACATTTAATTCGAAAATACATTAGTAACCTAACCTAACAATACCAAAACGAGAGCATATTGTCCGGAAAAGTGCAGTTTTATGGAAAATAATGAAATGGAATTTAATACGTTTCATCAATATGAAAAACATTAATTTCCATCACGCTAGTTGGTTATATGAATGAGTACAGTAAGGGACAAAAATAATTTACCAAAATCATTGATACCATAACATCATCGTCACACAGTGCAGTAGTTAGTAGCTTTTGCTTGTGCCTACCAAACTTGAGGTCTTGAGTTCAATTCCTGGTCGATAAATTCATGTTCTATGGCCTGCTGCATTATGATCTCCGTTAGATAAATTGTTTCGACCAATTTTGATCATAAATATTTCGGATGTTTAACTTAAATGTATTTTTTTTTAAACTGGCATATAATGTAGCTACTAAAAATTATATTGCCTACTAGCGGCGCCCCGCGGCTTCACCCGCGTAGTTCCCGTTCCCGTAGGAATATGGGGATAAAATTATGCTAAAAACCTTCCCACTGAATCACTCTATCTATTAAAACAAACCGCATTAAAATCCGGTGCGTAGTTTTAAAGATCTAAGCATACATAGGGACAGAGAAAGCCACTTTGTTTTATACAATGTAGTGATGCCTCTATGACTACTCCAAAATTCCAAAATATTTTGTCCAAATAACAAACTCCCTTTTCCACATTATGTCAAACCATTAAGGTTAGAGGTTTAACCAGTCTAGACTCTCCATTCCCTAGTCTGGCTGACCGCGGCGCGCCGCTAGGAAGGACCTATATTAACACCACAAAGCCGCGCTGATAATATTGTACTTAGTTTAATTTATAGTCAAAATATAACTTACTAGCTGTGCCCCGCGGTTTCATCCACGTAGTTCCCGTTCCTGTAGGAATTTCGGGATAAAACATAGCCTATGTTCTTCCCCGGAACATAAGCTACCCCTGTACCAAATTTCAAGTCAATCGGTTTAGTAGTTTAGCCGTGAAAAGGTAACAGACAGACAGAGTTACTTTCGCATTTATAATATTAGTAGGGATTTTAACAATAAACATATTTTTGATGTCATTTACATTATTTTTGAAGTGCTTTCAATTATTTATTTTAGAAAAATAAAATATTTTTTCTTCAGTGATGTCAAATCTTGTCAATAAAAAGGGTTAATTATTTCGGTAAGATTTTCGTAATTTGTTGGTAATCAGAATGAAATATATTGTACTCTATCTCAAAAGAAAATACTAAAATAATTGGATAATTTGATAGAACTACATATAGAGACGAACATTTTCCGCGACTGTACTTTCATCAATGAAAACCGAAACATCGCGTCTATATTTTTTATTTTAATTGAGCGAGTAAAGTGCTCTTCAATGTCCGTCTGCTATATTCTACGTATACCGTGATAGCTGAACAGATTTAAATTCAATAGATACGAATTTGAACCTTAGATTAATTCAAATAGAATTGAAATTTGAATTAAATTGATAATTCTTGTCTGAACTAACTTTGAAAGAAAATAGTGAAGTAGACTGTCTCTTATATATTTTCTAAATACTTAGTTCTAACAGTATTTATATGGATACAATATGTATGAGTACTTCTGGTTTAGTTTGAGGTATACTATGCAATTGCGTAATGTATAGCAAAGTTATTGCAAAAACTTATGCTAAAGTCATTAGGCATTATATTAGGATATATTTCATAGAGTTCTTTTTTTATGTTCGATAAATTTTAAAGAAACAAATGTTGTCTCATTGGCAGGTGAGCTGGTTTGGAGCAGCACCGCGGTTCGACGGCGGCTCGGGTTCAAAGCCTGGTGAGGTAAGAATTTTGAATACTTATGTATGTTAGAGTCGGGGTTGTTAGCTGGTTGAAATTGCCGTTTCGGTTCGTACTTGATTTATTAATCACTTCATAGATTGACACAACTTTACTTTTTAATTACAATTTAACATTATAACACATTGAATAAATAAAATTATTGAATTTATAATAATGGTTACTCGGAGATGTTCACTGCTCGAGCGCTCGCAGTGGAATGAATCGTCGCGAGCGCTAACATGTATATTAGCCTAAAGTCACTTAAAATAACAACTAAACCATTCTAAACTTCACAAATCCTCTATAATCTAATACAATCATTGATGTAAAATACATAGATTCGTCTAGCTTGTTATCGAAACAGAAACACTTTGAATATTTCAAAGCAATTTGGTATTGTCGCATCCAGTATTCAAGTTTCATTGCATTTACCGAATCAAATCTATAAATACGTATTCACATCGATGGTTAGTTAAACGAATTAGTTATACATCTGTTAATGTTTTAGTTACCGGTATTTTCAATTTATGTTTACTACATTTTAGATTTAATTGTAAATTTTAGTTTATTTTGTTGGTTAATAATGAGCCTACTGTACCGTTGTTATTAACAGTTTATTGGATAGCAATAGCTATCCATAGCATAATAATAATTAGGCCCTTGGAAATACGGTTATATTTGAGATCACCGACACGCATCACGCATTGGGCAAGCGTGTAGATTGCGCTATAATTGAAATCACATTGGTACGTGGCGGGTCTGGCGGGCTTCGAACCAGGCACCTTCCGATAGGAAGTCAACGGCCTTATCCTGATTCCTCCTCACTGTACAGTACTATCATGAGTGAGTGAGGCTTTTGGTTTGCGACTTCAGGTTATCAGTGAGAGAAACCTTTGTAGAGAGGGATCTTAATAAAGACCAATACTTTATTTTTGTGGACCCGTAGATAGTGTTTAGTCAGATTTCTTACAGCGCATTTCCACTAATGTAGAGCAACCTTAAACAGTTGTTGACAAATAACCAAAGTATATTTAAACCATTACGTCCATATTCATACAATGCAGAGTAAACTCGTGCCGCAGAGTTAGTATAAGTTCTAAATTCTGAATGTTTTAATGCAACCGCCAGAAATTCTGGTTAAATAATAGTAAACACTGTTTCCATTGTCATACGATATGGTATTTAAATATCGGTTTGCCGTTTTGTATTACAATGACTTTTTTGTGTTAATAACTTTTTAATGAATATCATGTAATATAATTACTTTGTTGTTTAATATGTTTTTGTTTATAATTGAGTTCTATTGTTCAGTGTTCATATGTATTTCTATTATAACAAAATGTTTATAAAATAAATTGAATACAAGTGAGGAGGTTCTTGTGGTTTATAATTACACTAGCAGCGCCCCGCGGTTTCACCCGCGTAGTTCCCGTTCCCGTAGGAATATGGAAATAAAATTATGCTAAAAACCTTTCCACTGAATTACTCTATGTATTAAAACAAACCGCATCAAAATCCGTTGCGTAGTTTTAAAGATCTAAGCATACATAGGGACATAGTGACAGAGAAAGTTACTTTGTTTTATACTATGTACTGATACTATAATCTTCCAACAAAAAACAATTTGTCAGTGCATAAAAAAATATCCTGGTTGACGTACTAATTTTATTATGGAAATGCATAGATGGGTAGGTTAATAGCCTTCAAAGTTTATCAAATAATTGTAATGAAAAATATTAAGTACTATTTTTGAGAAAAATTGCTCACATACAAATTAACGAACCGAATAGAAAACCATCGTAATTGTTTCACCGTATAAAGACATTTCACCGTATTCACACTAATTTACCGTATAAAAACAAACGTCACTGGAAACACACACTCACATTTGAAATACGTACGAGTTACCTATCTTATTTGTTTACATGTGTATGTACCTACGTGTGTAATCGTGCAAGTTCGAGAAGTGTTTGCATTCTAGATAGCATTGCACAGATTACTAAGTAGTTACTAACGTGTTATGACTCTACACTAGTGCCATCTAGTGTTGTATGGGTATGGCAGTGTTCCCATGAATACGAAGGGGACGATTTCATTCATGTGCTTTTTGTATGGCGACCGGTTCTGTATAATGGTGGTGTTATTATTTTTCTCAGTCTAAAGTCGTTGTAGATCAACGTGGCTTTATTTTATAGGGTCCAGATTTGCTTGGTAGGTGAAAGATGGTTCATTTTAATGAGTAGTTGAAACGTTTAGTTACTTTCGGATCACAATGTTCCTTCTTCTTAAGTAAGAAAAAGAAGAAAAGTTCCAAGTTTGCGGTAACTTCTTGCATGACGAATCATCTCATTTTTCTAAGCGTTTCACCATCAACTTACATATATCCTCACCGAGGAGCTCGACCATACCCACGAGAGAAACACATCCTAACTAATATTATAAATGCGAAAGTAACTCTGTCTGTCTGTTAACTTTTCACGGCTAAACTACTAAAGCGATTGACTTGAAATTTGGTACAGGGGTAGCATAAGGTCCGAGAAAGGACATAGGCTATGTTTTATCCCGAAATTTCCACGGGATCGGGAACTACGCGGGTGAAACCGCTAGTTCTTAAATAAAATCACATCTCCATACAAAATAACACATAAAAACTATATATATATATATATATATGTAACTAACTATACACATAAAACTAATTTAACTACGAACCTACTTTCCATATTTGCTAGCAAAACTCGTCAGAAACTCACAAATCAATCTTAAAAAACCAAGTGCGACCAAAGAAACTTTTCCACATTTTCCTCTAAGTAAGGAACAGAAATATTATAATAACTTAGTTATCCAAACCCAAGTTCATTTATCTCAATTTTCTCCAGTTTAGTTAGAATCGTTTTCATAACTTTAGGTTTTTCCTCAGAATAGTCGAAGCCTTAGTTCTCAATTTATCAAAAATGATACCTGAGACATTTTCTTTTACTAGATTATCTAAAATTGGGTGGTGCTATTTTTAAATTAAATGTTTGCATCTTTTTTTAAAGCTTTTATTTGTATGTAAGTGTGTATGTTCGGGAGGAATCTTTGAACTCAATTTTGAAGTAGATTTTTTAACTGATTGAGATGAAGTTTAGTTTATTATGGACTAAGTTATTACCGGTAGTTAGATTCCTTAATAATCTACAATTTGGTTTTCCCTATGAATGGCGTATCGCCCTTTATTTCATGGAAGTCTGATGGCAATCGATTCACGTACTGACATACCACGCACCGCTTTTTTCGATAGCTTGCATAACATTGTCTAATGTCAAAATATATTACTTTCAATTTAAAAATAAACCTTATTAACATTCAATTTTGGTATTTCACTTTTTTCCTCGACAGTCCATTACTACGTCAAAAAAATTTACATAATCATAAGTGTACCAACTGGCAATAAGCCACATAGAAGAGGCGTAATCACTACACAGATAAACAAATTAAAAATATATACTTATTTAAATAATAAAAGAGAAAACAATCCCAGATACATTTTAATTAAATCAAAAACAATTACGTTTTTACAAGATCCCATCTTAAAAAGGTCTCTGCTCAGCATTCGCCACAGAAACATGTATTTGTTTAGGTCGAACCAATTTCCGGACGACTTATCGACTTACAATTTCGCATACTTTATACATTTACCGATTTAAAACTGTATTTTTAGGATTTTAGAACGAATTGTATGATTTGGTGAATATTATGTTGAAATTGGGTGGAAGTTTAGTCGATTTTCGAGATAGTTTTTAGGTTTTAAGTATTAATATTGCATCTACTCTACCTACTAAGCTACATTTTTAAGATGAGTCTACATATTTTAAAGAAAACTTATGATATCTTTGTCTTTTATAAAACTATATTTAACATCCATATTGATTTAATAATACTGAACCTAATACACTTGTAAGAAGGTTATAGACTTTTTCAGTTTGAGTCAAAAGAATATTAATGCGCTGTGCGCATTGAAGTAACAGCTGTAGTTCTAGATACTAAAGATATGTTGCCTAGTGAACATTAGAATCAAAATCTCTACTCTAGCTAAAATGAAAAAATTGGAGCTATCTTTTATATAAATAACACTAGCTGCGCCCCGCGGTTTCACACGCGTAGTTCCCGTTCCCGTAGGAATTTCGGGATGAAAAATAGATGTTGGCCGATTCTCAAACCTACTGAATATGCTCACAAAATTTCATGAGAATCGGTCAAGCCGAGGAGTATGGCAACGAAAACTGTGACACGAGAATTTTATATATTAGATATCAAAAAATATATATCCACATAAAAAATACATACATCGCCTAAAATAAAAATAAATATTCTATTTATTCCTCTAAAAATTCAGTCTACAAAATTGTCGCTGCAACGCTGCAAGCAGACTGAAAACATATCTACACGCGTCCCATAACACTCATCTCAGACAAGTTTATGTTAAAAGACCCAACAACTTTACATTTTAAAAATAAAATTTATAAAAAGTGCATTTTTATGAAAAAGCGTACGTACTGGAAGCTTTTCAAATTCACCCGCAATTCATCTTCAATTTCATAGTACCCACATTGAGGAACGTTTTTACACCGCCCGACCCGCCGCCCTCCACCTATTTTTCAACGTGGTTTAAAGACAGCATTTATTTGCTATGTTAGCTGGTTAAAAATATGTAGAAGTATCGTTTTAGTGCTGGTTAAAATCTTTAAATAGAGGTATATTTTTGAATATGGCAGGGCAGGGACTACGCCTTTGAATAGGTTGTATTTAAAAGTTGGGTTGTATAAGTGGAGAAATTGAAGATAGCCAAAAAAATATCAATTTACAATCTAAATTATGGGGGTTTATACCCACCAACCCGCACATATACAAGATAATATGAGAATAGATTATGATGAGACATCTCTTCTCAGATAATAGAATCTTCTAATAGAACCCTTTCCTTAACAATGCAATACTTCTGATTAATTAATGCATATTTTAATCAATTCTAATTACTGTCCTACACCTATCTCCGTCTGCCATTTTCAACCCTACCAAAGCACAATGCAAATTTGACTGAGTGGTGAAAGTGAATACAAAAACTGTAAGACCATTCTTTCATTTATTTCTTTGATAAAGACAGAGTGGTTTCAAGTGTTGCAGCTGCTCTCAATTGTTACTGTGCTTCCCTGGTTTGCATGATTTGAGGTAATGCATTTCTCTTTGTTACACTTGAAGGGTGAAAATAAACTGCAAGTATGAATAAAATGCAGAATTTTTACATTTATTTTGAATATCTAAATATTCTTTAGAGGAAATTTATTCTGACGGACAATTTGTACGGAGTAATTTGAACTATGATTTGGACTCTGTTCTTTGTGTTTGTGAATTCTTAGAACTTTGGTGGCATTTTTGAATTGTTTTCTATATCATCATTTAAAGTAAGGCCTTTACTAGATTGAATTAATTTATTAAGAGTAATAGAATACCTACCCCCATACACACAAATTCATGCGCACACTAAGACTGAAATATTTGACAATACGAATATTCGCTTTCTTGCAACTCAGTTTGATAACCTAGAAAATCATACGTTTAATTGACTAGTATCCCTATAATTAAACACTCATAACGTAGACACCCAACACTAAATAAACATAATTCTTGCACAACATAAAGTTAAAGAATTAAAAAGTGACATAACTTAACGTAAAAACCATTACATAAGTAGGCATAAAAGATTCACTGTTCAAAATGTCTTAAAATCAACTTCGAGACATCACAAAATACACTTAAAAGGAAGACCGTAAAGTCTACTTTAAAACCGCGAAGAGCGGAAAAAATCTCTGGAACATTTAACTTTAGAGTTTTTTGTTAACACTTTTTTTTATTATTTCCGCGTTCCCATTGACCATAGAACGGGGAAGGCTAACTTCTACCGCCTGTCCAACTTGGAAAGCAAGTATTTTAACTATGCATGATTTCCCGGACTTGTTTAAGTACAAAAGTACTTATAGTGGAGAAAGATTTTTAATACGGCCGCTTTTTACATTTTAAAAGTTGAAACAGACGACTTTTATGTTGCATTAGATCTTTTCTTGTTCATTTAAAACTACTATGATAATTAAATAAATCCCTCGACTAGTTAAGTCTGTACGAACATCCCGTTATTTTAATTTAATTAAACATAATGTCGTACGTTTCGTTTAATAATAAAATTAATTTGAATAGTCCCGTGAATGGAAAAGAAATTAATTTGTTGTTTGTTCGCACAAAGAACTCAATATGGATAGGTCCTATTGCGGAAAATTGACGATTAACAAAAAGGTGTCTACGTTCTTGGGCGGGAATCGAACTCGTTACCTTTAGCGTAGTAGACAGGGTTACTAGCAACAGTGTCAAAAAGAGGTTTTTTTTCTATGAAATAAATTTTATTTCAAAAATACAATTTATGTTTCAATGTTTAATAATAAGTTATTTTTGCCTCATAAATCACGAAATGATTGTATCATATAAATCACTAGGGCTTAGTTTAGACAGTGGGTGTACATTTATAGATATTTTTTTCACTACACTGTCAATATGGATGAAATACATTTTAAATTGAAATTCGTTTTTTTTTTCTTTTATCAGAAAATTAACCAAACCCTTAAAAAATAAAAATAACTATTTTTTAAATCGAACTTTTTAGTAAGATTTTGTTTAAGTCTATCGTACATCGTAGACTGGCAAAAATATAAAAATTTGGTAACATCACTACATAGTATAAAACAAAGTCGCTTTCTCTGTCCCTAAGTCCCTATGTATGCTTAGATCTTTAAAACTACGCAACGGATTTTAATGCGGTTTGTTTTAATAGATAGAGTGATTTAATGGGAAGGTTTATAGCATAATTTTTACGCCGTTAGTTACCGTATAAAGACGCCTCAGAGATCAATATATTTCAATTCAATCATCAAAAAGCATAGTAAAATAAAAATAGTACTGTAATTATTTAAAATAAACCTATGCTATGTTAAAAAGAACTCAAACTTTTTAGATCTATATATTTTATAACAACTGCTTTCTCGGAGTGCATTTATTTCTTACCAACTTTTTGTATCAGTCGTGTTGTTTCCTTAAGAGTGATTTACGAATGCACAGCTCTGGAAAAGCGACAGAGAAAAATTGTACTTTACACGCGTAGACCATTTGAAATGGGACAGATGGATCGTCTCAGTTGATGTGAAGAAAAATCCATCGAATTTTAAACATAATATAAGAAAGTTGTTAGTATTTTAACATTATTAAACAATTTATAAATATCATTTTATAGTTATTACAAAAAAAAACAGCTTAATACGTGTGTGTGAAATGAGTGTGTGCGTAGATTCTGATGCCGTTGATACAAGTTACGAACTTAGTTAGGGGTCGGTTACTATAATGAGATGATATAGTGAATGATTATTATGTTATGTTATTTCTCTAAAGCGCATATATTCTTTAGTTAATATTGTCGTCCCCTCTCTATTATAAACAGCACAACAATAAGAGTGGGTGATATCAAATTTCGATCATTTATTAACCGACTTCCAAAAAAACAGGAGGAGGTTCTCTATTCGACGTGTATTTTTTTTTTTTTTTGTGTGTTTGTTACGCGATTTCTTTGTAATCATGAATGGAGCATTTTAAAATTCTTGTTTCATAAGAAAGCGGATATTCGCGAAGTGGTCCCATGTCGAGGAAATCAGGATCTGATGATGGGATCCAGAAAAATCGAGGAAAAACCCGCAACAATGTAGGCTGGGGTGTCGATTGACATTATTAAAAGTAAAACTACCTGTGACCCGTGGTTTAGCTCGCGATATTCTTGATAGCATAAGAATTTCTGGATGAAAATTTTTTGGCTGTATTTTTTCGTATTTAAATCAAATGCTGTTCACAATTCATGGGTTTTAGATATAAAAATGTCCTGTTTTTTAATTCGTTAACACACACTGAAATAAACCCGAACCTACAACATTTTTTAAAAATGTTTTTTTATACTATTATAGGTACCTATTACACATACACCCCTATTTTGAAAATATGGGACTTATTAAAATCAGAATATCTGTAGCAGTAACTGAATCCATATATCCAATAAAAATATCAAAAATGATAATCGATTACTTATCTTTAAAAAATACCAAATAAATGTCGTATTACCAGACGGCACACTAGCTATCAAGTATTCTGTGACGGCTCGGGTCGATGACCGCGCTCAGCTGTGTATCGCAGCGTTCGGTGTAGAATAACAATAAAATTCGACGGGATTTTGAAAATCTTTGACTTATCATAACTTTTTAAATAAAAGCAAAAGAAAAAAACTAACTTCACTATTATATTGTCACCCGTCGTTTACATTAGCTGTGAGATAAGGTATCGCGATTTCAAAATAAGGGTGTATATCTTCAAAGCGTTTTCATAAAACTTTAAGTAAAAAAATATATTTAGATATTACAAACAAACACTGCACCAGACTAGATTGTATATATTATTTTAATTAATAAATAGACAGTACAAACGTCATCCTCTATTTTCGTTTTTATTTTGACTTTGGTTAATTTTCTAAAAAGTTCTTATGCCTTTGTGGATAAAAAGAAGTTTTGTCATAAAATGATGGTTTAATTGGGATGATGAAGTTAAAAAGCAGTAATAAAATGCAGGGTTGTGTTAGATTATGAATCATGAGTAACATCAGCTCATGGGACAGGATTCAAGCGGTACCCGTTGAGGTTGAACTGCTTGACACTTAAAGAGCAGCGAAAAAATCCCTGCAAGAGGCTATTGCCCTCGCAACTCTCGCGGCAATCGTGGGAAACGACCTCTCCTTGCCAAATGTAGTCTCTGCTATGGTGAGCGAGGAGACGTCTTGGATTGTAGTGTCCACCTTTTGTGAGGTCGTACGAGAGAGCGCAAAGCCCTCTCCACTAACATTATCCGCAGCAGAAGGTTGGGCAGACGGAGGCGGGACTACCACTTTGTCCTGCAACCGCCATACGCCCGACCTGCGGCAGTATTCCCCGGGGGGAGATCCATTGCCGCCATATAGGCCTCGAGGTGGCGCGCGCTACTTTCGGAAGGGGGTAACTCAACATCTGTCGCCTAGAGCTACATTCTAACTCGGAGGAGAAACCCTTAACAGGGTAGAGGCGCTGTCCGGGATCGTAGTAGCGTGCAGCCGCGTTTCTTCCGGTTTCGGCCATAAGCGCAGAGGTGGCACACCAAGGGGTTTTAGTCGGTAAGCGCGTCGCCGCTCTATCTTTGCGGCGCGGAGTCCGACATACCCCGTCGTTCCCCTGGACAGAGGAAAGACGTAAAGTCTTCCTCCCACAAAAAAAGGATTCAAGTGATCCACGAGTCAAAAGCTCTTCTGGAGGAAAATTTAAGCGTCTTTTGTAGAAGGAGACTTGCTTCCCACTAAAAAATTTAAAATAAAATTAATTTAAAAAAATAAGAAACCGACTTCAGCACTAAAAAGTAAGAAAATAATTTAAAATAAACGATATTATTAATACATATTTACAATTTATAATTAGTTACTTTTGAAGTCGGTGACAGCCAAATCGTGCTATCTTATAAGGAAAAAAAACTATCCTGGGCTGGCACTGACTCCAAAAGTAACTAATTATAAATTGTAAATATGTATTAATAATATCGTTTATTTTAAATTATTTTCTTACTTTTTAGTGCTGAAGTCGGTTTCTTATTTTTTTAAATTAATTTTATTTATTGAAAGATCATATATCATATTATGCTCATATGCTTTACTTGACATTTTTTTTTACAATGAGGTGACAAAGGAACTGATAAATCTCGAGATCAGTAGAGTGACATGATAGCTAAAAGTTTAAAAAAAAATTCGTTGATTTTTATTTTATTTCATTTTAATATTGCTTCAAACAGTACGACAATAGATAAAATTAAAATACTTACAGCGCTGAACAAAAATTTTGTACATTAATTTAAAATATTGTAGCGACGACCAGTTGTAGTCGATGTTAAAATTGTCTTAGAAAGGTTAGATGATAATATAAAATTAAGTCGTATTTTATAATTAGGGACATATTTTTACTTTAAAATCACGTAACTAAAACAATATTGAAATAAAATGTGTGGCGAAATAACTAAATAAAAAAGGCTATCCGCTAATAAATATAAATAAACAATTAAATAAGAATTAAAAAAAAATCCAACACAATTACTTTCAAACCCCCATAACTTTTAAATGGGTCAACCGATTTTCATCAAACATGTCTAAGAACACTTGCACGTAAGTCCCCCTTTAATACAAAATAAACTAATTTGAAATCGGTTCATCCGTTCGGGAGCTATGATGTCACAGACAGACAGATACACACACACACACACAGACACGTCAAACTTATAACATCCCTCTTTTTGCGTCGGGGGTTAAAAATAAATAAATAATATAAGCTTTTATTGCTGTTATTTGCTTACAATATATATTAGTACCTTAACTAATTTATAACAATTTACTATTAATTTTAACAGCTTGTCCTACGACAAAGGCCTCCTCCAAAGATTTCCATGCTTCTCGATCTCTGGGTATACGAGCCTATCCCCTAGTATATAATGGACAATTAATTATAATCTTATTCGTTCGCTAGTCGGATAAATAATATTATATTAATCGTCCGCTAACTGTTTCATTTCAAATATGAATTAAACGCTTCTTGCCCGTGGTCCACCTACATAGGCATATCAAAACTATACAAAATCCGTTAAAAAAGACCGAAAATACGAAATTATAATTTTCGCCCACATACGGCCATATGGCCCCAACTCGGCTCGAAATTCGCCCAAAAACTTAGTGTTCCAAATCCGGTTTTAAGTGTGCGGAATCGATTAGGCATATCAAAACTATACAAAATCCGTTAAAACAGCGCGAAAATACGAAATTATAATTTTCGCCCACATACGGCCATATGGCCCCAACTCGGCTCAAAATTCGCCCAAAAACTTAGTGTTCCAAATCCGGTTTTAAGTGTGCGGAATCGATTAGGCATATCAAAACTATACAAAATCCGTTAAAACAGCGCGAAACTACGAAATTATAATTTTCGCCCACATGCGGCCATATGGCCCCAACTCGGCCCGAAATTCGCCCAAAAACTTAGTGTTCCAAATCCGGTTTTAAGTGTGCGGAATCGATTAGGCATATCAAAACTATACAAAATCCGTTAAAACAGCGCGAAAATACGAAATTATAATTTTCGCCCACATACGGCCATATGGCCCCAACTCGGCTCGAAATTCGCCCAAAAACTTAGTGTTCCAAATCCGGTTTTAAGTGTGCGGAATCGATTAGGCATATCAAAACTATTAAAACAGCGCGAAACTACGAAATTATAATTTTCGCCCACATACGGCCATATGGCCCCAACTCGGCTCGAAATTCGCCCAAAAACTTAGTGTTCCAAATCCGGTTTTAAGTGTGCGGAATCGATTAGGCATATCAAAATTATACAAAATCCGTTAAAACAGCGCGAAACTACGAAAGTATAATTTTCGCCCACATACGGCCATATGGCCCCAACTCGGCTCGAAATTCGCCCAAAATCTTAGTGTTCCAAATCCGGTTTTAAGTGTGCGGAATCGATTAGGCATATCAAAACTATACAAAATCCGTTAAAACAGCGCGAAACTACGAAAGTATAATTTTCGCCCACATACGGCCATATGGCCCCAACTCGGCTCGAAATTCGCCCAAAATCTTAGTGTTCCAAATCCGGTTTTAAGTGTGCGGAATCGATTAGGCATATCAAAATTATACAAAATCCGTTAAAACAGCGCGAAACTACGAAATTATAATTTTCGCCCACATACGGCCATATGGCCCCAACTCGGCACGAAATTCGCCCAAAAACTTAGTGTTCCAAATCCGGTTTTAAGTGTGCGGAATTGATTAGGCGAGTGAATGTCCCGGCCCCTAAATTTGCGTGGCAACTATGAAATCGGTACTAAAAAATATAGTTATAATGTTTAAAACTTTTTTTTTGGTTAGATGAAATAGTCACCTATGTGAGGCACTAAATATTTCATTACTGGGATTAATAGGTACTCCAGAAAAAAATGTTAAACCTCGAAATCTTTCATCGCCGTGTCTGTCCACAACTCACCTTGATGTGTATAATACCTCCTTGATGAAAACCTATTGGTTGAATACATTGAAACTTAGTTTTATATGATACTTGGATAGTTAAGGTATTGTTACGGAATACACTTAATCAAATATTTAAACAATACAACGAATGGTTACTAGAAAAACATTTGTCCCAGAACTTCCTTTCATCGCCATGTCAAAAACATTTTTAAACATATTGTTTCACCTAAAGACTTGCGTCTCCTTCTCTGTGTGCTAAACGTTGCCCAATAGTACCGCCTCAGTGCTCGACGTGGAAGGACGTGTCTACGTGCCTACGTTTTCAAGCTATAAATGTAAGTGTATCCCATTTTTGTTACTGGACAGTTTTTCTTTCATCGCCGTGTATAGGTATAACTTCTATTTGAACAAGTTTATACTCTTGATTGAGCATTCGATAGAATGCCCATACTCTTCTGTTTATTTGTGAATTGTTTAGTTCTTAAAAAACCTAATAGATTTTATGTAATTTTAAATTTTCGACTCGTTTCTCATCGCCATGCTTTCATTTCCGTGGTTTCCATAGCAAATATTTGCTATGGCAATGAAAAAAAAGACACGGCAATGAAAAAAACTTCATTGCCGTGTCTTTTAAAACAAATTACTTTCATCGCCGTGGCCAGGTCTTTCATTTCCGTGACTTATATTTTCATCGCCATGGTATGATTAGGCAAGGAAAACACCAGGACTCACAGCCGTATAGCAATATCGAGAATACCTGAGATCTAATTAGTCTCATTTTTGTTACGTTTGGAGATGGTTTGGACATTCCAGATTATCAACATTTTGCTTATTGCTTGCCCATCTCCACACAAATTCGAATCTCTTACTCGCAGCCTCTCTGATTACTGATCGTTCAGCCTAGGTATACAAACTTGCTCATGAATTCCAGGTCTGACAATTCTCCTGTGCGTGTGATCTGTTCAGCTCGGTCAGTGACCATAACCTTTGTCTTCGACTTGTTGACCTAAAGTCCTACTGTCTCGGTTTTGCGTTCTAGTCTGCTGAACATTTCAGCAAGTTCGTGCTCAGAGGATGTGGCCAAAGTAGTGTCATCTGCATATCGAAGGTTGCTGATCTTGTTCCTGCCAACAGTAATGACTCCCTCCTTTTAAGGCTCTCCTACTTATATAGTTTCTATAGTTATCATGGTTATTAGCACTCAAATTATTATGATTATACAGCGTTGAAATATTTCGAGTTTCCGATATTTCAACGCTGTTGCAAGCGCCATGATCACGGATGAACTCTCCTACTTATATTTCGTACTAGCAGCGCCCCGCGGTTTCACCCGCGTGGTTCCCGTTCCCGTGGGAATACGGGGATAAAATATAGCCTATGTTATTCAGGGTGAATGTAGCTTTCTAATGGTGAAAGAATTATTGAAATCGGTTCAGTAGTTTCGGAGCCTATTCGTTACATACAAACAAACAAACAAACAAATCTTTCCTCTTTATAATATTAGTATAGATATCCTATAATATTCGCCATAGATGTTAAATAGAAAAAGGAACTCTTTTTCAGCCTGCTCATCCGGGATGATATGCAACATAATCTTACTGGCTTGGGATATAAGTGCCACAGTCCGGTAGGGTGCACATTTTTTTTTACCCAGACTAGGCTAGCACTTGACTGTAACTCACCTGATGGAAAGCGATGGTACAGCCTAAGATGGAACGTGCTCACCTAGAAGGTACCTATTGACTCGCGACTTAAAAAGACCCAGATTGTATGTTTAATTTGTATGTTGTGTGCAGGGAGTTCCACACTCTCGCTATTCGCACTATAAAGGTGGACGCGAAACGCTTCGTGCGAGCTTATGGAACATCTACCATGTATGGGTGACGTTTATCGGTTTCCCTGCCCATTCGGTGGCAGAACGGAGATGGGGGAATTAAGCGGTGTAGTTCCGATGCGCACTCTCCAAAATGTATCCGATAAAAAACCCATAGGCTAGCAACTTTTTGCCGGTGCTCAAAACTCTGGAGTCTCTTGGTATGCTTCTCTAGGGACTCCAACCCCTCAAGTTGATATTTAGCTGATCCATCCTAAGGGTGCGAACAGTACTCCATGCACGACCGAACTTGTGCTTAATAGAGTTGGAGCAGCTGTTCTGGCGTGAAGTACCGTCGCACCCTTGAGAGGACGCCTAGCTTTTTTGCAGCCAGTTGAGCCTTTGACTCAATGTATGAACCAAAATTGAGGGTTGAGGTCAGCGTTATTCCAAGAAGGTCAGGGTGGTCCACTATAGGTAAGGATACACTCCGGAAAATAGGAGCCAGTTCAAAAAGCGTCTTCCTTGCGGAGAAAAGACCCGCCTGGGTCTTCAAGGCATTGAACTTGATCAGATTGGCATCGCTCCAATCGGAGACTGCCCAAAGGGAAAAGTTCGTGTGATGGACCATAGCCTCTCTTAAATACTGTGTCTCGGCCGCACTAGCACGCGGGATGGATATGTAATCCTCTACAACTGTGCAATCATTTGCATACTCATAGGTTCTGGGCTTTGGCAGATCATTGATATGCAACAGGAAAAGTGTTGCAATGAGTACTAACCCTTGGGGAACACCGGTATTAATCGCCATTTGATCGGACGAGCATCCATCAAGAACGACCCGTATCGATCGATCCCGCAAGAAGTCCGATATCCACCCACACAAACTAACAGGCAGACCGTATGATGAAAGCATGCTTATAAGGCACGTAATTTTGTGGACCCCTTCTTGAGCAGGGGGATCAAAAGCGATTCTTTCCAATCTTTAGGCCATATATCATAGGGGTTTTATGTTAATCTTATAAAGAAATTCGATCAATTATTATCATTCGATGTGGCGTAGATAACCCGTCTGGGGGAGTATGCCTGTCCTTCTCGGAGACAGGCGTGTATATATTGTATGTTAGGATAATATAATACTCATGTCAGTATATAAAAAAAAAATGTTTTATGTATGGATTTTCATTTCCGTGGTGATTCTTTCATTACCGTGGGACAGTTCTTTCATTGCCGTGGACGCTTGTTTCATTGCCGTGCACGCATGTTTCATCGCCGTGGCATGAAATTTTTAAACTTGTGTTATTCGTTAGTTTTTTAATTAATCAGCTTGATAATAAGCAAGAATACATACATTATCAAGAAGTATAATAAACGCTAATTATTTTTGAAAAAAACTTAAAAACAAAAAAAACCACGGAAATGAAGAATTTTGGGCACTTGTTGAAATTCACTCAGGCATATCAAAACTATACAAAATCCGTTAAAACAGCGCGAAAATACGAAATTATAATTTTCGCCCACATACGGCCATATGGCCCCAACTCGGCTCGAAATTCGCCCAAAAACTTAGTGTTCCAAATCCGGTTTTAAGTGTGCGGAATCGATTAGGCATATCAAAACTATACAAAATCCGTTAAAACAGCGCGAAAATACGAAATTATAATTTTCGCCCACATACGGCCATATGGCCCCAACTCGGCTCGAAATTCGCCCAAAAACTTAGTGTTACTAATCCGGTTTTAAGTGTGCGGAATCGATTAGGCATATCAAAACTATACAAAATCCGTTAAAACAGCGCGAAAATACGAAATTATAATTTTCGCCCACATACGGCCATATGGCCCCAACTCGGCTCGAAATTCGCCCAAAAACTTAGTGTTCCAAATCCGGTTTTAAGTGTGCGGAATCGATTAGGCATATCAAAACTATACAAAATCCGTTAAAACAGCGCGAAAATACGAAATTATAATTTTCGCCCACATACGGCCATATGGCCCCAACTCGGCTCGAAATTCGCCCATAAACTTAGTGTTCCAAATCCGGTTTTAAGTGTGCGGAATCGATTAGGCATATCAAAACTATACAAAATCCGTTAAAACAGCGCGAAAATACGAAATTATAATTTTCGCCCACATACGGCCATATGGCCCCAACTCGGCTCGAAATTCGCCCAAAATCTTAGTGTTCCAAATCCGGTTTTAAGTGTGCGGAATCGATTAGGCATATCAAAACTATACAAAATCCGTTAAAACAGCGCGAAACTACGAAATTATAATTTTCGCCCACATACGGCCATATGGCCCCAACTCGGCTCGAAATTCGCCCAAAAACTTAGTGTTCCAAATCCGGTTTTAAGTGTGCGGAATCGATTAGGCATATCAAAATTATACAAAATCCGTTAAAACAGCGCGAAACTACGAAAGTATAATTTTCGCCCACATACGGCCATATGGCCCCAACTCGGCTCGAAATTCGGCCAAAAACTTAGTGTTCCAAATCCGGTTTTAAGTGTGCGGAATCGATTAGGCATATCAAAACTATACAAAATCCGTTAAAACAGCGCGAAAATACGAAATTATAATTTTCGCCCAAATACGGCCATATGGCCCCAACTCGGCTCGAAATTCGCCCAAAAACTTAGTGTTCCAAATCCGGTTTTAAGTGTGCGGAATCGATTAGGCATATCAAAACTATACAAAATCCGTTAAAACAGCGCGAAACTACGAAAGTATAATTTTCGCCTACATACGGCCATATGGCCCCAACTCGGCTCGAAATTCGCCCAAAATCTTAGTGTTCCAAATCCGGTTTTAAGTGTGCGGAATCGATTAGGCATATCAAAATTATACAAAATCCGTTAAAACAGCGCGAAACTACGAAATTATAATTTTCGCCCACATACGGCCATATGGCCCCAACTCGGCACGAAATTCGCCCAAAAACTTAGTGTTCCAAATCCGGTTTTAAGTGTGCGGAATTGATTAGGCATATCAAAACTATACAAAATCCGTTAAAACAGCGCGAAAATACGAAATTATAATTTTCGCCCACATACGGCCATATGGCCCCAACTCGGCTCGAAATTCGCCCAAAAACTTAGTGTTCCAAATCCGGTTTTAAGTGTGCGGAATCGATTAGGCATATCAAAACTATACAAAATCCGTTAAAACAGCGCGAAAATACGAAATTATAATTTTCGCCCACATACGGCCATATGCCCCAACTCGGCTCGAAATTCGCCCAAAAACTTAGTGTTACTAATCCGGTTTTAAGTGTGCGGAATCGATTAGGCATATCAAAACTATACAAAATCCGTTAAAACAGCGCGAAAATACGAAATTATAATTTTCGCCCACATACGGCCATATGGCCCCAACTCGGCTCGAAATTCGCCCAAAAACTTAGTGTTCCAAATCCGGTTTTAAGTGTGCGGAATCGATTAGGCATATCAAAACTATACAAAATCCGTTAAAACAGCGCGAAAATACGAAATTATAATTTTCGCCCACATACGGCCATATGGCCCCAACTCGGCTCGAAATTCGCCCATAAACTTAGTGTTCCAAATCCGGTTTTAAGTGTGCGGAATCGATTAGGCATATCAAAACTATACAAAATCCGTTAAAACAGCGCGAAAATACGAAATTATAATTTTCGCCCACATACGGCCATATGGCCCCAACTCGGCTCGAAATTCGCCCAAAATCTTAGTGTTCCAAATCCGGTTTTAAGTGTGCGGAATCGATTAGGCATATCAAAACTATACAAAATCCGTTAAAACAGCGCGAAACTACGAAATTATAATTTTCGCCCACATACGGCCATATGGCCCCAACTCGGCTCGAAATTCGCCCAAAAACTTAGTGTTCCAAATCCGGTTTTAAGTGTGCGGAATCGATTAGGCATATCAAAATTATACAAAATCCGTTAAAACAGCGCGAAACTACGAAAGTATAATTTTCGCCCACATACGGCCATATGGCCCCAACTCGGCTCGAAATTCGGCCAAAAACTTAGTGTTCCAAATCCGGTTTTAAGTGTGCGGAATCGATTAGGCATATCAAAACTATACAAAATCCGTTAAAACAGCGCGAAAATACGAAATTATAATTTTCGCCCAAATACGGCCATATGGCCCCAACTCGGCTCGAAATTCGCCCAAAAACTTAGTGTTCCAAATCCGGTTTTAAGTGTGCGGAATCGATTAGGCATATCAAAACTATACAAAATCCGTTAAAACAGCGCGAAAATACGAAATTATAATTTTCGCCCACATACGGCCATATGGCCCCAACTCGGCTCGAAATTCGCCCAAAATCTTAGTGTTCCAAATCCGGTTTTAAGTGTGCGGAATCGATTAGGCATATCAAAACTATACAAAATCCGTTAAAACAGCGCGAAACTACGAAATTATAATTTTCGCCCACATACGGCCATATGGCCAACTCGGCTCGAAATTCGCCCAAAAACTTAGTGTTCCAAATCCGGTTTTAAGTGTGCGGAATCGATTAGGCATATCAAAATTATACAAAATCCGTTAAAACAGCGCGAAACTACGAAAGTATAATTTTCGCCCACATACGGCCATATGGCCCCAACTCGGCTCGAAATTCGCCCAAAATCTTAGTGTTCCAAATCCGGTTTTAAGTGTGCGGAATCGATTAGGCATATCAAAATTATACAAAATCCGTTAAAACAGCGCGAAACTACGAAATTATAATTTTCGCCCACATACGGCCATATGGCCCCAACTCGGCACGAAATTCGCCCAAAAACTTAGTGTTCCAAATCCGGTTTTAAGTGTGCGGAATTGATTAGGCATATCAAAACTATACAAAATCCGTTAAAACAGCGCGAAAATACGAAATTATAATTTTCGCCCACATACGGCCATATGGCCCCAACTCGGCTCGAAATTCGCCCAAAAACTTAGTGTTCCAAATCCGGTTTTAAGTGTGCGGAATCGATTAGGCATATCAAAACTATACAAAATCCGTTAAAACAGCGCGAAAATACGAAATTATAATTTTCGCCCACATACGGCCATATGGCCCCAACTCGGCTCGAAATTCGCCCAAAAACTTAGTGTTACTAATCCGGTTTTAAGTGTGCGGAATCGATTAGGCATATCAAAACTATACAAAATCCGTTAAAACAGCGCGAAAATACGAAATTATAATTTTCGCCCACATACGGCCATATGGCCCCAACTCGGCTCGAAATTCGCCCAAAAACTTAGTGTTCCAAATCCGGTTTTAAGTGTGCGGAATCGATTAGGCATATCAAAACTATACAAAATCCGTTAACACAGCGCGAAAATACGAAATTATAATTTTCGCCCACATACGGCCATATGGCCCCAACTCGGCTCGAAATTCGCCCATAAACTTAGTGTTCCAAATCCGGTTTTAAGTGTGCGGAATCGATTAGGCATATCAAAACTATACAAAATCCGTTAAAACAGCGCGAAACTACGAAATTATAATTTTCGCCCACATACGGCCATATGGCCCCAACTCGGCACGAAATTCGCCCAAAAACTTAGTGTTCCAAATCCGGTTTTAAGTGTGCGGAATTGATTAGGCATATCAAAACTATACAAAATCCGTTAAAACAGCGCGAAAATACGAAATTATAATTTTCGCCCACATACGGCCATATGGCCCCAACTCGGCTCGAAATTCGCCCAAAAACTTAGTGTTCCAAATCCGGTTTTAAGTGTGCGGAATCGATTAGGCATATCAAAACTATACAAAATCCGTTAAAACAGCGCGAAACTACGAAAGTATAATTTTCGCCCACATACGGCCATATGGCCCCAACTCGGCTCGAAATTCGCCCAAAAACTTAGTGTTCCAAATCCGGTTTTAAGTGTGCGGAATCGATTAGGCATATCAAAACTATACAAAATCCGTTAAAACAGCGCGAAAATACGAAATTATAATTTTCGCCCACATACGGCCATATGGCCCCAACTCGGCTCGAAATTCGCCCATAAACTTAGTGTTCCAAATCCGGTTTTAAGTGTGCGGAATCGATTAGGCATATCAAAACTATACAAAATCCGTTAAAACAGCGCGAAAATACGAAATTATAATTTTCGCCCACATACGGCCATATGGCCCCAACTCGGCTCGAAATTCGCCCAAAATCTTAGTGTTCCAAATCCGGTTTTAAGTGTGCGGAATCGATTAGGCATATCAAAACTATACAAAATCCGTTAAAACAGCGAGAAACTACGAAATTATAATTTTCGCCCACATACGGCCATATGGCCCCAACTCGGCTCGAAATTCGCCCAAAAACTTAGTGTTCCAAATCCGGTTTTAAGTGTGCGGAATCGATTAGGCATATCAAAATTATACAAAATCCGTTAAAACAGCGCGAAACTACGAAATTATAATTTTCGCCCACATACGGCCATATGGCCCCAACTCGGCACGAAATTCGCCCAAAAACTTAGTGTTCCAAATCCGGTTTTAAGTGTGCGGAATTGATTAGGCATATCAAAACTATACAAAATCCGTTAAAACAGCGCGAAAATACGAAATTATAATTTTCGCCCACATACGGCCATATGGCCCCAACTCGGCTCGAAATTCGCCCAAAAACTTAGTGTTCCAAATCCGGTTTTAAGTGTGCGGAATCGATTAGGCATATCAAAACTATACAAAATCCGTTAAAACAGCGCGAAAATACGAAATTATAATTTTCGCCCACATACGGCCATATGCCCCAACTCGGCTCGAAATTCGCCCAAAAACTTAGTGTTACTAATCCGGTTTTAAGTGTGCGGAATCGATTAGGCATATCAAAACTATACAAAATCCGTTAAAACAGCGCGAAAATACGAAATTATAATTTTCGCCCACATACGGCCATATGGCCCCAACTCGGCTCGAAATTCGCCCAAAAACTTAGTGTTCCAAATCCGGTTTTAAGTGTGCGGAATCGATTAGGCATATCAAAACTATACAAAATCCGTTAAAACAGCGCGAAAATACGAAATTATAATTTTCGCCCACATACGGCCATATGGCCCCAACTCGGCTCGAAATTCGCCCATAAACTTAGTGTTCCAAATCCGGTTTTAAGTGTGCGGAATCGATTAGGCATATCAAAACTATACAAAATCCGTTAAAACAGCGCGAAAATACGAAATTATAATTTTCGCCCACATACGGCCATATGGCCCCAACTCGGCTCGAAATTCGCCCAAAATCTTAGTGTTCCAAATCCGGTTTTAAGTGTGCGGAATCGATTAGGCATATCAAAACTATACAAAATCCGTTAAAACAGCGCGAAACTACGAAATTATAATTTTCGCCCACATACGGCCATATGGCCCCAACTCGGCTCGAAATTCGCCCAAAAACTTAGTGTTCCAAATCCGGTTTTAAGTGTGCGGAATCGATTAGGCATATCAAAATTATACAAAATCCGTTAAAACAGCGCGAAACTACGAAAGTATAATTTTCGCCCACATACGGCCATATGGCCCCAACTCGGCTCGAAATTCGGCCAAAAACTTAGTGTTCCAAATCCGGTTTTAAGTGTGCGGAATCGATTAGGCATATCAAAACTATACAAAATCCGTTAAAACAGCGCGAAAATACGAAATTATAATTTTCGCCCAAATACGGCCATATGGCCCCAACTCGGCTCGAAATTCGCCCAAAAACTTAGTGTTCCAAATCCGGTTTTAAGTGTGCGGAATCGATTAGGCATATCAAAACTATACAAAATCCGTTAAAACAGCGCGAAAATACGAAATTATAATTTTCGCCCACATACGGCCATATGGCCCCAACTCGGCTCGAAATTCGCCCAAAATCTTAGTGTTCCAAATCCGGTTTTAAGTGTGCGGAATCGATTAGGCATATCAAAACTATACAAAATCCGTTAAAACAGCGCGAAACTACGAAATTATAATTTTCGCCCACATACGGCCATATGGCCCCAACTCGGCTCGAAATTCGCCCAAAAACTTAGTGTTCCAAATCCGGTTTTAAGTGTGCGGAATCGATTAGGCATATCAAAATTATACAAAATCCGTTAAAACAGCGCGAAACTACGAAAGTATAATTTTCGCCCACATACGGCCATATGGCCCCAACTCGGCTCGAAATTCGCCCAAAATCTTAGTGTTCCAAATCCGGTTTTAAGTGTGCGGAATCGATTAGGCATATCAAAATTATACAAAATCCGTTAAAACAGCGCGAAACTACGAAATTATAATTTTCGCCCACATACGGCCATATGGCCCCAACTCGGCACGAAATTCGCCCAAAAACTTAGTGTTCCAAATCCGGTTTTAAGTGTGCGGAATTGATTAGGCATATCAAAACTATACAAAATCCGTTAAAACAGCGCGAAAATACGAAATTATAATTTTCGCCCACATACGGCCATATGGCCCCAACTCGGCTCGAAATTCGCCCAAAAACTTAGTGTTCCAAATCCGGTTTTAAGTGTGCGGAATCGATTAGGCATATCAAAACTATACAAAATCCGTTAAAACAGCGCGAAAATACGAAATTATAATTTTCGCCCACATACGGCCATATGGCCCCAACTCGGCTCGAAATTCGCCCAAAAACTTAGTGTTACTAATCCGGTTTTAAGTGTGCGGAATCGATTAGGCATATCAAAACTATACAAAATCCGTTAAAACAGCGCGAAAATACGAAATTATAATTTTCGCCCACATACGGCCATATGGCCCCAACTCGGCTCGAAATTCGCCCAAAAACTTAGTGTTCCAAATCCGGTTTTAAGTGTGCGGAATCGATTAGGCATATCAAAACTATACAAAATCCGTTAAAACAGCGCGAAACTACGAAATTATAATTTTCGCCCACATACGGCCATATGGCCCCAACTCGGCACGAAATTCGCCCAAAAACTTAGTGTTCCAAATCCGGTTTTAAGTGTGCGGAATTGATTAGGCATATCAAAACTATACAAAATCCGTTAAAACAGCGCGAAAATACGAAATTATAATTTTCGCCCACATACGGCCATATGGCCCCAACTCGGCTCGAAATTCGCCCAAAAACTTAGTGTTCCAAATCCGGTTTTAAGTGTGCGGAATCGATTAGGCATATCAAAACTATACAAAATCCGTTAAAACAGCGCGAAACTACGAAAGTATAATTTTCGCCCACATACGGCCATATGGCCCCAACTCGGCTCGAAATTCGCCCAAAAACTTAGTGTTCCAAATCCGGTTTTAAGTGTGCGGAATCGATTAGGCATATCAAAACTATACAAAATCCGTTAAAACAGCGCGAAAATACGAAATTATAATTTTCGCCCACATACGGCCATATGGCCCCAACTCGGCTCGAAATTCGCCCATAAACTTAGTGTTCCAAATCCGGTTTTAAGTGTGCGGAATCGATTAGGCATATCAAAACTATACAAAATCCGTTAAAACAGCGCGAAAATACGAAATTATAATTTTCGCCCACATACGGCCATATGGCCCCAACTCGGCTCGAAATTCGCCCAAAAACTTAGTGTTCCAAATCCGGTTTTAAGTGTGCGGAATCGATTAGGCATATCAAAACTATACAAAATCCGTTAAAACAGCGCGAAAATACGAAATTATAATTTTCGCCCACATACGGCCATATGGCCCCAACTCGGCTCGAAATTCGCCCAAAAACTTAGTGTTACTAATCCGGTTTTAAGTGTGCGGAATCGATTAGGCATATCAAAACTATACAAAATCCGTTAAAACAGCGCGAAAATACGAAATTATAATTTTCGCCCACATACGGCCATATGGCCCCAACTCGGCTCGAAATTCGCCCAAAAACTTAGTGTTCCAAATCCGGTTTTAAGTGTGCGGAATCGATTAGGCATATCAAAACTATACAAAATCCGTTAAAACAGCGCGAAACTACGAAATTATAATTTTCGCCCACATACGGCCATATGGCCCCAACTCGGCACGAAATTCGCCCAAAAACTTAGTGTTCCAAATCCGGTTTTAAGTGTGCGGAATTGATTAGGCATATCAAAACTATACAAAATCCGTTAAAACAGCGCGAAAATACGAAATTATAATTTTCGCCCACATACGGCCATATGGCCCCAACTCGGCTCGAAATTCGCCCAAAAACTTAGTGTTCCAAATCCGGTTTTAAGTGTGCGGAATCGATTAGGCATATCAAAACTATACAAAATCCGTTAAAACAGCGCGAAACTACGAAAGTATAATTTTCGCCCACATACGGCCATATGGCCCCAACTCGGCTCGAAATTCGCCCAAAAACTTAGTGTTCCAAATCCGGTTTTAAGTGTGCGGAATCGATTAGGCATATCAAAACTATACAAAATCCGTTAAAACAGCGCGAAAATACGAAATTATAATTTTCGCCCACATACGGCCATATGGCCCCAACTCGGCTCGAAATTCGCCCATAAACTTAGTGTTCCAAATCCGGTTTTAAGTGTGCGGAATCGATTAGGCATATCAAAACTATACAAAATCCGTTAAAACAGCGCGAAAATACGAAATTATAATTTTCGCCCACATACGGCCATATGGCCCCAACTCGGCTCGAAATTCGCCCAAAATCTTAGTGTTCCAAATCCGGTTTTAAGTGTGCGGAATCGATTAGGCATATCAAAACTATACAAAATCCGTTAAAACAGCGCGAAACTACGAAATTATAATTTTCGCCCACATACGGCCATATGGCCCCAACTCGGCTCGAAATTCGCCCAAAAACTTAGTGTTCCAAATCCGGTTTTAAGTGTGCGGAATCGATTAGGCATATCAAAATTATACAAAATCCGTTAAAACAGCGCGAAACTACGAAAGTATAATTTTCGCCCACATACGGCCATATGGCCCCAACTCGGCTCGAAATTCGCCCAAAATCTTAGTGTTCCAAATCCGGTTTTAAGTGTGCGGAATCGATTAGGCATATCAAAATTATACAAAATCCGTTAAAACAGCGCGAAACTACGAAATTATAATTTTCGCCCACATACGGCCATATGGCCCCAACTCGGCACGAAATTCGCCCAAAAACTTAGTGTTCCAAATCCGGTTTTAAGTGTGCGGAATTGATTAGGCATATCAAAACTATACAAAATCCGTTAAAACAGCGCGAAAATACGAAATTATAATTTTCGCCCACATACGGCCATATGGCCCCAACTCGGCTCGAAATTCGCCCAAAAACTTAGTGTTCCAAATCCGGTTTTAAGTGTGCGGAATCGATTAGGCATATCAAAACTATACAAAATCCGTTAAAACAGCGCGAAAATACGAAATTATAATTTTCGCCCACATACGGCCATATGGCCCCAACTCGGCTCGAAATTCGCCCAAAAACTTAGTGTTACTAATCCGGTTTTAAGTGTGCGGAATCGATTAGGCATATCAAAACTATACAAAATCCGTTAAAACAGCGCGAAAATACGAAATTATAATTTTCGCCCACATACGGCCATATGGCCCCAACTCGGCTCGAAATTCGCCCAAAAACTTAGTGTTCCAAATCCGGTTTTAAGTGTGCGGAATCGATTAGGCATATCAAAACTATACAAAATCCGTTAACACAGCGCGAAAATACGAAATTATAATTTTCGCCCACATACGGCCATATGGCCCCAACTCGGCTCGAAATTCGCCCATAAACTTAGTGTTCCAAATCCGGTTTTAAGTGTGCGGAATCGATTAGGCATATCAAAACTATACAAAATCCGTTAAAACAGCGCGAAAATACGAAATTATAATTTTCGCCCACATACGGCCATATGGCCCCAACTCGGCTCGAAATTCGGCCAAAAACTTAGTGTTCCAAATCCGGTTTTAGGTGTGCGGAATCGATTAGGCATATCAAAACTATACCAAATCCGTTAAAACAGCGCGAAACTACGAAATTATAATTTTCGCCCACATACGGCCATATGGCCCCAACTACGCTCAAAAACTTAGTGTTCCAAATCCGGTTTTAAGTGTGCGGAATCGATTAGGCATATCAAAACTATACAAAATCCGTTAAAACAGCGCGAAAATACGAAATTATAATTTTCGCCCAAATACGGCCATATGGCCCCAACTCGGCTCGAAATTCGCCCAAAAACTTAGTGTTCCAAATCCGGTTTTAAGTGTGCGGAATCGATTAGGCATATCAAAACTATACAAAATCCGTTAAAACAGCGCGAAAATACGAAATTATAATTTTCGCCCACATACGGCCATATGGCCCCAACTCGGCTCGAAATTCGCCCAAAATCTTAGTGTTCCAAATCCGGTTTTAAGTGTGCGGAATCGATTAGGCATATCAAAACTATACAAAATCCGTTAAAACAGCGCGAAACTACGAAATTATAATTTTCGCCCACATACGGCCATATGGCCCCAACTCGGCTCGAAATTCGCCCAAAAACTTAGTGTTCCAAATCCGGTTTTAAGTGTGCGGAATCGATTAGGCATATCAAAATTATACAAAATCCGTTAAAACAGCGCGAAACTACGAAAGTATAATTTTCGCCCACATACGGCCATATGGCCCCAACTCGGCTCGAAATTCGCCCAAAATCTTAGTGTTCCAACTCCGGTTTTAAGTGTGCGGAATCGATTAGGCATATCAAAATTATACAAAATCCGTTAAAACAGCGCGAAACTACGAAATTATAATTTTCGCCCACATACGGCCATATGGCCCCAACTCGGCACGAAATTCGCCCAAAAACTTAGTGTTCCAAATCCGGTTTTAAGTGTGCGGAATTGATTAGGCATATCAAAACTATACAAAATCCGTTAAAACAGCGCGAAAATACGAAATTATAATTTTCGCCCACATACGGCCATATGGCCCCAACTCGGCTCGAAATTCGCCCAAAAACTTAGTGTTCCAAATCCGGTTTTAAGTGTGCGGAATCGATTAGGCATATCAAAACTATACAAAATCCGTTAAAACAGCGCGAAACTACGAAAGTATAATTTTCGCCCACATACGGCCATATGGCCCCAACTCGGCTCGAAATTCGCCCAAAAACTTAGTGTTCCAAATCCGGTTTTAAGTGTGCGGAATCGATTAGGCATATCAAAACTATACAAAATCCGTTAAAACAGCGCGAAAATACGAAATTATAATTTTCGCCCACATACGGCCATATGGCCCCAACTCGGCTCGAAATTCGCCCATAAACTTAGTGTTCCAAATCCGGTTTTAAGTGTGCGGAATCGATTAGGCATATCAAAACTATACAAAATCCGTTAAAACAGCGCGAAAATACGAAATTATAATTTTCGCCCACATACGGCCATATGGCCCCAACTCGGCTCGAAATTCGCCCAAAATCTTAGTGTTCCAAATCCGGTTTTAAGTGTGCGGAATCGATTAGGCATATCAAAACTATACAAAATCCGTTAAAACAGCGCGAAACTACGAAATTATAATTTTCGCCCACATACGGCCATATGGCCCCAACTCGGCTCGAAATTCGCCCAAAAACTTAGTGTTCCAAATCCGGTTTTAAGTGTGCGGAATCGATTAGGCATATCAAAATTATACAAAATCCGTTAAAACAGCGCGAAACTACGAAAGTATAATTTTCGCCCACATACGGCCATATGGCCCCAACTCGGCTCGAAATTCGCCCAAAATCTTAGTGTTCCAAATCCGGTTTTAAGTGTGCGGAATCGATTAGGCATATCAAAATTATACAAAATCCGTTAAAACAGCGCGAAACTACGAAATTATAATTTTCGCCCACATACGGCCATATGGCCCCAACTCGGCACGAAATTCGCCCAAAAACTTAGTGTTCCAAATCCGGTTTTAAGTGTGCGGAATTGATTAGGCATATCAAAACTATACAAAATCCGTTAAAACAGCGCGAAAATACGAAATTATAATTTTCGCCCACATACGGCCATATGGCCCCAACTCGGCTCGAAATTCGCCCAAAAACTTAGTGTTCCAAATCCGGTTTTAAGTGTGCGGAATCGATTAGGCATATCAAAACTATACAAAATCCGTTAAAACAGCGCGAAAATACGAAATTATAATTTTCGCCCACATACGGCCATATGGCCCCAACTCGGCTCGAAATTCGCCCAAAAACTTAGTGTTACTAATCCGGTTTTAAGTGTGCGGAATCGATTAGGCATATCAAAACTATACAAAATCCGTTAAAACAGCGCGAAAATACGAAATTATAATTTTCGCCCACATACGGCCATATGGCCCCAACTCGGCTCGAAATTCGCCCAAAAACTTAGTGTTCCAAATCCGGTTTTAAGTGTGCGGAATCGATTAGGCATATCAAAACTATACAAAATCCGTTAACACAGCGCGAAAATACGAAATTATAATTTTCGCCCACATACGGCCATATGGCCCCAACTCGGCTCGAAATTCGCCCATAAACTTAGTGTTCCAAATCCGGTTTTAAGTGTGCGGAATCGATTAGGCATATCAAAACTATACAAAATCCGTTAAAACAGCGCGAAACTACGAAATTATAATTTTCGCCCACATACGGCCATATGGCCCCAACTCGGCACGAAATTCGCCCAAAAACTTAGTGTTCCAAATCCGGTTTTAAGTGTGCGGAATTGATTAGGCATATCAAAACTATACAAAATCCGTTAAAACAGCGCGAAAATACGAAATTATAATTTTCGCCCACATACGGCCATATGGCCCCAACTCGGCTCGAAATTCGCCCAAAAACTTAGTGTTCCAAATCCGGTTTTAAGTGTGCGGAATCGATTAGGCATATCAAAACTATACAAAATCCGTTAAAACAGCGCGAAACTACGAAAGTATAATTTTCGCCCACATACGGCCATATGGCCCCAACTCGGCTCGAAATTCGCCCAAAAACTTAGTGTTCCAAATCCGGTTTTAAGTGTGCGGAATCGATTAGGCATATCAAAACTATACAAAATCCGTTAAAACAGCGCGAAAATACGAAATTATAATTTTCGCCCACATACGGCCATATGGCCCCAACTCGGCTCGAAATTCGCCCATAAACTTAGTGTTCCAAATCCGGTTTTAAGTGTGCGGAATCGATTAGGCATATCAAAACTATACAAAATCCGTTAAAACAGCGCGAAAATACGAAATTATAATTTTCGCCCACATACGGCCATATGGCCCCAACTCGGCTCGAAATTCGCCCAAAATCTTAGTGTTCCAAATCCGGTTTTAAGTGTGCGGAATCGATTAGGCATATCAAAACTATACAAAATCCGTTAAAACAGCGCGAAACTACGAAATTATAATTTTCGCCCACATACGGCCATATGGCCCCAACTCGGCTCGAAATTCGCCCAAAAACTTAGTGTTCCAAATCCGGTTTTAAGTGTGCGGAATCGATTAGGCATATCAAAATTATACAAAATCCGTTAAAACAGCGCGAAACTACGAAAGTATAATTTTCGCCCACATACGGCCATATGGCCCCAACTCGGCTCGAAATTCGCCCAAAATCTTAGTGTTCCAAATCCGGTTTTAAGTGTGCGGAATCGATTAGGCATATCAAAATTATACAAAATCCGTTAAAACAGCGCGAAACTACGAAATTATAATTTTCGCCCACATACGGCCATATGGCCCCAACTCGGCACGAAATTCGCCCAAAAACTTAGTGTTCCAAATCCGGTTTTAAGTGTGCGGAATTGATTAGGCATATCAAAACTATACAAAATCCGTTAAAACAGCGCGAAAATACGAAATTATAATTTTCGCCCACATACGGCCATATGGCCCCAACTCGGCTCGAAATTCGCCCAAAAACTTAGTGTTCCAAATCCGGTTTTAAGTGTGCGGAATCGATTAGGCATATCAAAACTATACAAAATCCGTTAAAACAGCGCGAAAATACGAAATTATAATTTTCGCCCACATACGGCCATATGGCCCCAACTCGGCTCGAAATTCGCCCAAAAACTTAGTGTTACTAATCCGGTTTTAAGTGTGCGGAATCGATTAGGCATATCAAAACTATACAAAATCCGTTAAAACAGCGCGAAAATACGAAATTATAATTTTCGCCCACATACGGCCATATGGCCCCAACTCGGCTCGAAATTCGCCCAAAAACTTAGTGTTCCAAATCCGGTTTTAAGTGTGCGGAATCGATTAGGCATATCAAAACTATACAAAATCCGTTAACACAGCGCGAAAATACGAAATTATAATTTTCGCCCACATACGGCCATATGGCCCCAACTCGGCTCGAAATTCGCCCATAAACTTAGTGTTCCAAATCCGGTTTTAAGTGTGCGGAATCGATTAGGCATATCAAAACTATACAAAATCCGTTAAAACAGCGCGAAAATACGAAATTATAATTTTCGCCCACATACGGCCATATGGCCCCAACTCGGCTCGAAATTCGGCCAAAAACTTAGTGTTCCAAATCCGGTTTTAAGTGTGCGGAATCGATTAGGCATATCAAAACTATACCAAATCCGTTAAAACAGCGCGAAACTACGAAATTATAATTTTCGCCCACATACGGCCATATGGCCCCAACTACGCTCAAAAACTTAGTGTTCCAAATCCGGTTTTAAGTGTGCGGAATCGATTAGGCATATCAAAACTATACAAAATCCGTTAAAACAGCGCGAAAATACGAAATTATAATTTTCGCCCAAATACGGCCATATGGCCCCAACTCGGCTCGAAATTCGCCCAAAAACTTAGTGTTCCAAATCCGGTTTTAAGTGTGCGGAATCGATTAGGCATATCAAAACTATACAAAATCCGTTAAAACAGCGCGAAAATACGAAATTATAATTTTCGCCCACATACGGCCATATGGCCCCAACTCGGCTCGAAATTCGCCCAAAATCTTAGTGTTCCAAATCCGGTTTTAAGTGTGCGGAATCGATTAGGCATATCAAAACTATACAAAATCCGTTAAAACAGCGCGAAACTACGAAATTATAATTTTCGCCCACATACGGCCATATGGCCCCAACTCGGCTCGAAATTCGCCCAAAAACTTAGTGTTCCAAATCCGGTTTTAAGTGTGCGGAATCGATTAGGCATATCAAAATTATACAAAATCCGTTAAAACAGCGCGAAACTACGAAAGTATAATTTTCGCCCACATACGGCCATATGGCCCCAACTCGGCTCGAAATTCGCCCAAAATCTTAGTGTTCCAACTCCGGTTTTAAGTGTGCGGAATCGATTAGGCATATCAAAATTATACAAAATCCGTTAAAACAGCGCGAAACTACGAAATTATAATTTTCGCCCACATACGGCCATATGGCCCCAACTCGGCACGAAATTCGCCCAAAAACTTAGTGTTCCAAATCCGGTTTTAAGTGTGCGGAATTGATTAGGCATATCAAAACTATACAAAATCCGTTAAAACAGCGCGAAAATACGAAATTATAATTTTCGCCCACATACGGCCATATGGCCCCAACTCGGCTCGAAATTCGCCCAAAAACTTAGTGTTCCAAATCCGGTTTTAAGTGTGCGGAATCGATTAGGCATATCAAAACTATACAAAATCCGTTAAAACAGCGCGAAACTACGAAAGTATAATTTTCGCCCACATACGGCCATATGGCCCCAACTCGGCTCGAAATTCGCCCAAAAACTTAGTGTTCCAAATCCGGTTTTAAGTGTGCGGAATCGATTAGGCATATCAAAACTATACAAAATCCGTTAAAACAGCGCGAAAATACGAAATTATAATTTTCGCCCACATACGGCCATATGGCCCCAACTCGGCTCGAAATTCGCCCATAAACTTAGTGTTCCAAATCCGGTTTTAAGTGTGCGGAATCGATTAGGCATATCAAAACTATACAAAATCCGTTAAAACAGCGCGAAAATACGAAATTATAATTTTCGCCCACATACGGCCATATGGCCCCAACTCGGCTCGAAATTCGCCCAAAATCTTAGTGTTCCAAATCCGGTTTTAAGTGTGCGGAATCGATTAGGCATATCAAAACTATACAAAATCCGTTAAAACAGCGCGAAACTACGAAATTATAATTTTCGCCCACATACGGCCATATGGCCCCAACTCGGCTCGAAATTCGCCCAAAAACTTAGTGTTCCAAATCCGGTTTTAAGTGTGCGGAATCGATTAGGCATATCAAAATTATACAAAATCCGTTAAAACAGCGCGAAACTACGAAAGTATAATTTTCGCCCACATACGGCCATATGGCCCCAACTCGGCTCGAAATTCGCCCAAAATCTTAGTGTTCCAAATCCGGTTTTAAGTGTGCGGAATCGATTAGGCATATCAAAATTATACAAAATCCGTTAAAACAGCGCGAAACTACGAAATTATAATTTTCGCCCACATACGGCCATATGGCCCCAACTCGGCACGAAATTCGCCCAAAAACTTAGTGTTCCAAATCCGGTTTTAAGTGTGCGGAATTGATTAGGCATATCAAAACTATACAAAATCCGTTAAAACAGCGCGAAAATACGAAATTATAATTTTCGCCCACATACGGCCATATGGCCCCAACTCGGCTCGAAATTCGCCCAAAAACTTAGTGTTCCAAATCCGGTTTTAAGTGTGCGGAATCGATTAGGCATATCAAAACTATACAAAATCCGTTAAAACAGCGCGAAAATACGAAATTATAATTTTCGCCCACATACGGCCATATGGCCCCAACTCGGCTCGAAATTCGCCCAAAAACTTAGTGTTACTAATCCGGTTTTAAGTGTGCGGAATCGATTAGGCATATCAAAACTATACAAAATCCGTTAAAACAGCGCGAAAATACGAAATTATAATTTTCGCCCACATACGGCCATATGGCCCCAACTCGGCTCGAAATTCGCCCAAAAACTTAGTGTTCCAAATCCGGTTTTAAGTGTGCGGAATCGATTAGGCATATCAAAACTATACAAAATCCGTTAACACAGCGCGAAAATACGAAATTATAATTTTCGCCCACATACGGCCATATGGCCCCAACTCGGCTCGAAATTCGCCCATAAACTTAGTGTTCCAAATCCGGTTTTAAGTGTGCGGAATCGATTAGGCATATCAAAACTATACAAAATCCGTTAAAACAGCGCGAAACTACGAAATTATAATTTTCGCCCACATACGGCCATATGGCCCCAACTCGGCACGAAATTCGCCCAAAAACTTAGTGTTCCAAATCCGGTTTTAAGTGTGCGGAATTGATTAGGCATATCAAAACTATACAAAATCCGTTAAAACAGCGCGAAAATACGAAATTATAATTTTCGCCCACATACGGCCATATGGCCCCAACTCGGCTCGAAATTCGCCCATAAACTTAGTGTTCCAAATCCGGTTTTAAGTGTGCGGAATCGATTAGGCATATCAAAACTATACAAAATCCGTTAAAACAGCGCGAAAATACGAAATTATAATTTTCGCCCACATACGGCCATATGGCCCCAACTCGGCTCGAAATTCGCCCAAAATCTTAGTGTTCCAAATCCGGTTTTAAGTGTGCGGAATCGATTAGGCATATCAAAACTATACAAAATCCGTTAAAACAGCGCGAAACTACGAAATTATAATTTTCGCCCACATACGGCCATATGGCCCCAACTCGGCTCGAAATTCGCCCAAAAACTTAGTGTTCCAAATCCGGTTTTAAGTGTGCGGAATCGATTAGGCATATCAAAATTATACAAAATCCGTTAAAACAGCGCGAAACTACGAAAGTATAATTTTCGCCCACATACGGCCATATGGCCCCAACTCGGCTCGAAATTCGCCCAAAATCTTAGTGTTCCAAATCCGGTTTTAAGTGTGCGGAATCGATTAGGCATATCAAAATTATACAAAATCCGTTAAAACAGCGCGAAACTACGAAATTATAATTTTCGCCCACATACGGCCATATGGCCCCAACTCGGCACGAAATTCGCCCAAAAACTTAGTGTTCCAAATCCGGTTTTAAGTGTGCGGAATTGATTAGGCATATCAAAACTATACAAAATCCGTTAAAACAGCGCGAAAATACGAAATTATAATTTTCGCCCACATACGGCCATATGGCCCCAACTCGGCTCGAAATTCGCCCAAAAACTTAGTGTTCCAAATCCGGTTTTAAGTGTGCGGAATCGATTAGGCATATCAAAACTATACAAAATCCGTTAAAACAGCGCGAAAATACGAAATTATAATTTTCGCCCACATACGGCCATATGGCCCCAACTCGGCTCGAAATTCGCCCAAAAACTTAGTGTTACTAATCCGGTTTTAAGTGTGCGGAATCGATTAGGCATATCAAAACTATACAAAATCCGTTAAAACAGCGCGAAAATACGAAATTATAATTTTCGCCCACATACGGCCATATGGCCCCAACTCGGCTCGAAATTCGCCCAAAAACTTAGTGTTCCAAATCCGGTTTTAAGTGTGCGGAATCGATTAGGCATATCAAAACTATACAAAATCCGTTAACACAGCGCGAAAATACGAAATTATAATTTTCGCCCACATACGGCCATATGGCCCCAACTCGGCTCGAAATTCGCCCATAAACTTAGTGTTCCAAATCCGGTTTTAAGTGTGCGGAATCGATTAGGCATATCAAAACTATACAAAATCCGTTAAAACAGCGCGAAAATACGAAATTATAATTTTCGCCCACATACGGCCATATGGCCCCAACTCGGCTCGAAATTCGGCCAAAAACTTAGTGTTCCAAATCCGGTTTTAAGTGTGCGGAATCGATTAGGCATATCAAAACTATACCAAATCCGTTAAAACAGCGCGAAACTACGAAATTATAATTTTCGCCCACATACGGCCATATGGCCCCAACTACGCTCAAAAACTTAGTGTTCCAAATCCGGTTTTAAGTGTGCGGAATCGATTAGGCATATCAAAACTATACAAAATCCGTTAAAACAGCGCGAAAATACGAAATTATAATTTTCGCCCAAATACGGCCATATGGCCCCAACTCGGCTCGAAATTCGCCCAAAAACTTAGTGTTCCAAATCCGGTTTTAAGTGTGCGGAATCGATTAGGCATATCAAAACTATACAAAATCCGTTAAAACAGCGCGAAAATACGAAATTATAATTTTCGCCCACATACGGCCATATGGCCCCAACTCGGCTCGAAATTCGCCCAAAATCTTAGTGTTCCAAATCCGGTTTTAAGTGTGCGGAATCGATTAGGCATATCAAAACTATACAAAATCCGTTAAAACAGCGCGAAACTACGAAATTATAATTTTCGCCCACATACGGCCATATGGCCCCAACTCGGCTCGAAATTCGCCCAAAAACTTAGTGTTCCAAATCCGGTTTTAAGTGTGCGGAATCGATTAGGCATATCAAAATTATACAAAATCCGTTAAAACAGCGCGAAACTACGAAAGTATAATTTTCGCCCACATACGGCCATATGGCCCCAACTCGGCTCGAAATTCGCCCAAAATCTTAGTGTTCCAACTCCGGTTTTAAGTGTGCGGAATCGATTAGGCATATCAAAATTATACAAAATCCGTTAAAACAGCGCGAAACTACGAAATTATAATTTTCGCCCACATACGGCCATATGGCCCCAACTCGGCACGAAATTCGCCCAAAAACTTAGTGTTCCAAATCCGGTTTTAAGTGTGCGGAATTGATTAGGCATATCAAAACTATACAAAATCCGTTAAAACAGCGCGAAAATACGAAATTATAATTTTCGCCCACATACGGCCATATGGCCCCAACTCGGCTCGAAATTCGCCCAAAAACTTAGTGTTCCAAATCCGGTTTTAAGTGTGCGGAATCGATTAGGCATATCAAAACTATACAAAATCCGTTAAAACAGCGCGAAAATACGAAATTATAATTTTCGCCCACATACGGCCATATGGCCCCAACTCGGCTCGAAATTCGCCCATAAACTTAGTGTTCCAAATCCGGTTTTAAGTGTGCGGAATCGATTAGGCATATCAAAACTATACAAAATCCGTTAAAACAGCGCGAAAATACGAAATTATAATTTTCGCCCAAATACGGCCATATGGCCCCAACTCGGCTCGAAATTCGCCCAAAATCTTAGTGTTCCAAATCCGGTTTTAAGTGTGCGGAATCGATTAGGCATATCAAAACTATACAAAATCCGTTAAAACAGCGCGAAACTACGAAATTATAATTTTCGCCCACATACGGCCATATGGCCCCAACTCGGCTCGAAATTCGCCCAAAAACTTAGTGTTCCAAATCCGGTTTTAAGTGTGCGGAATCGATTAGGCATATCAAAATTATACAAAATCCGTTAAAACAGCGCGAAACTACGAAAGTATAATTTTCGCCCACATACGGCCATATGGCCCCAACTCGGCTCGAAATTCGGCCAAAAACTTAGTGTTCCAAATCCGGTTTTAAGTGTGCGGAATCGATTAGGCATATCAAAATTATACAAAATCCGTTAAAACAGCGCGAAAATACGAAATTATAATTTTCGCCCACATACGGCCATATGGCCCCAACTCGGCACGAAATTCGCCCAAAAACTTAGTGTTCCAAATCCGGTTTTAAGTGTGCGGAATTGATTAGGCATATCAAAACTATACAAAATCCGTTAAAACAGCGCGAAAATACGAAATTATAATTTTCGCCCACATACGGCCATATGGCCCCAACTCGGCTCGAAATTCGCCCAAAAACTTAGTGTTCCAAATCCGGTTTTAAGTGTGCGGAATCGATTTTTTTTTTTTTTTTTTTAAGGAATCCCTCAGACACAGACGCAAGTCAGGTGCTTTGTTCATCATTGAGATTGAGGAGCAGGATAGGGTTTTTTATTTGCAAAATAAATTGAGTACAAGGTTTCTTATGTCTAAGTTGTCCCTCAGCAGAAGCTAAGGACCTTTTCTGGCTTATTCGAATATCATTACAATTAATACTTATTTTCTAAATTACATTTTACATTTTGTTTCATATTCATGTTATATGTATTATTTATTCTATTACTACTTTTCTATGTAAAACATCTGCAATTTAAAATGCAGAGTATACATATAATTTCTTACCTAATTATTTATTACCTAGGTTGCTTATTTTAACAATTTTACCAATGTATTCTGTTAGGCATGATCTGGAGTCACTGTTTGAGATCCAATCTTTAAGATTGGTCTCTGTTAAGCTAAGATTAACTTTGTGCTCCAGATCATGCCTACCATAGGCAAATCTGGGGCATTCTAAAAGTATATGTAGTGCGGTTTCCTCCCCCGTCCCGCACGGGCAGTCCGGACTGTCTTTTATTTTGAATCTATGGAGATAGGCTGCAAAACCACCATGGCCTGTGAGTATTTGTGTGAGGTGATATGTATGTTTTATGTGTTTCAGTGTTCTATAAGCGGCCCTCACCTCAGGGAAAAAGGTTTTGGTTGTTTTTCCTGTCGTTCCCGCCTGATACCTCGAGTTCCACGTCAGAATGCTGCGTTCTCTTACGGCTCTCTTGGCGTACGAAACTGGGACTTGTTCGTAGTGGGCTGCTACCTTCTTGTTGCTTGCCGCAGATTTCGCCAGTTCGTCAGCTCTCTCATTTCCGGGGATGCCGATATGGGCCTTGATCCAGTAAAGACTGACTTTCTGATTTCTCGCCTGCAGTTCCCGGATGTTCTTGCGGATCTGAAAGGCCAGCGGGTGGTAGGTGTCTGGATTTCGGACCAAGTCTAGACTAGATCTGGAGTCACTTAGAATGGCAACTGCTTTATCTCGTAGCTTTCCACGTATCAACTCGGTGGCCTGGTAGAGAGCGTAGAGTTCGGCTTGGAAGACAGTGCATCTATCGTCCAGGGGCATACGCTTGGTCCTTACCTCCCTTCCCCCACGTTGGCACGTGTATGCAGCCCCTACTCCCCCTTCCGTTTTGCTCCCGTCGGTATAAATCTGGACCTCTGGTAACTGGTGCTCCTCAACGGTGCTATGCTCCATATTAGGAAGGCAGCTGAAGCTTATTTCGATCTCGTCTGCGGGATGGGGTGCTTTGAGGAAACAGATGCGTTCCTCTATATTCCGGTCTTGGAGTTCCCACATTGGTTTGCCCCTTTTCGCTTCATAAATCTGTGCTGCCTCTTGGACTCTCAGATCAAGGGGTATTAGTCCCGCTAGCAATATTGCTGCGTTTAGGGAGACCGTTCTATAGCTTTTTGTGATCCTTTGCGCAAAACTACGCTGGATGGTGTTGAGCTGTTTTTGGATCGTCGCTCTGGTTGTCTCTTTTGCCCATACACTGGCCGCATACAGAATGATCGGCTCCACTACTGCTACGTACATGGTCCTGAGAATCTCGGGAGACAGTCCCCAACTCAACTTTGCCGCCCTGCCTAGTTGTTTGGCGAAAATTGCCGCTTTGCCACAGACGTTCCGGGCGTGCTTCTGGAAATTAAGCTTGCGGTCAATCGTCAGCCCCAGGATCTTGATGTCATCAGCTAGTTGTATTGGGAGTCCCCCCATGTGTATGACCGGAGTGTCGTATTTCTGTTTTTTCGTTATCACCATTGCGTTCGTCTTGTGTGGTGCGAATCTTAATTTGTTCCTGGCTCCCCAGTCATACACATAGTCAAGGACTGTGTTTGCCTCTGATGTTATTTTTCCCGTATCATGTCCCGAGAAGATCAGGACCACATCGTCTGCGAATGCTTGCGCGTATACTTTAGTTGTTTCCAGGTAGTCTAGCAGTGGGTCCAAGAGAAGATTCCAGAACGTCGGTCCCCCTATTGAGCCTTGAACACAGCCTTTGTTGGTCTTTTTTTCGTACTGCCTGTTTGCATATCCTACGTGGACTCGTCTCTCACTGAGATAATCACCCACCAGTGCTCTTAAGTTCTGCGGACATTTCTTTTCAGCAAGCCGATATTTGATGGCTGGCCACCACGCGTTGTCAAATGCGCCCTCTATGTCTAATGATACTACGACTGTGATTTCTTTTTTGGCCAAGTTAGATCGTATTTTGGTCACCAGGTCATAGAGGGCGTCTTCCGTCGATCTTTGGGGTACAAAACCGTACTGACGGGGGTTTGATCTGGGGATCGTATGCCACCTCACTCTCTTCATCAGCATTTTTTCTAAGATTTTCCCCATTACTGGCAGTAAGCCTATCGGACGGTATGACTTGGGGTGGGTGTAGTCTGCTTTACCCGGTTTACGGAGAACTATGACCGTCGCTGCCTTCCATGCTCCAGGAAAGCAAGATTGCTCCAGGCATTTGTTAAAAAATGCCAGAGTCAATTCTGTATTCCCCGTTATGACATTTTGGCAAATTTCGGCTGTTAATCCGTCTCCCCCAGGTGCCTTTTTGGGCTTAAAACTCCTTGCTGCGTCCAGCAGTTCTCTTATTGTGAAGGGTGGATCCTGTTCGACGCCACTGAGAGCTTCGTCAAAGGATTCTGCCTGGGCTCTCACCTGTCGGTGTTCTTCTGAGTCACTCGTAGGGTCATCGTCCGGGAAGAAGGTTTTCGCTAGCAGTTCCACTGACTGGGCCGCGTCTAGTGACTTGCCGTCCTGTGTCAGCGGGAGGTCATCAAACCTTCTCCCGGTTTGACGAATGACTCTGTAAATCCCGTCCCACAGACTCTCCCTGTTTTGCTGTGTGCAGAAGTTCTTCCAGCTGGCCGATTGTACCCGTACTACCTCATTTTCATACACCTTCTTTGCTTCCAGGTACACTTCGACTACGTGGTTTTTCCTCTTCGCTGCTGCCCATCGGATTCTCCTCTTCTTCTTCATGACGTCCCTCTTCAGCTGCTGCAACTCCTCCGTCCACCAAGGTAGGTACTTCTTTTTTACCTGTTTTATTTTAGGTAGGGTTAGGTTGCATGTGTTTACTATGCATTCCATATATTTATTTATGTATTCTTCTAACTCCTTTTTGGTTTCCAACCTTTGAATTTTTTCTATTTTAATGTCATTTGTTACTAATTGTGACTGTAGTTTTTCTGCAAATTGGGCCCAGTCTGCTTTTTTTGTGTTAAAAATTCTAGTTGTTTTTAGGTTGGACTCAACTTCATCTTCAGTACTCACCCTAATGTCGAAGGAGATTGCATTGTGGTCCGAGCTAGTTAGGTCCGTCAAAACAGTCCAATCGGTAATCGTACTCAGCAGGTCTGGACTGCAAACCGTGACGTCCACAATGCTGCTGTATTCTTTGCCGTTCCGAATAGTGTAGAAAGTGGGCTCCGTGCCTTCATTAAGAAGGTGCAGGTCCATCTCTTCGAACACTCCCATGGCCGCCTCGCCTCTTTGGTCCTCACGAGAGCTTCCCCACCATGTACTCCAAGCGTTTATATCCCCTCCTATTATAAGACCCCTCCTCTTTACGCTGTGAATCCGTTTAAGGTGCTCCAGGTACGGGTCAATGGGGAGTGTGTCCTCGAAGTACACGGAGACCAACGTAATCTGCCAGGCACTCGTCTTCAGGGTAGCCACAGCGACATTTTCGGTTGTGAGTTCTGGATGTGCAAAAATTTCAATTTTGTCGTCTAGAACAATGATCGCTGCCTTTACGGGTTTCTCTCTGGTCCCTGTTTTTTGGATCACTCTATATTGTTGTGCCTGAGTGACTTCACCAACTGCTCCTACATACGGCTCTTGTATGGCAGCCACTCGGACTTTCTTTATGAGTGCCTGGTGGACCAACTCTTGGAAGGCGAGTCTCTTCCTCTGAAGGTTTACCTGGACTATTCTGCACGAGGCACGTTTATCACACTCTTCTACACCATCATTTCCTGGGGTGCCTTTAACAATATCCTATTTTGTCCCGCGCCAATCTGTCCCACTTCATCCTCAAGGGACACTGCGTGTCGAAGGCGTTGTGGTCGACTCTCTCTAGTTTCGAGTGGTTACAGTTCTTGCAGATTGGCGGTGATCCAAGTTTGTAGTCTGGGCAATCCCTTTTTAAATGCGGGCCAGAGCAGTGACTACAAATGTCTAGCGTCTCTGTGCATAGCTTTCTGCCATGTCCATAAGCCAGGCACCTCGTACATTGGACGAGCGGAGATTGGTCTTCTACGATTACCCTCTGGAGGTCCACGTGAATCCTCCTTGCCGCCGTAAGTGTTTGCCGTGTAAGTGTTGTGCGGAATCGATTAGGCATATCAAAACTATACAAAATCCGTTAAAACAGCGCGAAAATACGAAATTATAATTTTCGCCCACATACGGCCATATGGCCCCAACTCGGCTCGAAATTCGCCCAAAAACTTAGTGTTACTAATCCGGTTTTAAGTGTGCGGAATCGATTAGGCATATCAAAACTATACAAAATCCGTTAAAACAGCGCGAAAATACGAAATTATAATTTTCGCCCACATACGGCCATATGGCCCCAACTCGGCTCGAAATTCGCCCAAAAACTTAGTGTTCCAAATCCGGTTTTAAGTGTGCGGAATCGATTAGGCATATCAAAACTATACAAAATCCGTTAAAACAGCGCGAAAATACGAAATTATAATTTTCGCCCACATACGGCCATATGGCCCCAACTCGGCTCGAAATTCGCCCATAAACTTAGTGTTCCAAATCCGGTTTTAAGTGTGCGGAATCGATTAGGCATATCAAAACTATACAAAATCCGTTAAAACAGCGCGAAACTACGAAATTATAATTTTCGCCCACATACGGCCATATGGCCCCAACTCGGCTCGAAATTCGCCCAAAAACTTAGTGTTCCAAATCCGGTTTTAAGTGTGCGGAATCGATTAGGCATATCAAAATTATACAAAATCCGTTAAAACAGCGCGAAACTACGAAAGTATAATTTTCGCCCACATACGGCCATATGGCCCCAACTCGGCTCGAAATTCGCCCAAAATCTTAGTGTTCCAAATCCGGTTTTAAGTGTGCGGAATCGATTAGGCATATCAAAACTATACAAAATCCGTTAAAACAGCGCGAAACTACGAAATTATAATTTTCGCCCACATACGGCCATATGGCCCCAACTCGGCTCGAAATTCGCCCAAAAACTTAGTGTTCCAAATCCGGTTTTAAGTGTGCGGAATCGATTAGGCATATCAAAACTATACAAAATCCGTTAAAACAGCGCGAAAATACGAAATTATAATTTTCGCCCACATACGGCCATATGGCCCCAACTCGGCTCGAAATTCGCCCAAAAACTTAGTGTTACAAATCCGGTTTTAAGTGTGCGGAATCGATTAGGCATATCAAAACTATACAAAATCCGTTAACACAGCGCGAAAATACGAAATTATAATTTTCGCCCACATACGGCCATATGGCCCCAACTCGGCTCGAAATTCGCCCAAAAACTTAAGTGTTCCAAATCCGGTTTTAAGTGTGCGGAATCGATTAGGCATATCAAAACTATACAAAATCCGTTAAAACAGCGCGAAACTACGAAATTATAATTTTCGCCCACATACGGCCATATGGCCCCAACTCGGCTCGAAATTCGCCCAAAAACTTAGTGTTCCAAATCCGGTTTTAAGTGTGCGGAATCGATTAGGCATATCAAAATTATACAAAATCCGTTAAAACAGCGCGAAACTACGAAATTATAATTTTCGCCCACATACGGCCATATGGCCCCAACTCGGCTCGAAATTCGCCCAAAAACTTAGTGTTCCAAATCCGGTTTTAAGTGTGCGGAATCGATTAGGCATATCAAAATTATACAAAATCCGTTAAAACAGCGCGAAACTACGAAATTATAATTTTCGCCCACATACGGCCATATGGCCCCAACTCGGCCCGAAATACGCCCAAAAACTTAGTGTTCCAAATCCGGTTTTAAGTGTGCGGAATCGATTAGGCATATCAAAACTATACAAAATCCGTTAAAACAGCGCGAAAATACCAAATTATAATTTTCGCCCACATACGGCCATATGGCCCCAACTCGGCTCGAAATTCGCCCAAAAACTTAGGCCAAATTTAACCAAATTTCCCAATTTTGGTCAGATTTCACAAATTTTGCCAAATTTCCCAATTTAGGACAAATTTCTTAATTTTAGCCAAATTTCTTAATTTTGGCCAAATTTCACAATTTTTGTCAAATTTCCCAATTTTAATGGTGTAATAGTAATTGTAATAAGTAATTTGTGTAATAAGTAATTTGGTAATGGTGGCCAAAATTAAGATATTAGGACAATATCTTAATTTTGGCCACCATTACCAATTTTGGCCAAATTTTCGAAATTTAAAGAAATTTTCCAATTTTGGCCAGATTTCACAATTTTTGCCAAATTTCCCAATTTTGGGCAAATTTCATAATTGTGAAAATTGGTTAAATTTGGCCAAAATTGGTAATGGTGGCCAAAAGAGGGAAATTGGCCATAATTGTAAAATTTGGCCATAATTGTGAAATTTGTTTAAATTTGGCCAAAATTTAGAAATTTGGCCATAACTGTGAAATTTGGTTAAATTTGGCTAAAATTAAGAAATTTGGCCAAAATTGGGAAATTTTGGAAGTTTGGCCAACATTAAGATATATGGCCAAAATTGGGAAATTTTGGCAAAATTTGTGAAATTTGACCAAAATTGGGAAATTCGGTTAAATTTGGCCAAAATTGGTAATGGTGGCCAAAAGAGGGAAATTGGCCAAAATTGTAAATGTTGGCCATAATTGTGAAATTTGGTTAAATTTGGCAAAAATTAAGAAATTTGGCCATAATTGTGAAATTTGGCCATAATTGTGAAATTTGTTTAAATTTGGCCAAAATTAAAAAATTTGGCCATAATTGTGAAATTTGGTTAAATTTGGCCAAAATTAAGAAATTTGGCGAAAATTGTGAAATTAGACCATAATTGTGATATTTAGTTAAATTTGGGAAATTTGGCCAAAATTAAGAAATTTGGCCAAAATTGTGAAATTAGACTATAATAGTGAAATTTATTTAAATTTGGGAAATTTGGCCAAGATTAAAATTTGGCCAAAATTAAGAAATTTGTCCAAAATTGGGAAATTTGGCAAAATTTGTGAAATCTGACCAAAATTGGGAAATTTGGTTAAATTTGGCCAAAATTGGTAATGGTGGCCAATAGAGGGAAATTGGCCAAAATTGTAAATCTGGCCATTATTGTGAAATTTGGTTAAATTTAGCCAAAACTAAGAAATTTGGCCATAATTGTGGAATTTGGTTAAATTTGGCCAAAATTAAGAAATTTGCCCAAAATTGGGACGTTTGGCAAATATTGTGAAATCTTTTTTTTAATCTTTTTCTTAATTTTGGCCAAATTAAACCAAATTTCACAATTATGGGCAAATTTCTGAATTTTGGCCAAATTTAAACAAATTTCACAATTATGGCCAGATTTCTCAATTTTTGCCAAATGTCCCAATTTTGGGCAGATTTCTTAATTTTGGCCAAATTTAACCAAATTTCACAATTATGGCCAAATTTCTTAATTTTGGCCAAATTTAAACAAATTTCACAATTATGGCCAATTTCCCTCTTTTGGCCACCATTACCAATTTTGGGCAAATTTAACCAAAATTCCCAATTTTGGTCAGATTTCACAAATTTTGCCAAATTTTCATTCAATTTTGGACAAATTTCTTAATTTTGGCCATATTTCCCAATTTTGGTCAGATTTCACAAATTTTGCCAAATTTCCCAATTTTGGCCAAATATCCTAATGTTGGCCAAACTTCCAAAATTTCCCAATTTTGGCCAAATTTCTTAATTTTGGCCAAATGTAACCAAATTTCACAATTATGGCCAAATTTCTTAATTTTGGCCAAATTTAAACAAATTTCACAATTATGGCCAAATTTTACAATTATGTCCAATTTCCCTCTTTTGGCCACCATTAGCAATTTTGGCCAAATTTAACCAAATTTCCCAATTTTGGTCAGATTTCACAAATTTTGCCAAATTTCCCAATTTTGGACAAATTTCTTAATTTTGGCCAAATTTCTTAATTTTGGCCAAATTTTAATCTTGGCCAAATTTCCCAAATTTAACTAAATTTCACTATTATGGTCTAATTTCAAAATTTTGGCCAAATTTCTTAATTTTGGCCAAATTTCCCAAATTTAACTAAATATCACAATTATGGTCTAATTTCACAATTGTTTTTTTTTTTTTTTTTTTATTTGTTTAAATTTGGCCGAAATTAAGAAATTTGGCCATAATTGTGAAATTTGGTTACATTTGGCCAAAATTAAGAAATTTGGCCAAAATTGGGAAATTTTGGAAGTTTGGCCAACATTAGGATATTTGGCCAAAATTGGGAAATTTGGCAAAATTTGTGAAATCTGACCAAAATTGGGAAATATGGCCAAAATTAAGAAATTTGTCCAAAATTGAATGAAAATTTGGCAAAATTTGTGAAATCTGACCAAAATTGGGAATTTTGGTTAAATTTGCCCAAAATTGGTAATGGTGGCCAAAAGAGGGAAATTGGCCATAATTGTGAAATTTGTTTAAATTTGGCCAAAATTAAGAAATTTGGCCATAATTGTGAAATTTGGTTAAATTTGGCCAAAATTAAGAAATTTGCCCAAAATTGGGACATTTGGCAAAAATTGTGAAATCTGGCCATAATTGTGAAATTTGGTTAAATTTGGCCAAAAAATTTGCCCAAAATTGGGACATTTGGCAAATATTGTGAAATCTTTTTTTAATCTTTTTCTTAATTTTGGCCAAATTCAACCAAATTTCCCAATTTTGGCCAAATATCCTAATGTTGGCCAAACTTCCAAAATTTCCCAATTTTGGCCAAATTTCTTAATTTTGGCCAAATTTAACCAAATTTCACAATTATGGCCAAATTTCTTAATTTTGGCCAAAGGACAATGGGCAGATTTGTATGGAGTGTGTCCCAAGTACTGTAGCACTTCGTGTGATACATCATTCGATAGGTATCGTTAAGAGGAACAAATGATTCTACGGGGGTGAAGCCGAATTCCCCGGCAGAAAAAAGTTACAGCCATTTAAAAAATATATATGGCTACTTTATGCAAGGGGTTCCAAGTGCTGTAGCACTTAGTGTGATACATCATTCGATAGGTATCGTTAAGAGGAACAAATGATTCTACGGGAGTGAAGCCGAATTCCCCGGCAGAAAAAAGATACAGCCATTTAAAAAAATATATATGGCTACTTTATGCAAGGGGTTCCAAGTGCTGTAGCACTTCGTGTGGTACATCATTCGATAGGTATCGTTAAGTGGAACATATGACTACGGGAGTGAAGCCGAATTCTCCGGCAGAAAAAAGTTACAGCCATTTAAAAAAATATATATGGCTACTTTATGCAAGGGGTTCCAAGTGCTGTAGCACTTCGTGTGGTACATCATTCGATAGGTATCGTTAAGAGGAACAAATGATTCTACGGGAGTGAAGCCGAATTCCCCGGCAGAAAAAAGTTACAGCCATTTAAAAAAATATATATGGCTACTTTATGCAAGGGGTTCCAAGTGCTGTAGCACTTAGTGTGATACATCATTCGATAGGTATCGTTAAGAGGAACAAATGACTTTACGGAAATGAAGCTGAATTCCCAGTCATATGTTCCTCTTAACGATACCTATCGAATGATGTACCACACTAAGTGCTACAGCACTTGGAACCCCTTGCATAAAGTAGCCATATTTTTTTTTTTAAATGGCTGTAACTTTTTTCTGCCGGGGAACTCGGCTTCACTCCCGTAGAATCATTTGTTCCTCTTAACGATACCTATCGAATGATGTACCACACGAAGTGCTACAGCACTTGGAACCCCTCGCATAAAGTAGCCATATATATTTTTTTAAATGGCTGTATCTTTTTTCTGCCGGGGAATTCGGCTTCACTCCCGTAGAATCATTTGTTCCTCTTAACGATACCTATCGAATGATGTACCACACTAAGTGCTACAGCACTTGGAACCCCTTGCATAAAGCAGCCATATATATTTTTTTAAATGGCTGTAACTTTTTTCTGTCGGGGAATTCGGCTTCACTCCCGTAGAATCATTTATTCCTTTTAACGATACCTATCGAATGATGTACCACACTAAGTGCTACAGCACTTGGAACCCCTTGCATAAAGCAGCCATATATATTTTTTTAAATGGCTGTAACTTTTTTCTGCCGGGGAATTCGGCTTCACTCCCGTAGAATCATTTATTTCTTTTAACGATACCTATCGAATGATGTACCACACTAAGTGCTACAGCACTTGGAACCCCTTGCATAAAGTAGCCATATATTTTTTTTTAAATGGCTGTAACTTTTTTCTGCCGGGGAATTCGGCTTCACTCCCGTAGTCATATGTTCCTCTTAACGATACCTATCGAATGATGTACCACACTAAGTGCTACAGCACTTGGAACCCCTTGCATAAAGTAGCCATATTTTTTTTTTTAAATGGCTGTAACTTTTTTCTGCCGGGGAATTCGGCTTCACTCCCGTAGTCATATGTTCCTCTTAACGATACCTATCGAATGATGTACCACACTTAGTGCTACAGCACTTGGAACCCCTTGCATAAAGTAGCCATATATTTTTTTTTAAATGGCTGTAACTTTTTTCTGCCGGGGAATTCGGCTTCACTCCCGTTGAATCATTTGTTCCTCTTAACGATACCTATCGAATGATGTACCACACGAAGTGCTACAGCACTTGGAACCCCTTGCATAAAGTAGCCATATATATTTTTTTAAATGGCTGTATCTTTTTTCTGCCGGGGAATTCGGCTTCACTCCCGTAGAATCATTTGTTCCTCTTAACGATACCTATCGAATGATGTACCACACTAAGTGCTACAGCACTTGGAACCCCTTGCATAAAGCAGCCATATATTTTTTTTTAAATGGCTGTAACTTTTTTCTGTCGGGGAATTCGGCTTCACTCCCGTAGAATCATTTATTCCTTTTAACGATACCTATCGAATGATGTACCACACTAAGTGCTACAGCACTTGGAACCCCTTGCATAAAGCAGCCATATATATTTTTTTAAATGGCTGTAACTTTTTTCTGCCGGGGAATTCGGCTTCACTCCCGAAGAATCATTTATTCCTTTTAACGATACCTATCGAATGATGTACCACACTAAGTGCTACAGCACTTGGAACCCCTTGCATAAAGTAGCCATATATTTTTTTTTAAATGGCTGTAACTTTTTTCTGCCGGGGAATTCGGCTTCACTCCCGTAGTCATTTGTTCCTCTTAACGATACCTATCGAATGATGTACCACACTAAGTGCTACAGCACTTGGAACCCCTTGCATAAAGTAGCCATATATTTTTTTTTAAATGGCTGTAACTTTTTTCTGCCGGGGAATTCGGCTTCACTCCCGTAGAATCATTTGTTCCTCTTAACGATACCTATCGAATGATGTACCCCACTAAGTGCTACAGCACTTGGAACCCCTTGCATAAAGTAGCCATATATATTTTTTTAAATGGCTGTATCTTTTTTCTGCCGGGAATTCGGCTTCACTCCCGTAGAATCATTTGTTTCTCTTAATGATACCTATCGAATGATGTACCACACTAAGTGCTACAGCACTTGGAACCCCTTGCATAAAGCAGCCATATATATTTTTTTAAATGGCTGTAACTTTTTTCTGTCGGGGAATTCGGCTTCATTCCCGTAGAATCATTTATTCCTTTTAACGATACCTATCGAATGATGTACCACACTAAGTGCTACAGCACTTGGAACCCCTTGCATAAAGCAGCCATATATATTTTTTTAAATGGCTGTAACTTTTTTCTGCCGGGGAATTCGGCTTCACTCCCGTAGAATCATTTATTCCTTTTAACGATACCTATCGAATGATGTACCACACTAAGTGCTACAGCACTTGGAACCCCTTGCATAAAGTAGCCATATATTTTTTTTTAAATGGCTGTAACTTTTTTCTGCCGGGGAATTCGGCTTCACTCCCGTAGTCATATGTTCCTCTTAACGATACCTATCGAATGATGTACCACACTAAGTGCTACAGCACTTGGAACCCCTTGCATAAAGCAGCCATATATATTTTTTTAAATGGCTGTAACTTTTTTCTGCCGGGGAAATCGGCTTCACTCCCGTTTAGTCATTTGTTCCTCTTAACGATACCTATCGAATGATGTATCACACGAAGTGCTACAACACTTGGGACGTTTTGCCCAATATCCTTTATACAAATTTCACAATTATGGCCAATTTCTCTCTTTTCCACCATTACCAATTTTGGCCAAATTTTACCAAATTTCCCAATTTTGGTCAGATTTCACAAATTTTGCCAAATTTTCATTCAATTTTGGACAAATTTCTTAATTTTGGCCATATTTCCCAATTTTGGTCAGATTTCACAAATTATGCCAAATTTCCCAATTTTGGCCAAATATCCTAATGTTGGCCAAACTTCCAAAATTTCCCAATTTTGGCCAAATTTCTTAATTTTGGCCAAATGTAACCAAATTTCACAATTATGGCCAAATTTCTTAATTTTGGCCAAATTTAAACAAATTTCACAATTATGGCCAAATTTTACAATTATGTCCAATTTCCCTCTTTTGGCCACCATTAGCAATTTTGGCCAAATTTAACCAAATTTCCCAATTTTGGTCAGATTTCACAAATTTAATTTTGGCCAAATTCAACCAAATTTCACAATTATGGGCAAATTTCTGAATTTTGGCCAAATTTAAACAAATTTCACAATTATGGCCAGATTTCACAATTTTTGCCAAATTTCCCAATTTTGTGCAAATTTCTTAATTTTGCAAATTGCCAATTTCCCTCTTTTGGCCACCATTACCAATTTTGGCCAAATTTAACCGAATTTCCCAATTTTGGTCAGATTTCACAAATTTTGCCAAATTTCCCAATTTTGGCCAAATATCCTAATGTTGGCCAAACTTCCAAAATTTCCCAATTTTGGCCAAATTTCTTAATTTTGGCCAAATTTAACCAAATTTCACAATTATGGCCAAATTTCTTAATTTTGGCCAAATTTAAACAAATTTCACAATTATGGCCAATTTCTCTCTTTTCCACCATTACCAATTTTGGCCAAATTTTACCAAATTTCCCAATTTTGGTCAGATTTCACAATTTTTGCCAAATGTCCCAATTTTGGGCAGATTTCTTAATATTGGCCAAATTTAACCAAATTTCACAATTATGGCCAAATTTCTTAATTTTGGCCAAATTTAAACAAATTTCACAATTATGGCCAATTTCCCTCTTTTGGCCACCATTACCAATTTTGGGCAAATTTAACCAAAATTCCCAATTTTGGTCAGATTTCACAAATTTTGCCAAATTTCCCAATTTTGGACAAATTTTTAATTTTGGCCAAATTTCTTTATTTTGGCCAAATTTCACAATTTTGGCCACCAATACCAATTTTGGCCAAATTTCCGAAATTTAACCAAAATTCCCAATTTTGGCCAGATTTCACAAATTTAACCAAATTTCCCTAATTTAACCAAATTTCAAAATTTTGGCCACCATTACCAATTTTGGCCAAATTTCCGAAATTTAACCAAAATTCCCAATTTTGGCCAGATTTCTCAATTTTTGCCAAATTTTATCAATTTTGGGCAGATTTCTTAATTTTGGCCAAATTTAACCAAATTTCACAATTATGGCCAAATTTCTTAATTTTGGCCAAATTTAAACAAATTTCACAATTATGGCCAATTTCCCTCTTTTGGCCACCATTACCAATTTTGGGCAAATTTAACCAAAATTCCCAATTTTGGTCAGATTTCACAAATTTTGCCAAATTTCCCAATTTTGGACAAATTTTTAATTTTGGCCAAATTTCTTTATTTTGGCCAAATTTCACAATTTTGGCCACCATTACCAATTTTGGCCAAATTTCCGAAATTTAACCAAAATTCCCAATTTTGGCCAGATTTCACAAATTTAACCAAATTTCCCTAATTTAACCAAATTTCAAAATTTTGGCCACCATTACCAATTTTGGCCAAATTTCCGAAATTTAACCAAAATTCCCAATTTTGGCCAGATTTCACAATTTTTGCCAAATTTTATCAATTTTGGGCAAATTTCTTAATTTTGGCCAAATTTAACCAAATTTTACAATTATGGCCAACATTTTCAATTTTGGCCAAATTTCTTAATTTTGGCCAAATTTAACCAAATTTCACAATTATGGCCAAATTTCTTAATTTTGGCCAAATTTAAACAAATTTCACAATTATGGCCAATTTCTCTCTTTTCCACCATTACCAATTTTGGCCAAATTTTACCAAATTTCCCAATTTTGGTCAGATTTCACAATTTTTGCCAAATGTCCCAATTTTGGGCAGATTTCTTAATATTGGCCAAATTTAACCAAATTTCACAATTATGGCCAAATTTCTTAATTTTGGCCAAATTTAAACAAATTTCACAATTATGGCCAATTTCCCTCTTTTGGCCACCATTACCAATTTTGGGCAAATTTAACCAAAATTCCCAATTTTGGTCAGATTTCACAAATTTTGCCAAATTTCCCAATTTTGGACAAATTTTTAATTTTGGCCAAATTTCTTTATTTTGGCCAAATTTCACAATTTTGGCCACCAATACCAATTTTGGCCAAATTTCCGAAATTTAACCAAAATTCCCAATTTTGGCCAGATTTCACAAATTTAACCAAATTTCCCTAATTTAACCAAATTTCAAAATTTTGGCCACCATTACCAATTTTGGCCAAATTTCCGAAATTTAACCAAAATTCCCAATTTTGGCCAGATTTCTCAATTTTTGCCAAATTTTATCAATTTTGGGCAGATTTCTTAATTTTGGCCAAATTTAACCAAATTTCACAATTATGGCCAAATTTCTTAATTTTGGCCAAATTTAAACAAATTTCACAATTATGGCCAATTTCCCTCTTTTGGCCACCATTACCAATTTTGGGCAAATTTAACCAAAATTCCCAATTTTGGTCAGATTTCACAAATTTTGCCAAATTTCCCAATTTTGGACAAATTTTTAATTTTGGCCAAATTTCTTTATTTTGGCCAAATTTCACAATTTTGGCCACCATTACCAATTTTGGCCAAATTTCCGAAATTTAACCAAAATTCCCAATTTTGGCCAGATTTCACAAATTTAACCAAATTTCCCTAATTTAACCAAATTTCAAAATTTTGGCCACCATTACCAATTTTGGCCAAATTTCCGAAATTTAACCAAAATTCCCAATTTTGGCCAGATTTCACAATTTTTGCCAAATTTTATCAATTTTGGGCAAATTTCTTAATTTTGGCCAAATTTAACCAAATTTTACAATTATGGCCAACATTTTCAATTTTGGCCAATTTCCCTCTTTTGGCCACCATTACCAGTTTTGGCAAAATTTAACCGAATTTCCCAATTTTGGTCAGATTTCACAATTATGGCCAAATTTCCCAATTTTGGCCAAAATATCTTAATGTTGGCCAAACTTCCAAAATTTTCCAATTTTGGCCAAATTTAACCAAATTTCACAATTATGGCCATATTTCTTAATTTTGGCCAAATTTAACCAAATTTCCCAATTTTGGTCAGATTTCACAAATTTTGCCAAATTTCCCAATTTTGGACAAATTTTTAATTTGGCCAAATTTCTTAATTTTGGCCAAATTTCACAATTTTGGCCAAATTTCCCTTTTGGCCACCATTACCAATTTTGGCCAAATGTAACCAAATTTCACAATTATGGCCAAATTTCTTAATTTTGGGAAATTTTGTTAAATTGGGGAAATTTGGCCAATATTGGTAATGTTGGCCAAAAGAGGGAAATTGGCCAAATTTAACCACATTTCACAATTTTGGCCAAATTTCTTAATTTTGGCCAAATTTCCCAAATTTCCCAATTTTGGCCAGATTTCACAAATTTAACCAAATTTCCCTAATTTAACCAAATTTAAAAATTTTGGCCACCATTACCAATTTTGGCCAAATTTCCGAAATTTAACCAAATTTCCCAATTTTGGCCAGATTTCACAATTTTTGCCAAATTTTATCAATTTTGGGCAAATTTCTTAATTTTGGCCAAATTTAACCAAATTTTACAATTATGGCCAACATTTACAATTTTGGCCAATTTCCCTCTTTTGGCCACCATTACCAATTTTGACCAAATTTCCGAAATTTAACCAAATTTTCCAATTTTGGCCAGATTTCACAATTTTTGCTAAATTTTATCAATTTTGGCCAAATTTAACCAAATTTTACAATTATGGCCAACATTTACAATTTTGGCTAATTTCCGTCTTTTGGCCACCATTACCAATTGTGGCCAAATTTAACCGAATTTCCCAATTTTGGTCAGATTTCACAATTATGGCCAAATTTCCCAATTTTGGCCAAAATATCTTAATGTTGGCCAAACTTCCAAAATTTCCCAATTTTGGCCAAATTTCCCAATTTTGGGCAAATTTCTTAATTTTGGCCAAATTTAACCAAATTTCACAATTATGGCCATATTTCTTAATTTTGGCCAAATTTAAACAAATTTCACAATTATGGCCAAATTTTACAATTATGGCCAATTTCCCTCTTTTGGCCACCATTACCGATTTTGGCCAAATTTAACCAAATTTCCCAATTTTGGTCAGATTTCACAAATTTTGCCAAATTTCCCAATTTTGGACAAATTTTTAATTTTGGCCAAATTTCTTTATTTTGGCCAAATTTCACAATTTTGGCCACCATTACCAATTTTGGCCAAATTTCCGAAATTTAACCGAATTTCACAATTATGGTCTAATTTCACAATTTTGGCCAAATTTCTTAATTTTGGCCAATTTCCCAATTTTGGCCATATTTCTTAATTTTGGGCATATTTCTTAATTTTGGCCAAATTTCACAATTTTGGCCAAATTTCCCTTTTGGCCACCATTACCAATTTTGGCCAAATGTAACCAAATTTCACAATTATGGCCAAATTTCTTAATTTTGGGAAATTTTGTTAAATTGGGGAAATTTGGCCAATATTGGTAATGTTGGCCAAAAGAGGGAAATTGGCCAAATTTAACCACATTTCACAATTTTGGCCAAATTTCTTAATTTTGGCCAAATTTCCCAAATTTCCCAATTTTGGCCAGATTTCACAAATTTAACCAAATTTCCCTAATTTAACCAAATTTAAAAATTTTGGCCACCATTACCAATTTTGGCCAAATTTCCGAAATTTAACCAAATTTCCCAATTTTGGCCAGATTTCACAATTTTTGCCAAATTTTATCAATTTTGGGCAAATTTCTTAATTTTGGCCAAATTTAACCAAATTTTACAATTATGGCCAACATTTACAATTTTGGCCAATTTCCCTCTTTTGGCCACCATTACCAATTTTGGCCAAATTTCCGAAATTTAACCAAATTTCCCAATTTTGGCCAGATTTCACAATTTTTGCCAAATTTTATCAATTTTGGCCAAATTTCACCAAATTTTACAATTATGGCCAACATTTACAATTTTGGCCAATTTCCGTCTTTTGGCCACCATTACCAATTGTGGCCAAATTTAACCGAATTTCTCAATTTTGGTCAGATTTCACAATTATGGCCAAATTTCCCAATTTTGGCCAAAATATCTTAATGTTGGCCAAACTTCCAAAATTTCCCAATTTTGGCCAAATTTCCCAATTTTGGGCAAATTTCTTAATTTTGGCCAAATTTAACCAAATTTCACAATTATGGCCATAATTCTTAATTTTGGCCAAATTTAAACAAATTTCACAATTATGGCCAAATTTTACAATTATGGCCAATTTCCCTCTTTTGGCCACCATTACCGATTTTGGCCAAATTTAACCAAATTTCCCAATTTTGGTCAGATTTCACAAATTTTGCCAAATTTCCCAATTTTGGACAAATTTTTAATTTTGGCCAAATTTCTTTATTTTGGCCAAATTTCACAATTTAACCGAATTTCACAATTATGGTCTAATTTCACAATTTTGGCCAAATTTCTTAATTTTGGCCAGATTTCCCAATTTTGGCCATATTTCTTAATATTGGGCATATTTCTTAATTTTGGCCAAATTTCTTAATTTTGGCCAAATTTCACAAATTTGGCCAAATTTCTTAATCTTGGCCAAATTTCCCAAATTTAACTAAATTTCACAATTATGGTCTAATTTCACAATTTTGGCTAAATTTCTTAATTTAAGCCAAATTTCCCTCTTTTGTCCTCCATTACCAATTTTGGCCAAATTTCCCAAATTTAACCAAATGTCCCAATTTTGGTCAGATTTTACAATTTTGGCCAAATTTCCCAATTTTGGCCATTTTTCTTAATTTTGGGCATATTTCTTAATTTTGGCCAAATTTCCCAAATTTAACCGAATTTCACAATTATGGCCCAATTTCTTAATTTTGGCCAAATTTAATTAAATTTCACAATTATGGCCAAATTTCACAAATTTAACCAAATTTCCCAAATTTAACCAAATTTCCCAAATTTAACAAAATTTTCCAAATTTAACCAAATTTGCCAATTTTGACCAATTTTCCTCTTTTGGCCACCATTACCAATTTTGGCCAAATTTCCGAAATTTAACCGAATTTCACAATTATGGTCTAATTTCACAATTTTGGCCAAATTTCTTAATTTTGGCCAGATTTCCCAATTTTGGCAAAATTTCTTAATTTTGGCCAATGTTCTCAAATTTAACCAAATATCACAATTATGGCCAAATTGCCCAATTTTGGCCAAATTTCTTAATTTTTAACCGACTTCCAAAAAAACAGGAGGAGGTTCTCTATTCGACGTGTATATTTTTTTTTTTTTTGTGTGTTTGTTACGCGATTTCTTTGTGATTACAAAGAAATCGCGTAACAAACACACAAAAAAAAAATGATCATGATTATGAATGGAGCATTTTAAAATTCTTGTTTCATTATAAAGCGGATATTCGTGAAGTGGTCCCATGTCAAGGAAATCAGGATCTGATGATGGAATCCAGGAAAAATCGAGGAAAAACCCGCAACAATGTAGGCTGGGGTGTCAATTGACATTATTAAAAGTAAAACTACCTGTGACCCGTGGTTTTGCTCGCGAAATTCTTGATACCATAAAAATTTCTGGATGAAAATTATTTGGCTGTATTCTTTCGTATTTAAATCAAATGCTGTTCACAATTCATGGGTTTTAGATATAAAAATATCCTATTTTTTAATTCGTTAACACACACTGAAATAAACCCGAACCTACAACATTTTTTAAAAATGTTTTTTTATACTTTTATAGGTACCTATTACACATATATCTACAGAGCGTTTTCATAAAACTTTAGTAAAAAAATATATTTAGATAAGTATTACAAACAAACACTGCACCAGATTAGATTGTATATATTATTTTAATTAATAAATAGACAGTATAAACGTCAGCCTCTATTTTCGTTTTTATTTTGACTTTGGTTAATTTTCTAAAAAGTTCTTATACCTTTGTGGTTATAAAGAAGTTTTGTAATAAAATGATTGTTTAATTGGGATGATGAAGTTAAAACGAAGTGTAATGTAAGGGGTGGTATTGGTGGTATAGTGAAACACTGAATTCCAATTTGAGACTGAATGTTTATTTAAAAGTAACTCCTTTTTATATTAATAAAATGCAGGGTTGTGTTAGATTATGGATCATGTGTAACATCAGCTCATGGGACAGGATTCAAGCGGTACCCGTTGAGGTTGAACTGCTCGACACTTATAGAGCAGCGAAAAAATCCCTGCAAGAGGCTATTGCCCTCGCAACTCTCGGGGCAATCGTGGGAAACGACCTCTCCTTGCCAAATGTAGTCTCTGGTATGGTGAGCGAGGAGAGGTCTTGGATTGGAGTGTCCACCTTTTGTAAGGTCGTACTCTCGCAAAAAAAGCTGCGGAGAGAGAGCGCGAAGCCCTCTCCACTAATACTATCCGCAGCAGAAGGTTGGGCAGACGGAAGCGGGACTACCACTTTGTCCTGCAACCGCCATACGCCCGACCTGCGGTAGTGATCTCCGGGGGGAGATCCACTGCCGCCATATAGGCCTCGAGGTGGCGCGCGGTACTTTCGGAAGGGGGTAACTCAACATCTATCGCCTAGAGCTATATTCTAGCTCGGAGGAGAAACCCTTAACAGGGTAGAGGCGCTGTCCGGGATCGTAGTAGCGTGCAGCCGCGTTTCTTCCGGTTCCGGCCATAAGCGCAGAGGTGGCACACCAAGCGGTTTTAGTCGGTAAACGCGTCGCCGCTCTATCTTTGCGGCGCGGAGTCCGACATACCCCGTCGTTCCCCTGGACAGAGGAAAGACGTAAAGTCTTCCTCCCACAAAAAAGGATTCAAGTGATCCACGAGTCCGAAAGCTCTTCTGGAGGAAAATTTAAGCGTCTTTTGTTGAAGGAGACTTGCTTCCCACTAAAAAATTTAAAATAAAGTTCATTTAAAAAAATAAGAAACCGACTTCAGCACTAAAAAGTAAGAAAATAATTTAAAATAAACGATATTATTAATACATATTTACAATTTATAATTAGTTACTTTTGAAGTCGGTGACAGCCAAAGCCTTCATTGATATTATAGGCGCGTCTCGTGCTATCTTATAAGGAAAAAAAACTATCCTGGGCTGGCACTGACTCCAAAAGTAACTAAAAGAGGCAATTGAGTGGTAAACGCAGAGAAAATGTTGCCAATCAGGTATTTTTACAAAGAAAAAATTGCAGTCACCTTTCAAAGAGAAGAGGCTAGTCGTTTGAAAACACTTTGGGGAATAAAACCCTTTAATTCTTTTAAATGCAGCAACACTTCGTAAAGCAAAAGACAGCATCTTATGAAAAATTTAGGATTGGAGTCAGTCATTTCAGCTTTGAACTTGCTTGCTGAATCGGAACAAGGAAAATATGCCGGCTCAATACATACTATTAGCTTATTAAGTTTTTATTGTATTTCTTATTAAGTGTTATTATTCTGCTTCTGCTCTGACAACAAATATATATCATTATATTGGTTGCCAGAGCCGAAGCAGATTTATTCTACGCGTTGTAAACGAAATGAGAATGTTATTAAGGTGATTCAGGCTACTGGAAGCGTAGCAAAGTGTATTAGGAGTAAAGATCCACATATTTTTTTATATCACTGCATGTTGTTGACTGGAGAAGGAAGCTTACCGGTCTCCCAAATAGTGTTGGCAGACCAAAAATTTTTTATGATTGCACATTTTTTTAATTTATTTTAACCAAAAGTGCACCAAGACCTCCTACTGTCGTGTGCGATTTTGGGCGAGCTTTAGTAAATGCCGTTGCTGAAGAATTTGCAAAATGTAAGAGTTTAACTGATTATTTAAATAAATGCTATGACTGTGTTGAACGGGGATCAAGGACTGTTCCTGAGTCAGGCTCGACGTCAGTCATTTCATAGCGATGATATCCCGGTGGGAATGTCTTCAAGTACCAGCTTTACCAGCGCGTAGATTGTTTTTAAGGTGCATTGGCCAAATTTATCAAATGGATGATTTCCATAAAGTCACAGAACATAATAGAAGCTGTTCTCACTATGGCTTTAAGCGACAAAGTAGGTTTCACCGCGGAAGGAAAGGCAATAGGAGCTGAATGAAGATTACAAACACTTAATCACACTATTAAAGGGGTAATAAATATTAATTTTGATCTAGCTGACGGTAAATTCGAGGATAATATGGAAATCGAAAACAACACTGACTGGAAAATGTGGGCTAATATAATATTTTCGAATGAGGAAGAAATTGGAAGAATATCTCAACAAGGTAGTACCGTTAATGCGTGTTTTAATCCCAGTTCTGCGCAACGTATTACAAAAAAAAATGCCAATTTTACCACTGTGAATTAACATAATGAGCCGCCATTTTGGAAGAGGGCAAAAAATTGCTACTTCTTCTTCAGTGGAATCAGAATTCGCAGATTTAAAGCATCGCACGTTTTTAGGACAGTTGCCAATGCGCATCGATAAATTTGTTATACAACATTTGGGTTACCTTAGTGGCAAAATCAAATTGGCATCGAATAAAAACGATGTGACCAAAAATAATTTAAAAATAGAAAACATACATTGTCCTATCAACAACCCAGCAGTGATTTAGACGACCAACAGCAACCACCAATAAGTACTGATGACCTTTTATTAGATGTCGATAAGTGTAGTGCTTGGAACTCACAGGAAGATTGGTGTGGGTTGGCCTAAAAAGGAACATGATGTCAATGAATCGCCAATTGCAAAAAGAAGGAAGCCTTCGTATTTGGATAAATGTCAAAAGTGTGATTTTATCAAAGATGCGAAGGCTTTGAATTTACCAGTTTTAAAGGTTGGCCTGTTTTGTAACCCAATAACTTTAAAAGATATGAAAATTAATTTAAAGAGAACTTGCGCATTTGATTCCCTTTTCCAAACAGTTTTAAGTGGAATCGCCACCAACGTCCATTATTTTCATAATACTAGAAATTCAACAAATTGCACTAGAAAACTAGCGCACAAATTGAAAAATATGAAGCAGATATCTGCATCTTCATACAAGGAGAGGGCTGTCATATTATTAAGTGTAGGGTTATTTAATCTAGTTACGGGTAAAATAAAATACTTAAACACAGAGTGCGACGTAGCTCACTTGGCGCAATACATTTTTGAAGACTCTTCGAGCTACAAATCATTATGCGCTTGTACATATGGTTATACTACTACCAAAAATATATTTTTATAAATTTAAATGTGGATTTAATTTTAACACAGGTCTTTAATGCCACACAGGAAGCTGTTAATAGTGGGCATACTCTACTACGATACTCATGCAAGAAGTACAAAATATACACCCTTATTTTGAAATGATGGGACTTATTAAAATCAGAATATCTGTAGCAGTAACTGAATACATATATCCAATAAAAATATCAAAAATGATAGTCGATTACTTATCTTTAAAAAATACTAAATAAATGTCGTATTACCAGACGGCATACTAGCTATCAAGTATTCTGTGACGGCTCGGGTCGATGACCGCGCTCAGCTGTGTATCGCAGCGTTCGCCTGTTGTTCGGTGTAGAATAACAATAAAATTCGGCGGGATTTTGAAAAACTTTGACTTATCATAACTTTTTAAATAAAAGCAAAAGATAAAAACTAACTTCACTATTATATTGTCACCCGTCGTTTACATTAGTTGTGTGATTAAGTATCTCGAATTCAAAATAGGGGTGTATATGACGACATCAATGAATATGGTCCACATATTATATTGCTCGATACATGTATTATAACAGATGATTCTTATATGGCTAATATAAAAAACAGTTATAAATTAGAAGAATTACAAGATATTTTAAAAATAGAAGAAAATAAATACAAATTAGCCGGTTTGGTTCATTGGACGTCGGAACACTATGTTGCGTACTACAAGTCTGGTTTATACTGGTACGAGAAAACGACATAGGTCCTACGAGAAAAACCGTAAAAACAATGTTAAAATATAACCACACCTTTTGTGTACACCAAAACTGAAGAATAATAAGATATAATACAGGGTTACTGATATTATGTCGACCTACATCAGATAATTTTAGCTACGAAATACTATTAAATTTACAAATAAGTAAAATTTACAGCTCGGATGCATGGAAGGAACCTCCCTTGGCCCCGGTAACGCAGGGTCTCGGCTGACAAATCCTTCCACCACGATGAAAAGACCGCGTAGACGCACGTCTACAATAAGACCTAATTTTAAAGCACTGACTAAGCCCGCTTTAAGCATTGTCTCGATTAATATTGAGGGATTTTCAAACAACAAGGCTCAACTCCTATCTCAACTCTGTCAAACAACACCTTGTAACATTCTGTGCATTACTTACACCTAATGTTTCAAAAACTAAATCTTGCTCCTTCCATCTTCGCAACAACCAAGCTGCACGTCCGCTCGCCATTAAATAGCGAAATACCACCATTGAACATTGCAGCCACCCAACCTATCTCGGAATCACCCTCGACAGAAACTTGAACTTTAAGCAGCATTGCCACAACACCAAGGCAAAAGTCTGTGCTCGCAATAACATTATCCGTCGGCTCACCACGACGTCCTTGGGAGCAGCTTCAGAGGTGTTGAGGACAAGCGGGCTATCATTTATGCTTCTCTGCCGGGGAGTATGCATGTCCAGTGTGGCACCGGTCTACTCATGCACGAGAAGAAGACTTAGCGCTTAATGACACCTGTAGAGTTATTACTGGTTGCCTAAAGCCTACTCCCCTATCATATGTATGCTTAACCCACTAGCTGGTATTGCACCACCTGCAGTAAGAATCTCTTCTTTCTATTCAACTTCTCGGTTGCGTGCTCTGTTGAAAAAAGCAAGCAAGAATCCGACAGTTGACATTTTTTAAATTACTTCAGGATATCTTCTACAAACCGTTTAAAAAGTCGCAAAAATGAGGTCTACCTCTCCCTGCTCTTTGATTCCAAAAGACGCCCTCCTTAACCTTTTGAATGTGAAACATTCACCTCCTTCCAATTTCATAGCACCTGCAGAGGAACTTCCACCTGGTCGTGAGCTGCCACGGCCAGTGTATAAATGCCCGAACAAACTCCGTACACAGGTGGGTCGCTGCAGGTGCAACGTGGCCAAATGGAACATGATAAATGCGATCGATACAAATTGCCCATGAAGAATTCTCTGCTGAACAACGATATAAGATAATGAATTAGGTATATAAACATCGTATAAAATGGTGATTTTAGATGAACAACAGATTTGTTCTCGAGTTTTTAGTTTATTTATTTATTTATTTATTTATGGAAAACTTACTGCTAGTTATATACATTACGCACTTATATAAATACATACATTATGTGCAAAATTATGCACGTATGAGTCTAAAGGCAAATTACAAGCTTTCACAAGTAGACATGAAGAGATAGAAAGAAAAGATAAGTTACACAGACGGATATTATATAAGTAAATATAACAAAGGAATAAATAAAAGCTGATATAGTATAACAAATCACACAGTAGATACATAACATAAAGATTAAGTTACATTAAAATATCTGTCTCCCAGTAACCGTTTCAGCCTGGTGGTTGATGTGTTGAACAGGTCCACATCAACGTCCTGTCTAGTCAGCGAGTTAAAAGCGGAACAAGCTCTAATCAGAAAAGCATTTTGTCTGTAATTCGTTTTAGCTAATTGAACGTTCAAAAGATTGGGTTTTCTAAACGCAGATGTGTTAGTGCGTAAACAAATGGATTCTAACAGTTCAGGGCAGTCGACATTACCGTTCATTATAGATAGTAAATAAGAAATATCTGCTATGTCTCTGCGTTCTTTTAAGGGCATGAAATGGAATTTGCGACATCTGACAGAGTATGATGGGAGATAAACTTTAGCCCTAAATTGTAAATACCGAAGAAATCTTTTCTGTATGCTTTCTATGCGCGAGGAATAGATGTCATAGCAAGGGCTCCACACCTGTGAAGCGTACTCCAGATGGCTACGCACGTAGGCACAATAAAGAATCTTGAAAGTTTTGATTTGGGTGAACTCCGCAGACATTCTTAAAACAAAACCTAGGTCTTTAGAAGCTTTAGCGACAATATTATTGATGTGTTCGTCGAAGAGTAACCGAGAGTCAAACATAACTCCCAAATCTCTGATTTTGTTCACTCGAGAAAGTGTCATGCCTTGCAACTTGTAGTCAAATGATATGGTTGAGGACTTCCGCGAGTAGGAGCATACATAACACTTAGACAAGTTTAACTCAAGCCTATTCCTAGCACAGTAATCTTGAAACCTAGTAAGATCCTCCTGCAGCTCAATCGAGTTATTTATACATTTGATGGAATGAAGTATCTTTAAGTCATCAGCATACAGAAGAATCTTAGAATGGATAAAACATGTGGATATGTCTGTCACGAACACGTTGAAGAGCAATGGTCCCAAAAGAGATCCCTGAGGAACTCCCGACGGGACGAGCATAGGCGCTGAAGAGTATCCACAGAGCACAACTGTCTGACATCTATTCATTACGTAGGAAGAAAACCACCTAAAAAGATCACCTCTTATACCTACTTGTTGGAGTTTCCGCAATAATATGAGGTGATCTATTCAATAATATAGGTTTAGAAAATGTTATCCTAACCTTTATCTGGATATTAACAGAGCAATTTTTTTTTAATTCTAAAAGACTGGTTTCGCATTAATGGCTCTAAATAGCAGGTGTATATGGCAATGGAAGATAGTCAACAATCAGGAGACCTGTCCACCTTTACTATCGTAAAACAAATACCTAGCTTGAAATCACACAAATCTTACACTAGTAACGCTCTGCGGTTTCACTCGTATAGTTTGTTTCTCTTCGCAGGAGAAAAAGGGGATAAAAATATAAACGGTCAAAGATTTTTTGAAATCGGTATAATAGTTTTTAGTAGTATCTTTCCACCACGACTCAACGGCAAATAACTTGCCGTGCGTGTCCCTACACCTGCACACGCGAGGACCTTTACAAGGCCACTGATAGTGCCATATCGGTGGCCGAGTTCTGGTCCTCAAAAATATGAGTCGACACGCAAAGAAGGAGAAGTAGTATTCATTACATACAAAATACCAATATATCCTTATTATAGTATAGTGTGTACTTAAATATGGAATGAATAAAAATCCCTTACAACAATAACTAATAAATCTACAAAAATCTTCAAAAAAATAACATGCAACCCTCATAAAAACTAAACAATCGAACCCGATTCTCATCACAACCCAATAAATTCAGGTGGGAAACACAAAGTTAAACCAACACGTGATTGGCATTCTCATCAAATTACACAACCATTTTCACACCACCTTATTCTTTAGCGAATAAGGTTTACAATTGTTCAAAAAAATATTTCCAGGATACTTTTAGTACAAAACATAGTTGCAGGGTGAAACTAATCACTATAATTGAATTTTCTGCTGGCGTTCACTCCGTGCCTCGAATTCAGTTAATTGTATTAGCTGTTTAGTTTCTCTAACGCCTTTATTTGCCCCATGTGTGTAATTGCCGTCTAATTTTACGTGATTTTGAGTATAATTATATTTAAGTACCGCCATTACCGCTTGACATTATACTGAGCATTTAATATGAATACATTTCAGTAGGTCGCTCTCGGAAAAGTTTGACGCGACGCGACGCCCCCGCCCGGTCGCACAAAGTTTTCGATTTTCAAATATTAAAGTTTTAATTAACTTTAGTTTATTGATAATAATTAATTTGTATCAGTTTAAATTAAAAATCAATTTGCGAGTTCTTTGGAATTGTTCTTTAATTTGGTCACTTTGAAACAAGTAATTATAACTTAGCTAATGAATTGGTAACTTTTTATTGGGCTAAAAATATTTTAGTGTAAAAAATATATCATCTTCACACTTTTCACAATAAAATTGTTTATTTAGACGCAAATTATTTTAATTATAATATTCTGAGGAGTAATACCTTTACACAGAGATACACATATTATGATCCAAGTAAGCAAGTAAAAATATCCTATCTTACTGCCGTCAATACCACCAACTTTTTCCAAATTAAAGCTGTAATTCTCCAATATATTTCCAAAACAATCACTTCTAAACAGAACAACACATTTCAACAAATCCTACTCAAATCACGATCCCCATCTGTACCTAAATTTGTTTACCCTTCCTTAAAAAAACTCCTAATATTTTTGCAACATTTTTCTTACACCGTTTCTCATTTCGCGGATATTAAAATAACCAGAAGCCACCGAGAAGCCGTCTGGGTTGCCTCCATCAAAAATTGTGGTCGAAATTAATTTTGCTACGTTTTAATATCGTTTCACCAGCAAAAGGCTTATTTATAAACCTCGCAAACCAAATCATAAAGTTAAAGAAACCGCGCCATAAATAATATGCTTAATTAAAATTTTGACAAAATATTTTGGACATTACGGTGTTCTATTAATTACTTAATTAAATTCCTTTTCTATCTTTACTTGGTTTAGACTTTAGAGATTGAATAAAGATAGGATTAAGTACATTAAATTCTGCTTCATTTGGCAAAGCAGATTGGGCTCAGTGGTGTAAATTGGGAGGCCTATGTCCAGAAGTGGACTGAGGTACGCTAATGACGATAATGTAGGTATCTTTAAATGTGTATTTTTGTAAGAAAATTCCGATTTTTCCAGTAACAATGTTGCTTTTGTCTTATTTAATTAAACTATACATCAACTGCATACACACTGACTGACAGACAACACAAGTCTGAACTGGTGTATGTAAAAGTATGTTATTTTGTATGTTATTAATTATTGAAATGAAAGAGGAGTGAATAGTTTTCATTAAATAAATATATTTAATGTGAAATTCAGTCAATAAGGTAACCTATCCTAACGTAAGGGAATATTAGAAAATTAATATACTAGCTAGCAAGATTTAATATGCAGTAATATAAGTATACAATTATTTGTGTCGAAAGAGCTGTGGTATTACCCGCGAAATTGTGATTCCTTGACAATTTAAGGGCTTATAATGTCGACTCAGAATATGTAAGTTATCGCTAGAATCAAATATCCATATCCCGAAATTATGCGTGAAAGTATATATGTAGAGATATACGCAGTCATATACATACAAACTTTCGCTTAGAGTCAATTAACATTAGTGAAAAAAAATCTATCTCCGATTTTTAACCGACTTCCAAAAAAACAGGAGGAGGTTCTCTATTCGACGCGTATATTTTTTTTTTTTTTTGTGTGTTTGTTCCGCGATTTCTTTGTAATCATGAATGGAGCATTTTAAAATTCTTGTTTCATTAGAAAGCGGATATTCGCGAAGTGGTCCCATGTCAAGGAAATCAGGATCTGATGATGGGATCCAGGATAAATCGAGGAAAAACCCGCAACAATGTAGGCTGGGGTGTCGATTGACATTATTAAAAGTAAAACTACCTGTGACCCGGGTTTTGCTCGCGATATTAATGATACCAAAAGAATTTCTGGATGAAAATTTTTTGGCTGTATTCTTTCGTATTTAAATCAAATGCTGTTCACAATTCATGGGTTTTAGATATAAAAATGTCCTGTTTTTTAATTCGTTAACACACACTGAAATAAACCCAAACCTACAACATTTTTTAAAAATGTTTTTTTATACTATTATAGGTACCTATTACACATATATATTCAGTGCATTTTCATAAAACTTTAGTAAAAAAAATATTATTTAGATATTACAAACAAACACTGCACCAGATTAGATTGTATATATTATTTTAATTAATAAATAGACAGTATAAACGTCATCCTCTATTTTCGTTTTTATTTTGACTTTGGTTAATTTTCTAAAAAGTTCTTATACCTTTGCGGTTATAAAGAAGTTTTGTAATAAAATTATGGTTTAATTGGGACATATTGGGACGATGAAGTTAAAAAGAAGTAGGTAATAAAATGCAGGGTTGTGTTAGATTATAATGAATCATGTGTAACATCAGCTCATGGGACAGGATTCAAGCGGTACCCGTTGAGGTTGAACTGCTCGACACTTATAGAGCAGCGAAGAAATACCTGCAAGAAGCTATAGCCCTCGCAACTCTCGCGGCAATCGTGGGAAACGACCTCTCCTTGCCAAATGTAGTCTCTGCTATGGTGAGCGAGGAGAGGTCTTGGATTGGAGTGTCCACCTTTTGTGAGGTCGTACTCTCGCAAAAAGAAGCTGCGGAGAGAGAGCGCGAAGCCCTCTCCACTAACACTATCCGCAGCAGAAGGTTGGGCAGACGGAGACGGGACTACCACTATGCAACCACCATACGCCCGAACTGCGGCAGTGATCCCCGGGGGGAGATCCACTGCCGCCATATAGGCGCGCGGTACTTTTCGGAGGGGGTGACTCAACATCTGTCGCCTAGAGCTACATTCTAGCTCAGAGGAGAAACCCTTAACAGGGTAGAGGCGCTGTCCGGGATCGTAGTAGCGTACAGCTGCGTTTCTTCCGGTTTCGGCCATAAGCGCAGAGGTGGCACACCAAGGGGTTTTAGTCGGTAAGCGCGTCGCCGCTCTATCTTTGCGGCGCGGAGTCCGACATACCCTGTCGTTCCCCTGGACAAAAGCCCCTGGAAAGACAAGTCTTCCTCCCACAAAAAAAAGGATTCAAGTGATCCACGAGTCAAAAGCTCTTCTGGAGGAAAATTTAAGCGTCTTTTGTTGAAGGAGACTTGCTTCCCACTAAAAAGTTTAAAATAAAGTTAATTTAAAAAATAAAAAACCGACTTCAGCACTAAAAAGTAAGAAAATAATTTAAAATAAACGATATTATTAATACATATTTTCAATTTATAATTAGTATCTTTTGAAGTCGGTGACAGCCAAAGCCTTCATTAATATTATAGGCGCGTCTCGTGCTATCTTATAAGGAAAAAAAAAACTATCCTGGGCTGGCACTGACTCCAAAAGTTACTAATTATAAATTGAAAATATGTATTAATAATATCGTTTATTTTAAATTATTTTCTTACTTTTTAGTGCTGAAGTCGGTTTTTTATTTTTTTAAATTAACTTTATATCCTATATCAAACACCAATTCAGAATTGATTAAAACAACATAAAAAAGTATATAAAGTAGTATATAAAAAGCTAAAATTCAATAACACAGTCCCCTATAAAAAGTATATGGGGTAGTTATTTTAAATACACACTTTCTTTCGGATTAAAAGTAATATAAAATCGTAAAGCAACGTTGTTTCTCACAAAGAGTATTGTTAACAAAAATTATATCAATTAGAGAGACGTCCAGTTTTATATTTAGGGACGTTAGGAGAACGTTAAATTATTTACGATGTACGGATAAATTCTTTTTGTTTGTGTTTTTAAAGTTCATGATATAAGTGTTTGGTTTCTACTTTTATAGTAATTCCACTTTTGTTTTCATTATTCCTACTAATAGTGACTATACTTTTTTCAACAAGGTTTATAGTGACATTGAAAATTGCCCTGAGTTTTCGTATTTGTAGAATTCCTTGAAACTTTTAACTTATTTGAACACTAGCAGTACTTCATAATTATTTCCCAATTCATTTCTAACGTCGTGGAAATGTTGGTGTTAAAAATATTCTACTTGTAATAAATATGTTACTAGTTATGAAAATATCCAACAAATTATGTCACCAAAATCGCTCCATTATTTTTTATGTGAGAAAGTACAAAATATTCTCTAATGAAATAAAATTAAAAAGTTTGAACTTTAAAACACTTTTTGCCGTGGTTGTATTTTGTTTTACATTTTCTGACGTTTCGGATTCTTTACAGAACCCGTGATCACAAAAGAAGATTGAAGAAGTTTTATTTCAATGTGTAGTGTTCGTGTAAATCAAAGATATCAATAGTTAGAACTTTAGTTAAGAGTGAGGAAATGTTTTCAAATATTCCACCACTACATTAGTGTTTCTATTAAATTATTTTATCCTGCTAGTGGAAATAAGAATTTAATAGAAACACTTAGCTAATCTACGGTATTAATATTTGAGAGTTATATTGAAATAAGTAATAAGTTTCCGTTGCATTCTGTTGAACATTTCTGCAACATCCAGTGCCGAATAAAACATTCATCACTGCGCTTATAACGGACAACGACAAGTGTATATTCTACTTTATACATTGATTGATAATTTAGAGTGGATAATCCAGCTTATTAAAAGATAACTTTTATTTATGGACAGTATTCCGCAGTAAGATCTTCCTAATTTGGACTCTTAGTACGTGCCTTACTCATCCTACTATTCAAAACCTGCAGAAATGTAAGGAGACAGATTAGTTGATAGTTTGTGGGTACCGCATTATCTGCAACTATGGCATATGTACATTACTGCCTGCCTAGCATGACTGTGCGTGATAAATGATATAGACACCACGAAATAATATCGAATTCGCGAGCATGATCAAATGAATATGGCGTAGTACCATTTGATAAAATTAAATATGGCGGCTATATTTATTATATTTTGACAGTTGGATATCAATAAATAGCTATATCGATTTCGCGAGCATGACCAAATGTCATAAAATTAATCATGTGGTAAAATTAAATATGGTGGGCATTTTTATCAAATTTTGACAGTTGGATGTCAATAAATCGCTGTATCTATCGCGTTTTCGAAGTCATGCTAGCCTAGCTGGTATTAGAAGATCAGGAAGAAGCTAATTGGACTTTAGACCTCATACCTACCGATCCTATGAAATGCAGGTGTTACTACGATTCACACGAATAAATTTATCAAAGCAGTATATAAATGCTCACTAATAACATAATCAATGTGGTGTATATATGTCTTTCAGAATTACCACCTTGATTTTTATTCTAAAAAGTTTTATTAAATTATCCTATTGGTTTAATTTACAAAGAAATTGAATTAAAACAATGCCGCATCAAATCCGTTTATACATCTAAGCAAATGGTCTCGTTGAAAACATCTATAAATCCGGGAAAGACGAAGTAAGACATCCAATTTTCTCTAAAGCCAGAGTCCACTTGAGATCTTTGTCGTGATGAATAGAGCGTTCAGGAAACAAATCTCTTTTGTGTGTTATACTATACCGAAATGACCGACCCTTCTTGATATTTACTTACAGAGTACCTACTCAAACGTTTTGTTAATCTGAAACTTTGAAGTTTAAAGCATTGTTCAGTACTTGGAACTGCTGTTTGGTCAATACAAAATGAGTAATTATGGGAAGCTTTACAAACTAAAGTTTGTTTGATATTGTCATGAAATTTTCGTGATGATGTATTATTCTGAGTTTGATTAATTTTTAAGTTAAGTTATGTAAACATTATGGAATTAGTTTAACTTTGGTAAGGTTTATCTCTGTTAGTACAAAACTGAATTATCTACAATAAGTTTGTATCTCTCATAGTTTCATTTTGGGAGTCATATTAGATCCTATCTTTGAAGCACTAAAGATTTGTAATGTATTGGATTCGTTATTTAAGTGGTAATGGCCAAATGACTAAGGCGTAGTCAATCTACGAGTCAATTCGTGAGTTCAATACCCACTAATTACTCCAGATTCACACAATAAACAACAATTTTGTAAAACAAAAAAAAAACCTCTTAATGCTTTGCGGTATGTACTCGTAAGTACCTATACGATAAATAAATAATAGAACAATTTATAATACAGTTACACAATTGTACCTACATTCGGTAATTACAGCTCAACACGGTAAGTAATTACCTATCTTAAAAAATAATAGAAGGAACTAACGCCTTAGAAAAAGACTTCAAGTGTGATATCATAGTCAGAAAACTACACCTACACCTATCTTATATTAATACAACACGCTACATCGACATCCCATAACCGGCCAATCACCCGTAAAATTCACCACACAAACTGTTATCGAAAAGCCAATGACTTTATTTTATGACGCATTTAATAATTGGAAGGTAAACCGATTTTAATAAAAATATAGCTATGTTCTGTGGTCTTGCACATATTAGTAAACTTATGTTATGAAAGTACAATAGTTTAATGCGTTTTGGTGATCTGAAACTATTACCATGTTTGGCAAATAACAAACATGCGTCGCTCGAGTCAGAAATTGAAACCTGTTAACACAAGTCAAATTCAACAGAGAAATAGAACTGAATAAGATCGAGACTAAAATAAATCCAAAGGAAAATATTTCGTACAATATTCTTAGAAACTTTTCCAAACATTAAAAATAGCGTTTTAAAAATGTTCTTCTATATGCAGTATCTGTTCTCCAATATTTACAAGTCATAACCAACAAAACTTCAGTAGCAGCAAAACAAAAAGCACGCACAAACGTTGGATATAAAAACAAAAGTTAAAAGCCTTTGACTAAAAAACTACCAGCTATAAAATAAGTGTGGATGCAGTTGAAAGCGGGCCGAGTCAAATGTGGGAGCATGTTCGTAGGATTGAACATTTGCCGGCTCCCACGGGCTTTCTGACCCCGGATATATTTCGGTACGACGGGTAGGTAATGTGAAATGTTACTTTTTTCAACGACACAGCACCAGAACGTTTCGTTAATGGAGTTTTGGTTGTGTGAATGAATTTTAATGTGGATTTTTAGTGAATATTTCTCGTGTTTTTGGATCTTAGGACTTAGTTTATTTGAGTCGGGTTTTTTATAGATAATTGTATAACGTGTATATCATAAGACGCTGTAATCAATTAATGTCAGACTATTATACGTCCATGTGATCTAGGTGATCCGGGAGATCGTTTGCTATTGAATCTCTATGGGACGTTTACTTTGCTGCAAGATGTAAATATAATTAAACATCAAAATATTTTTGATTAGGTAGACTCCTAACTACATTCAAAATATACCTAACATGTACTATACTGCTAATATCTAGTGATAAGTAACAACAAAGTGGATTACACAAAAAGTTTCTCCATAAAATAACATGTGACAACTTTCATGGTGATCGGTCAAACGGTGTCTGTGAAGTTTATTCGTTTCATCGAGGGTATCAAACTACATCCAATTCAGTAATTTACTGGCCGTGTCTTGTGCTTTTGGCTATACTGTTTCGAAAATTCTCTATATGTACTCAAATGCCTGCTTAGAAGCTTAAAGGTCAGTATTCAGATTTTTACTATATTAGCTGAAATTTGGGATAAAATGTAGCCTGCTAAACACTTAGAAGGCAAATGTTGCATCCTTACAGCGAAACCACTTTCGTAACCAGTCCATTTGGGCTTAGGATTATCTTCCATATTTAAAACATTTACCTCTAAGTTATCATAGAATACAAAAAATCAGATACAATAAAAATACGAAAAAAAATAAAAACGTCTAAAAATTGCCATTGAAACGCCCAGTCTGACGAGTGACGCCTGTCAAGTGGTTGGGCTAAATGCGTGTTATGTATTCTATTCCATATTTTGAAGAGGTTAGAAGAGGCTTAAGTAATGCTCGTTGTCCAGTGCTAACCACGGATTACTTACGAGTATGTATGGTTAAGCAACGTCTGGAATCGTCACAAAAATTATGGGTAGACTTTACCGAAGATGGTTATAATTTTATCCCCTTGCTTCGAAGAGTACAATAAGTGGTCAAACAAATCCAGTTGTTATACTTACAGCATTGAGTGTAACTAAAGATAGCAAAAATTTAAAAAAATCTAACTTGAGTTTAACCGAAAATGACGTTGCGTAGTTGCAGTCACTCCACAAGTAATACTAACAAAAAGCAGTCCTTTTGACATAGGGCTGTGACTTGAGTGATAATGAGCTGTGCTCCAAGGGATTAACCAATGGAAACAGCAAATTTAATCTCCTATTAACCCCTTAGGGATTGGACTTTCAACTATCCCTTTTGAAATTCCTTTGGATAAATTCCTTTGCTTCTTTTCCTTATTTTTTTTTCATTGTCAACATTGCCTGTCAATCACCGTGCCAAAGTTTTATTAAGTAAATAAAAAATGTTTTTGTATTCATATTTTTGTGAAATATTTATCACTGACCCAGCGGATAGGTGTGATGCTGTCATGCGAATATGAGAGACGTTTAGAGTCCTCTGACTAACAGAAAATTATGCCAAGAGACTTCAATATAAGTATTTGAATTGTGAATGCTTTGTTGTGAACTATCACTTATTTATATATAAAACAACGGGATGTTCGTACGTACTATAACGTATAATGTCGTACGTTTCGTTTAATAATAAAATATCACTTACTTGTTAAGCTTCAAATCGATATAAACACATAAATAAATCTTTCTTTTCAAGAGCCAGTACAAAGAGCATTTAACCCACTAGATAGTTATCTAACAATCAAAGAACTTCATGCAACTGAAATCATAAGATAAAACACAACCCCCACACAAAAGGCTGTCATATCATCCGATCACAAAACCAAAATCAAACCTTTTAAATAATCAACCCGTATCTGTCCATATAAAAACAAGCCCATCATTTGAAATCTCACAAACACGTTAAAACAAATTACTCCCGTTTTGAAACGTCAATTGAATTGATAAAACGACCCAATACGAATGGTGCTTGAATAAAACGTCACGAGTGATTTGGTTGGACAAAGCAGATTTGTCCGGTTAATCTGCGATTAATCCGTCACCAGATGTGTGTGATGAGGGTCCGAGTGGTGGGACAGTACGATAATTGTGGTGTTATGATATCGTCGTATGACCGGATAAGAGACGCTCGCGGCGCAAATGGAAGACGGAGCGGTTTCTAGAAAGTTATAAAAAGAAGGAAAGATTCTGAGGTTTGCTGTATGAATTATTGTGTAACGAAATCTTGTAATTATTTTCTAAAAATAATAAGTTACTAAGCTAGATTACATACAGGCGGGATCTAATTGAGTGAAAAACTATTCAAATTCAATTTAAATACCAAAGACATAGAAGACAAGTTTAACTAAGTAAGTTTGTATATCATTCCTCTAGATTAATAAAAAAAAAAATGTACTGTAAAGTAGGGATGCATGCGTTTTTCTATATCCAAACAAAAATAGATACATTTTTAATATTTTCCAAACTTAAACCCAAAAAAAAAACAAAGATTAAAGGTCATGCCCCAGTAGACAAGAAGTTGACATAAATTCCGTCCCGAAACAATTTCCAAAGTGACAATGTTGTCTTGAGACCGCCCTCTCAACATCTACATTGATTGATTATATCTCACACAAATATTTGTAGGACACTTGGTATTTTTATACATTGTTGCTAGTTGTATTTGAATTGGTCTTTACGATAAGTTTGTGATGTATGTAAGTTTGTGGAAGTGGTCAGTTTTCTGAAATTAGATTTAATTTCAGTCCTTTGTACGTACTTCAAGTTAGAATGTTGAGGGTTTTAACTATCTAACTTCTTTTAAATAAGTATCAAATACTTTAAGTCATAAAAAGGCTAAAAAAAAGGCTTCTAAAACATATTTCAAAGGACCATTTTATTTAAAATAAATTTTCATCTTCCTTATGTTGTTTCTCACTATTTAATAATGTTTTTTTAGAACAAAGCTGAAAAACATTTTTTGTCAAAAACCTAACACAAACCAAAGATACAAAATAATAAAACAAGAACCACGACCAAACCGACAACCAATAACAAAACAACCACGTTCAAAAAACCTCTAATTTTTGAACATCAATCCTTTTACGAACAAACTGCGCGCTGTAAACGTAAAATAGAAACAGGAATCCAACGTCCGTAATAATTCCGTTCAGTAGGCACAGAGGCATGCACTCGCTTAGTTGAATAATTCAAATATTCAGCTTGGACACTCGCGAAAACAAGTAAAGTAAACGCGCCACTGTGCCGGGCGAAAAAACAAAATGTTTCAACAACAAAGTATGAGTTCATTATTCTGTTTGACTGTACATTTGATATGATAACAGCGCTAGAACAGTTGCCTCTGTGGCTGGACTGTTGACAATCGAAACTGCACACAAACTGCATTTTGTAGTAGACTTTGCGACTGTTTGCAGGAAATATGAACGTTCAACATTGGATAGGGTGGGAATCGTCTGCTAAGTTCTTTTAAAGGGAAAATATAGAGGTGGAAATACGAATTTTTGCAGCTAGCAAACAGGGGCTGTCACTTTTATTGATTAGAAGTAGTTAAACTAGATTGGGACTGAAACAGAATGAATCATAGTTTAACTAAATTATTTTTTTAAACTTTTATCTTGATCTGTTGTATAGGAGAGAGTATACAATTTATAATAAACTAGCAGCGCCCCGCGGTTTCACTCGCGTAGTTCCCGTTCCTATAGGAATTTTGGGATAAAACATAGCCTATGTTCTTTCCCGGATCATAAGCTACCCCTGTACAAAATTGAATAGTAGGAATATTAGTACACAGAACAGTCACAGATTAATCAGATTTTGTTATAAGTTGTTATTGGAAATTTGAACACGATTTTAATTCAGTCTTAAAAAATACATTTTTAAAGGTTTTAGTGGGTACAAATACCTTTGTAAAATATGCACGGGACACTTCACTAAAATTTAGAGAAAAATGAAAATAAAAATTCAAATATTACTGTTAAAAACTTACATTATATGCACATATTTTGTCTCCAACAATTGCTTCAAGACAAAATATCTCGTATGTATGCTTTCGTATGCAATTTCTCTTAATAGTTCACTCAAGATGAAACCCACGATTCTATTTCACATTTACTGCATTTATATTCTTTGTTCTTTTGTTAAAATATTTGCGTTGCTCTTAGAAAACTTTAGTTTAGTTTACAAATAGGGTAACACTTTATATAGGTAGTTTTTGAAAAATGTATTCAAAATCACCTCAGCCACGACTTTTTTCGACCACTCGCCTTGGCTCAATTGGAAGAGTAGTGCTACGGTTCAGCACGGTTCCGGGATCAAGTCCTGGCGGAGGCGAAAATTATGATTGCATTTTTCAAAATCCTAAAAAAATGTGTACCTAAGTACACTATAAAAATAAATTCAATTAAATTGTTTTCAAACTAAAACTTTATTATGAAGAGGAAAGCTTTGCAAGCTTGCGACGAATAGGCTCCGAAAACGAAAACAAAAGATAGTGATGCATTCATATTTGGTTTATTTAAATCCATTTCCTAAATTTTTATTTAGCTTATAATTTGCATGAGTACACTATACAGTGCGTTGAAAATAATCAGTACTAAAAAAACTGTATGACCTACTTTTTGACTTTCGAATTTTCGAGTTTTCGACATTTTTCTCGACACTCGACACCCGACACATGAGACTCATACATATATCTGTTATGTGATAATCAATAAAGAATTTGAATTTTCAATTTGACTCAACTAGAGACTCGAGTTTCGTTGGCCCGTTGGCCCGTCTGGTGAGGTCCGGCTCGTGAATACACCGGGCCGTGGGACTCCTGCTTAGTACGAAATTAGAAGCAAATTTTATCCAACACGAAACAATAACACAAAGAAATCAAACAAGTAAAACGAGTATAGAATAATTAATTTTTGTTCACGTGAAATAATTGAAAGATGGAAATTCAATCAGAAGCTGATTGTAATAAGGTAATCCTCGGTACAATACTGGACCGGGTGGATTACCTACGTCCTCGGCGGTTGGATACAATGGGCCGTTTTAATTTCGTATTTTTTGTCTCTTTATACGTTTAAGCTGGATGATTTATATGAATGGTAATGTTACTTTCGGTGAGTAGCATTATCTTTCATTGATTTATGAGGTTTGTCTGCAGTTTTTTTTAAAGCAACTAGGTATCCTGTCATTTCAGAAACATAACATAACATAATCATTCACTACATCATCTCATTATAGTAACTGACCCCTAACTAAGCTCGAAGCTTGTATCTAGGGTATCAGAAACTACGCACACACTCATTCACACACACACAGAGACAAACATTTGTGGTTCACACAAATATTCACCCCGCACGGGAATTGAACCCGCAACCTTACGCATGGCAGTCCGGCATGGTGACCACTCTGCCATCTAGGTCGTCTTAAACTTATCATCTTTACTATACGCGTGCCTTGTTAGCCCCTTCAACTAATCTAACTATTATATGTATTTGAGTCTGTGTACCAGTGCCTACAAAAACATTGATCCGTTTCTATTTTAATCAGATCGCACCATCTCTGGAGACAAACCTTCTTTAAATGATAGAAAAGAACTCACGGAATGGAATTTATAATTTTTTACCTTGAACATTTATTTACTAATTTCAATTACAAAGGTAAAACCAAAATGATTGAATTAACATAATAACTTATTAAGAACAAAATGAATAACAACATGGTCGAACTGAGCCCACAACATTTATCAGAACAGGCAGAATCATTACCAACACAATCTTAACCATCATTAACAGTTTTATACGCAACAGTTAAGAACCCAAAATTGAAAACATTACCCAAACAAGTAACCCGTAAACGCGAAGCATCTCATTCTGTGGGTACAAAATGAAACCGAGACAAAAGTGGTATAAAAATTACATTCCTACTGGACAAATTGCACAGCATTCACATTAACTCATTCAAAAAGACTTCTAAAAACTCGGGATTCCATATTAGCGTCGAAAGTCTTGGTTTAACGTTAAACCAGACTAGAAACTTGTTTTAAGCACATGTGTAATTCAGGTAATGATCAAAGCCCGTCTTCTTTTGTCTTATTTCGGGAGGTTGCAGCTGAAAACCAGCGCTGTCTAGTACCCCGGTACTGGTACAGCTATAGCTAAGCTGTTCACCCTTTGTCAAAAATTAAGTAATATTTTTTCAGCAACCACTGTATGTTTTTTTTATTTATCTTGTTTTTGACTGACTTGTTTTTGAATGTGAATCAACCACCTAGGCTAACTTTAGTTCTAAAACGCTAATATCGATAACTTCTAAATTCAAGACCGTCTTAACCCCGGTTTTGTTAAACTAGCTTTAAACCCTTAGCGCTAATAAGGAACGAGATGTTTAACTGAGGAAGCGAGGTTAGTTCACAAATAAACGATGAGATGTAGGTCGCAGCTGTGACATGTACTTACGTGCATGTGGTGCTTGCAATGAAATGGAAAAATTAAATTATGACGCAAATTATATTTTAATGACGTAAATAGGAATATGGTCACTAAGCTGGACTGCCTAATAGAGGTTTGTGGATTTGATTCTCAGGCAAGGTAATTTTTGTATCATCGTATTTTTTTTGTCTGGGTGTGCGTTGTTTTTACACGCTTTTTATTAGCTTCACCTGTATGTTTGTATGTTAGTATGTTTGTATGTTTGTTTGTAACCGACTTCTTTGGGCGCTATTTTGACCCACTTTAAACGGCCAGATTTCGTTCAAACTTTGTAGATTTATTGAGGACCGATGACAATACACTAATTTGATAAAATTATTCCATTTTTCAATTTGCAAATTAAAAAAACAAGCTATTATAAATAATCCAAACTAAAAAGTAGAAAATAAATTATAGTTTAAAAAAACTAAAAAACACGCTTTTTATAGAAAACCGAACTAAAAAATAGAAAATAAAAAAAAAGCGTGGGGTGCTTTTTAAAATATTGACACCATGCACCCCACGCTTTTTTTTTATTTTCTATTTTTTAGTTCGGTTTTCTATAAAAAGCGTGTTTTTTAGTTTTTTTAAACTATAATTTTTAATCGAAGTGTCTAGTCGTCCAGTAATTCGGACGAATAAAGTTATATTAGTCGTCCGAATTACTGGACGACTAGACAGTATTTTATATTAAACGTCCATTCTAGCGGACGCCTAGCAACAGCCGTTTTTAATAGCATTCTATAATTGAAGAAGACTAGGCTATATATTCGTAATACTACCTAAAATACATAATATGAGAAAGAAATCGCAGCATCGCACGGCATTGTAATACACATTGAAATAAAATTATTGCTAATACAAATATCCATTATAAATGTTCAAAGAAATATACCTAAAGGCACTGCAATGTACTTAAATAATTTAACAGTTAATACATACTGTCGTATTCACAAAGATATAAAACGAATTCAAATTAAGCCTTTAGGCTCTATCTGCCGTGGGTTTGCAATCTTAAATTACACAGGCATTTTTTAATATAAATATGTATCTATTTTAAGTATATTAATTTGGGATTTTTTTTAATGTGTGTAAAGAATAAGTACATCTCTTGCCCTTTTAAACCCCGAACTAAAAAGGGGGGTTATTAGTTTGACGTGTCTATGTGTGTATGTGTGGGTGTGTGTGCGCGTGTGTGTGTCTGTGTGTGTATCTGTCTGTCTGTGGCATCATAGCTCCCGAACGGATGAACCGATTTCAATTTAGTTTTTTTTTTGTATTAAAGGGGACTTACGTGCGAGAGTTCTTAGATATGTTTGATGAAAATCGGTTGATCCGTTTAAAAGTTATGGGGGTTTGAAAGTAATTGTGTTGGGGGTTTATTATTTTTTTTATTTAATTATACTCCAGGGGTACGCATTTTAATATAAAGCATTTCCTCAGTGACGAAAGGGTGTTACGATGCCATCCTTCGTATTGTTGTATTTCTTTTTATGTCACTAGTTTTAGAGAGCTTTTTTTCTCAAATATATTTCAAGTAGCAAGTGATTTGATGACGACCTCGATGGCAGAGTGGTCACCATGCCGGACTGCCGTCGATCCGTCGGGTTGCGGGTTCGATTCCCGCGCGGGGTGAATATTTGTGTGGACCACAAAGGTTTGTCTCGGTCTGGGTGTGTGTGTGTGAATGAGTGTGTGCGTAGGGGTGCGCCAAAATTCACCTAAAATTTCAACTCCGATAATTGGAAATCCGAAAATTTTCTTCCTAACATTTTTTATCCTAACAATCGCAACTCCTAAAATCTTTGTCACTAATGTTTTAATTCCGAAACATTCAACTGCATAAAGTCAGTAGCAATAAACATCTTATACACTTTTATTTGTTTTCCTATATTTTCTCAACATAACCATCGTTCATACTATTATTCAAAGTCATATCTTTTTTGTTTAGATTTATTTTTATTTATTATAATCAATATTATATACATAAATTTTTCGTAACTTTGTTTTTACATAACATGTAGGTATAACATATAACGCACGAGCCGAGCGAGCAAAACCAGAGTCCTGCTCCAATCATTCAGTCAAGTTCCAGTAACGAATCGGTCCTATTCCTAATTATTGATGTAGGTTATGTTAGAACTGTGACCCCAACGCACAAGCCGAGCGAGCGTAGCGAGCGTGCCGCGGCAGCGGCCGGCGAAGTGCCAGAACCGAATTGGTCCTTTAGTTATGGTTATGGTAAACTCCCAGGCCATAAGCATAACCGTAAACGAGTCGTATAATAATCATTAAAACTATAAATATCATCTTCTACCCACATATATTTTTTATAACACTTGGTAAATGTTTCTTTCTGAGCATGAGTGAAAATATTATGGTAAGTATGTTTAGGGATAAAAGCGTTATGATAAAAAACAGTAGGAGTTTAAATATGTTTACATTAACGATGTTAGTAATTAAAATTTTCGGACACATCAGTGTTATGAGCATCGTCGGTAGCACTACAAATAGTATGAATTAAAACTTTAGGATGAAAATTTTTAGGAAGAATGATCATTCGGACTACAAATAGTTAGGAAAAACATTTTCGGGTAAAGAACTTTAGGTGAGCCAATATGGACCCTGTGCGTAGTTTCTGATACCCTAGATACAAGCTTCGAGCTTAGTTAGGGGTCAGTTACCGTAATGAGATGATGTAATAAATGATTATGTTATGTAATGTTATTTTAAGGTGCATTTATTTCAATTTCAATAGCTCTCATTCTTTATGTAGATCTCTACTACTAATGTTGATAATAATATCTACTACTTTTATTTAATTATAGAATCAAAAAAAAATATTTCTTGATAATACGTATTAATTTATACCAAAATCCTATCAGATAGTGTTGGAATCTAGTCAAAGACACCGATAGTTACCAAATAACTCAATTTAGTGTAACTATCATTAATTGAGCATCTTAATGAAGTGAAATATTCACGATTGGAGCCCAGCTGTCTTACAAGCAAACATTTGTTGGAATGATTTATTTACTAGCTGTTGAGGTCGAGCGGACTATGTTCATCTCAAACGAACCGCCATCGCTGTTGTGATTGAAAATGGTAATTCACTCGAGACAGATAAATAGTTGACTATAAATAACGAGATGAGATTTCCCGTTGGTTAGTGCGAAACTGTGTTAAATGTTTAGTGTTTCTTTCGTATTACGAGTAGCTGTGCCTTGCGGTTTTACCCGCATTGTTTCTCGATCCCGTGGGAATTTCGGGATAACGTATATCCTTCCTCGGACCATAAGCTACCCCTGTACCAAGTTTCAAGTCAATCGGCTAATTTATTACTGCGGTCACTTATAGTAGACATAATATAACATTAAATTTAAAATTTTAAAAACCCCCAACACAATTACTTTCAAAGCCCCATAACTTTTAAACGGGTCAACCGATTTTCATCAAACATGTTTAAGAACACTCGCACGTAAGACCCTTTAGTATAAAAAAAAACTAAATTGAAATCGGTTCATCCGTTCCGGAGCTATGATGCCACAGAATCTGCAAGAAAGTCTTAAAAAAAAAACAATTTATAATTTTTGCGTCGGGGGTTAAAAATAGTGAAACATATCTTATTTCTTTGTTCTTAATTTATTAAGTTGCAGAAATAATTTCAATTATAGAAATATCGTATCAGAATTCATTCACTCCGTCCAACTCCACAAAAGTAACCCGCAACGAGTATTATTTTAATACAACCACAAATAAACAAAGCCAATATAAATCCTACTAATATTATAAAGGCGAAAGTTTGTATGTATGGATGTTTGTTACTCTTTCACGCAAAAACTACTGAATGGATTTTAATGAAACTTTACAATAATCTTGCTTATACATCAGAATAACACATAGGATACTTTTTATCCCAAAATTCCCACGGGAACGGGACTACGCGGGTGAAGCCGCGGGGCGCTGCTAGTATGTATATATTTCCCAATACAATCATTAATTCAGCTTAATTCCTTTCTTTAACTTTTTAAGTAATCCCGGAAGCACTTCGGGAAACAATGTTAAGTGCCAAGTTACTTCGCCATTTCTTTTTACTGTCTATTAACAACCCCAATGTTCGGATAAGTATGTTTTGAATTGATGTTTTGTTCATTGAAAGGAACGCTCGGATCTATGAAACGTTGGATTTAGGAGAGAGTTATTCTCTGGTAACTTCTAAGAATCTTTGAACTTCTAGGAATGTTTGAGTGAAGGTTTTTGTGCGTAGTTTTGATAGTCAAATATTTTATACCAGTTCAGCAGAATTTGTTTGTGTGAAGCTGAAATATTAGTGAAGCTCTGTATTTTTAAAGTTAAAAAAAGACTCCTGTCTTCCTAAAAACTCATATGAGTTAGCGCGACGCGAATTAATAAGTCCATAAAATATCTGCAACGCTTAGTTAATCAAAAGGAACTAATGTTGCATTTTCCTATAACAATAAACTCTGGCTTTTCTATAATTTTATGCCATAATTCTATATATTAGGTAACGAATTGTATAAGCACTTTTATTTGTTCACAAAAACACTACCCAAGAATTAACTCCAATTTAATTAGGTAACATGAAAAAAAGTGAAAAACATTGAAATACTTTCGTCAATTTTACCTTTCATAAAGTAAATTGTAGTGCTTGAGTTACACAAGAAGCTTAATTATAAGAGGCGAAGCGCTGTTTGTCTCGATTGTACAGTCTTTCATTATGCTAGTACAGTTACAAAGAAAATACAGAGTTGATGGGCCGACAACAAGCTTACCATGTAGACGTAGTTTTGTTAAATATTTTATACTTTGAATATAAGATATTTTTGTAGTGTTTCATATTGAATCAAACTTTTTGTCCTAAAATGTTGAGTTTTGAGTACAACCCCGTTTGAGGTAATATATGATACCACCACTTTTTTAAATAAAGTTGAAAACGTCTTTATTTTCTACTTAATTAAATGTACTATTTATACAAGAACAGTATGTTCAGTAAAGTTTCACATACGCTGAAATTCCTGAGTGATTATTTCAATATTTATTCGTCAGATGGCGCTGTATACCATCAGATTAGGATATTGAAATAATTAACTACTTCATACAGATTTTATTCGCGGTTTCAATTTTGTATACTTATTATAAAACAATTAAAAAAAAATAAAAAACCCCCAACACAATTACTTTCAAACCCCCATAACTTTTAAACGGGTCAACCGATTTTCATCAAACATGTCTAAGAACACTCGCACGTAAGTCCCCATAACGAAATTGAATCGGTTTATCCGTTCGGGAGCTATGATGCCACAGACAGACAGATACACACACAGACACGTCAAGCTTATAATATAGCCTGTATGGGAGGCTGTATAACATCTCGCTACTATCAACAAAAGCAAATCAGTCCAAAAAGCGGAGCACAGACAGTTCAAAATAAAATAACCCCCATTAATAATCAATTAAAATCACATTTGTATAAACAAAAAAATAACCCTAACTTATCCGCATAAAGTTTGAAATACAACGTCTTATTTCGGTTGGTGTGCCAAATTTTAGTAAATATTCAATCCGCTAGTATCCACTGTTGTACTGTACAAAGTAAGTATTTGGATATACGCAAAACAAGATTAAATTTGGCAACATTTCAAAATAGACAAACTTGGTCGTGTTTTACATATGTATAGATGTACCTACGTATGTATATAAGCTAGGTTTTCTCTCAGAACAGATATGGAAAACACTAAAAAGTGTTTTGAAGTGATAAAATTTTAGTTAGGTTATATAAATGTTTCCAAACTTAAGTTTAAACATAAATGTTTATCGAATTTAAAAACATGGATAGAACAGACCTATTTAATATGTTTTTTTTTGTTTTAAAGTGCTGAGATTAATGAGGCAACATTGTATTCAGTTATATGTATATATTATCTGCTTTTGCCCAGCTCCGTAACTTCCAATCGTAGTTTTCCCAAAAAATTAGAAAGATTTAGATTTAACCAATAACCATAAAATGTGTCTGCAAAACGTACAAGACGACATTCACTTCAATTAAGTAATAAATATAAGTACCAAACAGCTCGCATAGAAAATAAATAATAAAAAAGTAAAATTTCATTCACCCTCTCAAGAGCTTCGACCTTTTATAATTATCACGTAACTCATTACAATGTTAAAGAAATTAATGTTTATATTCTTAAGGGTTCTTCTCAAAGTGGAGATAAATAATAAATAAGGCACATCATTCATTGGGATCACGTCTCCTCACTGAATCTGGGAACCAAACTGCCCACATAGGAATACGGGACTGCCATGAAGAAATCTACTTATAGAATATACATTTTTATAAAATTTTCAGTGTTTGTACTAAAATTCTTGCAAAAGGTAGTGATTTACCAATATTATAAAGATTTTTTGGTGTATTCGATAGGTCGGAAAATAGGTCGTATTATATTTCAAAACCTATGCCATATGCATTTATTTTCATTCAAATAAAGGTGACTCACGTCAAAAACATTTTTATGTAATAACAACATCTAGTTATTCGTACTATCTAAAAAACCATCTGACCTTTAAGTTATCAAAGAGATTCGTTCAAATAATGTGAACAGTACTTGATCAGACAGACTCTCCAAATTAGACTTTAATTGATATTTGAATGGTCCAAATTACTTTGTTCGATCTTTTTAAGTTCCTTTGTAGTTAGAGGAGCGTAGGGGCTGTCTCTGCCACTTGTTTTAGTTGAAAAATGGTACAGAATAGAGACGCCGATAAATCACGAGTCTGTTCTTTATGTCAGGGTATGTACAGACGCAGTGACAGGATAGAAATGCGCTCGGATTTTGTACATGTTTTGTTATACAATATTTTTTGATTATTTTAAAGAAAGCTGTATGTTTTCTTGCTGGTTTTGTATTTTTGTTTGAAGTTAATGAAAAAACATGTATTTTAGTGTAAAATCCAACTTTAATTAATCAAATTACGTAGTTATTCGATTTCTGTGCTTTTTTTTACCTAAGAGCATATAATTTTTCCAATAAATCAATTATACTATATGAATTATTCTATCATCAACATCCCCATAGATATCCTTATTTTCCCTCAGAACACTCATATCAACACTATACAAAATACATTTCGTTATAAATGAAACAAAAACCATCACTTTCTAAAACTAATATCCTCTATAACCCAAAAAAACAACTCATATTTCACGAACATACGGTTTTAAACGCCATTTTCAAATATCAAAAAGTAATGTCTCCTTAAGTGTTCCAAATGATATGTGGTTTCCTTCACACGTGTCTTCAAAATGCATCTCAATGATAAATGACCGCAAGGTAACACGACTACTGTATGTTACAGTTAATAGCCTCCACGCGCCAATGATAGACAGACAATGAAAAATAGCAGGGTATTACTTTTTGCTATCGAGGAATCTGATAGGTTGTTCTAAATTTAAATTCACTGTCGAAAGCCATGTGCTGGGATATTTCGGAATCGTTTTTTTTTTTCAAAGATATTAAAATTGTATCTATCTACATTTTTATCCTGTTTAAGGAGATGTATCTTTGTATATCATATGCATTGATGCATATTTTCTACAGAAATAGTTTGTTTAATTTTAAAAATGTTTGCCAAAATTCATGTATTTATCATACACTCATTAACTAATTACATCGAGTATAAAACTGCTGATTTTGTATATACAGTATAACTCTACTACATTAATTATTTTTTTAAATAGGAGTCGACGCTGTCACAATGCAACGCAGGAGAATATGCTTGTCGACAGAGGGAAGAATTGTTTTTGACTCCAGACATGCCAAGTATCGAGCAATACGCTGTAGCTTTAGGTAAGTACTAATTTATAACATTTGCCCTTTAGTTCACAAGAAACACCACTAAATTTCCAAATCACATAGTTGGCCACCCACGCACTTACAAACACCAATATTTTGTAAATCCAAACTTCTTTTTCCAAATGAACGAACGCACGTTTCATTGGTGTGTTCAAACTCGTGTTCAGTAACTGAATATAAAAAATTCATTGTAACGTACCGCGTAGGCGGTACCTGTCGAATCCTAACGTAAAGGTGCGTTTCCATCGTACCGTCGATATAAATCCTGGTGTCGACTACAGCAGAAACGTGTCGAAGCGAAGCGATGATCGCTTCAAATTGTTGCGATGCGATCCGTCGCTAATTTCATAGAACATGCGTATATAGGAGGCGACTTTCTGCAATTTGGCTTGGCGAGCCTAGTGGACATGAGCCATAACAATGCGCCGCCGTATCGTGTCGTCGCACAAAAGTCCTTCATAATAACGTTTTTTATATAACGTACCATTGCAGAAACGTATTTGTACCGTTCTCGAATCGTAACATAAAGGTACGTTACACTTTTGAAACTTTCGCGATCGGAATTCATTGATGCATGCAGTCTTCAAAATTAATCAAGCTTGCTCTCCGACTCCGGTATTGTAATTTAGTTTGTTTAATATAATTGTCGCGTTAGTTGTGATCGTAACCTTGTCCTTGATAGATAATTATGTTATATACTGTTAATATCATTATCTTTGCTATAAAACGAAGTTGCTTTGTCTCTAAATTATTGAACATATGTAACATACATATATCATTTGAAACTTTTAATTAAAGCTACAATACACACTAATGAGGTTTAAGTCAGAGATACTATGGTATCAAAACATAAACAGGTAAGTCGCCATTTTCCAAACGTTTATATGGCTAAGATTAAAGTGTTAAGCACACAAAAAGAAATCGAGAACTATACCAATTAAGTGCGGTCAATTGCCTAATCCTTGTGATTTAAAATTGTTTTAACTGTGTGTGTAGTATAAAAAGATATTAGATATATGAAAAATGTTTAAATGCGAATTGCACATAATCTCCTACACAAATTAGGATTACTTATACTCTTACTACTTATTTATACAAGTTAAAACTATGTCACACACAATATAATCATCACCAGCACACATTAGGCAAGGCAAACAGTTATTATCACTCACTGACAAGAAGTGTCTCACTATTAAGAAGGCTACGAGTATTATAACATAGAGTATCTTACACATACTTCCAAACAATATAAATTCTCAAATTATAACAAATAGGACCCATATTGTGTTTCTAAACTATTCATACTTTACTAAAAACCTGATCCAATACCAAAAACTTTATTCTCCACAAAAAAACGAGTAGACCTAGAACCTTTTACCCATAAATCGTGTTTTTACTTAAAACACCAATACAAAAAGTGTTATAAAAATATGATACTGAAGTTATTACTTATCCTCCTTTCGCGTTATCCCTGTATCCCGCGGGAGTGCTAAATCAGAACCCCGTTCCCTACTTCGGAGATCACAGCAATCTCGGCAACCCGATATCTTGCTTGGAAGGTTACTTTAACACTAAAAGGTATATGATATATTTACTAGTATTTATTTGTTACTTTGAATTTTGCGAATATTGCATTAAAAACTGAGAAATAACTTTTATATAGACGTTTTGTATCTCCTTCTTTGACCACATATCTTGCAAATGTTGAGCTAAAATACGATTACACACTCCGAAATTAACATTTTTAAATTACTTCGCACGGGAATCGAACCCTTTATTTAGGAATTATTGTAAATGAACATTAGTTATAGCACTCAACGTAACCAGGATGATTGTAAATTATAATCATAAACAATTATTTTCTTACTTATTTACACAGTAAGTAATATTTTCAAAGAAAATGAAATTTAAATACTACGCATTTCGCTGGCTTTGTTCAAGGTTCATAAGTAATGTACACAATTTAATTATACATTTATTAGTTTACCGAGATTGCTTAGGAAAATCTGTGGAGCTTGCAGATATACTTTTATACTAATGAAGTTTTAGTAATAAGTTGTAGAATAAACTCTAAGGTTGTGTGTGAAGTCGACCAACCTGCACTTGGCCAGCGTGGTTAACTAATCCCTAAGCCCTAATCTTCCTTATTCAGGGCAGGCTCGAACCTCTCGGTGGACACATATATGTATGAGCTAATGCTATGCTGATTATGACTAAATAATAACGCCAGTACAAGTTTCTTGGAGTTTCTTGGAGATGTAATTTCCGAATCGATGGTAGACTCAGACGTTCAAAAGTGTATTCTTGAGGCTGAATAAATTACTTTTGATTTTAAAGAAGATATAGCGATTGATTTTATTTATATTCATCATCATCGTCAATTTATGAGCGGTCTTGTCGATGTAACAGGTGCAACTCCCCCCATCTGCTCCAATCCAATGCAGCCTCCTTCCTTATTTATATTATGAAGCAGATAATTGATACTAAACAATGTCGATAACAGGTATCCCATATTCCAAGACGCGTTTATACTCATACACCGTAATCTCGAGGTAACGTCGACGCAGTCTGGTCACGTTTCAGTTCACTTTTCGCGGTTTGCTCTCGTAAAATAAAATGAAATGAGAACAAGTCCGAACATCGTCCACGAGAGACGTAATTCTTGAATAAACTTACGATATTTTGGTACTCGTAGTAGTTAGTGTAGTTATTCTTCGTTTTATTTTTATGTTTAGAACAGACTCAGGTGAGGAATTATTCTTACATTAGACCTGTAAGATTGTCTGCCAGGGCCAAGGTCATCTCATTGATGATAATATTAGCTCATTGTTAAAACTAAATTGGACTGCGACTGTGTGTGACAATAGTTTAATGAACATTAATATGTTTTATAGGATTCCTTGTCAGGATAAATACCCTTGATGAAATTGTTATAATGAGGAGAAATAGGCATAATCACCACATTTGTCTGACGTGTATTGGTGATTACATTTTCTATTTTTTAAACAGAAATGGAATGCATCGAATGGCTTAGCATTGCTTCTTATTTCCTTAATACGTTTGTGCATAAGCAATATAGATACTAGAAAATCGATTTCAATTTTCTTTTCAATGACATCATGTTAATTTACCAAAGTTAAATAATACAATTTAAATAACTTGGCACAATTTACTATTATATTAAACGTTTCAAGTATTCTTTGTACAATGTTCCCTAAAAATGTATATCACGTCTTCCTTTGTAGAAAAAAACCTTAAGAAATATAATACTGAATGCCAAATCATAAATATTCATACCTACTTTTATTAATTTGTCTCTTTTTGCGTGCCGTCGCATATCGAAAGCTTTCGAGCAATTAGTGAAGAATGCCCGTGAATATCTTCCGTCCATTTCATTGAATCGCCGCCCCCATTTCCACCTCCCACCGTGGAATTTGTAACTCATATTTGTACTATTCTTTCAAAATTAAAAGGAAAATACCTGAGTTTGTTAGGGATTGTTTAGATTTGGTATGTTTAAATTTAATAAAAAGAAACATAGGTATTGTTAATTTAAAAACGTATTTTATCTATTTGCTGCTACTTTATTATGAATAATTATGTTCAATTTTAAATGATTCACTACTTTCATGAGTATTTTACAAAAGATACTTAATGTTAAGAGAGTAACTAAATAGTTAAACAAAACCGACCCGTTTTCGTGTCACCAGAATTTATTTCAATTTTCACACGTACACACAAAAATGTTACACAAAATACTCAAAAACATTAATGAAGAAAATCTTAAATAAATAATGTTATAATCAAACACATTACACCTGAGGTAAATCTAAATTTAGATCCGAATCACATGTTACCTCGGATGGGTTCCTCCCACACACGATATAGCCTTTGGGAAATTTGTAGCTACACCTACCTCTACATTATTAATAAGTAAAATTAGCTGGATTATTATAACAGTAATATTTAGGTTGAAGGTTTTTGTCAATAACTTGTACAATTAAATTAAAAAATTGAAAACCCCCAACACAATTACTTTCAAACCCCCATAACTTTTAAACGGGTCAATCGATTTTCGTCAAACATGTCTAAGAACACTCGCACGTAAGTCCCCTTTAATACAAAAAAAAACTATATTGAAATCGGTTCATCTTTCGGGAGCTATGATGCCATAGACAGACAGATACACACACACACACACACACACACACACATACACGTCAAACTTATAACACCCCTCCTTTTGCGTCGGGGGTTAAAAATAGGGTTATAACAGGTGTTTTAATTAAGCTAAATTACGTTAGTACACACATCAAAAGTGTCTAGGGATCAAGCATTTTTATGCGGATTTCTTGAGATTGAGATGTGGCTTTGTAATAAATTTATGATTTTATAAATTTATATGGATCCTTTTTGGTGCATTTCATAATTTGAATCAGGAACTGTGAATCAAATTCGAGTAAAAGATGAAAATCAGCTGTCAATATTTTCCCTATAAAAACATACAACGCATTGAAGACATTATTAGTGCTACTGTTTCCCTACTACTGATTAAAACCAACGTTATTATGGAGCGGCGACGTCATTTAAGCAGGGAAGAAATGCTCAGAGCCGTGGGAATGATAGAAGCTGGTTCCCGGCAACGTACTGTGGCTTTAGCTCTGAATACAAGTCAGAGTGTTATCAGTCGACTTTGGACACGTTACCGAAGCACTGGTACCGTGGCTGAGCGCCATGGAGGACGGTATCGCTGCACCACACGGAGACAAGACCGATACATTCAAATCTTAACTCGAAGAGCTCCAACAATAACTGCCATGATGTTAGCCGTGCGGCTTCATCACTCTTCAGGGAACTTAATTAGCGACCAAACAGTCAGAAACCGCTTGCATGAAGTGAACCTTCATTCCCGAAGACCGCTACGGGTACCACCTATAGCAATGCACAATCGTAGGATTCGATATCAATGGGCTCTTGAACACAGAAATTGGGCAGAAGAACAATGGCGTTTCGTGTGCTTTTCTGATGAGTCTCGTTTTGGTATGAGACCGGATACAAGACGTATACGACACTGGAGAACCCCTGGACGCCAACAGCGATTAAAATCCTGCCAGGAAGTCCATCCTTATAGTGGTGGAACCATCATGGTATGGGCGGGTATTTGGATCGGCGGAAGAACTGAGTTGATTTGGATCAGAGGCAACCTCAACGCTCAAATTTATGCTGAGACGATTGTATCAGACGTCATCGTTCCTCTACAAGTGCAAATCGGTCCCTTATTTCAGTTAATGCATGATAATGCACGACCGCACACCGCAAGAGTTGTAAGACAGACTCTCGCCGCAGCTAACATCAATGTCCTGCCCTGGCCTGCTCAGTCGCCAGACTTGAACCCGATTGAGCATGCATGGGATATGCTACAGAGAAGAGCTCTGCCGAATATGGAGGGTATCCAGTCGCAAGAAGACCTTTTTTTGTTGTTGCAACGAACATGGGCGGCCATTCCACAGCGTGATTTGGATGAACTCATTTTGAGTATGCCAAACCGATGTTCTTGTGTTGTTAGTGTTCGCGGTAGAAACACGGATTATTAATTGTTTAAGTTACCCAATAAAATTTTAAAGAAAACTGTTATTTCAGTCTTTTTTTCGAACTTTAATGTTAGTGGTTCAAATGTCAAAAATCCCTTTATTAGGAAAATGGCAAATTTCTTTATTAATGCAAAGGTGACTTGGTTTATCGTTACTGTGACAAACGAAAACACTTTATTTGATGAATCCTTAAAGAAAATTTTAATTAATATCAATCAGGAGAAAAGTTATTGCAAAAATATATGTTGATCCCTAGACACTTTTGATGTGTGTACTTAAAATCTGTGGCCTAAGCCAAGCCTATCATATATCAGCTGTCCCAGGCAATGTTTTTTTTTTAAATAACATAACATAATCATTCACTACATCATCTCATTATAGTAACTGACCCCTAACTAAGTTCGTGACTTGTATCTAGGGTATCAGAAACTACGCACACGTATAAAAAAGTATTATAACAAAAACTTAGACCTGTTTAACATCGCTATTGAGTTAGTAGTATAGTGTAGGGCCTACCTAGAGCTTATTATAATTAATTACGAATGTAAATACAAATCATAACTTATTGTTTCAATAAAATACAATTGCATATAACACAAGCAATATAAAACCATATTTTCCTTTTGATTTACGCGAACAACACCATTTTATTCCACCATATTTTCGTTCCAAACAATAGCCTTGTAAGGCAATCCAATTATTAAGAAAATGGAAGCTTACACAAACATTACAAGAAATTCTTTGCGGACTAAAAACAAGAATAAAACACACGCTGCCTTATTAGCGTCGAAGGTCTAACGCTCTCTCTGGTTTAACGCTAAACCGGATGTAAAAACCTATTTTGAGCACAGTTTTGTATGGTTTACCTAAAACATATTTAAAATTTAGTTTTCATATGGTTCATGGAATTAACAAACCTATAGTTTTATTCCACTTTGGGATTACTTGTTCTAACTCTAGTTCTAAAACGCTAATATCAATAACTTCAAAATAAATTACAGACTAGTCTTAAAACCGATTTAGTTAAACTAGCTTTAAACTCTTAACACTAATAAGACAGACAAAGTTCTTTTCAAGTAAATAAGTTTAAGTTTAAATGTGAGGGGTAGTTAATAACTGTTATTATTGCTTTGGGGGATGAACAAACATCTTTATGTTAAACTAACCAGTTAATTGTGCTTTGTACACAAACTGTGGCAATTAATGCCGTTTCCACACTATCAGAGAGGTTTATTCTGCTAATGCTCGCGTCTCTATAAAGTTTTGTTATTTAGTGTGTACCAGGATTTACGAACAGAAAACTTAGTAAAGAGATTACTTCGGATAAGTGTCCGGGATAGTTTTGTTTAACACTTAGAATAATAGGGCTTTTTTATGATGTAATTGGAAGGAACGTGAAAAACTCTGATGGAGATGGAGGGATGAACTGGTTATAATAAAGATTGGGAACAAGATATAGAGAAGCGTAGAGAATGAAAAGAGAGGCTTTCTGGGCAGAAAGCCTCTCTTTTCTCTCTTCTTCTTATCTCTCTGCAGGGCGCAGTGGGATATTTACAGCTCATAATAATAATAAAGGGAAATTCTAAGATGGTATGTGAAGTCGACCAACCTGTACTTGACCAGCGTCGTTGACTAAGACTAGATCAACATAATTCAGGGTAGAGTCAAGCCCCTAGTAAGGACGTATAGAAGCTGAAAATTTATGAGTCAACTTTTTGTTACTATTCCTCTTCCCTATATTTGTAATATCATCAGATAGAAGCCCTTCGTCTCGTAGTAGAATCTTACAGACCGATATTTTTCTTTATATTATTTTTATAGGGATTAACAAGCGCACAAATCATTTAATGGTATGCGTCTATCATCTTAACTTGAACACAACAAAAGAAACACAATTGCATTGTTTTTATATTAACATTTTTGTTTCTGAAGGTATGTCTCGAAAACTCCACACAAAAGGTTTGTATGCAGCATGTTGCTCGCTCTATAACTCTATTTTCAGACAATTCAATAAGCTTTTGACTGACAGACGACGCACTGAATAAACTTGGAATTTATTACATAAAATACAAAAAAGTTCTTTCTAAAATATAAGTTAATATTATGTAGAAGATATTATAAAAATGTACCTTAAGAATGTTGAGTAAATAATGATAAATTTACCTCTAGTAAATAAATAATCCGTCTATCAAACCTATTATGAACTCCGATTCGCTTATATGCGATTCATCTCTCTTATAATCTAAGTATCTTCTTAATTAATGTTAGTCTATAAGGTATATGTGTAAATTATTATGTATATGTATTTATTTTATTTGTTATGATATTTTATGGTTTGTAATTTGAGAGGCCTTACCTTCTCGTAACACAGTTTCAACTAGCACGAGAGGTATGGTCTCGATAATTGCAATAAGTATATTATTATTGTAGCAAATTAATTTTAATAAATGATTTATTTATTTATTTAATTACTTATAGTGTAAAACAAAGTCGCTCCCGCTGCTTGCAACGGATTTTTCAAGTTTCTTTATATAAACTAACAACAATTCTTAATAAAGTTTATACTCACGTCTAAGCTGCCACTAAACACACTTAAGTATAAACCAACAAACTAACCCTGAAATGCATTCTAACTGAAAGTTTCACGTGGTTTAAACGAAATAATGTAAAAGTGTCTTCGTTCAGACGGTCTACCGGAACAACATACCTCTGATTTATTAGACATTCTGCTTGCAGAGACATTCCTTGCGTGCGCGATGTCTCTTTATTTAGAACACTCCTAATCTATTTACTCTTGTGTGTGGTAACTTATTTAATTTTATTACCTACAAATTGTATAGTATTTAGTTTTCGCTTTATGTTGAGTGGGATGTGTTTAATGAAAATATGCACATATACGTTTATAGTTGAGTTAAAAATTACATTTTATTCTTAAACGAAACATAGTTAGGTACGTCATTGTTTATAATTAATATTTTTTTACGGGATATTAAAAAGATATTAATTAAAAATTACTACCCGTAATTAAATTTAAAAACGTATTAAATTGGTTTAAGGGGAGCTTTAATTGGACAGCAAAAATACTGATCTGAAAAACGATTGCCTTCATGTATGTATCACTTACAAAGCATATAAAATTAATTAAAACAAAGTAGTTATTTTTCAGATGATACATACTATCTATACGATTTATGTCTATATCTCATTATTTTTATTCACCAACAGAAAAAGGTAGACCTATCCTACCCACACGTATTGAGAATAAAGTTATTAAAAATATAGGCACAGAGGTAAAGGGCCAAATATAAATAAAGAAATTAACTTTTTGCATAATATGTTGTAGAATCACTGGACCGAAATAAACATATAACAAGGTTAAAAGTTGTAGTCATTGGACAAAAATAACAATTGTGGATCACACAAATACTTATAATTAACCCCCGACGCAAAAAGAGGGGTGTATAAGTGATAAGTTTGACGTGTCTGTGTGTGTGTGTGTGTGTGTGTGTGGCATCATAGCTCCCGAACGGATAAACCGATTTTAATTTAGTTTTTGAAGTGAAAACTTCTTTAGCGGCGCTGAGCACTTTTTTTGTATGGGTAAAAACTTTCAAACTCGCGTCAGGGTCACGTGATGCTGATCGAAAAAGCGTAAGATCAGCATTACGTGACGTTTATGATAACTGAAGTAAGAAACAAACATTGTATTCTACCTCATAAATGATAGTACTTTTATACTTATAATTAAACACAACGTTAATATTGAAGTTTTCACTTCTGCCGGCACTCCCGGAGTGCTACCTTTTTTTTTGTATTTAAGGGGACTTACGTGCGAGTGTTCTTAGACATGTTTGATGAAAATCGGTTGACCCGTTTAAAAGTTATGGGGATTTGAAAGTAATTGTGTTGGGGGCTTTTTAAATTTTTAAGTATAGAAAAAATCAAATACTTAGATTAAACTACATTCAGCAATCCGGCATGGTGATCACTTTGTCATTTGGATCTTTGATTCACAATACTCGTAATGGCCGTCAACAGTCTTCTATCACCATCATGATGAACAATAGACCACTCCCAAAATGCACCATTGAGACCGATTCGGCTATCTTTATTGTGAAACAATTAAATAGTTTCACGTATAAGTATAACAAAAAACTATTAAATTTCGCCAACTGGGATATTCAAAGTGAAAATGAACAAGCGGACTGCACCAAGCGAAGTTTCCAACAAGTTTCTTATTAAAAATTCGGTTTGGAAACTTTCACGAGAAATGGAATTTAACAACCGCCGTGATTAACTTACCAAAGTACGTACAACGTTTAAATTTATCATTCAAAAAGTATTTTGATTTATACTCACTTACTTACTTAATATTATTAATGAGAGTCGTTGGTTTGTCTTTGTTAAGCAATTATAACAACGAATTAACGTTTTAACTAGCTTTTATTCGAGTTGTAATTTTTTTTTAAGTTTTATTATTAAGTGCAACGTATACAAACATAATGTTGAAGAGTATTTACAAATAAAGTCGAAACTTCCCTACTATACACCCCTATTTTGAATTCGAGATACTTAATCACACAGCTAATGTAAACGACGGGTGACAATACAATAGTGAAGTTAGATTTTATCTTTTGCTTTTATTTAAAAAGTTATGATAAGTCAAAGTTTTTCAAAATCCCGCCGAATTTTATTGTTATTCTACACCGAACAACAGGCGAACGCTGCGATACACAGCTGAGCGCGGTCATCGACCCGAGCCGTCACAGAATACTTGATAGCTAGTGTGCCGTCTGGTAATACGGCATTTATTTAGTATTTTTTTAAGATAAGTAATCAACTATCATTTTTGATATTTTTATTGGATATATGGATTCAGTTACTGCTACAGATATTCTGATTTTAATAAGTCCCATCATTTCAAAATAGGGGTGTATAATATTATAATTGCGAAAGTAACTCTGTCTGTCTGTTACCATTTCACGGCTAAACTACTGAACCGATTGACTTGAAATTTTGTACAGAGGTAGCTTATGATCCGAGAAAGAACATAGGCTTTGTTTTATCCTGAAATTCCCACGGGATCGGGAACAACGCGGGTGAAACCGCGGGGCACAGCTAGTATTTAATAAAAAAAAACTAAATTTAACTAAGTCTACAAATGCACGCAATCAAAGCACATTATGACAATGATGTAATTTAACTTGAAAAAAATAAATAGTAATCCATTAAAATCGGTTTGTGGCAAAGGTCTAAGGAGGAATAAAGCGTAACCATAACACTTGACTATCTTTTATACTGTATACATCAGACTGAATTCACAATTCCGAAGAGTCAACCAGTTTAAACACCATCTAAACACTTCAAAAACTAATAATACTATCACACTATCTAATTCTAAAAACTATAAAACTTGGCACCGCAATGCAGACCTGTTTTATAATGCAAAATAAAGCGATTTAAGTTTAAAACTCGCGCACCTCTATCTTACTAAGTATGCAAAGTGAATATTTAAGATGTTCCAAGGATGTTACATTAAAGTGCATCTGTGGGCCGTGATAAAACTACAAGTGAGATCGTTATTCTTACACTTAAGTGTTTGGGTTATACCCCGAGTTGTTGACATGTAATCTTTAACGCTCGTTTATGCATGCCTTGATGGTACAGGTTGAAATTCCGGCTATTAACAGGTGTAATTTCTCAAGGCTATCCTACATGATTTAACTTCATAAGCGGGTGCTACGGAGGATGCACAATAAGCCGTCGATTCTGGTTGATTTGCCTATTTAGAACCGTCAAGTTAAATGTCTAAAGAACGAAGTACATGCAGGCAATACAAGCGTATTCATCATTCCATACCAAGATAAATATGGTTTAGATACCTAGATATCCTTCAACTAAGCTTGCTTGACCTAATCACCTTCAAGATAAGAGAAGTTACCCCAACAGTGGGAACTAACAAAGAAGATATTAAACTTTTATTACCCCCCAAACACAGTAGTACCACGAAAAACACGTGTCAACCAACATTCCTATGTTGAACCTTTGTATGTATCCCGAAATTATTTTAAGAAGGACGTGCCTGAGCCGCCCTTTGCGTAACCGAACAATGATTTATAGCCCGGTGTCATATTTACTTAGCACTTTGTAAAGTTTCCACCCTTTATATGCTGACGAATAAAGCCTCAGATAAGATCCGATGTATGTACAAGTATACAATGTTATGTAACTTGCTAATGACTTTATAGCGAATACTGTCGGTTCATGGTGTAATGCTTTAAACTTTAATACTAATTCATTGTTTGAGAGCTGTTTAAGTATTTTGTAATTAGGTTTTCGTATATTAAATTTGAAAACGACTATGTTTAAGTACGCACTCTGTTAATGGAAAACTTCATAACAATTAAATTATAATAACATTGGAAATCATTATCTTCTCTCGTAGATACATACTTTTAAACTACGGAACGGATTTTAATGCGGTTATAATCCATCAATTGAGTTGATTATAGACACAAAAGAGGAAGGTACGAGTATGTTAACACAAGTAAAACTACGATACACATCCGTAAAACATAAACTGCAAAATAAAACACAAATTAGTTTTATTCCAAAAAAGACTTGAATAATTCGCAACTTTTCTCAATTCTGTATTCCACAATTCACGTTCATTACCCTCATTATTATAACAAAAAATCCCGTGAATAAGAACACTATTAACCGCGCTGTCGAAAAAATAAACTTATCCCATGAATACAAGGCGGATAAAAACCCCATTACTTATTTCCCGGGCGTTCTCTTAATGACGTCATTATCAGGGAAGCGGTCACGTTCGCCCTTTAATACGACCGGTGACACGAGTGAAGTCAGGTGATGACAGATGGCTACGGGTGGATGGTGGATTTTTGTTTACCATTTTATTGTGTGGTTGTGTAGTGCTGTATTTCTAGTAAATAGTGAATTTATTTACGGTAAATACGATTTAATAGCTGTTCGTTAGTCAGAAACTACAGGTCCGATTTGAAAATATTTTTCAGTGTGAGATATATCTATGGAATTGAGAAAGGTTATAGGCTATATTTATCTCCGTATTTTCACGGGGACAGGAACGACGTGATTGAAACCTACACTAGACACTGTTAAATATATAAAAATCAATAACCAAACCTTTCTTTCGTAACCAAAATGACTTCAAAACACTTCAAACTAAAACGTCAAAAGGCTCCAACTACCAAAACTCTTGAAAAAATTCGGACATTATGTAAATACGAGTATTTCGACAAAAACAAAACTAACAAATCTTGTATATACCTTTGGTTGTGATCCTCGACGGGAGCTGGTGACAAATGATACAGGACAAAAGGTTTACTTTTACAAAGAGTTATGATCGACGCCATCTTAGGCTGCGAGTCCACGGTAAGTTTGTCTTGTCTGATTCAGATAAGAAAAAAAAATCTATATGAGAAGAATTTTGTCGAGTCTACGCAAGATTTTTTTTGTCTGTTTCAGACAAGAAAAGATCTAATATTTACTTGACGACCTCGACGGCAGAGTGGTCACCATGCCGGACTGCCATACGTAAGGTTGCGGGTTCGGTTCCCGTGCGGGGTGAATATTTGTGTGAACCAGAAATTTTTGTCTCGGTCTGGGTGTATGTGTGCATGAGTGTATGCGTAGTTTCTGATACCCTAGATACAAGTTTCGAACTTAGTTAGGGGTCAGTTACTGTAGTAACTACAACATTGATGTATGTATTTTGTCGAGTCTACGTAAGAAAAAATCTTGTCTGTTTCAGACATGAAAAAATCTAGTATTTACTTGAAATTTTTTTCCTATCTGAGACAAGCAAGACCAATTTCTTACTGTGGACACACGGCCTTAGTTGCCACTTGAATAATAAGACGTGACAACTCGAGGGGCACCTGAAAAATGCTCATTGTATGACGTTACAGATTGTTTTATGTAGATTATGAGTTTTATTTTTTTGTTTTAGGTGTTTAGGTGTTTTGTTAACGGAGTGTTGGGGACTGATAGTCGTTTTGTTTAGAGATTATGAGGAACAAAATAATAATTGTGATATAGTGCCCATAGTTCCACTATATCTAGTCCATTGAACATCCCATTCCCATTAGCCCAGTCGTAGTTTTCTCATATATTTGCAATAGTCGCAGCAGAACCGGGGACTGTCCTTGGATGCATTTTATAGTTATACAGGGATAGTCGCCGGATTGTGCATCCTTTACACAAGATAAATTGTGATATAATGAGATTTAGGTAGTTATATTGAGTCGATTAATGAGATGCATCCGACTGTTTGAAAGTCGTGTTTGTCGATTCCATGGATTTTTTAATAAAGTTTATTTTGTTTTATATTTTTTCCGGTTTCCTATCTCCATATGAAAATCATCGATACGTTTTTAAGAACAGCATTTTCACATTTATAAAATATGAAAATGATTTTTCATTTACAAAAAGTTTATCACAAATAATTTTGACCTCGAATTCTATAATGACGTATGTGTATGTATAGTATCGATATTTAGATAAAACCATTTTCCGTATTTGACCATATTGCCTTACCCCTAGTCTTCTGATATTCAAATGAAGATGTAATTAAACCTGCAAATTCATTTAATTTAAACATCAGTTTCATTTTCATACCACCTACCCAGTACCCAGACCCACAGAAAACTCTGTCACCACTTCAACCCCACTTCATTCCCGATTCAGATCAGCCCACATCTACAAATCCAGCAATACAATAAACACACGATTACTACACAAATCCCAATCGTAATATAAATAAAATGGTGGAAACGCTGATTTCTTGCAATTTTCGTTTACTTATATTTGGAGAAAAAAGCTCTTTGTCGTCTCGTATGTTTTGGTCTTATTATTTGTTTTTATTGCTTAATATTAGTTTCTCTGGGTTATGTGTAGTAATAATGTATTTATTTAGTAAACACTGACTTCGCTTTTCAGATAATTATTTACGTTTCATCATCATCATTATCATCAGCTCATTACATTGTCCCCACCGAGGGGCACGAGCCTACCCTGAATTAGGGTGATTAGGCCTTAGTCAACCACGATGGCCAAGTGCGGGTTGGTCGACTTCACACATAACCTTAGAATTTCTTCCCTGGAATGTGCAGGTTTCCTTACGATGTTTTCCTTTACCGTAAGAGCGTCGAAATTAACGTACTTATGAGTTCGTAAATTGAAAACACATTGGTACGTGGCGGGACTGGTGGGGTTCGAACCAGGCACCTTCCGATTGGAAGTCAACAGCCTTAACCCCTGAGCCACCGACGCTCTTATTTACGTTTAGAACTTGTAAATTGCGTTTCATCAGTAGATCTCTATCTTTTGTCTTTAATAACTCTTTATTCAAGACAGAAGTATATGACTCTAATTTTAAAACAAATAAACAGGCAGACATTGTTTTTCATCTCAAAATATCCTAATTCATATTGTTTGTGTTGTTAACCATGGATAGAGACCGAACTCACGACCACTCGATCGCCAGATCCATTGGACTATATTACCTTAGTTAATACTGCATACGCGAGGACCTTTACAAGGCCACTGATAGTGCCATATCGGTGACCGAGCTCATGAGTCGACACGCTAAGAAGAAGAAGAAGTTAATACTTATACTGTTACTTAAAAAATAAACATTTTATCACTGTAAATTGACTTATCAATGTATAAGTGAAGTAAATGCTGCGGTTGCCCAGCCAGACGAGGCCAGTTGGTGTAACTGGAAAGTAATACACAGAATACAGCAAACGCGAACCCACAAAACATTTGAAAAGTTTCATACAATTCTAAAACCGCGGCAAAACATTCCTCGTGTAATGTAATTCGTTATTTTGTATTCCGACAAACAATTTCGACGGTTTATCTTTTACTAGCTTCATTGTTACCGTTTTTAGGTAGTTATTAAGCTTTTTGGCAACTTTCTTGTTGTTTTACGCAGCCATTTTTTATATTATTTAATAAAGTTATGTAGTGAACTTGGTACCGACTTGGACGATCGCCTTTTTTCGCGAAGAAAACTTATTTTTAGAAATCTAGGTAGAATCGCCCTCGTCAACGATAATACTTCAAACTTTAATCGAAACCGTTTGGGCTGTTTATTTAAATATCTTTTGCATTATTTTACATTGAATGTTAGTTAATCACGCAAAAATTACTAAACGGATTTTGGCTATGGTACTCAAAAATATTAGGATCAGGATAAATAATATACTTAATACTCATATGATCATCCCTAAAAATTCCCACAATTAGAAATTGAACTGAAGATAACGTCTCGTACCGTGGCGATACTCTAACTAAATTGGATAAACAAACATACTAGTAAGATGAACTTTAACTATGCGCAAAGGATACAGTAAAGTTAACCCACTGATACAGCTAGAACCGATTCAAATGTGTCTCGCTAATGAAAAATATTTTGTTAAACATACTATTCTAAATTACAATCTTCTATGAAAAAATTACTTACAAAAACATGCAATTCAAAAAATGCGATCTAAATTGCAAGCTGTTACGTTCAAATTTAAAAAAATAGTGGTGTAACATCTATAATGTTTAACAAGAATTCCGCCCATCAAACTGGCCGGTATTCCGGTTTATTTGAATAGTCCGGATAGGAGGCGAATTGTTTGGTTTTAGTCCGGCTTAGGGGCGGAAAATATAATAAAATATTTTTGGATTTTTTTAAAGAAGACACTGTTAATAGGAGCTATAGGACTATGAGATAGGATTAATCAAGGATTAATAATAAAGGATTAATTGTGATAAGTACCCGAAAAATAATAAGAAAAAATAGTTATAGTTAATACTGTTTTAGTCATTCGATCGCTTCTGCTTTCGTGTAGTAACTTGAGTTAAAAAACTACAGAGGCTTTGATTATCCTGTGAAGTATATATTCGTTTAATCCACAATAACGTTTTTTGATCTGCGAATGTATATAAAGGCATTCTAATATTAGTTTCTGATACCCTAGACAGAAGTAAGAAACCTAATAGCTATTAGTACCTAATAAAATAATAATATATTATATCAAACATAATTAATGCTTTACAAAACATTTCAATCACTCCATCAAAGTACCACCCAACCACATTCACACCGTTATATAATATTCATTGTTAGTTATGCAGAGTCCCCAATAGGACTGTACATTAAGACAATACATTAATCATGACGCATTTGTAATCAGACATTCATTTGTAGGATGTACTTCCTCACATCGCGACCGTAATTAAAGATCCAATAATACCTCAAACGTAGCGAGAGCACCCTCTACTTGATTACTCAAAACGGTCTATATTACACAATAAACTATGGGACGGATTAAGGAGTTTGAAGTTGGGGCTCTTGGACCTCTTTCTGATTATTAAGAATGTCTTATTTTTATCCGCTGTAGTATAGTAGGCTTATGCCATGAATAGTAATCTGTGTGATATCAGTTTTATTAAATTACAGTACTAAGGTGCAAACATGAGAATGTTATTTGTTTGTTTAATATTTATTCAAAACGATACACGGTTGGCTTACCACATTTATTATAGTAGAGTAATTTAATGTTTAAACAAAACCGCAAAAATACAGTGACAATATCTTTGCATTGTTTTCTTTAATTGGACACAACAATTTAGTATGGACACTCCTAGGGTTTTCTGTTTTCTATTGTCTAACTATTCCCACTTGTTTAATCTAGAACAACACTCAGAAACTGAAGTTTCTGTGTATGGATATGTGTGTTATACATTTCACAAACCCCGTCAATTAAGCCCCCAAACTTCACTAATGAGTTGCCCCTGCCCCCACCCTGAGTACACCCCTTCAATAACCTAAAATTACAATGTTACGTACAAGCAAGTTATCTGAACGAGAAAGGAAACGTTCTCCACTATCGACTAGACAGAAATGTCGTTAAATTCGAGAGCCCTTATCTGCAACTGAGTTACGTAAAGGCTTAGTACTGTGTATATACTAATGAGTTGATTTTCTGCCTCGTAAAAGATATACTTAGAGATCTTTGGTTGCCGTCTGGATTACACTGAATTGCTTCTTCTGTTACAATGTTCAACGTTATCTCAGTTTTATAACTATTTATGTTATTGTTTGTTTGTTTAAAAGTAATTAAGGATGGTTAGTTTTATTTTATTGTCTTAGTTGATCTTTAAGTTATGGTAGCCTTTGTGTAAATAGGTATGTAAACTTAGTTATTAGACCACTTTACCTTGATGTTCTAAGAATAATTTTGATTCGTCACTGTGTCAAACTGCCAAAGAGAGTTGGAGGCTAGATTCCCGTCTGAGGTATAAGGTTAGGTTATATTTGTGCGAAACATCTTTTTTTCTCGGTATTAACATTCTTACTCCCATTCTATAAGATGTACTTAATGTGAAGTTAGTGCTTATAATAAACTAGCGGCGTCTCGCGGTTTCACCCGCGTGGTTCCCGTTCCCGTGGGAATACGGGGATAAAATATAGCCTATGTTACTCAGGGTGAATGTAGCTTTCTAATGAAAAAAGAATTATTAAAATCGGTTCAGTACTTTTTGAGTTTATTCGTTACATACAAAAATACAAATCTTTCCTCTTTATAATATTAGTGTATTAGTGTAGAAGTGTATACTATCCCATGAATCTACATAATCAAATTTTCCGTTTTACTTCTTGAAATTAAACTACAAAAATATTCTCAAATCAAAACTCTAATCTTATTAACAACTTAGCAACATTAGTCGATTTCCCTAAAAATACACCTTTTAAGTCAGTCAAGCTATTTTACAATTCAATATATTTAAGGAACCATTCATTTATACATTAGTGGGTCCTTTAAAAAAGCCATTAGCATTTTGGGGACAAAGAAAAATTATGGACGTATTTTAGGAAACATAAAATGTAAAAACTCGGGTTGGATTTAAGTTCTTAAATACATTTAGCAAGTAAAGTTTGTAATCAGTCGAGTGAGTTTCACCTGCGAATACTAAATTAGGTTTTCTTTGGTTATAATGTTAACTTTGTTACTTTTCTGAGTATTAAATGTGTGGCGGGTTAAAAAAGTTGCGTGTGAACTACTTGTACTAGTCACAGTTTAATACATTTTTCAGATAGTAATTTCATTTAAGTAATTTAATTAAAATCTTTACTTAATATAGATAATAAATCGATTTAAAACTTTACTAACTATGCCCTTAAGATTTACCCGTCGATACCTACGTCATAATTACTATCTGCTTGCCAAATTTTGGGGCAATCCGTTCAGTGCCTTTAGGTATGTACATAAGTATTAAAAGATCAGTCAATCAGTAATGGTTGCCTCTTATGCTAACAGAAAATAGTAACCTGTTGAATTACGGGTCAATTTAACATAATTTGTGAAATAGTAGGAAAGGTGTGAGTGGAATCATTTTTTGTTTAGAATTGTAATTCCTCCTTTTGCTACGAAACAAGCTACGGAAATGTCGTAGTGTCGTAGGCCGTAGCAGTTTAAACATTAATACTACACATCACTACATAGTATAAACAAAGTCGCTGCCTCTGTATGTCTGTCTCTATGTATGCTTATATCTTCAAAACTACGGAACGGACTTTGTTTTTTTTTAATAGAAAGAGTGATTCAATGGCAAGGTTTTTAGCATAATTTTATCCCCTCTTTCCTACGGGAGCGGGAACTACGCGGGTAAAACCACAGGGCGCCACTAGTTGTAAACTATAACGAAGATCAGTGAAGTCAAACTTAATTTAACAACACCAAGTTATGCCATACTGTTAATATTTGAACTGTGCCATCAGTTGGGAACAAACTTATGCAACTTTATGCATGCGAAATGGTATTTATAGTTATGTTAATACGGCTCATGAGTGCTCCGTTTTAGATAATTACACCTAATCCTTGAGTAATGAGAGAACCCGGGCGTGTTACCGAAACTTTAATATAAATATTCGCCTCCTATTGCGAAACTAAGCAAAACTTGTACATTGGATACTAACTAGATAACGGATGCTCATACTTAATTATACGAGTATATACATCTTCTAATATAAAAAATTCTCGTGTCACAGTTTTCGTTGCCATACTCCTCCAAAACGGCTTGACCGATTCTCATGAAATTTTGTGAGCATATTCAGTAGGTCTGAGAATCGGCCAACATCTATTTTTCATCCCGAAATTCCTACGGGAACGGGAACTACGCGTGTGAAACCGCGGGGCGCAGCTAGTTTTTTTTATAAATATTTAGTTAATGTACACAAATGTTCATCTTGGTCCTGAAGTCGATCAAAGAACCATAATTGAATCCTTGACCTTCAGCATAGAATGCAGGAAAAAACACCCAGACAAACATACAGACATATTTGTCTTGACCGGGAATCGAACCTGTAGCCTTTAGCATAACAGGGTCTTTATCACTACCAACTACACCACTTAGTACACACAAATGGGGTGACCATCGGAAGTCCTAAACTGAGTCTATGATCTGTGGGGGTGACCGCTGAAAGCTAGCTCTACCCACTGTTGGAGCAGCATAAGCTGAGCGGTATACCTATTGTCATAATGCAGTTTTATAATTTGATATTTCTGTTTAATTTTCCGTGCTTCGGAGGCCACGTAAAGCCGTCGGTCCCCGCTGTCATACTAATATCATCGACAGTCGTTACGGGTAGTTAGAACCCTCAAAAGTCTAACATTTGGTTTAACCAAAATGTCGTATAGCCCTCTGGGTTGTGAAGGTTTGATGGCAGTCACTTCACGTAAAATACTGTCATTCCGCCAAATCTGGTGAAACTGAAAACCGACCCCAAATAGTCATGGGATAAAGTCAAGTTATAAAAATTTATATTGTTCTTCACTTTCTGAGTTACTTACTTGTGAAAACTATTTGGCTCATGTGTTAGACTACTAGATTTTAAGTTTTTTTGTACTATAAATAGCTGTATGTTTTCCTAATAATAAATAAATAAATAAAGGTTCGGAAGAAGAGATTTCTTTAATTCTCTTTTTTTAATGCTTGCCTTGAGCAAGAATCAAACCTAATATGGTATAGCAGGCTCACAACTACAACTGGGTTATCGTCGTTTACCAGTATTTAGATTCCTAAATGTAATGGTATATAAAGACTTCGGTAACTGTACTTTGTCACGGCGCGCAGGAAAAATGTAACAGCTTAATTAAATCGGTATTTGAGTGAGTTTGACGCGGCCATTTTGGAGGTCCGAAGTTAGGAATTGTCTTTTTATCTGTTAGATATTTTTGTAATTTTTATGGAATTTTACTTTGGGTCATTTTGTTTTGAGTGGTTTTACTTTCTAGACTTATCTATAGATCTTTTAATTTTAGTGAGTGTTTAATCTCTAGAATACTTACTGTATCAATAGTATTTGTAAAGAGTAAATATTTGTATTTTAAAATTGATTTTATATTACGCAAAAACTATGAAATCTATTTCTCCTTGGTCTGGGTGTGTGTGTGAATAAGTGTGTGCGTAGTTTCTGATACCCTAGATATAAGCTTCGAACTTAGTTAGTGGTCAGTTACTGTAATCAGATGATGTAGTCAATGATTATGTTATGGTATGTTATTTGAAAAATAATCAACTTAAGCAAGTAAAGCAGTAACTGTCTTTTTTCAAAAGACTGATGTGAGTAACTATAGATGTCTGTGTTTTCAAAATATACTCGTATAAGTAAATATGTAGAGTCTTATCGTGTCCAAATAAACATGCAAACTTTGATCTTCTTATTACTTAGGAATTGATTTATGCTGTCTAAATAAATCCTAGAATCATTTTACATTATTTTATTAAGAAACTAGCGGCGCCCCGCGGTTTCACCCGCGTAGTTCCCGTTCCCGTAGGAATATGGGGATAAATTATGCTAAAAACCTTTCCACTGAATCACTCTATCTATTAAACCGCATCAAAATCCGTTGCGTAGTTTTAAAGATCTAGGGACAGAGAAAGCGACTTTGTTTTATACTATGTAGTGATGAACTTATAAATACTTACTTATATTATTAAATAGAATTAATCCGAAATCCTTATCCACAATTACAAATCTATGTCCATTTATTTGACAGGCGTGTGACAGCTGGACATTGATAATAATTAATATTAATCCTAACGATTGTTATTCTAAATGTAATTAATTATATTTTAATTTAATTATTCTGATTTGTTAAATGGCTTCAACATGCGGACGGGTGATGGACAGATAGACATGACTTAGGAATTTAAATCTAAGGTTCTTGGTAAATATTTAGGTTTCTTCAACTAAGGCAACATTTTGATGTAATTAAATGTATCTACTGCCTGCCAATTTGGAGGTCCTGGATTCAAGTCTTATCTCGAGCGACATTGAATCTGAAGGTTCCAGGTTTGACTACTAGATTGAGCAAACACGTTTGTTTTTTATTTTCTAAAAATGTTTTGGATTTGAAATCCAAAGGGGTGCTAGAACGGCATTAAGTGGTTTTTACATGCATTTGAGAGATATACTTGTACCAGTTTATCTTAACAAATCAAACTATCTACAATTTATTTCCTTAACAGCTATACAATACAATCAACAAACCAGTAATAGGTACAATCGCGTACAAAACACCAATCACTCTCCTGCCTAAATTGCAGTACTTAAATCAAAACTGTCAATTTGTTATTCACTTGATTTAATGTTCAACATTATTTAGATGTAGAAACCTTTGTCTTAATTAAACCTGCCTTCGTTATGTGTGCCCATTAAATTGTTTATTAAAATGTTCACGATTGTACCCAATTGTACCCTCTTTTATTCTCTTTGTGTTTCCCCTTTGTGTACAACATTAGTAGCACAATACAATAATGATAAAAGATCTATTTTGCGTGTGTTATCTTAATAAAGTTTAGGTTTGCTTTATTTTATTTTGATATTAGTTGTGTTGTGGGACTTGTAATTGAAAATATGAATATTTAGTCTTCTCTCTTTTTACTCTTAGTGTGAAGGGTGGAGATAGAAATATGTAGAAACCGTCCCTGCCAATCAGCTTAATTGAAATTATGATACGATATTTTTTACGAGAATAGTGACGCCTCTTAATTTACAACTGCTACATTCATATTGTATCACTTTTTCGCTAGGATTTTGAGTCATAATTAGATGCTTTCTGCCAGACACACGATTACAAGGTATAAAAAACTTTGTAAAAAAATGGAATACAAAACAGCTTTTACTTTATAATCATTTATTTAAAATATCTCATTCTAATCTGCATTTCCAACTCCATAAACAATCACAATAAGAAACAAAAAATTCAATTTTTTAAACTTAAAAAATAACCCACACAAAGACATCGGTCTAAAGTTTTAATAGAATAATCACCCGTCAAAAACATTACTAAGTTCGTCGAAGTTCGTCGAGACGATTCTCCGGTCACAATGGATGTTATACTGACGACAAACTGTACCAACTAACTTGTATACTTGATAATTAATCAAATATCATTGACGTAATATTGGTACACTATTATATACAGGAAGGCCCACATAGAACGGTCAGTGGGTATATAAAATGGAAGGGAAGTATAAAACTTTATTTTTTTAATTTCGGGTTCGATTCCCGCAGAGATTAATAGTTTTTTTCTAAATTTATAAATGCAGTTTTTATTTTTACCAATATCGATGACATGGTTCCTAAAAACAGATCCTTGTATCTCTTATAGTTTCGGACTTCCCCTACTGACCGTTCTGTTTGGGCCACCCTGTTACCTGTATACATATCGAGAAATATACTTATTACGTCTTTGTGTCTTTTTATGCATAGAAATTTGGTGTATATTTTACAAGTTATGCGTGTAAATGTTCCTCTTGAATTACTCTATGTTTTGATGAAAACAGTGCATAGTGTAATTTAAAAGATCTAAGCGTATAGACAACGTTAAACATTTCACACTTTCTCAGAAGTAATTAAACAATAGGTGACCCGTCAGCTCATTTGTACTCTACGACTATATAAAAAGTATAATTATGCCTGCGGAAAAAAATTAATAAACAATATTCAATTCAAACCATCTGTAATTAATAATCATCTTCAGTCTTATATCGAAAACATTTCACCATTAAATAAAACAACACCCCCGGTTCCAAAGCCCTAACCCCTCAAATACTCCAACAATACTTACCAAATATATTACGTTAAATAATTTTAAATAAGGAAATGTAATACAAATGTAACATGTTTAAATACAAAGTCCAATTTCTTTTGAATTTGAATTTACTGAAAAGATATTTCCGACACATCGTTGTATTTTATTTGATGTATATTTTCTCATCGTACGAGTTACACAGGCGTGAATTCGATACATCACTCATTATATCAAGAGTATTCTTTGTATCAATCATTTTTTAAATAAAAAATATTTTTTTTTACACATATTTTTACTTGATTTGCAAGAAATTGTTGCTAGAAATTGGGCTGGTTTTTGTCTCATTATTTTTTTGTAGAAAACGTAATATTTTGTACTAATTTAGGATATGTTTGTAAAAACGAAACGAAAATGTTTGTTATTTTATTGTAGTCAGAATCGTTTTGAATTTTCAGAAACACATAGTTATTTAAAATTCCCACGGGATCGGTGTTAACGCGGGTGAAACCGCGGGGCACATATTCTATGAAATCAGCAGTGTTGCACGAAAAACTTATAGAGAAATTGTAGATATTTCCATGAAAATAGATGAAAGCACTGGGAATGCTAGTTCATATAAATACTTTTAGTTTTATTTGGTCTACCTATATTTTTTGTTACTCCTATATAACAGTACCAGCTATTTTTTTGTTAGTATAACTTTTGTTAACACCACCTATGTTGTCCTACTAATATGTATTTATAAAGCCTTTGATGTGGATGTGTGGATGTTTGTTCCTCTTTCACGTCAAATCCATAGAATGGATTTTAATGAAACTTTACAATAATTTAGCTTATACATCAGAATAACACATATGATATTTTTTATCCCGAAATTCCTACGGTAACGGGAACTACGCAGGTATTTTGAAACATTTTTATTTAATTTTGAATGTTAGGTACATAAATATGTACATTTTCGCTAAAGATGCTGGTTACTTATGTGAATCTGATATTTTGAGCGTAACGAAAATTATTACAAATAGACTTCATAATTAAAATACTTAAATGAGAATCATAATCCTATTAGTATTTTAACGATGTTCAGCTTATATTAAAAAACTGGTAAAAGACTGTTTCTGCTAGGTTTTTAATAATTAAGCTTTAAATTTGTAATTAAGGAGTAATTAGGACCGTACTTAGTATTTTATACATACCTTCAAAATCTAGATCGTTTAGACGTTTCTTCCAATTTACTTAAATCCAAATAGTTTCGTACCTTTTCAGGAGTTGAACCTCTTACACCGACAAGAGCAACAGCTCTTTACTTGATGATGATGAAATCCATATATCAGAGTGGTTACCATGCGGGATTGCCAAACAAAGGGAAACAGATTCTATGTATATCCGTACAAGGTGTATATTTGCATGACCCACAAAAGTTTATTTTGATCTGAGTTTTGTGTGATTTAATTAACACGTAGTTTCTGATACCCTAAATTAAGGTGATGAAACTGGCTATTCTTTCGCGACGGCAGAGTAGTCACCAATGCCGGACTGACGTCCGTGCATCCGTAAGGTTGCGGGTTCGATTCTCGTGCGGGGTGAATATTTGTGTGAACCACAAATATTTCTCTGGGTCTGGATGTGTGTGTGAATGAGTGTGTGCGTAGTTTCTGATACCCTTGATACAAGTTTTACGAACTTAGTTAGGGTAGTCAGTTACTATAATGAGATGATGGAGTGAATGTTATGTTATTTATCTTGGTTTGTGTGTAGGAAAGTGTGCGTAGTTTCTGATACCCTATAAGATGATTAACCTACTTAGGAGTCAGTAACTATAATAATATGAAGACGCTAGAGTACTTAATCACATTATGTTGTATGATATTTTTCATGTATATTATTTATTTCAAGTTTATTACATTATGCTGTCTCTTTTAAACCAGCAACAATATTTAGCTGTAAGAAAGGGACAGATAGTAAAACTTTATGATTCAGATGCTTCAGACAGAAACACAAAACTTTGCGGCATAATCCTTACTAATATTATAAATGCGAAAGTAGGTACTTTCGCATTGTCTGTCTGTTACCTTTACACGGCTAAACTACTGAGCCGATTGACTTGAAATTTGGTACAGGGGTAGCTTATGATCCGAGAAAGAACATAGGCTATGTTTTATCCCGAAATTCCCACGCGATCGGGAACTACGCGGGTGAAACCGCGGCTAATATATTATAAAGTAAACAACTATGTAAACGTTATACAAACTATAAACACAAAATGGATTTTTGTAGGAAATGTTTATCGTATTTTTATGACTATGTTCAGAGGTTGGGATCGAACGTTTGTTTACGAGGTCCGCGGACGTAAAACGTCTCGAACGAGGTTTGTTACTGATGTTAAAATGTTACCGAAATCACATTAAACTGATGTGTTTAGGAGTTATTTGGCAGATTGTTTTGGCTAGCTTTCTTTTAAAAAGTTGGCTAATAATTTAGTCTTAAGGAAGTCTCTATAACAGTACCTTTATTAATGTTTGGACAACGCATTGAATTGCGTGACTACTAGGTAACTGATCCCCACACGGTTTAAGTCGGGTTTATTCTTTCTTTTCTGAGCCTACATAGCAAAGAAATAAAAAATCTATATAAATATTGCTATCTGCGTGCCAAATTTCAGCACAATTCGTTCAGCGATTGGTGCTGACAAGAAGATTAACTGACTGATAAATTAACATAGCTTTTGTCTTTATTTATACGCAATAAACTAATAACTACCTTTTGGAAATAGTTTGTATATAGAATACATACATGTACATACATCATAGGTATATAAATAATAGCTGACTCCAATACAATACTGGAATACAGTATCACACACATAACACGAATTCCAGTTCGGCAATTTCAAATAACTAATTATATTGAAAGTTAGAGCTATATTACTAGGCATTGTTCGGTGCCTAGGTAACCTGTAGGCAACCTGTGCCAGTTACACGTTTGCTCAACTATTAGGTAATTGCGAACAACACTAACTTAGCCTGCAACGGCGTATAACAAACTAGCTATTATAAATTATGAACCGGCTTATTTGGAACAATGAAGTATCTGAACTATAGTATATTGATATAATAATTCATTTTAATGTCTCAAATTAGTGCTCGTTTAGTGTTTTCAGTTTTATGTTTTTGGGAGTTTTCTGCTAATATTTTCATTGAGAAAAGTATATATTTCTTTTATCTAATACTTACTATCTAAGCCTTCTTGGGAAATCATTCCTCCTAAATCTGTTCATCTTGTTTTATTAGATTGCATATAACATCCAGAAACAATTTAAGTATGACCAAATAAAAACCAGTTCAACAAAAATCAAACATCTTACCATTTCATTCCAATTAAAACAACAGAAAATCATATCAAAACCAACCTTATTAAAAGCGTATAGAGTACAAAATATATTCCAAAGTAAGTAGTGTTTCATTAACCTGAACCCAATTCATAGTTTACCAATTTCCCGTTAGTCCCAAACAAAGGGCGTAACTTGGAGTATTATCCGAGCTAGACTAATGTCAGTTCCATTTAGTTCGCTAACAGTGTTCAAGTTTCATACATCGGCCATACGAAGTTGTTCGTATAGTTTAAGCTGAAGACTTCCAGTTCAAGACTTGGCTGGCCCAACACTGACACACGACAAACTTATTAACACTGTTATTGAGACAAATCCGAAGCGAGTCTTCGAATTATGCAAGTTTGTTGAACAATGTAGACGTTTGCGATAATTGGTGGTCAGGGCTGGTTGGTGCGTTACTGCGCGGTTATAGACGGTTATTTAATGGGATGGTTGGTAATAGGGTTGTTAAGCTATTGCATAGTTTCTATCGAGGGCCTTGAGCGCGGGGACCGAATCCAGAAATTCCCTAACGAAAAAAAACCTCACGTTTTTATTATTTTTATATCGAAAACATTTTTTTGTAAATTTTCCAAAAAGTTCTTATAGTAATGTAAACAAAGTTTTTATTGTATTAAGTCACAAGTACGACATCAAAATTTCTAAGGTTAGGCAATCCTAATACAAAAAAAAAAAAAAAAAATAGTTGATAAAATTGCTATGCAATAGCTTTACCGCGGCAGTCCCCGAGTGCCACACGTTTATTTTGACATGCTTATAATATCTAGAGATCATTCAACTACTGTATTATCTTGATACTACACAACTGATCACGCCTTTATATGCGGCAATAGGCCATTGATCATACTTACCTTAGTTGCAGAGGTTGACCTGAGAAGGCTAGCAATGTCTAACCTAAGTTACTTGTAAGCTTGTTATTTTACCTTTAGGGCATCTCGATTTTCCCGGTGATAGGTAGGTCACCAGACGTAGTCGTCATAGAAGTGGCATTCTGAAACATATACTCGTATACCATATACCAATTTTACGCAAAAAATAGGAATTCAAGATTTTTACAGTTAGATTTTGTGGACACTATGGCCCTCAGTAACTCAGTTGGTTAGAGCAAACGCCACAATTCAGCGCGGTCCTAAGTTAGTCGCAACTGAAGGTACATTTTTAAATGTATTTTTGTTGGTTTAATTTAAATTCGCTTCAAATTAAAATAATTAAATTCATTTATGCTCAAAGCACTTATAAACATAGTAAACCTGGCTGCCAAGCCAGTGCTCAAGGCTTCAATTCCGCAATCGCGGTCGTACTAATAAGTAATATTATCAATGAGATTAAAACATTTGCTATGATATTTTTTTTTTTTTTTTGACGAGGGGGAATGCATTTAGGCATCCCCGCCGCAAGCGACGGGGTATGTGGGACTCACCCGCCACCAAGATGGAGTGGTGGCGGTCCTACCCACTAAAACCCCCCCTGCATCAGCACAGCACATATGTATCGCGGCGACAGGAACTGCATCCGCGTCTTCTGCGCCGCGATTGTGCAAACCCAGTGAATGGGTCTCATCTCGGGTATCTGGTGTACCCTGGGGGCGAAGGTGTTTGTCACCCCCGATTCTGTGGTGTGGCGCGCAGAAACATGCGCCTCATCTCTGAGGCCTATGTGGCGACAGTGGACTCTTGGAGTTCACTGTCGCGGCCAGCATTACGGTGGCTGTAGGGCATGGTAGCCCCTACGCCTCCTGACTCTCCGGCTGCGCAAGGGATCTTGAGAGAGGGACTCGCGTTCCCTCTCAGCAGCCTCCTTTTGCGACATAACAATGTCGCAGAAGCTCTGTACATCGTACCAGATGTTCTCGTCACTGACCATGGCCTTGACCACGGTCGGGAGAGATAGGTCGCTTCCAATTGCGCTTGTGAGCGCTGTTCTCTCATTCGCCCAGGCTGGGCACGTCTCGAGTGTGTGCTGCGCAGTGTCTGCCACAGCGTCGCAGTGGTGACACCCCGTCGTAGCCTCCCTTTTGGCGACGTGACACAGATACCTGCCGAAGCAGCCATGCCCCGACAGGATCTGCGTCATACGGAAGGTAAGCACACCTCGGTCTCTCTTCATCCAGTCATCCAGGACTGGACGAATCGCCTCGATGGTGTTGGCGCCGTATCTGGAGAAGGCAAGCTGTCCCTTCCAGTACGTCAGCATCCGGGCCCTCGCCTGGTCCAGGGCCGCATCTACCTCCCTCTGTGGGGGATGTTCACCCCGAAGGCGGAGGTCCGCGCGCCAAAGGTAGACAGATGCTAGGACCTCCGCCTCCAGAGCCCACGGAGGTGTGCCGGACAGTACACAGGCGGCATCGAACGAAATCGTTCGATAACCGCGTACGACACTTATCATCATAGCCCTTTGTGGCCTTCGCAAAAGGGCAGCGGTCTTCTCTTTGAGGGCATTTGCCCATACGGGCGCCCCGTACAATGCCATGGAGCGTACAACGCCGAGATAAAGACGCCGGCAGCTCTCATTGGGACCTCCTAGGTTGGGCAGAATTTGCCTCATGGCTCCCGCAGTTCTTAAAAGGCGGGGAGCTAGTTCCTCAAAATGTTTGTGGAAACTCCATCGGCTATCCAGTAAGAGACCCAGATATTTAAGGGTCGAGCCGATGGGAATTTCCACACCCCCGATTATGAGAGAAGAGTCTCGAGGTGGCGCTTTTCGCGGCCCATGGAAGCAAATTGCTTCTGTTTTGCTGAGGGCCACCTCTAAGCCTAGCTTGCGTATGCGAGAAACCATGTGAGCGGTTCCTGCCGTCGCCAGCATGCGCACCTCCCTAAAGTTCGCCGCCTTAGCCGCAAGCTTACAAGTAACTTAGGTTAGACATTACTAGCCTTCTCAGGTCAACCTCTGCAACTAAGGTAAGTATGATCAATGGCCTATTGCCGCATATAAAGGCGTGATCAGTTGTGTAGTATCAAGATAATACAGTAGTTGAATGATCTCTAGATATTATAAGCATGTCAAAATAAACGTGTGGCACTCGGGGACTGCCGCGGTAAAGCTATTGCATAGCAATTTTATCAACTATTTTTTTTTTTTTTTTTGTATTAGGATTGCCTAACCTTAGAAATTTTGATGTCGTACTTGTGACTTAATACAATAAAAACTTTGTTTACATTACCATAAAAACTTTTTGTATTATAAAAACATAGTACGATAATTTCACCTACTTACTAAAAAACGATATAACTTCAAAACTATGAGGCCTAGGACAATAAATTTTGGTGATTCTGGTAGGTAACGATCTCCCCTATCCTCTACATTCCGTTGGTCCACTACTAACGGGACACCCTGTATATTTAAATAAAATATTGAAATTACATTTACAAACTACCTCGCGTCCACATTATTTAAAATTTTGCAAATAAGTAAGGGTTTAAAAACCAGTTGCGTTTTAACAAGTGGATGAAAAGTTAACGATCATTAAATGAAAATAAATATACGTTTCCAAGAATTTACCATGTATCGTTAAATTTAAAGTAACGAATTGAAATTAAATACTATTTACTTTATATTTCATATTTCTTTCAATAATTAATAATTCCGATTGAGTTGCTCTTTTCTGTAAATCATTAATTTTAATATCGTGTACAGCCAGCAAGAAAAATTGATAAAAACTTTTTAAAACAAAATTCTTTTAAGAACTATTTATTAAGTTTTAGATTAGGCTTATCTTTTTTCTTAATTTATTTCAAAACAGGGGTTCATATTTTAAATTAATATTTTTTTCTTTTCATTTTATACTAGCAGCGCCCCGCGGTTTCACCCGCATAGTTCCCGTTCCCGTGGGAATTTCGGGATAAAAAGTATCCTATGTTCTTTCCCGGACTATAAGCTACTACTGTACCAAATTTCAAGTCAATCAGTTCAGTAGTTTAGCCGTGAAAGGTAACAGACAGACAGACAGATAGACAGAAAGAGTTACTTTGGCATTTATAATATTAGTAGGGATTAGTAGGGATATTAGTAAGGATAAAGATAAATTCTATGTAGGTTTTGAGATCACCAACACTCCTTTAGAATACACATTTTCCTCCTCACCTACTAATTTATATAATTAAGAAAGAGATCTTTTTCGTTGCTGTAGTACTTTAACTTATAGTTCTACTACTAGTTGCTAAACATAACATATGGAAAATAAACATATCCCTAAATAACTCTTTGGAACTTCAAAAACTTATATTACCTAATTTAAAGCAAATAAATCAACAAATTTAATGAAGGCTCAACAAATTCCTAAAGTCAAAAGTTTAATTGCCTGAAGCGATATCAATATACAGACAGACAAACAAACAAACAGTTCATAATACTGCAAAAACATTAACTTTGAACATATTTGGAACAGGGTGGAAGTTTAGCATACTTGTCTCTGAAGTTGAACGCCTCGTCATGATTTATATCATACACGCAAGTTTGTATTATATTAATAATTAAGGGCTGAATCATACTGTGTGGATATCTTTGATTTACACGAACACTACACATTGAAATAACATGATGAAATAACCGTGATCACAGAAGACCTCTGTGATCACGGGTTCTGTAAAGAATCCGAAACGTCAGAAAATGTAAAACAAAATATAACCACGACAAAAATCCGTTTAAGTGTTTTATTTCAACATACTGTGTGGTTTGTGACGAGCGTCACACTTAACTTTCACTGTACAATTATTGTGAGTATTGTAACTGATATTTTTTCATCAAGTAATATGAAGTTAAAAATATTTTAGTTTGAAAAACGCTTCTCTCCTTGATATATTAAGAAACAAGTAAGTAATGGGCATAATCGCCGCGTTTATCTAATGCTTCTTGAAAACATAAACAGTATATATTAATGATTAAAAAAGCAAACATGAAACCTTAAACCACGCGTATGGCCAAAAATAAATAATTTCTGCGAGACTGAATACAAAAGATAATGTAAAATACGTCAAAAATGAATTTCATATTGGTTTTGATATAACTCATACAATAATATCCCACGCAAATATATGAATAGTCAGCTTTTATATTTAAAGAACAAAAGCCTTTCATTAATGGAGATGATTTTTAAAACGATATTAATTTCTCAGTATAAACCTTAATACAGTCATATATACTCGAATTAAAGCAGCACTGATACAAAATGTATCAGAATAGAATTACTAAGTGTGACGTAAATGGCTCGGTATGATTTGATCTTTATGTGCGGAAAGTGCTAGTAACTTTAAATGTAACTTAAGGTTTTAGGAAGTGTTATCCCGAATTTCGTGAAGTATTAACATCTAATTACTGCGTAGATAAAACCCGAAAACATGTAAAACAGCTAAATCATCTAGATGCATATTTTAATCATCATTAGTTCATACAATATGTGCTAGATCCTGCCCTAAATTAGGGCGATCAGGCCTTAGTCAACCACTAGATATGAAAGTAAGTGCTGTTTGATCGATTTCACTTACAACCCTAAAAAGTGTTTGCAGGTGTGTGCAGGTTTCTTTGTGATGTTTTCCTTCACTGTAAGAGCGTCGAATAAACCTACATATGATATGGTTCGAAAATCGAAAACTTATTGGTGCGTGGTGAGAATCGAACCTTCCAATTCAAAGTCAAAAGCCTAAATCACTACACCATCGACGCTCTCTTCACTTATTGATTTTTTTAATTCACACGAACACTACACATTGAAATATAACTACTTATTGAACTAAAACAAAAAAACGGATTTCTGTCGTGGTTGTATTTTTGTTTAACATTTTCTGACGTTTCGTTTAAGTGTTTTATTTCATTGTGTAGTGTTCGCGTAAATAAAATATATCAATATAAAACTACATAATTTTTGTCGTGGTTATATTTTGTTCTACATTTTCTCTCTTCACTTGTTAATCAGAAACCTTTTATCAAATTTTGCATTTAAATTATACAATTGACATTGAAAAGCAATCCCAACGCAATTGTTTATTAACAGTGAGGGTTCAAAACTTTAGTATTGAGGGTTTGACTAAATAAAACACATCGTAATTGCTTTCCAAACTTCACCTCGAGACTTTCAATCAAAGTTGTCGAACAATTTACTATATAGATATGAAATATTATTACTAGTAAATTGTTATTCGAAGAATGGGTTTTAATAATCTTATGTTAAACTGGTTTGTTTTAGAAATTGCTTCGTGATGAGGATTTTTTTAATAGTCCTATGGAAGTTAATTGACAGTCGACTGGCTAGTTAATGTTATTTTTGGTGTTTTATTATTAAACGAAACGTACGTCATCATATATAATTATTTAACAAAACGGGATGTTAGTACGTACTTATTTAAGTCGAAATCCTCGACTAGTTTCAGCCACGTCGAGGCTGAAACTTATAAATATTTTTGGTGTGTTTCTTAAGGAGGTTTTTGAGCTCACTATGAAACTGATCGTTGTAAGTCAGATTCAGAAACTACCGCAGAGATCCACAATGCAATTAATCAAACGGTAGTTTGTATTCAATTTTTTCTGTATATGTCAGCTTCATGTATCACGCGCGTTTGTAATAACAAAAACATGCAAATTACCCTTCCAAAGAGGCAGTTGTATAAAATAATGTTAATCCACCCTTTGAACATTGAAAACATTTTAACAGTGTACACTTAAAGTTTTCTCATAAATATGGTCATCACAGGGAGCTCGCATCGCTATTCATAACATGTGTTCGCTGCGTGACCCTTTTTTCTGCCTACCCTCATATTCAGAGGTCCTCATTTACTACAGACAATATCGTCACTGTTTTAGTGCCGGACCATTTGGTCGCAAAAAGGAGCCGGCTCTTTGATTTCCTACTGAATTTCTGATTGAATCCAATAAATTAATTTTAAAGATTGGAAACGTTTATGGCATCTTTTTTTGAGTGCAGTTTTTTTCTACTTTATTTTTATGTAGTTTTATGCCTTTGTCTTTGATGTTAGTTTAGTTTTAGGAGTCGTCAAATAAGAGTGCTGCAATTTTCCGCTGTAAGACTAAAATTCGGAATATTGATAAAATACCATTTTAGACTTTACGGAGACACTTTATAGTAGCAAAGCGGAGTTGTGTAAACCAATAAAAATACTTTTAGAGACGAAGTTTAGCGACATTAAATTCAAGGAAATCAGCTGTTAGAACTCAACCATTAATTCAGAAGAAGAATTTTATGTTATGTTTAATCTCTAAATTCCTATGCTTTTAATCCGCAAATAAGTTTTCTGAATTCATGAAAAACAAAGGGATATGCTTGCCAATTACTTCATTCCATACTATGATTTGTAGCTTCAAAATTACAACGCAAAAACCTGCTTAACTAAAAATATCATACCATTTGAATCAACTAAAAACTAAATTGCATTAAAATAATTTGTCAAAAGTTCCAAAACTATAAATTTAAACGGGAGACGTGACAAACTGTAGATTAGGTACAGACATCACCCGGGCAGGGTGAGCACTCACTTAAATTAATGTGGATATACATCTTCCTTCATATTATGTGCATTCTGCATTAAAACATACGAATGGTCAAAGAGTAACATTGTTTGTAGAATAGGTCTTATCGCTCTTTATTACTAACCGGGTCGATAATTTCACAGTCATCTAGTCAGTAGATTTATCAAGGTGTTTGTAAAACATTGGGGCATTTGATTTGATGCCTAACTAGGATTATCACCTGTATCTAGGGTATCAGAAACTACCCACACTCTTATTCTTACACACTTCCTAACTGAGATAAACATTTGTGTATCTCAAAAATATTTTCTTCATCCGAAAGTCAAACCCATAACAACCCTTCCATTCACTCCAGCATTGATCACTCTACTTATTAAACTATCAAAAACACACTATTTTATTATAAAACTACTTATTAAAACTCATTGAGTACTCCACCAAATAGGCATTCACTCCCAAAATGAGAATTTAGTATCGTTGCATCAATTTTTAAACCTACGGGCGCGGTTTTAAAATGACGACGTGCGGTGAGGATGGGCGCGCGGGCGTTGGCTCTTCGCCCATTTCCACCGCGGCCATCATGGATTACTTAAACTAGTTGGAACAGGTGACTTTGGACGGGGTTTATCTTGAATTCTAATGTTATCTGCACTTATGTACCATAATCTTTCAAAGTATACAATAGTTGCTTCCGATGTTGACACGTTTGGATCGCTTAGATTTTAGTGCAGTTTTCAGCAATACATAGAGAAATTTAAGAGGAAGATTTTATAATAACTGCTATATCTAGTAATATTGTTGTTTTAGATGCAAAAACTGCTGAAAAAATTTAAAAATAAGTACCAATATTTATTTTTGAATAGAACAACAGACTTTCAAACAAACTCGTACAATATACGAGAACAATAAAATTAATACATTGCATTATGCATTTTGTAAACTTCAGCCTTTAGACATTGTGACAGGATATAATCCAGACAAAGTGGGTTGGATTAACGAATATTGGATTTGGTTGGGTATTTAAAACAACTTTATTTTGCAGGATTGTAATGTTGGAAGTTGAATTAATGTTTCATTTTCAATTCATGTGACGTGTGCACGATTTTTCGAGAACTTTTATTTATTTTTAACTTTTATGAATGAGAGCATAATGTAAAACTTCATTCATGTAGTCAAAGTTAGGCTAATCTCCAAAATGGCTGAACCGAATTTGACTTTACCTCCAACTGGCATTTATAGTATTTTAGAACTTAAAACAGTCTATACTTTTTAAACTTTCGTGATCGGAATTCATTGTTTGCATGATTAACAGGTCTTAATCGCGTATAATATAATTATTAAAATTACCTCGACGTTTCGACCGGGTTACAGCGATCGTGGTCCCGAGAAGACATTCTACTTTATATCCCGAAAACAATAGTGTAATAACAAATGGGATATAAAAGTCATATTCCAAAGAAATATAGCACTAAAAGAGGATTTGCAATTTCGTTGGTATCTCTCATAAAGAATAGAAAAATTTATCAATTTCCAGTATTTTCTAAACACATTTCATATACGTATTTCTGTGAACGAACGATGCATGTAATCCGTTTCTGTTTCAGTATAAAACAGCTCAAACATTCGGCCCGTGAACGAGAACAAATATATTTTTAGAGTTAGCATTGAAACGTATGTCAGGCTTAAATCTATAGGCTTTTGAATGAATGGTTTTGACCGTAAAGGTATTTTACCTGATGCGATGAAGGTAAGTAGTTTTATTTTTACTCCACTGCTCAGCGCAATGCAAAGAAGACTAAGAATTCAATCCAATTTTTACTCTCTTTTGCATGGTGTAGGGTTTGAACATTCTTATTAATAGGTCCCGAATATTTCTTTCTAGCCCCGGCAGGTATACTGTTCTTTAGGCTGTTGCTAGGCGTCCGCTAGAATGGATCATTAATATAATGTTATTCGGTTGCTAGTATAAAATTATTTTATTCGTCCGCATTACTGGACGACTAGACACTTCGTTTTCTTTAAGTGAGAGGGGTTTAAAAATTTTATTATTGGTAATATTTTAATTATTAATTTGCCGTCGTGTGTTTGTTGTTATTTGTAAATAATTTTATATTTTGTGTTCCTTTTGATTCGATACTTTGACTTCAAATAGTAAGTATATTCAGATGATATAATAGTTCTATTATTCTTTGTCGAACTCCATAAAATCTTTACATTCAAAAAGATGTAAATCTTCAATTTAAATTCAAGTTTGCAATAACAAATCAGACAATCTCTTAAATCCAAGTACGACTGTAAAAACGATTGTCGCGAATAGTTCGATGGCATCTCCATTCCTGTACTGGATATTACATTCCTTCAAGTGTTGGGAAAGTTCTAGACCAGTCTCGAAGTCTCGCAGAACTGTTATGTAACTAATAGTTGAAGTTAACTCATAAGTCATACGTATTGTTATTCATGTGACCTTTGCCAAATGACTGTGTTGAGTGTTCCACGGTTTGCCTCGAGAAAATTCCGATCTAATGAGAAGTATTTTTACGTGAAAGAGTAACAAAACATCTTCGAATGCTTGCAATTATAATATTAGTAGAATAAAGTTAGTAATCCCATATTTAATAGGATAGTTTTTAGAAAAAAATAACAATTTTTACATATAAATAACTGGTCCTATTATCGAAATATTTGTAGCAAGCAATAAATACCAAAAATCTTAACCAGATATGATCATATCTGGTCATCTGGACCTCTTTGAGAAAATCGCTGCTTTTTATTTATACTAGCGCTTAAAGACAAGGCATTACCCCAATCCCTAGCTCGTACTTTTAATATTAACATGGACAAATAAAATGACACAACTGTAAGCGGTACGTTATAATAAAATTCGTTTTGTGTGTAATGTGAAATACGTCTGTAAACGGTACACGGTAATATAACCAAGACCCTGAATATTTCTGCTGGTATGGCAATTTTGCTTCGTGAGGCATATAGAAACAATAACTTTATACTTAAAGTAACTGCATGTAAACGCAGTGGAAATATTAGTTTTTTGTACTGAGAATGTAAATTGAGATGTCTGTTTAGTTTTACAGCGATGCTTTGTTGCTGTAGTTGTTAAATGGGAGAATAAAAATAACTTTCACTCTGTTTAAAGTAAGTATGTTTATTTGTCCTTTTATTCTGAATAATTTACGTTTTTTTCCACGTATTGCTAGTAAAAAACAGTAAAAAAATCTCAAACAATAACAACAAAACGAAAAGATAGAAAAGACAAAAGAAAAATAATATTCCAATCACAAATCAAACGACACTAAACAGTCTGATAATGGTTTTTAAAATTAACAAAACCTTTTAGACAAAGGCTGGTATAGATAGGGCGTTAGGGCGCGTCTCCATTGATGCGGAGCAGACTGGACAATAGAAATGATAATTTAGGCAAAGCTAATTTACACACACATACTTGTGAAATATGATTAAATTATAACTTTTAGTGGAGCAGTCCGTATTATCCGCCAATCGAACGAAGTTGAGAGTGTTGACCAGTCGGGAGCAATAGGCACGCACGAAGCGGGAGGATAACAATTTCTTTTATGTATTGTGGAGTAGAAATAAATGGTTTAAATAACGGGATGATGCGATGCGGAAGGCAAGGACAAATTTGTCATGAGAGGCGATTGAATTCGGCTGATAAACATACAGCTCAATGCAGCTCCGATCTGCTCGCTCCACTCTTCCCCACTCTGCTCTACTTCAACGGAAACACTTGCCTCTTTCTACTGCTCTTCTTCTATCTACTCTTAAGATTGTCTTTATTTTTTGGCCAGTGACACGATAGAAGAAGACTTCTCTTCTCCGCTCCACCCCGCGTCAGTGTACCCGCACCCTTTCTATTGGGTCCTCGTAGAAACGTAAAGTGTTATCGTGACCAAGGTCTTACAGCCCGAGTTATCTGCCATCTCCTCTGTACAACGTTGTTTATTTGCCCAGCAGTGTTGTTGTTAGTATGGAAAGTTGCCATTTGTTAAATTAAAATGTGCTTTTGGTGTTGGATAGTTTGGGCTCAGGTACTTTTGTTTATATTTTGTAGTTAGGACTAGCTGTTGTACTGAGTATTATCGGTACTTGTAAATTTGTGTGATAAATGTAAATAATTGTAACTCTGTACCTCTTATTATTCAGAGAGGAATAATAACGGAATAGTGCATCCAAGTGTCGTTATTCTAAAAAAAATACGCATTACAGTATTTTTTTTAAAATAAGTTAACAAAGGCCAGGCCAGTCTTCCACAATTAAAAAAAACAAACTTTTAACATAATAAATATCAAAACTTTAAATACTAAAATAAAAAGAAACTTAAATATTAAACAAAACGATATTAAAAATAACAACATTTCACGTTTCACGGACACAACGCAATAAACCTGTCATACAAATTGACAAAATACCGGAGCTAAACAAAATTCAGACAAAAATAACTTAACAAAATTACATCCAGACATTACTAGAGGCCGGTGAAGAATTTTAGCCCCAAAGTTGTTGGCTAAACGCGTAAAAGTAACTTTTTACCCTTTTAGAGTCCGAAACGACACCTGCGACGCTTAAATTATGCAAATATACTAAAATTCGAAGAGGTCGTAAACATTTTTTACAGACGTTTCAGTTACAGTGGAGATTCTGGGCAATCGAGGTTTTATGAACTGTTACCTGCCTTTATAGATAGCTAACCAGATTACGGAGCGCATAATGAACGCTTTTTAATCTGTTGTTAAACACTCACTTACATTTTTTGTGTAAGTTTTGCACGGTAAGATACTTTTTGTTCTACCTTGATAACGAAATATAAGAATAATGCTTTTTGCATGAGAAAGTCTTTTTAAAAATATGAAATCAGTTAAAAATATTTGCATTTCTTGTGACAAATCCTTCTTAAATGTAAGAGCTCTAAGGAATGGAAATTCCCTAAACCTGTTTAGCCATTTGATGTTCAAAGTTGTTACAAACATACACGTCTATCGTCATTTTTAAATTAAGTAAGAATTAATTATTTAAAGATTGAATGCTCAATCAACATTTATTTTAAATCACTAATTATTACAGAAACTTAAATTCAAAACTATGTCTATTGAATCTCGCTTAATATTTTCGTGGCCCACGGCTGCAGTTCACAAGTGGAGGTCTGGCGACTGGTCATGGTTCTCTCCACTTGGACAGTTTTCAATTACGCAAAACTTAGTTATCTCTGAGTTGAGCGTATCGCATGTCAGAGTTATGTCTGCGGATATTCTAACTTTAATAATCCTTGCTCTAGTTTGGTTTAAATGTTTGATTGTTTAATACAGTTCTTTTACTGAAATTGTTAATGCAATGGTGACTGTTTTGGAGTTCGGGAAGAGGAAAAAATAAACAGCAGAAAAACTTTATTGTTTGTTTAATAAATGCAAATACACACATCAAAAGTGTCTAGGGATCAAGCATTTTTATGCGGATTTCTTGAGATTGAGATGTGGCTTTGTAATAAATTTATGATTTTATAAATTTATATGGATCCTTTTTGGTGCATTTCATAATTTGAATCAGGAACTGTGAATCAAATTCGAGTAAAAGATGAAAATCAGCTGTCAATATTTTCCCTATAAAAACATACAACGCATTGAAGACATTATTAGTGCTACTGTTTCCCTACTACTGATTAAAACCAACGTTATTATGGAGCGGCGACGTCATTTAAGCAGGGAAGAAATGCTCAGAGCCGTGGGAATGATAGAAGCTGGTTCCCGGCAACGTACTGTGGCTTTAGCTCTGAATACAAGTCAGAGTGTTATCAGTCGACTTTGGACACGTTACCGAAGCACTGGTACCGTGGCTGAGCGCCATGGAGGACGGTATCGCTGCACCACACGGAGACAAGACCGATACATTCAAATCTTAACTCGAAGAGCTCCAACAATAACCGCCATGATGTTAGCCGTGCGGCTTCATCACTCTTCAGGGAACTTAATTAGCGACCAAACAGTCAGAAACCGCTTGCATGAAGTGAACCTTCATTCCCGAAGACCGCTACGGGTACCACCTATAGCAATGCACAATCGTAGGATTCGATATCAATGGGCTCTTGAACACAGAAATTGGGCAGAAGAACAATGGCGTTTCGTGTGCTTTTCTGATGAGTCTCGTTTTGGTATGAGACCGGATACAAGACGTATACGACACTGGAGAACCCCTGGACGCCAACAGCGATTAAAATCCTGCCAGGAAGTCCATCCTTATAGTGGTGGAACCATCATGGTATGGGCGGGTATTTGGATCGGCGGAAGAACTGAGTTGATTTGGATCAGAGGCAACCTCAACGCTCAAATTTATGCTGAGACGATTGTATCAGACGTCATCGTTCCTCTACAAGTGCAAATCGGTCCCTTATTTCAGTTAATGCATGATAATGCACGACCGCACACCGCAAGAGTTGTAAGACAGACTCTCGCCGCAGCTAACATCAATGTCCTGCCCTGGCCTGCTCAGTCGCCAGACTTGAACCCGATTGAGCATGCATGGGATATGCTACAGAGAAGAGCTCTGCCGAATATGGAGGGTATCCAGTCGCAAGAAGACCTTTTTTTGTTGTTGCAACGAACATGGGCGGCCATTCCACAGCGTGATTTGGATGAACTCATTTTGAGTATGCCAAACCGATGTTCTTGTGTTGTTAGTGTTCGCGGTAGAAACACGGATTATTAATTGTTTAAGTTACCCAATAAAATTTTAAAGAAAACTGTTATTTCAGTCTTTTTTTCGAACTTTAATGTTAGTGGTTCAAATGTCAAAAATCCCTTTATTAGGAAAATGGCAAATTTCTTTATTAATGCAAAGGTGACTTGGTTTATCGTTACTGTGACAAACGAAAACACTTTATTTGATGAATCCTTAAAGAAAATTTTAATTAATATCAATCAGGAGAAAAGTTATTGCAAAAATATATGTTGATCCCTAGACACTTTTGATGTGTGTAGTATATAAAGTATGATAGATTAAAACAATCTAAGATTTGTTTTCTAATAAGATGTTCGATAAAGTTTTTAATAGGCATTTTCATTACTAGAAAATTACGAAAATGTGATTAAAATCATTCAGTTGACGAAATGAAAGAGAAAGAGAGAGAGAATTAGAGGTAAAATAATAACAAAAAAGTACTAGTAACATTTTATTTTCCGTATAAAAACATTATTATCAAAAGTCCATACACTGAGGTAACTTTGATAAACCTACTTACAATATAATATTTATCACCGTATACATACAATTAGTTTAAACTTGAGCAAACTCATATTTACAAACTTACATTAATATTAAGTCACCCATAAAGCAAAATAAAGGTACAATTCTAAAGCGGGCTGCAGACCGCAAACTGCAACCGCAAACTGCAAACGACAACATTGCTGCCTGCAGTCGCGACGCGCTCGGAATCAATTTCATAGATGTTGGTAGAAACAAGTTTTTTCGCTTGAAGTTTGCGTTTGCAGTTTGCGGTCTGCTGCCCGACTTGGAATTGTACCTTTAAGGTAAACGCGCACTTCTTTTTTACATCAAAATTATAAAAAATAAAATATAAATAAAAGCATATAAAACATTATCCCCCACTACCAAAATATTTAAGCAATACTTAAGTTAATTAAATACTGTTTTCCTTCTATCTTCAACTTTTCTTAAATAAGGGAGAAATGAATTTTATTTTATCAAATTAATTTAAATAAAAATCAATTGCCAAATGTAGGTACTTATAACGAACTATCATTTCAAAACGATTCCACCTTTTTGGTTTTTTTTTATTTTGTTCTTAGTTTTAGGACAAAGTTTGTTTGAATCTAATTTTGAAAAGTCCTTAGGGCGTTCAAAAGTATTGCATAAATATTTATCATATAAAAAAGTAGTTAAAGCTAAAAATCGAACACAAAAGAAATGCCCGTTTGACCTTCAACTTAAAACTTTACTATACTGCATACACCTATTATATTTTAGTTAGATTACAGTATATTTATATAATGTATCTATCTTTTACACAGGCAACGACAATATTTCAATAAATGAGCTACTGGAAATGGATACCTTAAAATACCACCAGCTAGGCTAGCATGACTTCAAAAACGCGATAGATACAGCGATTTATTGACATCCAACTGTCAAAATTTGATAAAAATGCCCGCCATATTTAATTTTGTCAAATCGTACTACGCCATATTCATATGGTCATATTATTTCGTGGTGTCTATATCATTTATCACGCACAGTCATGCTAGGCAGGCAGAAGCTGGATCCATCCTTAATAAGAATATTCTAAATGCGAAAGTAACTGTCTGTCTTTTCACGGCTAAACTACTGAATCGATTGACTTGAAATTTGGTACAGCGATAGCTTATGGTCCGAGGAAGGACATAAGCTATGTTTTATCTCAAAATTCCCACGGGATCGGGAACTATGCGGGTAAAATTGCGGGGCAAAACAAGTACTAAATAAACCTAGAATTCTAAGAAATTAATAATTTCAGCACTTTCATTTATTGTCATATTGTCATCACTACTATGTATAAGTTATTCGATTACAAACCATCTGACTTATCCATAAAGTTCATTTCCATATAAGCCTTCTTTGAACTTATGCCTCCTTAAATACATAAATCTAAAAATCTGACTCCATATAACTGACTGTATATAACAAAGTACATAACTCATTAAACTGTTAACAATATAGGCTGTTTCTGTTATTTATTATGTATGTTACCAAAATAATTTACAGCCATGGGACAGAAACAAAATTGTATTCGCGCAGAAAGTTTTAAGTTTGATTAATGTGTGTTATTCAACTTAATTATCTGTTGTTTCGACTGTCTTTACAATAAATAGTTTGACTATTACCGTATAGTAACTATTGTTTCAAATATTTAGCACATCCGTTTTTTTTTCTAATATTTTTTGCCGTGTGAGCGTTACCTTAAATAAAAATTTGGATGCAAAAAGAAACCGACTTCAAATATCTACCATAAGTTATACTAATAGATAGCAGTAACGTTACAATAAATAAAATTTTGGATACAAATAAAAACCACTCAAAAATATACAGTATGATGCACTAAATGTATTATAAATTATTACAGATTTCATTGAGTTTACGGCTGTAAATAGGCTTATTTAAATTCTTTGTCCAGCATTAGACTAATTAAGGCTGATGATGATGATGAAATTCGGTTCCAATCAACTTTCTTTTCTCCATTTATGGAGTCGATTGAAATCATGTCACTTTGATTTGGTAACAAATATTCATTTATCTATTAAGTGAATATACATAATAGAGATGTCGACTAAAAAAATCTAATTAGTCTGTCAGATAGATTTCACAAACATAAATAATTAAGACGGTGTATAGTCTGTTCATTTGGCGGTGAGACAAAATGTAAACAAAGAAATACTGGTTGTCAAACTTTTAGCTCATTTAGGCGAAAAATATATAGTTTTTTTAGAGTTATAAATATGAAAGTAAAATAAGACTAGGCATCTTTGATAAGTCGTCTATTAATTTAGTTTAGTGTAAAAATCAATAAAAAGGTAATAAACAGGATGAGTTGAGTACAAGTAAAAACAATTCATGTTAGCACCTGAATTGTTTTACTACAAAATAAATAAACAACTATTTATTGGTGATCCTCAGAAGAAGAGCTCCAACATGGATTTTCCTTTTTTTCTTTTAGAAATCGGTAAACGGAGGCTCGTGAAGTCGTTATATACAATATATTTTTTGTAGGGATACGAATTTTTGCCCAAGTCTCTTCTACGTATTTAAATATATTAATAACACCTTGGTGTCTGTTTGGATCTTCGGTGAAGTAAAAGTGCAAGCGCTGTTTGAACCAGGTTCACTTATTTTCATCAAAATCAACGTTCAGATAACAGAAATTTAACGATAACTGAATATAAAACATAATACAATAATTACTTTAAACAAAGAATTATCAAAAATTTACAATATACTTTACTATATAATCGGGAAGAAAACACTCACGTCAACAAGTTGATCAAGAGTAAAAATGACGGGTACAATCCGGCTAAATACGAAAACTATTAATTTTACTGTCATTACTTACAATGACTGTTCAACTTCATTTAGTAGTATTAAAATGTATCCATAGTTTGAGATTCACAGCATTTTTAGGTTTTAGTAATGTCAATTATCATCGTCATTACTATTACTACCTTAGATGAAGAATTGGTTTCGCTGTGTTTGGTAGGTATCGCCGACGTAGTCAAATGCGGCAACAAATACTACACTCGGCGTATCCAAGCCAGTCACACTGCAAGCTGTCTGTGAGGCGTATGTTCCAAATGTTTTATTAAAATTTGAACATAATACGTAGTAAAATGTCAGTTTGCGTGGTGAAACTGTGTAAAAATAATACTTCAAGAAACAAATTTCGTGTAATCATCAAAAACAATATACAAAAAAGTAGCTTTCTATGTCCCTATGTCCTGATGTCCCTATGTATGCTTAGATCTTTATAACTACGCAACGGATTTTGATGCGGTTTATTTTAATAGATAGAGTGATTCAGTGGGAAGATCTTTAGCATATTTTATCCCCATATTCTTACGGGAACGAGAACTACGCGGGTGAAACCGCAGGGCACCGCTAGTCTATCTATACTAATATTATAAAGAGGAAAGATTTGTTTGTTTATTTGTTTGTATGTAACGAATAGGCTCCAAAACTACTGAACCGATTTCAATAATTCTTTCACCATTAGAAAGCTACATTCACCCTGAATAACATAGGCTATATTTTATCTCCGTATTCCCACGGGAACGGGAACCACGCGGGTGAAACCGCGGGGCACAGCTATATTATATAAAAATGAAACCCGTTTGCCGTTATCACGTCATAACTTGCGAACGGCTAGACCGATTTGGCTTTTTCTTTTGTAGTTTTCTAAGACTCTGTAGAATGTTCTTACGCAAAAAAATTAAGAAAATATCTCAGTTAGATTATAAAAAAATACATTTAATTCTGCATATTTTAAAAAACGCGCGTAACGTATGTCAATCATTTGATTCGGGCTGTTGTATATGCTTCGACAAAAAATCTCCGAGACGCATTATCGGTATTTCATTAAATTTCCAGGTATTTTATGGCCAAAGTGTCTTATTCCCTACCAATTGCTCAAAGGTAGTGATTTCGAGTTTCCAATATTGCTACGCTGTTGCAAGCGCCATGATCACGGATGAACTGAACTGTTCATCCGTGATTATAATAGTTACTCGCTGGCAGTGTGAACATGCGAGTAACTATTAATAATATATGTATCTCATCAGGTATCGCGGTATCTAACCAATCTTTCATCTATGGTTACTAAATAGTACTTATAAAACAAAGTCGCTGTCGCTGTCTGTCCGTCCCTATGTATGCTTAAATCTTTAAAACTACGCAACGGATTTTGAAGCGGTTTTTTTAATAGAGTGATACCAGAGGAAAGTTTATATGTATAATACATGCATGATATTGTAGAGAAACACCGATAAATCTAGGGATTTCTAATGTGATGTCGTAAAAAACACATTTTTTGCGCTTACATTGCAAAAGTATTTAATCTAAAAGACATTTGCCTTTTACATGACTTGATTTCAATAAGTATCTTAGAAGATATCTTAGTTTTAAAATAACATTACAGCAAAATTATGATTAAGGCCACATATTACTAAATAGTTACTACGACAAAGCGACCCGGCTAGTGCACGGCGGCACAGAATAACTATTTTTTCACCTTCTACATAAATGAAGTCGCGTGTTAAAATAATTATTACACGCGAACGAAGTTGAGGGCTAAAGCTAGTATGTTATATATTCTATATTTCAAAGATTAATTAAATATCAAGTAGTCAGTAGGGAGTAGTCTATGTATTATTGATAAAACATGACATACAAAATAACCTTTTTCATGGTTTGTTTACATTTTGTCTCACGGCCAAATGAATACATTATAGTGCATGAAAACTCGTGTGACGTCACAGCTACATACATTTTTTACCAAGAATTATCGTCACAACTTTAATGCGTTATAACTAAGTCAGTTTTATTAATTTGATAAAACAAAAAAATACGTGTCTAATATTTTTTCGAAATCTATCTGACGGACTAATTAGAATTTCATTTTGTTTACCCAGTCGACATCCCTATTATACTAATTATTAAAATAAACATTATTTACATATATATTTTCTTGAACCTTCGTCCCTTAACTAAACGGAGTTGGTCTTTTAGTTCAACGTTAAAGTAATTCAGTACAATATGTCCTATTTTAAATACCTATTATCATTATGATACATATTTATATATTAACCTAAATAAGATAAAAAACATACCTTTACATACTTATATAAATCTCGGGTATACATAAATTAAATACCAGCCAAGTGTGTGACGAACCACATACAGTAGTGTTCCGTACAGATTATAGCAAAGCGCTTCGAAACGATTTGCTAAGACAAAATAAATAGGCGGACTCAAAAATTGTTTTGAGTGACAAAATTCTGCATTTCAGTTTATATATTTTTAATACAGATGTATTAAAAAACATTTTTGGTATCTTTGTGTATTTTTTTTTGCATACAACAGAGTTGACATCTTTGAAATAATTAAAAAAAAACACACATTTTCTTCATAACTGCGATGTGGCTAAAAGATTCATATGACTGTTAATTAAGTATATTCCTTCTCAAACTACCATCTATCTTTACTAATGGTATCGTTTATTTTTACTAAATAATATAAAAAAATAGCTCAAATTAATAATTTGCGTACGGAACCCAAAAACAAAACACAATCACACTGTATAACATATTTCCCAAATCACTCATTAAATTAAGAATAGTTAATACATTCATCACCTTCAGTTCGTTAAACTGTATTTACAAATATCTACTTAAACTAAATGAAATTAAAGTACAATTCGCTATGAATCTAGTTTTGACTGACTAGTTGCTCTCGAAGAATCGGTTGAATCGGATTTTCTTACGTTGTCACTTATTGGTGGACCGGCTGAAAAAAAAGAAAAAAATACATCTTAGTATTACTTCTAAAATTGATCTCTGTATTTTTGTATCTAAGGAAACACAAATTTACCTATTTAAGACAGGAGATAAATAAAGACATACCTACTTATCAACATTATACTTTACAATTTGTAATAGATTTATAAATCTACGCTTTTAATTTCTAATTAATTTAATATTTTTTTTGTCTAATAAGTATGGAAAAAAAAATGGAAAACGCACGAATCGCAACCAACTGCTTTGTTTACTAGAAATTGACGACGCACGAACCGCAACCTATTAGGAATTTATATTATACAAATAATAAAATTAAAAATTTAAAAAACCCCCAACACAATTACTTTCAAACCCCCATAACTTTTAAACGGGTCAACCGATTTTCGTCAAACATGTCTAAGAACACTCGCACGTAAGTCCCCTTTAATACAAAAAAAACTTAATTGAAAATCGGATCATCCGTTCGGAAGCTATGATGCCACAGACAGACAGATACACACACACACACACACACAGACACGTCAAACTTATTACACACCTCTTTTTGCGTCGGGGGTTAAAAATACATTACCAATTTTTTTATTTGTTTATATTATTATGTAAGTATACCTAAATAAGTCATACACAGGATTATGTCAGAAAACGAATGATGTATCTGAATCGAATTCTTAGAAAATATTTAATGAGATTTCTATAGATATATTTGAATCTGAAGACTCGCGTCGTGTTTTGTTCTGAGTGTTCTTAATGTTCTTTTGTACAAATATTTTAGATTTCTGTAACTGATATAACAAGCAAAGTTTTTGTTTGTTTTTAACATTCGATGTGAAAAACTTTGATAAACAAATGAATACGTATTTCTTTTTCGATAAATACATATATCGCTGCGCCACATAGCCGTTCATCTGCTAACTATGTGGCAAAAAGATCATAGAGTAGTGGAGGCCTGACCCGGAAATGAAATTAATAACTATACCTCATAAGATAATCCATGATAAGAATTTGTAGGCTTTATCAACCTGCCACGAACCAAAACGGGGACTATGTGAGTAAAGAGGCCACTTCTAGTAAGTACTCGTTCGATTCGATTGTTCGTAATAAGACCTCTCTAATTTGAATCTGTGATATTTTTTAATTTGATTTTGAAACCACTAACTTGAAATAATTTGGGCAGCTTAACACTCACTGTTCTCAAACTCTCCCGTTGCTTATAAGTATGAAGTGTACAATTGGAAACTTACCAAATTTCCTTAGTAAAATCTTCTCTATTCCGTGTAAAGGTGACTCGAACGTTAAACACAGAATGATGGCGAGCATGAATGTTAGAAGTATGTGGGATAACGCAGCTGCCGCCTGAAACAATACAATAAACAATTTAAACTTAAACCGATTTCAACAAAGCATACAAAAGTGGTATAACATTTTTAGTTTGTCCTTAACAATAAAGTTTTGTTAAGTACTTTTTTATTTTGGAAAGGTCATAAAAGGTTTGAATTTAAGTGAATACAAGACAGATCGATAGAATAAAATAAAATATCGAGACTCCCAAAACATCTTCTGTTCACGAAAAATACAAAACTCGACCAAACTCGATATCAAAGTAAAAACTTTGACAGGAATAACAAAGGGAACGTAAGAAATACAACAAAAATCGTCTTGTATTACGTCACGGGTTCACGTACAGAAAAAATCGGCCAAGTGCGAGTCGGACTCGAGTTCGAAGGGTTCTGTGCCAAAAGTATGGAAGGGCCATTCTTCAGGTCAGGCTTCCAAAAGACCACTTAAATATTTATTTATATTTTAGGATTTGTTGTTATAGCGCTTAGAAGCAACAAGAATACATCCTCTTGTCTAGCTATCACGGTTCATGAGATACAGCCTGGTGACAGACGGACAGACAGACGGACGGGACAGCGAAATCTTAGTAATAGGGTCCTGTCTGTTAGTAATAATTATTATGTTTATGATACCTAAAAAGTGTGTCAATCACTATAAAAATAAAGGATATATGATATCCAGTGTTCAACCTTCGACTACGGGACCCTAAAACCATTGAATATAAAACTTTTGAGAAAGATTCCAATTAGTGGGACCAAGTTTTCGTTTCATTTCCTCTTGGAGTGTTAATCATGAGCATTGACTCGGCCAGGATATTGGTTGGCTCTCGTATCAACACTTAAATCTTTTTTGATATGTTTGTTGGGTCACTTTTGGGAACATTTCTCATAATGTGTTTTGAAAGTTTAATGATATTTCGACATTTGAATGGGGGTCTAAAATTAGTTGCCAAAGATATGGTTGGAATGTTTTGATATGAGAGGGCGTTGATGCTATAAGTTAGTGGATATATTATACCTAGATAATCTCAATAAGTGCAGTTCAATTTAATAAGTTTGTATGTTAAGATTCATATCAATCAAACCTACGGTGAAAGAAACATTCTAGAAACAACATCTTAGGGACTTTCGTCAAAATGCCGTGAGTTAAGGTCTCATATTACGTCCTTCGCCAAAAATTTTTTTTACTTTTAGAAATTTGATTTTCTCAAGTAGACTTGGAATTTTTGAAAGTTATTGTTTTGTTTCATATTAAATCTACTGCGATGTTATTTCTCATAGTAAATCAATATTATACATACCACAGTAAAGAAGGTAATATGCACCGGATGCCTCAGCTGGCCCACGTAGTATAACTCAACTATACCGTTCACTAAGTACGCACAGAAAGTTAGTCTGGACACGGGAACTAGGAACTTCCAAGTCAGCAGTTTCCCCAGGAACCCTGGAATTATAGGAGATTTTATTGGTTTCACATTTTATTGAAAACGGCAAAGTTAAATTGTGTTTCCTATTTTATTATGTGGATAGATTTTTGTCTTCGGTTTTGGTTGGATTTTTTCTTTAACAATTTTGGAAAAAACTTGATGTATACTATGTAAAATGCAGGAAGTTAGTGTATATTATACAAACATTAGTAAGTTATTAATTCTTAAAATAAATAGTTTTATACGACAGCTTCATTCGAACTCAATCCTAACTAAAAATATTTCGTGTCCATTTATGACATGACGTTTACGAAATAAATCACACACACGCCCCCTTTTATTTTTTACCCAGTCACAAGTAAAATTCAATGCCATCTATTATCAAAAAATAACAACAAATCTTACCTCCATTGCCAGTCGCGCACGCAATAATGAGCCACCCATTACAGATACCCCAGGCAAGTTTATGTAAAGATATGTAGGCTGCAGCTTCGATATTGTTGTATTCGTACCAGTCTTGGTAAAACAATGAGACTGAGAACGTCACTACTGTCCCTAGGATGACACTGATTATCCAACCACACGTCTTGATGAGGCAAGATGGTTGATAGCTGGAAAGAGATGTTTAAACTTTAGTGAATAATTCTACGAACATAAATCTCGCAAAAGAAAAACATAGCTCGCACGAAAAAGACCCAAGCGAGGTCTAATTACGACTTTTTTATCTCAAACACACACTTCTGCACAAAACTGCTTAAAAGTTGTTTGAACAAATAAATAAAACTCAAATTAATAACACACACCACATACATCTTTAGAAGACCCAAAAGTATTCAAAGAGTAGTTGTGTCTTTGAATTCGAAAGGTTTTTTTTATCCTATTCCTGATAAAGAACGTTAGAAAATTAAGATTAGGTATAATACTTACTTTTGTGCTTGTATCCTATGCAACACATAACCAGTAAGCAGTCCCATGAAGTAAATAATCATTTTCATATGTGTCTTGATGTAGGCTTCTTTAAAGTAAAAGTTTGATACAATGTCAGTGAATTCCCTGTAACACAAAACTTAGTAAAACATTGCATCGTTAGTTCCACTGTCAACCTTGCTTGTGCTTACTTCGTCAATGGATTTTGCAACTAGATTCTGATAAATCATTTTCAACATGATGGTAAATAAGTCTTTGTTTATCATGTCTTTTCCATTCAAAGCCAACACACAGAAGCCCATTGACATATTTAATCTTGTGTAAAGGATGCACAATCCGGCGACTATCCCTGTATAACACTATAAAATGCATCCAAGGAAAGTCCCCGGTTCTGCTGGGACTATTGCAAATATATGGAAAACTACGACTGGGTTATGGGAATGGGATGTTTAATGGACTGGATATTGGGGAACTATGGGGACTATGGCATCCGCCGATACAATGCTATAAACACGTATAAAGTGGCGGGTGGAGACCATTATTATTAGATAATGGTTCTATTCATATTAAAATCTCTTCTTCTACTTCTTCCCCTTTTTACTCATTTCGGCACTCCTTCCATTCACATATAGGTTCTCTAAAACACAGTTCATTCATCTCCTTTTCTCTTTCTCTCTCTCTCTCTCTCTTCTTTCTCTCTCTCTCATTACTCACAAAACTGATACAACATATCAACTAATCAATCATATAATCAATATTACGACATTAAAACTTTTACTACCAGTAAAAAACCAACAACATACTTAGCATAAAACAGGAATGTAGGGTCCAAATTGTCTCTATAAGTTATCACGGCCGGTATGATGAGTGATATCACAATTGCCAAAGACAATAGTGCAAGTCCGACTCTTCGCCACCTCCAGAGAGAGAAGATGAAGATTGGAGCAACGAAGAACAACTGGGTATCCACTGAGAGATACCAGGATTGGAACATGCACTGTGAACAAAGGAAAAATATTAAATAAAGGCAATTAATGTAATTATAGATGACAATGCCAAATCTAAAGATGATGAGTACAGACAAAAACTTAAAGATTTTTCTCTTCTCTTAATCTACACTCTTCCGTTACTGAGTGATGTACTGACTGACTGACTGACTGACTGACTGACTGACAGACAACGCACAGCCGAAACTACTAGTCGTAGAGAACTAAAATTTGGCACGTGTGTTTGTTGAGGGGAATAGCCTACCACTAAGAAAGGAATTTTGGAAGTTCCCCCCCAGGGGGAGAAAAGGTGGGTAAATTTAAAACTACACCGGTGAAACCGCTAGTAGATACTATACGGTTTATTTAAACACTAAATCTTAATTATAGATGACCTTTAGATAAATCTCGAGGCACAGAAGATAATAATTACAAATCAAAAACTGAAAATTAACACTTGTGACCTTTATGATTGATAGAAAAACGAAGAAGATTTTACAAAAGTTGTAGCCGAATAAATCATTAACATTAAATGTAGTAAAAAAGTGTATAATTAAATTTAAACAAAGAGGTTTGACAAAAAATGCAATGCTATATGGAGGTTAATCAATTTTGTCATTTTTTTAGTTTAATAATTAAATTTTGTTATAATTACGACTTCTTTAATTTTAAATTGAATTAATATTTCAAAATCTTATGTTCAACTAATTTATGCCCGCGGCTTCGTCCGCGTGGAATTATGCCTTTCGGCAGAATTTGGGTTTTCCCCCTTTTCTCCCCCTAGGGACGGAAAATCCAAAAATCCTATCTTAGTGGTAGCCTACTCCCCCCAACAAACACACGTGCCAAATTTCAGCTCTCTACGACCAGTAGTTTCGGCTGTGCGTTGTCTGTCAGTCAGTACATCACTCAGTAACGGAAAAGTTTTATATCCTAAAATAGTAGATAGATATCACGGATATCAAATAATACAAGTAAACTTAATCTACCTATATTTCGATAAAAAATCTCAAAACCGGAATGTAAACTTACAATTTTATCAGTATTAACATAATTGTTGATGTAAAGTATGTTGGTCCACCATGAAGCGTAGCATCTCTCTCTTTCTAACATCAGCCTGTCGTCCCATAGAGGGCCTTCTCCAATCTTCGGGAACCAGGTCATGTAGAATAGTATCACTACTAGGTATGCTGGAGTTACTCTGGAAGCAAAAATGGAAATGAAATATGTGGGTACTACAAGTAAAGATAAACTAAAAGTGAATAATTAAGATGGTGATACAGAATTGCTAAAGGATCTAGCTCTTAAAGTTGTCTAATTTGTCAATTTTGAATGGTCATATAGTTCATCAACGTTTACTGTAAATATTATATTATGCCAACACTTTGAGTATGAGATGCCGTGTAGAATAACGAAATAAAAAACTACATTACCTTAAATACAGAGTAAGGTTGTAAACAGTCAATATTGTTAAGCAAAAATCCTAGATCAGTCAGAACAGTTAAAAATACAAATATTCCAAATACCTGATATATCTAAAAATAAGTATCGGAATCACGTTAAGTCTGCCTCGTCTCTTGTCCAGTTCGAGTAGCAGAAGTCGTGAGAACAGAAACGCGCTGAGCATCAGGAATGTGTCCACAAGGAGAGCGTTGTTTAACATGAACCCGTTAGCTGGTTGACGTACTAGCTGAAATAACATAACATAACATACATAACATAATCATTCACTACATCATCTCATTATAGTAACTGACCCCTAACTAAGCTCGAAGCTTGTATCTAGGGTATCAGAAACTACGCACACACTCATTCACACACACACCCAGACCGAGACAAACATTTGTGGTTCACACAAATATTCACCCCGCACGGGAATCGAACCCGCAACCTTAAGGATGGCAGTCCGGCATGATGACCACTCTGCTATCGAAGTCGTCAAATGAAGAGATATTGAACAAAACAATGCATTTTATGTTAATCATTCAGAATGTTTTGGAATGTATGGCAAGAGATAGTGAATCAATGAATAATCTTAAATATGAGACTAAGCTAAAAGCATTAATTTATTTGCATATTATCAAAATGGACTTCTATATGTTAAAAAAATAACAGGATTAAATTTCAAATGTATACAATATTCACGATAGATTACAATTGCTAGTCTATGTTCCGATTCTGTAAATTATAAATACTTTACAATTCAACAACTGCAGAAAAAGAAGAAGAATGATATAAAGTTTCAGATATAATCATCTCAAGCGACAATAATATTTCCAACTTACTCTATCCCAAGCTTCAGCATCCATAACAGGGCCACTGGCAATAAACAGACAAGCGTGTCCAGCCAAAATAAATATCATAGCTAAGGCTTTGATCCCAGTGATACATTCCAGTCCTAAACTGGTCTGCTGCTTCGTAGAGACGATCTTCTTCAAGTTGTTGATGATGGAGAAAGACTTGATGAGGTCGTGGAGAACAGACTCCTTCTTTTCGCAGAAGTAGATGGTGTAGATTTCGAATATGGAACTGAAGAGAAGAATGGCAGCGAAAAGGAGTATGAGGGATCTGGAAACATGAAAAAAGAATATTAAAATTTTGTATTTAGAATATGTCTGAGTGAGTTAATCTGAGTTGATTGGTGTTATTATTGATATATAACCAGCGGATCATTGAAAAACTTCCAACGCTACTCGTTTATTAGAATGTGTACTGTAAAAGTTTTGAGGGAACAGAACATACGTTAACCAAATTATGAGCTACTTTTTCCCTTTTATAAAAACAATGGGAGAGAAAGAGAAGCATTTATTAACAGTCACAAATCATACCAACTAATAAAATTACAGTATAATCAGCTGTTACAACATTAAAAATAAACACACTATAATACACCGACGGTATAAATTACAAAAAATTGCTAATATTTGTGAACTACTAAAACAAAAGGAACAATGAAATATTGACTATGGATACTGAAAATATTCACTAGCGATCCGCCCCGGCTTCGAACGGTCAGTAGAATATATAGTAGCATTACATACAAAAGCTATCTGGTGAGTGGATTCAGTTGTATGTTGGTTGATAACTCAGCCAGTCAGTAAGTAACACACACATTCGCAGAGTAATATGAGGTGAGGTACAAGAACTCCAAGGTGGAACACGAATGCAATTTCCGATTTTTCCGATAAATGGTAGAAAACGTGCTTTCTTACAAACTATTCCATGTCTATTATCATGTGCTATTATTACGAACGTCTTTCACATCCGACACCCTTGCCTTAAAGTTTCTCTGTTACTACTGTTTAATGATATTTATTAATTTTAAGTCAAAATTCAATTCAAAATTCAAAAATTATTTATTCAATTAAGGCCTCAATGAGGCACTTATGAACGTCACTGAATCTACTATCAATTCGGAGTCTATTTCTTTGATATTATAAGTGCATCTGACGTAAAAGTAAGAAAAACTTAAAAACTATTCAAATTAGTTAAGTCTTTTTATCTAACTTTCATTTATACACTAATATATTTATTCATGACACCAATAGTAAGATTGCGTAAAACTACAGATACTTGAACTTTAGAATTAGTTTCTAAAATGTCACAGACAGAAAGTCATTTTTATTTTAATAGTTTGTGCACCCAATGTTAAAATGAAAATCCAGGCCACGGCGAGTCACTAGTGGCAAATAAAACCTATATTTTAGGATTAGAATACATAGTTTGCGTTAAAGCTAACCCAACAAACATCAGTTTATCAGTGGTTGTCGTCTGTGACTTAATTCGAGTCCCAATTACTTAAAATGTCTACCAAAGTACCAACCCATGTTAAAGATATAATGACATCTAATCCACTTCAGAGTTCAGACTTCATATTTTATATAATTAAATATAACGCTGGAAACTTAATTTTGGGACGGAATAGACAGTGATGGAATATAGTACTTTTAAAGTTATATTTCGTCGACATTTTGGTATTTATTTCCTACCTTTTTGCCAAAGGCACTTATGGCTAAGTGTGTAACGTAGGTCTGTCAAAACTTTCTGTTATAAAAGGTCTAGATAGTTCATAGGAGCACTTTAGGCTATCACAAAACAATATGGACAATATAAAATATCATTTTTCAGTTTGTTATTTGTTTTCAATGTTTTTGTAATGGATTACTTCAAAATAAACTCACGATATTGACATTAATGTGTGTTGCAGACAAAGAACTAAACTAAAAGTTAGTTTTCCGAAATCTATACTAACTTATTGAAATAAAACTACTTTAACCTTTTTGGTTATATTTTTTTAAGAGCGTCGGTGGCGCAGGGCTTAAGGCCGTTGATTTCCAATGTACCAATTTACGAATTCATTAGTACTTACATTAATTTCGACGCTCTTACGGTGAAGGAAAACATCGCGAGGAAACCTGCACTCACCTGGGAAAAAATCCTAAGGTTGTGTGTGAAGTCGACCAACCCGCACCAGTGTGGTTGAATATGGCCAAATCACCCTAATTCAGGGTAAGCTCGAGCCCGTCGGTGGGAAAATATATGAGCTGATGATGATATTATACTAACTTAGCTTAGCTCTAGGTCTGCAACGCAATGCTCATAAAACGCCACGGGCTGCTACCAGCTCACTAGAAAACTAGAAAATACTTACAAAAACCCAACATCCAGTGACGTGACAGTAGTCGGTGATCTCTTGTAGCAGTCCCTCTCAGTGACCTGCACTCCAGTACTGTTCCCCACTGTGTATGATATGACGGTGTTCACGAAGCTGGCGACGGCTTGAGCGTTACATGCGCTGGGGACGCAGACCGCCCAGCGAAGGGTCTCGCCTCGGCCTGTACGGACCTGTAATTTAATTAAAAATTTAAAAAACCCCCAACACAACTACTTTCAAACCCCCATAACTTTTAAACAGGTCAACCGATTTTCATCAAACATGTCTAAGAACTCGCACGTAAGTCCCCTTTCATACAAAAAAAACTAAATTGAAATCGGTTCATCCGTTCGGGAGCTATGATGCCACAGCAGACAGATACACACACACACACACACACAGACACGTCAAACTTATAACACCCCACTTTTTGCGTCGGGTGTTAAAAAATAGATAGAATTGAAGATGCTATTACGTGGAAGAGAATATCACGGAATAAATGTTATAGAATATCATTAATCGCGGTGATATTATATTAATCACGAGAAATTTTAACTTTACATTTACAAATCGATAATAATTTTGACTACTCTACACACTATGATATTTATTATGCAACTGATCGAATTGATTATCCTTACTGATATTAAAGCGAAAGTAGCTCTGTCGGTCGCTTTGACGCCAAAACTACTGAATCGATTTAAATGAAACTTTGTACACACATAATATTCAAGAGCTTGGTAAAGGACAAAGGCTAGATGTTATCCTAAATTCCCCACAGGATAAGTCTATGCATTTGCAAATGCAATGCAAAACTGCAGGCGCTGCTATAATCAATATGATAATTAGAACTAATATATCATGTCGGATATGATATCATTTTTGATTCAGTATATCAGTGTTAATTTTTGCACATTACTTTTTTGACTGTATTAATATATTAGCAAGTTGTTGGAAATAATCAAAGTTTAATGTTAGTACAATAACGTATATAAATACAACTAATTTAATTAACATTATTTTGTGTGCGTTTGGTTTTAACATAACGTGAGATATCACATCATGGTTTTAATTTTAAAATAATGTGTAAGTTTTTGTCACTCTTCTTAATAAAATGAGAATTAATAACGGTATAATTAATCCAAGTTTTCTGTCTGTTACACGCGTGTATTTTAATTTTATACTTGTGAATAGATCATTCGTTAATGAGATGGTATGTCTCGTTGGCAAAAGTTGCTTATCTAATTTTTGTGAGGTTTCCACTTTTGATTGTATTTTTCCCGGTTTTAAGAATAATTGACTGAGGCCGTCCCAAAAAAAGATGGCGAGACGAGTTGGACGCGTACAGAAGAGATTGGCCTACGGTGGCAGAAGATAGACAGGAGTGGAAAATAATGGGGGAGACCTTTGCCCAGCAGTGGGATAATATAGGTTAATATAATAATAATAATTAAGAATAATTAATTTTGGTAAGTGACAGTATAGTGCTATTTATTAAAAAACTCAAAAAATATCGCAACACGTAAAAAAGGTGTATCTCTCTCTCTCTTCCCGACTATGTATCCCACATGGTGGTGGGGTCAGCCTTCTTCCTCCACTTGAGGGGTTTGATTGAGGAAAACCTCTCATTTACGAGTACCTACCTACATAGATCATCGATTTTACAGAAAATTAAACGTCAAACCGTCTCTTACCTTCTTCTTCTCACTCCCATGCCTCCACTTGATGTTAGCCAAACAGTACTGTCCCGTGATTGGAACCCCGTTGTCCCCCGGGTCTTCAATGCCCACGCACTCGTCAAAGTTCCCCAAATGGTACGATGACCCGAACAGGAGACCTTGAGGAGACTTCGCTGAGGCGTCGAACACTGGAACGAAAGATTTGGAGATTAGTAATACGAAATTGAAGGAAAGCTATGAAAACTAGCTGTGTCCACGGTTTCACTCTTGTGGGTCCTCTTTTTCGATCTCGTAAGATTTTTGGATAAAACGAACGGGCCCAACCCAGACCTCCATAACCTACGCGACAATGTTTTATTGCCTATGAACCCTGTGTATAGGTAAGGCACATGCACCTGTACCAAATTTCACTTGCATCGGTTCAACCGCTTTTCAGTATCTTTCTTCAAGGGGTTACTAGTAAGCCGAGTAAACCTTTTGATTTTTGGTAGCTTTCTTCGAGGGCCTATTATTATGAATCTTTTCGAATTAAGGCTCAATATACTAATCTGATAGATAAGGCTATCTACGCGACGACACGGTTTAGTGATATACATATTTTCATGATTTTTAAACGACGTAAGTATTTATTATTAATCGCAGATATCCAACTTCATCGGAACCAACTGCAAAATAAATATAAATCATTCTCTATTTCCTCAAAATCTCTTCATTTTGATTCAAAATCAAACAAAACAACTCGTAAAATGCGTTTTTTATTTCATATAAATTCATCCATCACCTATTGTTCAATGCGAAACCTAGTTTTCCCCTCATACAATCATTTGCCAATGGAAACTAGTCTCTATTCCAAACACAATAAAAACTACGAACGACAATGTCATCGATTAATTCACAAGAGATTTATTTGTTGCTTTATTACACAGTTCTTATTGTTTTGATGAGTTGAGGATAATAGAAAAGAAATTAATTGTTGTAAAATGCGTTTCAATGTTTGTCAGCTACGATTTTCTCACGTAATTCCCGTTTGCTTTGGGTTTTTCTTTTTTTTTTAAATAACCCAGGAATATGACGAATAAAATAAAGAAAAAAACTTGTGTTCACCGAGCCATTTTCCAGTTTAAAACTATTGTAAAGACGCTACAATTTTGTCAGCGCCGATTTGTCTAGGACTACTTAAATATAAAAATAAATATGGATCGTTGTTATAAGCATAACACATATAAATAAAATTGTATTTTATACTCCGTATTTGTATAAAATATAACATAACATAATCATTCACTACATCATCTCATTATAGTAACAGACCCCTAACTAAGTTCGAAACGTGTATCTAGGGTATCAGAAACACACACACTTAATATTTCGATAATAAATAACTAACTGCGATTATAGATCATAACAGCAATCCATTAAGTCAATTATAATGAACATAATTATGACCTTTACAAACGCATATCACTAAATGAACGCTAAGTTTAATACTCCTAACAAAAAATCCACAAACGGAATATTTCCATTGAAAAAACGCAAAAAATATTGTTGTGATACGGTATTACTATAATTAGTTGTTGTGTTGCAAATACAACCTGATTGGAGATGAATATATCTATAAATAAATTGTGAATAATTTCGTATCACGACTTGTTTTTATTAACATTTTTATGTAACTAGTGGCCCGCCCCGGCTTCGCACGGGTCCAAGTTACCTGTTTGCTTTTCCAATTTTTTTTTACATAAGATCCTTCTCCTGATAATAACAAACACAGCAAAAAAAAGAATTTGCCAAATCGGTCTAGCCGTTCTCAAGTTATTGCGTGACAACGGGAAACGGGTTTCATTTTTATATATATACTAGCTTCTGCCCCGCGACTTCGTACGCGAAGAATAGTTATTTTGGGCTAACGCTAAATATCGATGTCATAAAATAACTTTAATCAAGATGTGGGTCTGGCAGTCGAGATTAAAATTAAACAATAAACACGCCTATATTATTCGTTATCACTACATACATATGTAGTATAAAACTAAGTCGCTTTCTCTGTCCCTATGTATGCTTAGATCTTTAAATCTACGCAACGGATTTTGATGCGGTTTGTTTTAATAGATAGAGTGATTCAGTGGGAAGGTTTTTAGCATAACTTTATCCCCATATTCCTACGGGAACGGGAACTACGCGAGTGAAACCGCGAGGCGCCGCTAGTGACATAAATTAGGTAAACTTTCATATTTTATGTGCACTACATAATTAAAATACCCCTATTAGATATCATTCAGGACAGGCCCTAGCCTCTCCTTAGGTAGCTGATACTGACCCCCTAATATCAATTTCTCGCCCCTACCTCTTCCAACCCACTCCCCTTCCACACTAATACATCTTCCACACCGCTCCCACTTCCACATCACTCATCATTACTTATTTCTGGTCTTGTACCTTCGTACCACCGACGCTCTACATTACACCGTCCTACATCCACACTAATCCCATTTCCACATCTCTACCACTTCAACGCCTATCCCGCATCCACACCACTCCACTCCACTTCCACGCCACTACCCCTTCTAGCCCTTCTTCCCCTCTACCACTTCCATCCCATTTTTTCATCTTTTCTTCGGAAGAGTCGGCGTTTCATTACACAATACATATTCAGTAGAACGCCGATTATCTGAATTAATTGGGACCGGGGTCCATTCGGATAATCGAAAATTCGGATTATCGCACATAGACTGCACATAGCTGGACTCGCGCACGAAGGGTTCCACCAAAAATGTCAAAAAAACACGTTTGTTGTATTGTGAAGCCCCGCTTAAATATTTATTTTAGTTTATGTATTTTTTCCTATAGCGGCAATAGAATAGAAATACATCATCTGTAAAAATTTCAAGTGTATTTTAGCTTTCACCGTTCTTGACCTTGAATATGCATCATTCTCTCATATCATACGTCCAATGTCCATGGTTCTTGAGATAGTCTGGTGACAGACGGACGGTCGGACAGCGAAGTCTCAGTAATATGGTTCCGTTTTTACCCTTTGGAAACGGAAATCTAAAAACGATGTCACACGTAGAATAAACTATAATAAGTTTAACAAACACAGTTCTACAATATATACACCCTTATTTTGAAATTGCGATACCTTATCTCACAGCTAATGTAAACGACGGGTGACAATATAATAGTGAAGTTAGTTTTTTTCTTTTGCTTTTATTTAAAAAGTTATGATAAGTCAACGATTTTCAAAATCCCGCCGAATTTTATTGTTATTCTACACCGAACGCTGCGATACACAGCTGAGCGCGGTCATCGACCCGAGCCGTCACAGAATACTTGATAGCTAGTGTGCCGTCTGGTAATACGACATTTATTTGGTATTTTTTAAAGATAAGTAATCGACTATCATTTTTGATATTTTTATTGGATATATGGATTCAGTTACTACTACAGATATTCTGATTTTAATAAGTCCCATATTTTCAAAATAGGGGTGTATAGCTCACTTAAACATCTCGATCCAGAGTAAGTTATTTTATTTATTTATATTTAAGTTGCAATCCCAGCGGGCCTTAACGAAAATCCCTACTAATATAGGGTATTTTACTCTGTCTGTTTGTCTGTCTGTTACCTTTTCACGGCTAATCTACTGAAATAATTGACTTGAAATTTGGTACAGGGGTAGATTATGGTCCGGGAAAGAACATAGGTTACGTTTTATCCCAAAATTCCCACGGGATCGGGAAATACGCGGGTGAAACCGCGGGGTACAGCTAGAACAAAATATAATAAATCACAACAATTAATAGAGGTACATTACATAGTAACTTAGGACCGATTCGGATAATTGGCGATTCGGTTAATCGGCGTTCTACTATATTGGAAAGTGTTTTAGATTCTGCGAAAAATTCTGGAAAGATTATGGATTGTAATTAAGCGAATCTATGTATCTATAATAAGTGGGTGATTTAGTTATAAAAAAACCCTGCTCGACTTAACTAATTTCATATCATAAAGCTAAAATCGATAAATCGGACATGAATAATAATTTTCGTATAGTAATATTTTAGATCAAAAATGACTGAAAATATGATAAGCAGAAATCAAATTATGAGTAAAATATCTAATTAGGGCGAGCAAACCGAAGCCCTTGTAACGCAACAATTTGGTACATTTTATGAAAAGACTACTTCACCTACAGATTTGATATTTGAAATAAGTAGTTATTTAAATTAATGTCTAGATTTATAATGCGGGGTGAAGAATATAAATATCTATTAATAAGTAAAAATACGGTATTTTTTTATTTAAGTACTTATAGTTTTGATACGCTGCCTCATTTTCCGTCAATTTATTTTAGACCGCCATTTTGTCATTCAGCTGTCAAATTAAAAATTGAAACACATGTCAAAGGAGTATTGATATCAATTTCGACGCAAATCAACCCCAAAATAACTTTTTACCCCTTTTTAATCATGTTAGGTGATGATTTAAAAAAAAAATGAGTATCACATATTTAATTAATATTTTTGAAGAACATTTATGCCAAGTTTGAACTTAATCAGACCACGGAATCACGTTGTCCCATACAAACTTTGCAACCCCTTTTCACCCCTTTAGAGGAGGAATTTTCAAAAATCCCTTCTTATCGGACGCCTACGTAATACAAATAACACACCCTCCAAGTTTCAGGTCTCTACGATCAGCGGTTTAGGCTGTGCGTTGATCCATCAGTCATTCAGGACAAAGCCTTTTATATAATGATATAGACTAGCTTCTGCCCCGCGACTTCGTGCGCGTAGAATAGTTATTTTGGGCTAACGCTAAATATCGATGTAATAAAATAACTTTAATCAATATGTAGGTCAGGCAGTCGAGATTAAAATTAAACAATAAACACGCCTATATTATTCGTTATCAATACATAATGTAGAATAAAACGAAGTCGCTTTCTCTGTCCTGATGTCCCTATGTATGCTTAGATCTTTAAATCTACGCAACGGATTTTGATGCGGTTTGTTTTAATAGATAGAGTGATTTAGTGGGAAGGTTTTTAGCATAATTTTATCCCCATATTCCTACGGAACGGGAACTACGCGGGTGAAACCGCGGGGCGCCGCTAGTGACATATAAATTAGGTAAACTTTAATATTTTATGTGCCTACATAATTAAAATACCCCTATTAGATATGATTCAGGACAGGCCCTAGCCCCTCCTTAGGTAGCTGATGCTGACCCCCTAATATCACTTCCACCCCACTCCCCTTCCACACTAATACATCTTCCACACCGTTCCCACTTCCACATCACTCATCATTACTTATTTCTGGTCTTGTACCCTCGGTAGGGAGATCAATGAACTGGTAATGATGATTTAAAACACATTGGTACGTGGTGGGTTTCCAACCAGGCACCTTCCGATCGAAAGTCAAAGGCCTTAACCACTACGCCACCGACGCTCTACATCTCACCGTCCTACATCCACACTAATCCCATTTCCCCATCTCTACCACTTCAACGCCTATCCCGCATCCACTTCACTTCCACGCCACTACCCCTTCCACCCCACTACCACTTCCATCCCATTTTTTCATCTTTTCTTCGGAAGAGTCGGCGTTTCATAACACAATACATATTCAGTAGAATGCTGATTATCTGAATTAATTGGGACCGGGGTCGATTCGGGTTATCGCACATAGACTGCACATAGCTGGACTCGCGCACGAATTTTTCCGTACCAAAAACGACAAAAAAACACGTTTGTTGTATTGAGAAGCCCCGCTTAAATATTTATTTTATTTTATGTATTTTTTCCTATAGCGGCAATAGAATAGAAATACATCATCTGTGAAAATTTCAAGTGTAGCTTTAGCTATCACCGTTCTTGACCTTGAATAAGCATCATTCTCTCATACCATACGTCCAATGTCCATGGTTCTTGAGATAGTCTGGTGACAGACGGACGGTCGGACAGCGAAGTAATATGTTTCCGTTTTTACCCTTTGGGAACGGAACTCTAAAAACGATGCCACACATTGAATAAACTATAATAAGTTTAACAAACACAGTTCTACATTATCTATAACTCACTTAAACATCTCGATCAGAGTAAGTTATTTTATTTTATTTATTTATATTTAAGTTGCAATCTCAGCGGGTCTTGACGAAAATACAAAATATAATAAATCACAACAATTAATAGAGGTACATTGCATAGTAACTTAAGACGGATTCGGATAATTGGCGATTCGGTTAATCGGCGTTCTACGAAAGTGATTTAGATTCTGCGAATAATTCTGGAAAGATTCTGGATTGTAATTAAGCGAATCAATGTATCTATAATAAGTGGGTGATTTAGTTATAAAAAAACCCTGCTCGACTTAACTAATTTCATACCATAAAGCTAAAATCGATAAATGGCACATGAATAATAATTTTCGTATAGTAATATTTTAGATCGAAAATGTCTGAAGATATGATAAGCAGAAATCAAATTATGAGTAAAATATCTAATTAGGGCGAGCAAAGCGAAGCCCTTGTAACACAACAATTTGGTGGTACATTTTATGAAAAAACTTCTTCACCTACAGATTTGATATTTGAAATAGTTATTTAAATTAATGTCTAGATTTATAATGCGGGGTGAAGAATATTGATAAATATCTATTAATAAGTAAAAATACGGTATTTTTTTATTTACATATAGTTTTGATACGCTGCCTCATTTTCCGTCATTTTCTTTTAGTTCGCCATTTTGACATTCAGCTGTCAAATTACAAATTGAAACACATGTCAAAGGAGTATTGATATCAATTTCGACGCAAATCAACCCCAAAATAACTTTTTACCCCTTTTTAATCATGTTAGGTGATGATTTTAAGAAAAATGAGTATCACATATTTAATTAATCTTTTTGAAGAACATTTATGCCAAGTTTGAACTTAATCAGACCGAGGAATCACGTTGTCCCATACAAACTTTGCAACCCCTTTTCACCCCTTTAGAGGAGGAATTTTCAAAAATCCCTTCTTATCGGACGCCTACTTAATACAAATAACACACCCTCCAAGTTTCAGGTTTCTACGATCAGCGGTTTAGGCTGTGCGTTGATCCATCAGTCATTCAGGACAAAGCCTTTTATATAATGACTAGCTTCTGCCCCGCGACTTCGTACGCGAAGAATAGTTATTTTGGGCTAACGGTAAATATCGATGTAATAAAATAACTGTAATCAATATGTGGGTCTGGTAGTCGAGATTAAAATTAAACAATAAACACGCCTATATTATTCGTTATCACTACATATGTAGTATAAAACAAAGTCGCTTTCTCTGTCCCTATGTATGCTTAGACCTTTAAATCTACGCAACGGATTTTGATGCGGTTTGTTTTAATAGATAGAGTAATTCAGTGGGAAGGTTTTTAGCATAATTTTATCCCCATATTTCTACGGGAACGGGAACTACGCGGGTGAAACCGCGAGTCGCCGCTAGTGACATATAAATTAGGTAAACTTTCATATTTTATGTGCACTACATAATTAAAATACCCCTATTAGATATCATTCAGGACAGGCCCTAGCCCCTCCTTAGGTATTTGATACTGACCCCCTAATATCAATTCCACGCCACTACCTCTTCCACTCCACTCCCCTTCCACACTAATACATCTTCCACACCGCTCCCACTTCCACATCACTCATCATTACTTATTTCTGGTCTTGTACCCTCGGTAGGGAGATCAATGAATTGGTTATGATGATTTAAAACAAATTGGTACTTGGTGGGGTTCCAACCAGGCACCTTCCGATCGAAAGTCAAAGGCCTTAACCCCTACACCACCGACGCTCTACATTACACCGTCCTACATCCACACTAATCCCCTTTCCACATCTCTACCACTTCAACGCCTATCCCGCATCCACACCACTCCACTCCACTTCCACGCCACTACCCCTTCTACCCCACTACCACTTCCATCCCATTTTTTCATCTTTTCTTCGGAAGAGTCGGCGTTTCATTACACAATACATATTCAGTAAAACGCCGATTATCTGAATTAATTGGGACCGGAGTCCATTCGGATAATCGAAAATTCGGGTTATCGCACATAGACTGCACATAGCTGGACTCGCGCACGAAGGGTTCCACCAAAAATGTCAAAAAAACACGTTTGTTGTATTGTGAAACCACGCTTAAATATTTATTTTATTTTATGTATTTTTTCCTATAGCGGCAATAGAATAGAAATAAATCATCTGTAAAAATTTCAAGTGTAGCTTTAGCTTTCACCGTTCTTGACCTTGAATATGCATCATTCTCTCATATCATACGTCCAATGTCCATGGTTCTTGAGATAGTCTGGTGACAGACGGACGGTAGGACAGCGAAGTCTCAGTAATATGGTTCCGTTTTTACCCTTTGGGAACGGAACTCTAAAAACGATGTCACACGTAGAATAAACTATAGTAAGTTTAAGTTTAACAGTTCTACAATATCTATAGCTCACTTAAACATCTCGATTCAGAGTAAGTTATTTTATTTTATTTAAGTTGCAATCCCAGCGGGCCTTAGCGAAAATCCCTACTAATATAATAAATGCGAAAGTAACTCTGTCTGTTTGTCTGTCTGTTACCTTTTCACGGCTAAACTACTGAAATAATTGACTTGAAATTTGGTACAGGGGTAGATTATGGTCCGGGAAAGAACATAGGCTACGTTTTATCCCAAAATTCCCACGGGATCGGGAACTACGCGGGTGAAACCGCGGGGCACAGCTAGTACAAAATATAATAAATCACAACAATTAATAGAGGTACATTACATAGTAACCTAGGACCGATTCGGATAATTGACGATTCGGTTAATCGGCGTTCTACTATATTGGAAAGTGTTTTAGATTCTGCGAAAAATTCTGGAAAGATTCTGGATTGTAATTAAGCGAATCTATGTATCTATAATAAGTGGGTGATTTAGTTATAAAAAAAACCCTGCTCGACTTAACTAATTTCATATCATAAAGCTAAAATCGATAAATCGCACATGAATAATAATTTTCGTATAGTAATATTTTAGATCAAAAATGTCTGAAGATATGATAAGCAGAAATCAAATTCTGAGTAAAATATCTAATTAGGGCGAACAAAGCGAAGCCCTTGTAACGCAACAATTTGGTACATTTTATGAAAAACCCACAGATTTGATATTTGAAATAAGTAGTTATTTAAATTAATGTCTAGATTTATAATGCGGGGTAAAGAATATTGATAAATATCTATTAATAAGTAAAAATACGGTATTTTTTTTATTTAAGTACTTATAGTTTTGATACGCTGTCTCATTTTCCGTCAATTTATTTTAGTCCGCCATTTTGACATTTGGCTGTCAAATTACAAATTGAAACACATGTCAAAGGAGTATTGATATCAATTTCGACGCAAATCAACCCCAAAATAACTTTTTACCCCTTTTTAATCATGTCAGGTGATGATTTTAAGAAAAATGAGTATTTCATATTTAATTAATCTTTTTGAAGAACATTTACGCCAAGTTTGAACTTAATCAGACCGAGGAATCACGTTGTCCCATACAAACTTTGCAACCCCTTTTCACCCCTTTAGAGGTGGAATTTTCAAAAATCCCTTCTTATCGGACGCCTACGTAATACAAATAACACACCCTCCAAGTTTCAGGTCTCTACGATCAGCGGTTTAGGCTGTGCGTTGATCCATCAGTCATTCAGGACAAAGCCTTTTATATAATGATATAGATAAATATCTTAAATTGAGATATTCGTGTATTTTTATTGAGAAACAACTGCCTTAAAATACGGAATAAAATACTATAAAAAATACTATAGTACTCAAACCAGTCTATTTTCCAATAAATATTACGTTTACTACCAAGGTTGCGTGAGATTTTCGTACAAGACAAGATATATTTAATAGATATATTATGTACCTATAATATAGATGTATAGATAATACAAAAATAAAAGGTTCATAAATTGGACAGATTGTTTTGGTAACTATAGGTGGCCTACTGGGTGAACTGGGGATAAAATAATCATAATTTTGTCTCACAATGCTAAACTACCTGTGATTTGATCTTCATTATAGTAACTAGTCTTACTTTAAGAATAAACTAGGAAATTTCCCTTCATGCTCTAGGCTTTTTTGGTTATTATCAAAGGACATTATATTAAATTCTCCTCCACAAATATAACATTATAGAAAAACTACTATTACAGAGTACAATGAGAATGTGAACTATATTAGTTTTTTTTAAATCAATCTATCAATGAAAATCGTAAGTACCAACTTGAATAAAAAACACGTTTTTGCAGATATTTTTTACTAAACATACAATAGAATATGTAAATTGTTGTCACATAGAAACCCGATCGTCTCTACTTAAAGCATTAATTTGTTCAAATAATTGTTAAACAAATATAATGCAGATCAATGTTCACATTAAATTCCATTATATCGCTTGTTCGTCAATGTCTTGTTAAGACCCAGTCTGTAAGAATACGCGGACGCGATTATTTATAAGCGGAAGCGATTATAACACATTTTCTTATGTATTTATTTGTTTATTGAGGTTTCACATTTAGGTACATCTAAATTACTCACAGAGGAAACTTCTTCTTATTCTATTATTTTTCTATTTGTCTTCGATAAATTTGCTAAACGACCTGGATGTACAACATCTGATCCATCCCGTGTTAATGCATTACGCAATAAAGATGGCGATCTATGTTTTTTGCAAAAAAAGTCTTCATAGAGCAAAGTATTCTTCTCGTAACTATACCCAAAAATCTCATACAATATAATTAATAGAAACGGAAAATAAATTGCCGTATACCAACTTTCTGTTAGTACTGCCGTACAACATTGGTAACAAAACCGCTACTTCTCTCGCTATCGCTTATCACCCCACCCACAGCCCGAGGTTGTGACATAGTGATAGACAAAGCGGAAAATGCTCCGTGACATCTCAGCCGTTTATTAAGCGTTTATTGCCTATTTATACACATTCGTATTCACATAATGTTATACATACGTACAGTACAACATTACAATACGTACTCCCTACGAGTTTGAATTCAAGGGCGTTTTAACTTGTATATTTTTGAGGAATTTTAAAGCTTGATAGTGTCTCCTCTTCTAGGAAACTAGAAAACTTTTTAAAGTTATTTGTGAAAACTGGAATAAAAAAGTACTGGCCACTTAGTGCTTAGGCCTTGAATATTCTATTTATAAATGTCTGCTAGACGATTAACGTTCGAACAAATTATGTTCGAAATTTAAACAAATACGAGTATTTAAAACAAAACACAACTATGCCACAATTAAAGCATAGTGCTGTGACAGGATTGGAATCCGAACTGATTAGAATTCTATGATATGCGTTGTATTAAAAAAGGGGTGATAGATGAGGCAGTATTATTAAGGAAATCTATACGCTTTTGCGAAACCACAGTACAACTAATAGAGATGAGCTAAAACGGAACGTAACTGCGGGGCAAAGCTAGTTGTCTAAAAGTATTTATAAAACCTTTTTTTTTTTTTTTTAACGAGGAGAAATCCTTTTGACGGATCCCCGCCGCTTGTAAAGGGAGCGACGGGGTATGTCGGACTCGCTGTCACCAAGATGGAGTGGTGAGGCCCTACCGACTAAAACTCCTCTCGCCTTCTCGGCACCTTAGCAGCCGGGCCACGAGAACACGGTTGCAGTCTACCGCGACCCGGCCAGCACTTAACCCTCAAATCAGGGTTTCATCTCTGGGTGAACAGAACACCCTTGGGACACACGGAATGTAATCCCGTTCCAAAAGTCGCACACAGGATGCTGCGTGCGTCTCCTCGAGGCCTCTTTGCGGTCAATGGATCTCCGTCGCCTGGAGATCATTGCCGCAGCCTGTGTTAAGGCGGATGCAGGGCATGGAAGCCCCGCCTGCGCCTGCCAGTCCTCCTCATGCGGATTGTGTCCATTGAGAGAGCTTCACGCTCCCTCTCCGCAGCCTCCTTCTGCGTTAAGATGTTTTCACAGAAGGAGGTAACTGCCTGCCAAGACCTCTCCGAGTTCACCATGCTGTCAACAACAGCTGGTAAAGATAGGTCCCTTCCGATAATTGAAGTCAGGGCTTGTCTTTCAGTATCCCATGCCGGACACGACTCGATGGAATGCTGAGCCGAGTCTTCTGATGCGTCACAGTGGTGACAGTTAGGGTTTGGCTCCCGCTTTGCAACATTACACAGGTATCTGCCGAAACAGCCATGTCCCGACAGAACCTGTGTAAGTCTAAACGTGAGCGCACCGTGCCTTCTCCATGCCCAGTTCTTCAGGACTGGTGCTAGTGCTTCCAGAGTACGTGTCCCATACCTGGAGCTTCTCAGCCGCTTTTCTCAGAGATCAATCATGAGTGCTCTTGCCTGATCCCTTGTCTCCTCGATCTCCCTTTGCGCTGGGTTTATGCCTCGTAGGCGAAGATCTAGCCTCCAGTGAAACACTGAGGCCTGAACTCTTGCCTCTAGTTCCCAAGGGGCACAACCCGCGAGAGCACATGCCGCCTCAAATGAGATTGTGAAAGTATTTATAAAACCTTAATTCAACTTCAAACTTTATAAAACATTAGTAGTCACCAGTCGCCCGACCTTCGTCCTCCGTGCGAATGTCTAAGTAGATGGGACGTTATATACTTAGTACATAGTGTATACATACATATATGGATGTTGTAGAATGAATGCTAACCGCGCAGTGTTGCATCGTGATATTGACCTATATTAAGCAATTTTACGCTTCTTTATGTAAAGGTTGATTGGCAGGGGATGATTGTCAATTAATGTTAGTGACGTGACAAGTTTCAAGGTTAAGGTTTCGAGTGATACTTGTTTTTCAAACATAGTTGAGATTTGAGATCACCAACAGGCAGGCGTGGAGATTGGTAGATCGGTTTTTAGTTTGACCAGATTTAGCGAAAAGTCAGTATTTTACTTGGGCCTTTACACATATTCCAAAAGAAAAAATTAAACCAAATAATACAATATTACATTATATTAAAGTTTATGTAAAATGATCACCACATCAAACGTCTGAACCCAATTTAACATAAAACATATATTCTCCATAAAATATTTATGCAGATAACATTCACGCGTTCATAAATTATGATTGCATTTCAATAAAAACCGAATGACCGGGTAATGTCTTTTGATATAATACCTGCACATAATTCGAATATTATTTAAAGTTGTAAAAAATATACATAAAAAACATCGTAGCTTGCAAAAAGTATCTAAATTAGTGAATATTTGCGGAGAACTAATTACGATATTTTTAGCATCAAAGCTAAATAAAGGTAATGGATATTCTCAACGGATAGCTCATCGCTTGTGTACCTACGAAAAGTTTCTACGCTTCGTTTAAAAAAAAAAATGAAGCTTTTCTTCTAAAAGTATGTTTCCTATTTTCAAAATCATATGTATGTACGAACGCTCTTACGGTGAAGGAAAACATCGTTCCTGCGAAGAAATTCTTATGTGTGAAGTCGACCAACCCGCACTTGGTCAGCGTGGTTGACTAAGGACTAATCACCCTAATTCAGGGTAGGATCGAGCCCCTCGGTGGGGACATTATATGGGCTGTTGATGATGACATAAATACCATGTAAACAAACTTTAGCTAAGTTATTGATATTTAAATAAGGATTAGTCAATGATTATTATGTCTAAATGATTATTAACATATTATAAATATTCAAATAAGGAAGCAGTAAAGATACTATGACATAAATAAGGGTTTTAATTATGATTTAAGGGAAATAGTTCCAAGGTCTTTCCAAATATGTTATAATATTATTTAGGGCAAGGTTATTATTACCATATTCAAATTTAAATAAATATCAAAAACTTTATGGTCCATAAAATACTTAGAATTGTTCATTATAAAGACTTCATCACTACATTCAAATCTGATCCTCGCAGGATTAATGCCATACGCAATGATGACTACATAGTATAAAACAAAGTCGATTTATCTGTCCCTATGTCCCCATATCCCTATGTAATATGTATGCTTAGATCTTTAAAACTACGCAACGGATTTTGATGCGGTTTATTTTAATAGATAGAGTGATTCAGTGGAAAGGTTTTTAGCATAATTGTATCCCCATATTCCTACGGGAACGGGAACTACGCGGGTAAAACCGCGGGGCGCCGCTATTTAAATATAAGTAACATAAGATGATAAATCTATCATCTCATTATACCAACTGACCTCCAGCAGGGGTCTAAGGTTCAATACCTATGTTTAACGTACTAGAAACTAGGCTAAATACTTAATTGTGTATATATATATATATATATATATATAGTACATACATGTTCTTATATGTATATGAAAATCATTTTCTATTCTTTAGTCTCGGTATAACTTGAAGATCGCTAATTTATTTATTTACTAGTTGCACCCCACGGTTTTACCCGCGTGAATCCCAATCCCATGGGAATTTTGGGATAAAAGTATCCTATGTGTTATTCTTAATTATAAGGAACATCTATACCAAATTTAATCTAAATCGATACAGTAGTTTTTGCGTGAAAGAGTAACAAACATACAAACTTACAAACTTTTGCATTTATAATATATAGTAGGATTGTTTGCTGTGGGTCTAATGCGAAAAGGATTCCTCTTCATATAACATTATGGCCGAGAGACAGGCCTTTGCCCTGCTATAGGATCTAACAGAACAATGCTTATCTTTCATTTTACTTTTCATTTGATACGATACACCACAGTTCTATATTTTCATCCCATCACAGAAAGTAATTGAAAAAAATAATTGAAATTCGAATCAATTTTTGTAATCAACAAAAAAAATATTTACCAAAAATATTTTTCCAAAGTCAATATTGTATTTCATGATTGGTAAACCAATCAAAAACTGTTCTATATTCCATTTATCGTACTCCCGCCCACAAAACAGTTTTTCGCCAAAAGCTAAGCCTGAAAGGAAACCGCTACCACAGATTACTAAATAGTTACTACCGCTACCGTTACAAGTACATAGGAAACGTGGACTGAATTTTTGAATAGATTTTATCATTCAAATATACACTTTATTGGTAATTGATTATGTTTCATATTTAATTAACAGAGATTTTAGAATTTGAAGAGTTATAGTACTAATAAATTTTCATGTTAAGGTACTCGTGTAAACTTCGTTTTTTTGTAATATGAAAAAAACACATAAATTTAACTCAACTAAGTAATCGAACAAAGTACCTCCAGTCAGGACATGACACTAGACCACCATGGCGTTATATTACAAACTCACATTAATAAAAATCTAAGACGAGTTCATATCTTACAATCCTAACTAATATTATAAATGCGAAAGTAACTCTGTCTGTCTGTCTGTTACCTTTTCACGGCTAAACTACTGAACCGATTGACTTGAAATTTGGTACAGGGGTATCTTATGGTCTGAGAAAGAACATAGGATACTTTTTATACCGAAATTCCCACGGGAACGGGAACTACGCGGGTGAAACCGCGGGGCGCTGCTAGTAAGTTTATATTTAGAACTTAATGTTTTTCAATAAAACATTATGCGATCGATAGCTTGTTTATTGGGAAAGATTACTGCAACTAATCCCTCTGACGTCAACGATAACATTTTGAGTGAATTACGAAATGTCAAATGGTCAAATTATAATTAAAACTAAATTGTAATGGCGTCATGAGCTAAATTTGAATATACAGACGTCAATACGATTAATATTATAAAAAGAAAAATGTTTGTATGTTTTATTTTCAGTACAAACGGCTGAATTTGAAGAAAACATTTAAAGTTAATAAAGGGTTTTTGTAAGGTTTGAATAAAATGCGATAATATAAAACCTTTTCTTTCAAAACTTATCATCAAATTGTAATGTAATCAATTTATTAGTATAAATAGAAAACACTCAGACTAAGACATTTGCTGCCTTATTTGCGTTGCATTTTTAGTCTGGTTTAACAAAACCTGGTAAGCATTTGACACCTTGTCAGTCAAATCTGTCACTTCGACAGTACTCAAAATTGATGGTAAAACCTGGTTTAGTGCTAAACCAGACTAAAAATGCAACTAAAATAAGGCTAACAGAGTTCATATAAGTACACAGATAGTTTTCTTGACCGGGAATCGAACTCGAAACTTTTGTCATAGAAGCAGCGGTGGATTTACACTAGGGGCAGTCGGGGCAAGTGCCCAGGGCGGCAAATGTTTTAGGGCGGAAAAATTTTGAAAGTGAAAAGTAAAATTCTAGTAATAGGGCGGACTTTTTTCTGGTGCCCAGGAGCGGCATTGAGTTTAAATCCGGCCCTGCATAGAAGGCAGGGTCACTACCAAAGACAATATGTTATGGTCACTACCTATTACGAGTACAATACGGTACATCACTTGGTAATCAAACATCTAAGGTGAACTTGTTATAATGACTTTATATGATTATTCTGTAATTACATAATAATCATTAAAATGTTAATGTTAAATCACACTTTATTTTTTCCGGATTATAATATTATACTGACATTGACATTGAAATCGTTGGATAACCTTAATTTCACGAGTTTGTGTCCAAAGATATATTATTTTGAACGACCTACCTATCCCTACTAATATTATAAATGCGAAAGTAACTCTGTCTGTCTGTTACCTTTTCACGGCTAAACTAATGAACCGATTGACTTGAAATTTTGTACAGCTTATGATCCGGGAACGAACATAGGCTATGTTTTATCTCGAAATTCCCACGGGATCGGGAACTACGCGGGTGAAACCGCGGGGCACAGCTAGTATATATATATATATATATATATATATATGTATATATATGGGTCTAATTGTACAGTTTCAAAATAAATATGTTACTACTTAATGCAATGTCTAGTTGAATTAAACTAAGGAATGTTCAAAAAGAAAAAAATATGTTTTCCTGAGAACAAGTAAGCCATTTGTGAAATTAACTCGTTAAACCAAACAAATTATTCAGCTTCATATTAAGTACTTGACTAGCTTTTGCCCGCGACATCGTCCGCGTGGAATAATGTGTCCGCGTGGTCCCCTTCTCTCCGCCAAGAGGGGGATTTCCAAAAATCCTCACTTAGTGGTAGCCTACTCCCCCCAACAAACACACACTGCCAAATTTCAGCTCTCTACGACCAGTAGTTTCGGCTGTGCGTTGTCTGCCAGTCAGTAAGTACATCACTCAGTAACGGAATAGTTTTATATATAGTATAGATAGATTAAAATACAATTGAAACCCATTTATTGAATAGAATAAGTAGATCAGACATTGAAACTAACAATTATTTATAACTTGTTAGTTAACGTAATGACAGACAATCATCGATATTACATAACTAGTACATAATATACGTAATAAGTCAATTGGAATAAAAAATCAAGCCATATTGAACCTTATAAACAACAACGGTAAATATATTTTTAAACAACTATAAATAGAATACATTAATCTTTATTTAAAACAGTTTAATTATAGCTAGCTGCTTGTATGGAATTTTTAAGTTTTTTGTATGTTTTACGCAGTTAAGGTCTACTAATGCTTTAGTCAAATGTTTATGTATAGTCTCTCTTACTAACCAAGTTATACCAGTTTTTTTAGTAGAGGCCTCTTACAGGGCATTTTTAGCCACAATTATAACTGGATATATTTCACACATCTAAGGATACTGGTCATTGACCAGTGGGGTCAATGGTTAACTTTACTTTGATTTGAAGTTAATTAGTACATTATATTAAGACATACTCATATTATAGGCAACCGTTATAATTAGTTACAATTACCCTGGACACAAGCTTCGAGCTTAGTTAGGGGTCAGTTACTATAATGAGATGATGTAGTGAATGATTATGTTATGTTATGTTATGTTAATTATACACCCCTATTTTGAATTCGAGATACTTAATCACACAGCTAATGTAAACGACGGGACAATATAATAACCGAATAACCGAATGAACGTGTGCGAATGAGTGTATGCGTAGTTTCTGATACCCTAGATACAAGTTTCGAACTTAGTTAGACGTCAGTTGCTATAATGAGATGGTGGAGTGAATGATTATGTTATGTTATGAATTGTGCTGATTGGCCACTCAGATAGTTATTATGACGTACGCAGTTGCTTACGTCATTTGAGTGGTTACTCAAAAAGAAAAAAGCACGCAAAATCGTAAGTCAAAAATCACAACTCCAATACCAAAATTGCCATCAACTGAGACCATAGCCAGACCTCCTTTACTGAACAAGATAATATAATTCCATCAGTTTACGCTACAAGATAATAATATCGGTTATGTATCCGCAGTACATATCAATATTTACATAGTACACATGTATATACACGGACCAAGTGACTGAGATATTGAACTTGCGGTGAATGCAATTATTGCGTCACCGACGACTCGTAGACCGTCAAACAAAGCAATAGATTGACGCGTATGGCTAACCGGAATAATTAGCATACACACAAGTGTCTTGTGTGTTGTTGGAAACTAGATGTATTCTACAATATTACTAGTAATATTAACTTGACCTGCACTGGTTTTGTACTTAATTACTTTGGAATCTTCTTTCTACCTTACGAGGTTTGACTTCTAGTTATAGTGACTAGACTAATAGAAATTTTTGATACACTAGACTCTAGTGATAGTGTATCAAAACTACGCACGCATTATATTTGATACTCAGACTCAAACTGTAAACACTACATTAAATAACCAGATAAACATTTGTAGACTATATACACATTTTTCTTTGAATGGAAATAATAAATAAATTAAACCAGTTTCATTTTCATTTTCCACGCCGCACAGCCACTTTCCTAGGTATTCATTTTCTTCCAAAATTTTCGATATTTTAGCATATACTTAATATTACAGACTAACTACTAAGTAATTTTATCTCAAGAATAGTTTGTAACTAGTTAGAACAATAACAAAGAGTCCAGTTTGTGTTTTCCAGTTATTCTACAGTCTAAACAAAAGCCTATTGATCAAGTCTTAGAACAGCTATTCCAATAACCATTTGTTCCTTCATTTATACTAACGTATGTACAGCGTTAGATAAAAGGTACCCTAGGATGGCATATCAACCTAATCCTTGGACATCCGAATTGGCAGGCAGCCTGCCTAGCATGACTGTGCGTGATAAATGATATAGACACATCGATTTCGCGAGCATGACCAAACGAATATGGCAGTACGATTTGATAAAATTAAATATGGCGCCTATATTTATTATATTTTGGCAGTTGGATGTCAATAAATAGCTATATCGATTTCGCGAGCATGACCAAATGTCATAAAATTAATCATGTGGTAAAATTAAATATGGCGGGCATTTTTATCAAATTTTGACAGTTGGATGTCAATAAATCGCTGTATCTATCGCGTTTTCGAAGTCATGCTAACCTAGCTGATACACTTATCTGGTGATTATAGCGTTTAGTACATATATATTTATTTATTTTTGGTTTAAGAGATAGTATATTTTTGCAAGGAAAGCTCTTAGATGGTAAACTTTCTAGGCTTTCAAAATATTTTTAAATTGAATATTTAAAACTGCTTTAATTTCGAGAAATACAATTTAAATAAAGATCAGTATAAAACGTGATACTACTCGTGCTTCGGAGGGCACGTAAAGCCGTCGGTCCCGGTTGTCGTACTAACATCTTCGACAGTCGATACGGGTAGTTAAAGCCCTCAAAAGTCTAACATTCAGTTTAACCAAAAATGTCGTATAGCCCTCTGGGTTGTGAAGGTCTGATGGCAGTCGCTTCACGTAAAATACTGACATTCCGCCAAATCTGGTTAAACTGAAAACCGACCCCAAATAGACATGGGATAAAGGTTCGGAAAAGAGAAAAAACGTGATATTACTTGGAAAACCATAGTGTAAAATTTAAAAGAGTATCTGGGGGCACGGCAGTGCCCCCCGCCAAGTCGAGCGCGAAGCAAACACTGCCGTACCATCCTTTACAGGAACCCTTTCGCCGCATTTTCAGACCCCTATTTGACAACCTCTGGATAAGCCCAGAACGCTGAAATTTTCGTTATCCAGTAAGCTATACAATCACATACTTAAAATAAAATTTCAAGTCTGTAGGTCATTTAGTTCCCAAGTTAAGCGAAAGCAAAGTTTCGCATTTTAGACACTCACTCACTCACTCACTCACTCATGATCATCAAAATAGAACTAGTACTTCCCATGAACCTAGAGAGCTGAAATTTGGTACAGAGTTAGGGTTTAATGGCCACATAAAGGGAAAACTATAAAAACTAGGATAATCGAACGGGAACGGGAATTATACGGGAATGGGAACGGGAATTGTAACTCAAGAACGGCTGAACTGATTTGGCTGAAAATTGGTGGGGAGGTAGCTTAAAACCAGGAAAAGGACATAGGATACTTTTAATCCCGAAATTCCCACGGGATTGGGAACGGGAATTTAAAAATCAAGAACGGCTGAATTGATTTGGCTGAAAATTGGTGGGGAGGTAGCTTAAAACCAGGAAAAGGACATAGGATACTTTTAATCCCGAAATTCCCACGGGATTGGGAACGGGAATTTAAAAATCAAGAACGGCTGAATTGATTTGGCTGAAAATTGGTGGGGAGGTAGCTTAGAACCAGGACAAGAACATAGAACACTTTAATCCCGAAAATCCCACGGGAATGGGAACGAGAATTTATTACTCAAGAACGGCTGAACTGATTTGGCTGAAAATTGGTGGGGAGGTAGCTTAGAACCAGGAGAAGCACATAGAATACTTTTAATCCCGAAATTCCCACGGGATTGGGAACGGGAATTTATTACTCAAAAACGGCAGAATTGATTTGGCTGAAAATTGGTGGGGAGGTAGCTTAGAACCAGGAGAAGCACATAGAATACTTTTAATCCCGAAATTCCCACGGGAATGGGAACGGGAATTTATTATTCAAGAACGGCTGAACTGATTTGGCTGAAAATTGGCGGGGAGGTAGCTTAGAACCAGGAGAAGCACATAGAATACTTTTAATCCCGAAATTCCCACGGGAATGGGAACGGGAATTATAATTCTAGAACAGCTGAACGGATTTGGCTGACAATTTGTGGGGAGGTAGCTTAAAACTATTTATGTATAGATACTTTTTATCCCGAAATTCCCACGGAAACGCGAACGGGAACTACGCGGGTGAAACCGCGGGGCGCTTAATAATATAATACTACTTCTAAAAAATAAGTGTGTCAAATAAGAAAATCTAATAAAATAAATCAATATAAACAAGTTTTAACAAAAAGAAATGAAATCCCACCAAAAACATTCTGTAAAAAAACTAGCCAAGTCTCGATGGAGCTGCTTGTTTAACTCTAAAAAGTAATGAAATCTAGACAGACTCGTGCCAAGTCTAAGGTTCCTTACTGCGATTTCTTTATTATTATAGTTAATGTTGTGTGACTTGGCCGTTGAAGGGTACACATGTATGTACACAAGGGTACAAAACTAGGTGCTCCATGACGCTATTGTACCAATCTTAAAAAATCCAGAACCTATCCTATTGACGATAGAAAATTTGCTTAATTATAGCCACTTGAAAAATGTTGATTCAATATCTAGTCAATTGTAGGCTTGATAAAGCTGCGTATTTTAATAATGTTATAACATTACGTGTAAACAAAATTGACATGTACCCACTACTAACCTTTTAAACAATGTTCAACGGCCAAGTCACACAACATTAACTATAATAATAAAGAAATCGCAGTAAGGAACCTTAGACTTGGCACGAGTCTGTCTAGATTTCATTACTTTTTAGAGTTAAACAAGCAGCTCCATCGAGACTTGGCTAGTTTTTTTACAGAATGTTTTTGGTGGGATTTATTAATACAGTTCCTAGAAACATATAAATAAATAAGTAGCGAACAATACTCACTGATTAAAATTGGATATTATTTATTTACCATCGCAGAAAAGGAAGCGAAATGATCTGATTTATCGGAGTCGATACAAATTGAATGATGACGGGGAAAACTGTTGTGAATACTTACAGGTAGGTGACGTTTCGAAGAAACAACTTGTGATACGTTTACTTAAGATCTGTAGTAAAATACTTAGAATATTTCTAAGTATTTTACTCTATCTATATCTTGGAGTGAAAACGCATAACGAATATTGATAATTGCATCGAAATCGGATGATACTTTAGGATTTTTGTTATCGTGGTTATAGGTAGAACTTATTTTGTTTTACATTTTCTGACGTTTCGGATTCTTTACATATTATTTTGTATCCTTTCAAACTCAAAAATGAGTGTCATTATTAATATGATAAAAGAAATAGGTTTTTGTATTATCAATGTTTGTAAACTTTAATTTGATTGATTATCTTATTAGTAAGGAAGTATACATACATATCTATTCTAATTCATTTTCTATGCCTATTACTAAGTTGTATACAATAAACTTTACCATGCTTAACTAGCTTTCCTTTTACACATAGTCAGTGACGTACATACGAGTATACTTATCTACACAAACATTCCATAGTCCTTAAAACAATAGCTTTAAGACTATATTTGATTGACCTATGTAATTGTAGATAACAGATTTGCAATAATGAATAGTTTGCTTGTTATTACAAGGGAATAAGGTTTATTATTGAATGTTTTCTAAGATTTACGCAGTCGGTCAATAGTCGGACGAACAGTGAATGAATTTTTATACGATTATGAATCATTGTATTGTTAGATCAAATTGAATGATTTTGATTCGGATTTTCCAACTATCCTAATTAAATGTAGGTACTTATGTTTTTTTGCTTAGTACATACCTAATGTATGCTAGTAAAAAAATATGTTTTTCTACTATATACTCGTATGTCTGTATGTACACTTGTTTGTATGTAGAGTTTACACCAAAAAATATTGAATTACGCATTAAAATGTTTTTTGTGGTATTATTTTCAGATTAGGTTTAATTGCTTATTAATTTACAAGTTTTTTGTAGCCCGTATTCAACGTACTTGTGTTTTTTTACATTATTAGACCTTTTGTAAAGTATTTAATAACATTCAACAACAACACCTAAAAAGAAAAATACGCTATAGTATTAACTAGGGTTATTTATTAGGTCACGGTTATTTTACTAACAACGTCAACAGTCTTTACGGATAGTTAGAGCTCCAAAAGACCAACAAAAAAAAACTTAGGATACATAAATTACCCACACAGCCTAATTAGCTATGAGTGTGAACTAAATGGAACATGATAAGTGTGACCGATACAAATTGCTCATGCGGCGCAGCACAAACAATGTCACATCTTTTGGAGTGCCCATCATGTCCCAATAGCTGTACTCTGGATGACCTTATGTCATGCCAACCTAACGCCATCGAGGTGGCCGCTCATTGGTGTTCTAATATATAACTTAATTGTTAAAAAAAGTCTTGTCAATCGACACGAAGAAGAAGCTATGAGTAGTCGAAAGTCTCTTTGGGTTAACGGTAAACTATATTGCAAACCTTATTTAAACCCAGATTGAATGGTTCAAGGATTAACCAACCCATTGATTTTGAAATGACTTGCCTAAAACTCTAATTCTGAAACGTTAATATCAATATCTTCTAAATTCAAGACTACCCTTAACACCGATTCAGTTAGACTAAGTTTAAACCCTTATCGCTAACAAGGCTGTTGAGTTTTATTGCGGAAAACTATCCACTTGCAACATAATAGGTTAGGGAAATCGCCTCAACTTTCATATTTAAGAACTCAAATTCATTTATAGTAAACAAAAACAGTTCTGACTGTTTAGATAAATGGTCTCTACAACTAACATAAGGATGCTTTTGTAGCATCAATCAACATAAGATCGATTTTTCGCTACCAAGATGGTTTGGGAACAGGAAAAATAAAGCTCCCGTGTCTTAAATATTGGTACAGTTAGAGCTATGACCTTGACACTGAAGATAGCTACTCTACAAAAAATATTTGTATAATATGTTAAGACCTATGCTAATTCACTTGGTCATCGACAGGTATAGATTTTTAAAAGACTAGAATCTATTTGAAATTGTTTACTACTAATACAAATGTTTGTCTCGGTCTGGGTGTATGTGAATGAGTGTGTGCGTAGTTTCTGATACCCTAGATACTAGTTCCGAACTTAGTTAGAGGTCAATTACTATAATGAGATGATGTAGTGAATGATTATGTTATGTTATGTTTTAATTTTTTCTCCCAGCTAGGTGGTAATTGTGTATGCACTTATAGTTAACCAACGATATAATGGTGCATTACTAAAGTAACTTAATTTGAAGTGACTTATTAGCATTTCCGTGCTTCAGGGAGCTCTGTTTCAAATGTATCACAAAAAATCTACTTTCCACGGGAATCAAACTCAAGTATTTTGAGTTTTTTATTGAATATCACATAACAAATTAGATCTTATGATCTATCAAACCTGCAACCATTTATTTGACAGCCCTGTATGGTGATCAGGTGCTATCTAAAATAGAATTCTTCCTTCATACAGTTGTACTTATGCTATAGTATATTGATTTTAGTCGGAGCTCTCCCGAACTTCAAGCCCACCATACTCATAGAAAACTCTAACATCTAAATTCATCCGCACCAAAAGTTCTAAACTAAATTATTTAAAAAAACAAACGTCAAAAATCAAATTATTTCAAGGCGTTCGATATTAAAATGAGCCGTAGCAATAACTGTATTACCATTTGATGCATTATTCATACAATGTTCGGAGTCTGCCTTCCTCGAGGAAGTTACGTTCGTTGGACAAAAATACGTTAAAGTATGCGGTTGTATGCGCATTTATTGATGTGGGTGATCTCCGCAGATCGACCTCCTTAATACACTTTGAAAGGTTTTTTGTTTTGGGACATATTTCATATTTTATTTTGGAGTTTGCTGTACTTTTTATACACGAGTACGAGGTGATATGTTTTTAAAGTAAATTGTACTAAAAGTTTTTTGGTACTTAGTTTGTCTATCAAATATTCCAAACATAGCTCGAGTTTCTATAGATATCCCACACTAATTAGGCAAGCGTGATGTTTTCGGCTTTTCCCCCCTCACTGTAGAGAGAGAGGCCTTTTTCTACTTTACAAGCTAACATTTATACGCAATTGTTTAAGATATAGACTATTGCACAGTACTAAAATTTTACAGGGCAGTACGTATATCTATATTGTAGTCAATTCTCCTATATATTCAAGAAAAAGCGCATGAAAATCCGTTCTGTAGTTTTCGAGATAAGTCGAAACAAACGTAGACTTTAAATTGTATTGTTGAGAAGATAATGATTAAATTATACTCTAACGATGATATGTATGATTTCCGCTCACCTTAGTATATAAGGTAAATGACCGTACATATTTACGGAAGGATATATTTGCATTCAGAATTTGAATTTTAAGTAAATAAATTTCCTTATGCAGAAAACAATTTAATGAATATAAATAATTAATTTATTAACGCATTATTTTGTTTTTGATTCATACGAGATGGTTTCAGATGAATAATGAATAACATAACATAATCATTCACTACATCATTTCATTATAGTATCTGACCCCTAAGTTCGAAACTTATATCTAGGGTATCAGAAACTAAGCACACACTCATTCACACACACACCCAGACCGAGATAAACATTTGTGGTTCACACAAATATTCACCCCGCACGGGAATCGAACCCGCAACCTTACGGATGGCAGTCCGGCATGGTGACCACTCTGCCATCGAAGTCATCGTCGAATATTTTCACCAAATCTGGTTAAACTCAAAAAACCGATTGCGAATTACGAATAGATAATGTTCGGAAAATGAAAGAAAACGACACTAATAAAACCACAAGACCTAGTCCTCATTACCGTCGAAGGTCTTAGTCTAGTTCAACACTAAGCCAGACCATAAAACCTGTTTTAAGCGAAATTCTGATTACTTGTAAAGATACTAGTGATAGACCTTCTATGTTGTCAAATTCTTCTATTTGTTGCCTAGTTTTGAAACGGTTTAAGATGTTATTCTTTATTCGAACTCATTTGACTAAACTCAAGATTATCCAAAGCTCAAAGCTTGTTAAACTATGATTTACAACAACGTTAATAAAGATGTATTACAATTGTATACTTCTCTACTTTATGCGCTCTAAACATGACTAAACGTACGCATATTTAATACACAACAACATTATAAGCCGTCACAATCATAATAAAGTAGGATTTATAAAACCCTAATATTAACATATAAAACACAGTAGCATACCAAACAAAGTAATTATTGTAATAAAACGCGCACATTACACTCAGCATTTTATCGCATGATTAACAAAGATATGTAATACTTGTACGTAACAAGTTCTAAGACTTATTTAGATGTTCTTATGTTTAATGAGATACTAGAATGTTCTCGCGAAATATGTTTGTAGGAGACGTTAAAATTATAGACGGATTTGAAGTTAACATTATTAAAGGTTCTGGGGATTTACCTTTATTATTTTAATTGTGTGTTGGTTTAACCGTTCATTTAATTAGTTTTTTGTCTTATATCCGTTTTTGTGGACGTCGAGTAGGAAAATATAATTAAATTAATTAAAATATCAATTTTCTTTTAAGTGGTTTTCCCGATTTCATATTTCATCAGGATGTATTATTTAATTTACTTGTATAACATAACTATTATTTGTTTTCTGGTACAAAGCATACTCAATGTATCTGTAATGTATAAAAATGATTTGAAAATAGAAGCAAACACCGACAACCCAGCTCATACAATTTTGTGACATATCATAAGCTGAAAGGCCACAGATAAGACATAAGAAAATAGTTTACAATACCACGAAAATAAAGTTCGTATAAAAAGAAATAAATTAAATCCATAGTTTTTTTTTTAGTAGTATACATCTCATAGTAAACAAACTCCATAATAAAGCCCTTCACATACCACTAGGGACAAGAATGAAAATCAGGTTCAGGATAGAATGAGCTGACTCATCATGTTACATTTTCCTTATTAAGTAGACACTATTCAAAGAACGAAGAAAATCTTATGTTTTTATGGCAGTAATTTTTTATTTATTCATTTGAACCGTGGTTTACTTGCATGCCTTGACAAGACGTATACTAAAATTCACGATGTTCAGAACATAATGACAGATAGGATGACCTTTATTAAGGGATGGTTCATATCTGACGGAACATGCGCCGCGTATTATCGGTCGCGCAATGCCAGAACAGACAAATGTACCCACCAAAAACATTCTGTAAAAAACTAGCCAAGTCAAAAAGTAATGAAATCTAGACAAAGTCGTACCAAGTCTAAGGTTCCTTACTGCGATTTCTTTATTATTATAGTTAATGTTGTGTGACTTGGCCGTTGAAGGGTACACATGTACACAAGGGTACAAAACTAGGTGCTCCTTGACACTATTGCACCAATCTGTCGCCAGAACCGCTACCCATTGAAAGTTGAAAATAATTAATAATCTTCTCCTGGTTCATAGAAAATTGCCACTTGAAAAACGTTGATTTAATATCTAGTCAATTGTAGGCTTGATAAAGCTGCGTATTTTATTATTGTTATAACATTACGTGTCAACAAAATTGACTTGTGCCCACTACTAACGTTTTAAACAAAGTACAACGGCCAAGTCACACAACATTAACTATAATAATAAAGAAATCGCAGTAAGGAACCTTAGACTTGGTACGACTTTGTCTAGATTTCATTACTTTTTGACTTGGCTAGTTTTTTACAGAATGTTTTTGGTGGGATTTCATTTATTTTTGTTGAAACGTGTTTATATTGATTTATTTTATTAGATTTTCTTATTTGACACATTTTTTCTTTTTAGGAGTAGTATTTTATTATTAAGCGCCCCGCGGTTTCACCCGCGTAGTTCCCGTTTGCGTTTCCGTGGGAATTTCGGGATAAAAAGTATCCTATGTGCTTCTCCTGGTTCTAAGCTACCTACCCACAAATTGTCAGCCAAATTAGTTCAGCTGTTCTAGAATTATAATTCCTGTTCCCATTCCCGTGGGAATTTTGGGATTAAAAGTATTCTATATGTTTCTCCTGGTTCTAAGCTACCTTCCCACCAATTTTCAGCCAAATCAATTTAGCCGTTCTTGAGTTATAAATTCCCGTTCCCAATCCCGTGGGAATTTCAGGATTATAAATATTCTATATTCTTTTCCTAGTTTTAAGTTACCTCCCCACCAATTTTCAGCCAAATCAGTTCAGCCGTTCTTGAGTTATAAATTTCCGTTCCCATTCCCGTGGGAATTTCGGGATTAAAAGTATTCTATGTTCTTCTCCTGGTTCTAAGCTACCTCCCCACCAATTTTCAGCCGAATCAATTCAGCCGTTCTAGATTTTTAAATTCCCGTTCCCCATCCCGTGGTAATATCGGGATTAAAGGTACCCTATGTCCTTTTCCTGGTTCTAAGCTACCTCCCCACAAACTTTCAGCCATATCAGTTCAGCCGTTCTTGAGTTACAATTCCCGTTCCCGTTCTCGTATAATTCCCGTTCCCGTTCGATTATCCTTGTTTTTATAGTTTTCCCTTTATGTGGCCATTAAACCCTAACTCTGTACCAAATTTCAGCTCTCTAGGTTTATGGGAAGTACTAGTTCTATTTTGATGATCATGAGTGAGTGAGTGAGTGAGTGAGTGAGTGAGTGAGTGTCTGTCATAAATACGAAACTTTGCTTTCGCTTAACTTCTAAAATAAATGACCTACAGACTTGAAATTTTATTTTAAGTATGTGATAGTATAGCTTACTGGATGACGAAAATTTCAGCGTTCTGGGCTTATCCAGAGGTTGTCAAATAGGGGCCTGAAAATGCGGCGAAATGGTTCCTGTAAAGGATGGTACGGCAGTGTTTGCTTCGCGCTCGACTTGGCGGGGGGCACTGCCGTGCCCCCAGATAGAAAAACAGTTGACCGTTCACACTCAACGCACTAACGTATAATCGGTTGAGTGTTTTTCTATACATTTGTCTGTTCTGGCGTTACGCGACCTAATACGCGACGCATGTTCCGTCAGATATGAACCTTCTCTTAACCTTCGGAAAATGCGTAGTATTGTAAACCCTATAAACTATTTGTAGGTACATACCTATATCAATTTATTTTTTAGTAAATATAGTCAAATAATTTGAATAGTTGAGTCTGAAAAGTGTAACAACCATACAATCACAATAACAACAATTATTATCTACGATAAATACTACTTACATGTTCCGTCTACCCATTTTTCATTAAGTGCACTTAGCAAAATAACTAAGTTAATATATTTTATACTCATTGTACCGAATGTCGCTAAGGTCTAGATTTGAGAACATTAAGATAGAATTACGTAAAGGAATTCGTATAATGAGACCGTATGTCTCAAAATACAACTTAGTTGCTTCTGTACTTGGTCAAGGATAGCTTGAGATATTGAGACTATAAACATGGTTTTATTGAGCTGGTAGAAATTAGGAGTAGTTCCCAGTTTACTCCGATATTTATTTCCAAGTTTTGAAAAATACAGTATTTTTTTTTACCTCAGTTGGTACTTAAACCCAGGACCAACCCACTGCTCTAATCCAAGTCAGAAAATAGTTACGTTTGTATCCTTATAGCCTAATTGAAATTTGTTATCTCATTACTAAACTGTAGCGTTGAACAAAAGGACTAACTAGTAATATACATAGATCTGTGTACACGAAATTGTGCACTGAATCAACTGACTTATTGCTTATTGCACAAGTTAATTTCTAACCTGGTAGAATGACAGTGCAATGACCCCTAACCGGCACGCATACCCACAAATTGCATTACATACCACAGAATACATAATAGTATATAGTACCTAATATTGCGAAACAGATTTGTAGATAGATACTACTGTAGTAGTTATAGTAATTGTTCTGTCTGATATAAGACCTTTGGTCAAACAGCTATTACCTATATATAATAAGTTTTGCAAAAACATAATCCTATTTATCTCAGTTATCACTAATCAGTATCACAGACCGAAAGTGTCATGACATTAAATTGAAAATTAAAAAAAAATCCCAACACAATTAATTTCTAACCCCCATAACTTTTAAACCGGTTAACTGATTTTCATCAAACATGTCTAAGAACACTCGCACGTAAGCCACCTTTAATACAAAAAAACTAAATTGAAATCGGTTCATCCGTTCGGGAGCTATGATGCCACAGACAGACAGATACACAGACACACCCATCCACACACACACAGACACACCCATCCACACACACACACAGACACGTCAAACTTATAACACCCCTCTTTTTGCGTCGGGGGTTAAAAAGCAAAGCCTTTGACTTCTATTCGGGAGGTTGCCGGGTCGACCCCCGCTTTATCCCAACGTGTTTTCGAATTTTGGACCTTGAGAGCTCTCTAATACTCAAGAATTTTACAATTAAGAATAATAGAACAAACTGCATCTTTATAATATTAGTACAACTACAGATCCAATAGTAAAAGAATTTTTGAAATCGGACCAGTAGTTTCGGAGCCTATTCGTTACAAACAAACAATCAAATCTTTCCTCTTTATAATATTAGTTTAGATTATTTCAAGATCATGATTATTTTTAAATAAAAATACACAAAAATATTATTCAAAAAAACATTTATATTATTAGGTTATCGGATCTTATTTCCTGTACCGAGAATTGAAGCTAAATATTGCAATTAATCAAACAAGGTTAGGAGTTAGAAGGTCTTCTTATTATAATCAGTTTCGCTATCTAGAATAACGATATAATTACTTGTTTTAAAACCGTTTGTTTTATTTATCAATGTAACTTTTACCTCATGCCTTTTAAGTTTAAGGACAGGTATTATTAACTGTATTTAAGAAGGTTGATTAGATTCAGGAATAACAACTAATTATATCATCTGTGAGAGAGAGGATTTTGCCCTGCAGTTATAGGATCACAATCCTATAGAATGATACTTTATATATGTACTAAGTGACACCTTTTAAAAGTGTAACTTAGTTGCAGAAAACTGCCCGCTCACAAGGTGTGCATCTAGATTAGGGGCCCGTTTAAATAACATATTCATAAATTTGTAAAACGTGAATTAAAACTTATATAAGCAAACGCCTTGGTCCCTCAATCTAGCCCCCCTAGCATGACTGTGCGTGATATATAGACACCACGAAATAATATCGATTTCGCGAGCATGACCAAATGAATATGACGTGGTACGATTTGATAAAATTAAATATGGCGGCTATGTTTATTATATTTTGACAGTTGGATGTCAATAAATAGCTATATCGATTTCGCGAGCATGGCCAAATGTCATAAAATTAATCACGTGGTAAAATTCAATATGGCGGGTATTTTTATCAAATTTTGACAGTTGGATGTCAATAAATCGCTGTATCTATCGCGTTTTCGAAGTCATGCTAGCCTAGCAGATGCTTAGTTAAATTGTCAAAACTTGTATATGAAAAATAGCAACTCTAGATGTAAAAAATATTCCAGGATTTAGTAAGAAATTTCTAAAACGTTTACTCTCACTTTTCAGCACCCTAGAATACGATATCACGGATTTGCAACGTTTTCGCTTAGGCCCTCAGTTCAGTAATGTCTCAACTGAAGTACAAGTATAACTTCGTATGATGACCCTGATCTCTATACGACTTTGTAGATAAACAATATCTATCTTGATCAAAGTTTTGATGGAAAAATAATATTTTTTACGCCATAACTCATGACGCATTTTAAGAATAAATAACTATTTCAAAGTTTTTATTACTAATACGTGATTTGAATTCGCAGATCACCGCACCCTTTGTTTCTGCGACGCATTTTTATACCAAAATATCATTTTAATACTATAATCTAAGTATTTAAGTTAGACATAATGTTATATCTAACGACGACCTCAATGGCAGAGTGGTCACCATGCCGGACTGCCATCCGTAAGGTTGCGGGTTCGATTCCCATGCGGGGTGAATATTTGTGTGAACCACAAATGTTTGTCTCGGTCTGGGTGAGTGTGGGAATGAGTGTGTGCGTAGTTTCTGATACCCTAGATTAGATACAAGCTTCGAGCTTAGTTAGGGGTCAGTTACTATAATGAGATGTATTGAATGATTATGTTATGTTATGTTATATGGATACATAGAGCAAAGTCCTTTATTTCCCTCGCTGATGATATTATTACATTGAGGAAACAAAAAAACACCACGATTACCTACGTGTTGGTGATCTCAAATCGAGCCAAATTTGGAACAAACTAAACATGTATCTTTGAACCAGGAAACTTCCGCCTTAGCAGACGATGCAGCGTCATTTGACTATAATCATAAAAAATCCTTGAATATAAGAATTAACCTTATTTATCGAAAATATTGTCATCAATAAAAACAATACCTTTTAAAGCCTTATTATTATGCCTTATAATCATATTATTATAATAATACGGAAATATGACAGTATAAACTTGACATTGACTTAGAATTTGGTCGTAATGTGGGCTAATAACGGGGTCGATTGATTCTTAATCATACGTAATACATATACAAATATAAATAATATAACCTTCATTATAACGATGTCGCGTGTTACTAAACAAACCTATAAAATTGTTTTCAAGATTCAATATCAAGGGCTTTTGTTAATAAACAGATATACATCTGCTTTAACTTGAGAACTGCTGAACCGATTTGGATGATTGCTTCACTTGGGTTAGTCCCATTTTACTCCATTCCCTTGATATCGAAAATGAAAAAATGCATACATGCAGTCCCAGTTTGCTCCAGAGAATAATTTTAAAAATAATATATTATTTTTCATATCCCGTTTTACTCCAATCGGTACTTGAATAATTTTATTGATTTTTATTTTTATGTTCCACGTTGGAGTATCCAAAAAGAGAAGTACAGTTCGATAGAAAAGTTAACAAAACATTTTTTGCTGTAACCTTATAACCTCTTCACTTAGCTTCAGACTGGTTGGTTTTTTGATTGTTTATCAATTGTGTTTTTTTTTTTTTTAAAACGCATGTCGAGTATGAGATTTCTGACCCGTCTTGAACAAGTATGGTGATTCATGCATCCTCAGTAATACTAATATCATTAATAGAACAGTGAGAAGCCTCTTATTGAACAGGTACGCAAAAACCAGAAATTGGTAACCTCTGACGTAAAGTAATGGCAGGATTGATGAGGACTTTTAATACAATTTTTAATGACGTATTCAAGACCTGTGCAAAAATGAATGGAAAAAAACAAATGGCTTGTATGGAATCGTATTAAGCTCAGCATCGTTTTTAATCAATTTATCCTGGTCTATTTGCTCTTCAGCGCAATCCTAAGGACTGATATTAAATAGTTAAGGTTAAAATTCGTCGTTTCTTTTCGGACGTTTATTTTAAATAGTTTAAAAAACCTAGGATTTAAAACAGTTCGAGTTATTTTCGGTAGCATCGTTAAGTTCGTACTTAACCGGATTAACTGGTTTAGGTAACGTTTATTTGTAACATATCGGAAAATTAGTTTAAAAATTCAAAAGCATTCTACAAGCAAACAAAGAGATAAAAAGCTAACGGAAGATAGCAAATGTAAGAAGTCACAAAATTCAAACTAACTGATATTATAACGAGCATGTGTTTGTTTCTTTTCTTTTACATCCCTGTAACTTTTGTATGTTTAATGGAACATAGTGGTTAGGGCTGTTAAGTTCTTTATAGAATACTTTTTACTTTCAAAAGATGATTATTATTAAATTAAATAATAACAATACTTAGATTTGAAACTTTTGCATTTTTTTATGGACTATTTACATACAAACAAATAAAAACCCAAAAATTAATACCGTCAAAAAACTTAGTTTTATTTCATTCACTTCAAATATGTTTAGTTTTTTTTACTTGTCTGTGAAGGTGTAGTGTTCACATAAAACAATATTCTCCAGCTGTTTAGAATTACGATAAAATTCTTGTCTTTTTCTCAAAAAATACTACTTATCAAAGTTTTGAAGAGACCGGTTGGACTGGTTCCCTTTATTTTGGTAGCCGAGACCATAACCCTGAATCACGGACTGACATAACATAATATTGACACGAGAGAAAACGCACATTGTAAACGTCACGATGACAATGACATTGCGTTATGTCATCTATATCTATACTAGTATAGTATACTATCTATACTCGTAATATTATGATGAAAAGATTTGCTTTCTGTTTTTTTTTTTTTTTGTAATTAATATGCTCCAAAATTACTGGACTAATTTAGGTGAAATTTGGAGCATATGATTCTTATAATCAGGGATAGACGGGAAAAGAATATTAAACATGGGAAACTGTTTAAGTATCCTAAAGTACCGAAACCTTAAACTTAATAATTAAATTGAATTGAAAAGATTCTACATACGCCCTTTTTGTATGACGATAGTCGAGTTGCTAGAGTGTGAAATGAACTACCTTTCGCGGGAAGTCAATTAGGTACCTATAACAGTGTTATTTAATCACGGAACAACTAAAAAACGGTAAATTGTTGACAATTTCGCAGAAAATCAAACTCGAAAAACAAGTCAAGTCATATTCATTCTAAACAAAGACGAACGTGACAAACAAGTAAACAAACGGACCTACCATTGTGTAGTATTATTGTTTGCCATTGCATTTTATACCGTAATGTAGAGCAATAAAGGTTATTATGACTTTGGCAACCTCATTTTGCAGACTAGCGTTGTATGAAATGCATGCAAATAAAAGCCATTATGATAAGATTTTATAAACGTAATGATTTCAATATTGTAATTTTTTGTTACATCTTTTTCTTTGAGGCCATGAGGCCTTACATTATGTAAGGTAGTATCAGCCTGTAAGCTGCCACTGCGTACAAATATCCTCTCTATTAGTGATAATATACAGTAAGGAGTAATTAATAAAATCGTCTCGTATAAGGGATTTCAAACCAAAATAATACTTGCATTGCCTAAATCAGAATTGGGACTCATGCTTGGCATGAATGCTTTGGTTCAGAATGGTTTTCTAATTATCCTTCGTAATATCTTCTGTCAGTGTTTAAAATTGCTAAGATTTTCCCAAATGGTTTCGTAATAAAATATGAATAATATATTCTCGTAAATAAAAAAAAAAGTCGACGGGACTGTGAAAGGGGACTGTCGCGGTAAAGCTATTATTGCATAGCAATTTTATCAACTAATTGTTTTTTTTTATTTTTGTATTGCAATCCTAACCTTAGAAATTTTGATGTCGTACTTGGGACTTCATACAATAAAAACTTTGTCTACATTACTATAAAAACTTTTTGGAAAATTTACAAAAAATTTTCGATAAAAAAATAATAAAAAATGATCAATGTAAATACCTATGAGCTTTAGTGCTCTTAAAATAGAGTTCGAAATTACTATATCAAACTAAAAACGTGAGGTTTTTTCGTTACGGAATTTCTGGATTCGGTCCCCGCGCTCAAGACCCTCGATAGAAGCTATGCAATAGCTTAAAACTTAAAAACTATAAGGCCACCTATAGCGGGCCAGGGCCTAAACTACCGGTGGTTAAGGCTTCAGAGACAGGAACCACTCACGATGCATGTCATGTCATCGTATCCTACCTGCCTTTTGTATCCGTAATTTATATGATGTCATTGTTGTTAAAGTAGTTAATTATATTATTACTCATTACCTCCAAAAAAATGGGATTCACATACGTCAAATGAGTTTTTCCATCAAACGTTTTTCTATATATCTATTTTTTTTACATCATCAAACAATTGAATTTAATAGGTACATCAATTTATTCCCATAACTTAATTGGCATTATAATTAAAATAAATAAATACTAATTATTAACTAATTGTTTATTTTTTATTGACCTGTTCTTAAATTCTAGCCAATTAATAGTACATACATACAATTAAAATAGCAAAAAATAACTGTAATAAAAATTCTTATATAAATTTTGGAAAATAATTAAGGCTTTTTTGTGGAATCTGCTCAAAAACACATTATGTTACACGCACTTATTAATTGTGTTTTAAAAAACGAATGAACGCATGTATTCCCGTGGATTTTCTCTCACATTTTTTTTCTGTCAATACGAATAAGTACAACGAAAAACAATTTTAATTAAATTAGGTTCAGTCGTTCTCAAATTATAGAATGACCAAGGAAAATAGGAATTCATGTTTAGTAGCTGTGCCCAGTTTTACCCGCGATAGCCTATATGTATATAATTAGTCTTCACTATCACTACATAGTATAAAACAAAGTCGCTTTCTCTGTCCTTATGTCCCTATGTAGGCTTAGATCTCTAAAACTACGCAACGGATTTTGATGCAGTTTGTTTTAATAGATAGAGTGATTCAGTGGAAAGGATTTTAGCATAATTTTATCCCTATATTCCTACGGGAACGGGAACTACGCGGGTAAAAAAGCGAGCTAGCGCCGCTAGTCTACGATAAATAGACAATCCAAGACGAATAGATTTTTAATTCGAACCAAAAGTTCATGAGATTAACGCGTTCAATCGTTTGTTTGATTGAACTTAAATTTTATGGAAAACGATACAGATGTTTATAGGATGGACTAGGAATTATATCGTACTTTTTGTTCCTAAATTTTCACAGAAATAAGATAATTTTGAACTACAAACCAACATTTATTTCAGTGTCATACATTTTTAACCGACTTCCAAAAATGAGGAGTTTCTAATTGGGTTTAGGTGGCTACTCAGCCACTAAAAACTCACCTACTGGTGAGTAGCCACCTTGTGATTTTCTTAGTGGTCATCTCAACCAGTACTTTAGCCGATTGTGGGTGAGCCAACTTCTCCAATTTTTGGACGTCGTCCTCTCACCCACTTTATTAAACTTAACCTAAGAGACCGTACTAAGATTGTCAAATGTTACATTGTTTAGATATACATATGCGGGATGTTTTTTTTTTTTATATAAGTATGTAAGTTTATACATTATGCCACACAGACTTAATTTAGGAGTCATAAATAATACAAATACTTAATAGAAAAAAGTGCATAAGCAGGTATATTTTAATTTATTTAATTATGTATCAAAAAACGTGTAAATAAGATTCAATCAATAATCAAAAGTATTTAATTACAATTAAGATAACAATTTGATATATTTAAAATGTTTTATTTGCATTTCCGATTCAATACCCACGCGTTTCTTAAATCGGATAAATAGTAATTTGCATAGATAAAGAATATATTAAACCACTATTAATTTGAATTTTCATATATTTATTTAGTTTAAATAAATATAGGTAAAGCGGAAGAATGATAGCGCGGATATCCGTTATTTACTAGGTTATTTGTAAATGTATTATTTGCGAATTTAGGTGTAGATTGTTCTTAAATTTTCATAAGTAAATATTTAAAATGATCTAAGAAACAGGTTAACTATTTTACATAATATGTTATACATATCAATCACTCTTAAATCTTCCTACGGTCATGTCTTAACTAGGTTTTAGCACCTGTATCTAGAGTATAGGAAACAATTAATTGGTGTCAACTGGGAAGAATCCATTTATTATTCATACACACAGCCAGACTAAGATAAATATTTTTGTCCCCTTTTTTACCTTTCAAGGGAAACTAATCTGCTACCCTTTGCTTGGCAGAACCACAAGGAGCCCACTGAACCACTTCAAAAAAAAAAAAAAATTCAAAAATTCAAATTATCTTTATTATCAAGGATTGATACAATCACTTATAATCGTCAAAACTTAAACTAAATTGATTTGATTGTTAGTTCACTACGCGCCCACTACTGAGAAGAACTAACAAGAAACTCAGTGGGGTTGTCTTTTTTATTGTGATTGTATTCACAAAATAAAAATATGTGTACATAACGAAAATAATAAGAGATATAAAAAGAGCAATTCATTTCCAAACGATTTTATCATTTAAATAATCTACTATAGTGTAATAAGCTTTTTCGCACAAATTACGTTTCACTACATTTTTAAATTTACCAATAGACAAATTAACTATTTCGTTTGGAAGTTTATTGTAGAAGCGTATACAGTGACTTTTATAAGAGTTAGAAATTTTATGGAGCCTAGTAGTGAGCACAGAGAGTTTATCTTTATTCCTAAGGTTGAGATTGTGGAGATCACTATTTTTCTTAAAATTTACATAATTTTTGTGAACATACAAAAGATTTTCATAGATATATTGCGAATGTCCGGTCATTATTTTAATTTCTTTAAATTTATTTCTTAGTGACTCCCTGGGGCCCATCTTATAGATAGCGCGAACAGCTCGTTTCTGCAAGACAAAGATAGAATCTATATCCGCGGCATTACCCCACAACAGTATTCCATACGACATGATATGATTGCATCTCTATCTCGAAAAACCCTACTTTAAATAAAAGTTAGCATGCTTTTTTTACTCAATCTTAGCTGTTATCTCTACTTTTAAAACATAACATAATCATTCAATACATATCTCAATATACTGACCTCTAAGTTCGAAACTTGTATCTACGGTATCAAAAACTACGCACACCCTCACCGAGAACCAAATCGAACCTGCAACCTTACGGATGGCAGTCCGGCATCACCCCAATTTTAAAATAAAAGTTACTAAACTTTTCTCTAACCAAAAGGTGACTGACCTATAATTCCCTTGAGCTTAGCGCGTCCTTTTTGCGACAAAATATGTGAATATAATATTTAAATGTAAGATCACACGAGATACAATTCATCTTGGAAACGTGAGTGTCACGTGTAACATTCAATTCTTTATGTTTGTTTCTTTAATAATACCTATTTTTTGTTTTTGGATAGCTGTATTTGGTATTTACACGTGAGTTTTTTGAGCTTTAATAATAAAAAATGTGGAGGTGTTCTTTCGACAGTTTACTTTTTTAAACATACTCGTATATTAAATGTTAAGTCTTCTTTCTTTGCTCTCTCGTAAGTGCTGAAGAAAAAATTGAAATACTTAATCGCTTGACTATGACACAACTAGAATAGACATATATAAATTAAATATTTGAATTTGTTGATCCACTTTTGTTGATGACTATACTGAGTACGAACTCATTAATGATCAAGAGTTAACATGTAAATCAAGAAGTCACAACTTGTTTAGAAAATACTTTGGACTTCGGACTTTTATTTTTCCAAAATCGTGACTACACATCTCTATATGTTTGTCTGTCTTCTGTACGGCGCTTGGCTTGTTGCAGGACATACACACAAAAAATGATACGAAATAGTTCCCAGAGATCTCGATATTATAACCATTTTCCACGCGAGCAAAGTCGCATGCGGATACCCAGTCGTTATGTAAACGGAACTAAGTCCAGAATATAATATAATTAAATTAACAAATACATGATAATAAGAACACAAAAAATACTTTAAAATGTTTGAACTTTGAGTTAAAATAAAAGATTACGTTTTTGCCAAAATGATGTGAATTTTAGCATATTTTTCAAATGTTGCTAATTGTTTAAAAATATCATTTATTTACGAGTTATGCAAGCAAATAAAGTAGTAATTTTCAGTCATGACTATAAAACGGATTTTTAACGCGATTTATTGATAGAGTGATTAAGGATTTTTGCTTTACAACATCAGCTCATAATTATATGTTAGGTGTGGTACGAAGAACGTGCGGCTTTGCTTCCCATTTTGTGGTTGTGAGACGGCGAAGCAAGTTGTTTCTGGAAAAAACTTACTAACTTGCTAACTAACATGCTTCTAACTTGCTAACCATCTACCCCCATGTCCACTGTGCCCCAACACCTGCACTCTGGATGACCTAAATGAGGCCAACGATGCTGTTATCGCCGTAGCAAACTGGGCAGACATAATTTAGATAATAAGCCGAACATAACCACTGACACGAAAAGAAGAAGAATTATATGTTCCCACCGGAGGGGCTCGAGCCTACCCTGAATTAAGGGGATTAGCATTTGTCGAGCACGCTGGCCTAGTGCTAGTTTGTTGAATTCACACACACTCAATTTTAGCAGTTCAAATTAATTGTATGAACTCTGACGTACCACCAAACATACATAACATAATCATTCACTACATCATCTCCTTATAGTAACTGACCTCTAACTAAGTTCGAAACTTGTTAATCACGCTCTAGGTCTTATGATATTTCCTGACTTTATTACTTTAAAGAATAAAATAATATCTATCAGGAAGATACAAATGAAGTAATCATTTTAATAACGAACTATTATACCAATAATTGGCAAAAATGTTTTTAAAAAAATTTCGCAATTTTGGTTTTACAAATCTGATCCATCGATGACTACTAACCGACAATAATTATTATAACCTCTATTAAAAAAAGTAATATAGACGGATTTTCCTGTTCTTAAACTTTTAATACTAATTTCTCTTTCGCTCTCCACAAATTTTCACAATAGAAAGAGAGAAAAGACCAAACATTTTTGTGTTGTTACCATAATATACAATCATTCATAGAATTCCTACATAGGACTCTTTAAGGCGAGTATGTACAAGTTCTGAGCCAAGTTTGATATTTCCAAATATGCCACGGGGGTGAAGATCACCTATATTTCTCCTCACGCTACTAATATGTGTTATGAGAAAAGACCTTTAGTCCACTGGCCTATAAAAATTCAATACATAGTATTTTATGCCAAATGAAATAAATAATTGATTTATTTTTATAGTGTATTCACACAACTTTTTATAATGAAAGAGCGGTGCTACGGTTCAGCATGGATCCGGGTTCAAGTCCCGGCTGTGGCGAAAATTGTGAACGCATTTTAAAAAAAATTAATAAATAAATTAACTAAAAGTTAAACTTATAAATAAGGCGTCTGACACGCTTTAACCATTATTATTATACTGTGACTATAGTAAATAAATAGATACACATACATAAATTATGTCACAAATTACGCAAGTGTGAAGCCTACACACGAACAATAAAATAGTGTACGTATTATTTCGAAGATTTATTGAAGAAATTAATACAAAATCTTTGGTAAATATCAATTAATTATCCTATTAATTATTGAAAGTTGTATAAAGAGTGTAAATTATAGGTATAACGTCACAGTACCGTGAAAACTTTTATGGAGAAACGTTCACGTTATCAAACATTTGTTCAAAGAAAACAAATTTACTATGCTTTTTCTTAAACCTCGATTTTCCCATTTAACTACACTAATATTATAAAGAGGAAAGATTCGTTTGTTTGTTTGTAACGATTAGGCTCCGAAACTGCAGAACCGATTTCAAAAAATCTTTCACCGTTAGAAAGCTACATTCAACTTGAGTAACATATTTCATCCCCGTATTAAATACGTATCTTTCAACTACGCAACATATTTTAAAGTGGCTTGTTTAATAATAATAATAAATTCTTTATTAGCCACTTATTTTACATTTTTAATAGATAGAGTGATTCAATAGGAAGGTTTTAATTTTATTTTTTTATTTTGAACTACGCGGGTAACAAAGACGGGGTGCTGCTAGTTACAAATAAGAGGGTAAAAATGTTTTAAACGATATGTCTAACTGCTAACAGCATCTTTGACACTAATCAAAAGATGTATAAAACAGCCTGTTTGTTAGTCAGATCACACGCTGACATTGGGCAGTCGCATCAAATCAATTTCGTAGTTTGTGCATGGATTGTTAGCAAATATATACATATCTTTTCTTAGAACACCTTGTTTAATTAAATATGTATGCTAGTCAGTTTTTAATTAAACTTATTTAGAGATTTTGAATAGTTCCATGAAAAATGAATCCGCTGACATCCTGGGATTTTTATGAACTAGTATCATAGAAATCCCTTGGAAAGAATGAAGTCCCAAAAGAACTTGGTCAGAAAGTTTTTGTGATACCATAAAGCAATCCTGTTCAAATTTAAATATTTTATTTAAGATCTAATCCATATGTAATGTATTGTAATTACTACACGGAGGTAAAGAATTTTAAAAACGTGATTTTTCAAATCCTAACTTAATATTATAAATGCGAAAGTAACTCTAGTCTGTCTGTCTGTTACCTTTACACGGCTAAACTACTGAACCGATTGACTTGAAATTTGGTGCAGGGGTAGCTTATGGTCCGGAAAAGAACATAGGCTATGTTTTACCCCGAAATTCCCTCAGGATCGGGAACTACGTGGGTGAAACCGCGGGGCACAGCTAGTTAAAAAATAATTAGGTACCTAATTCAATTTTGGGTTTCAAAGAAACCCTAATGAATGTCAAAGAGTTACTTAAAGTACGTTTCAATTGAAATTAGGTACTAAATTTAGGTAACTTATTACGTACTAACTTATTAGGTCTAAAAAAAACTAACCCCACACAAAGTTCCACGAAACTTTAACCAGCGATACAACGGCAAGTTAAAAAAGTTACAATATTACTAAGAACCACTAAGTATGAAATAAGTAAAAAATCCAAAGGTTTTATAAACGACTTACCTACATAGAAATATCAGCTTGAAACTGTAGTATATTGTAACCTAGCAGTGCCTCGCGGATTCACACGCTTAGTTCCCGTTCCCGTGGGAATACGGAAAGAAAAAATATCCCATGCCACTCGCTGATAATATAGCTTTCCACTAGTAAATTTTTTTTTGAAATCGCTTCAGAAGTTTTTGAGTTAAATCTTACCAAAAAAATAAACAATCAAATCTTTGCTCTTTATAATATTAGTATAGAATATATTAAAAAAAAACAAGAGGTTTATTAAACCATTAACGTCGAAATGCCAGACAAAACTAAAAACTAGTTTAATGTAAACTGCTTCGTTACCGATTTTATTACTACTCGATTCATTCAAGTTATTTCTACGGAACTCGAACAATTATTCAAATAATTGTTTCTGATATAAATACGAAATAAACATACCGCACTAACAATTAAAATAACTGCTAAATATAAAAATAATTATCATTTGATTGTAATCTTAATTATATTCAAAACTGTTATGTTATTGTTTTAAAGAAAGGTTTGTTTCGATAACATTGTTTTCAGGTTATTCACCGGGGTTTTTATTTATTTTTAAGTTTCCGTATAATTTTGAGTTTTTGAAAACAATATCACTTTATTGACCAATGCATGTCAGTGATCTTAAATGTGAGTCACGTTTGGAAAGAGCAAAGTTCACACGATACAATTAATAAATTAAAAACTAAAAATATTTTAAAGATTTTGAAAATGTATTAGATTGTTTCAATAATTGTCTACATTAAACTACTTTTGAATCAATAGCTTACTGCTACTATGTACTATCAATTACTTGGATAACTCTACACAACTATTGAGTCTGTTATCAATTACCTTAAAAACGAAAAAAAGTATTTAATAGTACTTACTCTTGAGCGCCCATCTCTTGTTATTGAGGAGTCCATCCAGAAACTTCTGTCCCTGTTCCCTGCAAGCCTTCTCCTTGACCGAGGCCACTGCACTAGTCAACGACAGCAAATCACTCGCCAAAACAACGGACGATGCATAATCAGGGGACTCTTCAACAACCCCCAGTTTAGGCCGATTATTCCCATCATCATAAGCGTTATAAGCAGGGTCCCTAACAGTTTCCTCTCTAGACAAATTCTTATTAACAATCCCCGTAAGTTTCGCCACTAATTCCTTACTAACACGTAAATTTTGTATCGTTGCATTTAGAACTGCTATATCGTCGTAAGCTAGAGTTTTAGTGTCAATTTTTAGTTTTTTTATTAATTCATTTTGTTGTTCGTCTGCGGTTGTGATTACGAGTATCGCGAATAGCGCGAGCGCAGCTTTGATTGTGATCATAGCGCCGGACACGTGCGTTTGCGCCGCTCCCACAAAGACACTGATCGATCCTCGCTATAAACCTTCGGTCTGAACCATTACGTTATGGTAATCACGCCATTGTCCGAAATTTTAATTCGCTGACCAATTCTCGAATGTTCGGGGGATTAATTTTGAGTTGAATTAGGGTTAAGTTTTTTTCTTTAATAACATAAAAATTACATTTTAAATGTCGCAATTTTCATGTATCTTATTTTGATTTATCAATAATTACGCCAACGCAATCGAAAATTAAATATCAAATCAGAATTTTAATCTTTAAGTACAAAAATATAACGCAAAATACGTAATCCAAAGTGCTTTAAACCTATAAACGTATCTAAGTAAATATATTCTCAATACATTATACGCTGTAAGCAAATATTTTCTCAATGACGTCACGCAATGGAGGCATTGCAAAGGAATTGTAATAACACATGTCTAGACTTAATAAATCGAGGCAATAATAAATATACCAATTTCAATTAAGTATTTATTAATATTTTTAATAACGATATTTTTTCTACCACTTTTGGTTTAGTAGTTCTGGTGGTCAATTAACAATCTTTAGGTAGCAGGTTCCAATCCTAAATATATCAAATTTTCATCAAATTGCCGCCATGTCTTGCTGAGTTTATGCCTATAATGTGTTGATGATTTCAAAAATGTATAGTGTACCATACATTTGCTCTACTCCAGAATCAAACTCGGGACAAGAAACTAGGGAAGCAAATTTCTGAGGCGTAATTTCTAAAATAAATAAGGGAAATATATTTAAAAATAGTTTCTTTGATAAAACACGCAGATAGAGTCAAACAATGAGTTCGAATCAGTATGCTAACTTCGTAGTATTTCTGCATTTACAACATTACTCAATGAATACTTAAAACTATAAGGAAAATAGTGTTTTATTGTACTTTTGAACTAATTATTTACAATACTATTCAATGGCAATCACGTGAAACTAAAATAATAATGGTTTAATTGAGTGTTTTCTATCTCTATATATAAAAACTAGCTGTGCCCCGCGGTTTCCCCCGCGTAGTTCCCGATCTCGTGGGAATTTTGGAATAAAACGTAGCTTATGTTCTTTCCCGGACGATAAGCTACCCCTGTACCAAATTTCAAGTCAATCGGTTCAGTAGTTTAGCCGTGAAAAGGTAACATACAGGGTTACTTTCGCAATATAATATTAGTAGGGATGAATCCCTATTTCCCTTGGTCACGGCATCATGCGTGAACTACTCGACCGATTGACTTGAAATTTGGTTCAGATGTAGCTTATGGTCCGGGAAAGGACATGAGCTAGATTTTATCCCGAATTTCCCACAGGATCGGAAACTATGCGGCTACAACCTTGAGGCACTGCTAGTACTTTTTTAGTACCTATATATTTACTAAACAATTTAAAAAGTATGTATAAGCATGTATGTTTATCCGTTGTCAAGTATCCATCGCACAAGTTTATTGTATGTAGTAGATATTAAAAAACAGAGAAATATTACGAGTAGAGTTTATCAGTTGGAGAGTTCTGAATAGTTTAGGAGAGTTTTTAATTAAGTTAGACATATTTTTAAAGCACTTACGATTTATGAAACTAATCAAGCTAGTGTTTATTTTGATTGAACGCACATTTCATAATTTAAAGCAGTTTTAATTAATTAGATTAGAAGTTATGTTTTATCCAATTCTTAGAGAATAGATATTATTCTCTTTAGGTATCAAGGCCCTCAAAAGTATACACTTGATACCTAAAGAGAGTATGAATTTTTTGGTTAAAACCAAATAATATTATTTGGTTTTAACCAAAAAATTCAGATCGCTTTTTGAGTTGCGAAGGTCACCAGTCGCTCTACCTAAAATAATGACCCTCCAAATGAAGTTTAACTAAAAACCGACCCAATCTTCTATCTATATATACTTATAAAACTCTTCCGTTACTGAGTGTTGTACTGACTGACTGACAGACAACGCACAGCCGAAACTACTGGTCGTAGAGAGCTGAAATTTAGCACGTGTGTTTGTTGAGGGGAGTAGGCTATCACTTAGGGAGGATTTATGGAAATAAATCTGCTGGAAGTCATTATTCCACGCGAACGAAGTCGCGGGTAAAAGCTAGTTAGACATAAAATAAAAACGCATAAGAAGAAGACATCAACGCGCTCAAACCCGCGTGATACAGCTAGTTATAAATACGGAAGTGGTATATTAATATTGATTTAAAATTAACATCAGCAATACATATTGTGTGAACTTGAAAATAATATAGAGACAAGGTTACGTTACATACTTTCAAATTTAATAGGTAAATTATTTTAATAGAAACCTCTTTATATATTTAAATAGTAATTAGATTTTATATAACCATACATAAATATCTAAATAAAAAAATTACATAATCAATCAATCAGGCTATCGTCTTCATATAGTTACTGCGCCTAACTTGGTTTACTACCCTTTCTAGGCTAGGGCATCAGAAATTAAACACGCACTCATTACAATACTCCACTCACTCCGATCAAGATGCACGGGAATCGAACCCGCAACGTTTTATTCCAAATTAAAGTACTTTCTAAAGGAGAGAGACTCTTTTATTGCATTGTCATAGGACCTACATAAGTATGCCTTTCAGCTCAATCGGATAACCAGAAGTGGTCGAAAAATGGCTTGCAAGATTTGATTACAGACAACGAGACAGGTGAAATTAAATAAAAGCTTGTTAAAAGAACAAGCTGCTATAAAAGTTAAAAAAAGATTGTTTTTAAAAAGTTGTTTTAGCCTTTGAGCTAATATATTTAGATTTCAGCAAAAGGAAATTATCTATTCAGCTGTTTATAATATATATGACCATCAAGTTTTATTTACTAAGTGTGATGCAATTTCACTGTTCCTTTCTGTCTGATATTTGTCTCAAGGTTCGTGACATACATTTTATTGAAATTGTTTCAATATTTATTTAACATTTTCAATTCAAATCTTTTTCATGAGACCTAAATGTCAAATAGTTATTTTAATCATACATATATTATGTACTAGCGGCGCCCCGCGTTTTCACCCGCGTAGTTCCCATTCCCGTAAGAATGTGGGGATAAAATTATGCTAAAAACCTTCCCACTGAATCACTCTATCTATTAAAACAAACCGCATCAAAATCCGTTGCGTAGTTATAAAGATCTAAGCATACATAGGGACATAAGGATATAGGGACAGAGAAAGCGACTTTGTTTCATACCATGTAGTGATAAGCAAAGTCGTATGCTTATACACACGTATATTATGTATACTCGTAAGTTCTTAACGAGGGACTTGAGTTCACCCCAAGCACGAGTTAGTAAATATAACCTGCTTTTTATTATACATATGAGTGTTTTGAAATCATTATCAAAAATAGCTGCAATCTTTACTAATATTATGAATGCGAAAGAAACTCTGTCTATCTGTCTGTCTGTTACCTTTTTACGGCTAAACTACTGAACCGATTTCAAATTTGGTATAAGTAGCGGCACGAAACTCTAGCGCTGACCGTTATTGCGCAGAAGTCAAAAATAAGGTATCACAGGGGGGCTAGAGGGACGAGGGGAGTGTGTGCGTAGCGCCGGTTGGCTAGTCTGCCGTACTCCGTCCCCCGCCACGAAAGCACACTCCGCGGACATCTGAATGAACAGTCGCGTTCTAAAGTATATTATTATTGCCGTTCATGGATAGTTTTTTTTAAGTTTAAGTTTGTTTGATTTTTTTGGTTTTTTATTAGTGTATTTTTAGTAGATGGTCAATACTATACAACTTAATATTAAAGTTTAAGTTAACTTTAATATTAAATAGGTAATTATTAATGTTAGCGCACGCAACAATACCTAATATCATCCACATTTCGTGTATGATAGACTTACTATTTATTTAAATAAAATATGTTGTTAATAATATTTGTTTAAGTAGTTATAGTAATTGTAATTGAGTTAAACGTAATTGTATTTTGTTCGCTACTGTACACATGCGCAGCTATCCCCTCTACGTTTCGCTCAGCGCTAAACTTACGTGCCGCTACCTATACAGGGGTAGCTTATGGTCAGGGAACGGACATAGGCTATGTTTTATCCCGAAATTCCCACGGGATTGGTAACTACGCGGGTGAAACCGCGGGCCACAGCTAGTAACTTAATAAAATCTTTGGCATCAATTCAAATATTTTAGTAATGCAAAACTATTTAACTTGAGAGTAACTACTTGCACACTACCAAAAAGTATATTTATGTAAACCAAATAACTGGGTCTTATTTTATTTGATCATAGACTCGACTGTGTTTTAAACATACATTTTTATGTAAATAGTATGTAGGAGGAAGATAAATACAAGTATAGAGAAATTAAATCCTAATGTGAACAGTGTGCACAGGTATGAACAATGCATCATTTTGCTTTATGACTTTAACCAATTTTGTACAGAGACCTACCTATAAATGTTATACTTGAAAAATTCAAAACCGCTCCGGTCAGCCATACTTTATCTACGTAAATCTGAAGGACCGCTTGCAACGCCATTATAAGTAGGTAAGTACGTATTTTTTTGCTAAACCAAATGGTAGACATTTAAAGGCCCTAACTACCCGTGTATCGAAGACATCTAGGAGTTATTTTCTTTACCTTTCATTACGCGCATAGGTAGCTAATCTATTATCATTTACGCTATTTTACAACGTCATTGTCGAAAGCTTTGCTCTATCATCTGCTAACACTTCTATACACGTTCTAATCAAAACTAGCACTCTATGCCTATATTTATGACTCCTCTATAAAACAAAGAGTTAATTAAAAGTGCTAATAACCATGTTCTGACACGGATTAACACCAATCACGTACGGTCAATATTATTTGACATCATTTATTACTTTACTTTAGTCAGTATAGTTAGGGGAATTACTTATTAATTATATTTAATTTAAATATTGATATAGTTTTAACAAATTGTCAATATTTTATATGCATTTCACCTTCAAAGTGTATCAAAATAAAGATGGTCTTTCAATATCTTTAATTAATCCCAAACATTAATAATGCGCCCTGCGGTTTTACCCGCGTGAATTCGAATCCCATGGGAATTTGGGGATAAAAAGTATTCTATGTGTTATTCCTAGTTATAGGGAACATCTGTACCAAATTTAATCTAATTTAATTTAATTGCTGCGCCCTATTCACAGGGTCTATGTATATATTTTTGTGAAATATTATATTATGTGGATGCAATAAATAAATATATCGATTCAGTAGTTTTTGCATGAAAGAGTAACAAACATACAAACTTTCACATTTTTAATATTAGTAGGAAAGACAGAAAGAATATCATTAGTAAATAATGTTATAATATACATACAACATTTTCATTTTTTCAAGTAATAAAACAAAAAAAAATAAAAAACGTCGTCAAAAAATTTATTTCATTGAATCATTATATCTTGAATAACGATATTGAGCTCCTCGTCGACCGTTTCCGTTAGTCCATTCCCATTCATCTAAATCACCATCATCTTCAAAACCCCTTTCTCCAACCTCATCATCTGCTATTTCTTCTTCTTCAATGATCTCTAGATCGTCCAGATGATCTTGTATTTCTTCTTCGCCTAAACCATCTTCTTCTTCCTCCTCAATAATTTCATCCAGACCTTCTAGTTTGTCTCTCTGCGCTTCGTACTCGACTTCCATCTCAGGTATTTCTTCTAACACTTCTCTATGTGCTAAAAGAGGTCTTCTTAGTAACATTTTGGTTTCAATTTGGTCTTCTACGTTATTTTCTTTTATTTCCTCGTTTTCAGATTGTTTTTCTTCTGTTTCAGTGTTTTCGGTTTCTGATTCAGATTTTTTTGAAGTGAATGTGAATATTTTGTGTAGAGATTGCATTGGGATCACGAATGTTATAGTGAGGAGAGTAGATATCAATAATATTGATATTATTTCGTGGACGTCGATCTGAAACAAGGAATATTTACTTGTTATTATCTTATATAACAACTAAACTGTTCCCTGCAGTTTAACCCACGTTAACTTCACTCTTATTGGTCGTACTCGTAATGAAATCATATCTATCAGATTCAATAAAAATAACTAAACCATTTTTTACTAAAAACGTTTGTATTATTATAAAAGCATTGATGAGCTTATTTTCAGAGTTCCCAAAACCCTCTTACAATTATATGAAATCAGTCAATGAGGCAAAACCCTTACCAAAGAAATCAAAGTGAACTCCCTAGAAGTCTTCACCGTCCCGATGTTGGTGATGAATATGATGAACTGACAGAGATAGAGAGCGTACGAGAGGCGGCTGATGAACACCAATGGACGGCAGCAGAAGAAACGAGACAGGAACCCTGTAAAAAGCACTGAAGCAATTTAGATGAAATTTTGTGCAGATGTTCCATATAACTAGGAATCACATATTGTTTATTCAAAATTTCCACGAGAATAGGATATTTTTATACATGGTAACCGCGGGACATGGGTTTTTTTTTACTTGTCTAATGCGTGTGATCGGAAACCTGAGCCATGTTTGATAAGCTAACAAGCTTTTACAGTATTTATTCCGCTATCCTCCCTCTCACTTTTCCGAACCTTTATGCCATGTCTATTTGGGGTCGGTGAAGCGAGTGCCATGAGACCTTCACAACCCAGAGGGCTGTACGACATTTTTTATTTATTCCGCTATTCATTATGATACATTCTGATTTCAAAAATGAAGAACTATTTAATTAAAAAATAAAAAACATCAGCAAACTTCCCTATTTGTGTTTTAAAATCGGCATATAAAATAATAAATTTTCGGAAAATCCAAATATCGTTTACATCATTATGTACCATATAGCATCTGTACAAATTTCATGGTTCCAGTAATTTAGAGACCTTGTATTGATTGATTTGATATACATGTGAAAAATATTTAATAAAAATATTTGCTACCAAATATTGATAGAGAATTTTATAACAAAACGTCAAGACATTTAAGTACTTTTAAAATGACTGTTATGTAACATACGCTAGTTTTCTTTAAATCAATAAAGCCAAAATTTCAGACCCCAGTTTCCTCATAGAAGTGGGATTTGATACAGTCAAAATTTAAAATACAAAATTCTACCCGACTACGTCTGACTTTTTGTAGCACAAATAAAAACAAATTAATATATTTTCAAGTTTAAATCCACTTAATATTATATCCTAGTTACTATGTACGTTAAATACCTAAAAATACATGAGCAACTTCAAAATAAAATCAAATAAACCAAAAACTACGCTAAAACAAGTTTGAAGTCTGTAAATGTGAAACTGCCGACTATTATACTTAGTAAATATCATCGAACTCTGTTCTTCGATTCCGAGTTCAATTCCTGGTTCGAGCAATTCATGTTTTCTATTTTTCAAACACTGCTCGGGTTTAAGATCACTGACACGCTTTTTGTTTTTTCAACTTTTAATGCAAATTGAATGCAAGAGTTAACAACGTGTACTGTGGCAATCAATTGTTTTACGAGTATATTTAAGTAATTTATTTTTTATTATTTTAATGTTGGAAATCCGACTTTTTCGGCAGGTTTATAAAAATAAAAGGGATTTTTAATCAACCTTTAAAACTGTCAATAATTACCAATACTTTTTCCAAACACAATCATTATCAGCTCGTATACATATATGTGCCCACCGAGGGGAACAAGCTTAATATAAATTAGGGCGATTAGGCCTTTGTCAACCACGCTAGCCAAATGTAGCTTGGTAACAAACACAACCATGTCATAAATGCCTTACCGCACGGCCCACAATGCACAGCATAGATAACCCAAGCTATAGCCATAGCAGATGCTAAAGGAGCTATAGCTGCATACTGAGCAGCGAAACTTGAGCTGTATCTATAGTTGGTAGCGCCGGCGTTAGCTCCTGCCCACATCACTAGCGCCCAGAGACCAGTGCTTGTCAACCAGCCTATGCTGAGGATGAACTGGAAAGAACATTACGTACATTAATGATGGCAGACCAAGAACAAAGCTAAAATAGTGGCAGGGCTGGCAAAATATTACGGGCCTAAGCCAGAGAGGGTCTCTCACTAGTCATATCAGCTTGATTATCACATGGTCTAATAGGATATTACCTAAATTTAATCTAGTTATTTGGACCTGAGACCATCTGCTTAGCAATACAGCATGATTACTTTGTCATGTAGGATGGTGTAGAAAATTAGAGCCTTTTTAAAAAAATACCAGACTTGTGGTAATGCAATAGGAAGGAAAAAAAGACTTAGCGGCATAAATATAAGGTGCAAATTAGCAAAACATTACCTTTCCATGTTTAGCTGGTTTCTTCAGCGCCAATCCAAGACTGATTCCGATCAAGTAGGGTGAACATCGGTGCAGTATCGACATGTAGCTCAATCGCGCTGTGCGGTACAGTTGGCTTACACTGGAATAACAACTTTATGTTAATACTAATAAGGTCACTAATTGTAACATTTTAACTAGTTTTTATTTAATTCAAGGGACAATGGCTGAGGCGACGGCCTGATGATCGAGAGGATTTGAGTTTGATTCCTGCTGATTGCACTATTTGACGTGAACCCACTCCAGAAGCTAATATTAAATTAGCTAAGTTAAAAATTAACATTAACAATACAGGTATATAAATATATTTACTTCTTATTAATGACGGAAACCCATGCTCTTGTATTGCAACTTTGGACTGTATAACATAAATTTATACTTTAAATAAATTAATAAATAACCTAGCATAATCAAACTTTATCATATTGCAACTGACCTCTAATGTTTTTTTGATACCCTGGATACAGACAATGCATATAGTATAACTGTATCTAGGCTATCAGAAACTACAATAACCAAAAAAAGATAATTTAATTAAAGAAATTATCAAATATGCATAGACTTAACAAAATTATAATAAAAAAATAATTAATAATAAAATGTCGTGTTAATTATTAATTTATTGACAAATATCAATAAACATTTGTTGGAGGTCAACTATTGGACTTGATAACATGTTTACATTATTATAATTTCATTAGTTTATAAAACGGATAAACAAATTCTAGAAATATATATTTATAATCCCTTTACACTCACACTCTCACATAAATTTCACTCACGCACAATAGTTATTTATGGTACAAGCGAGGTAAGTTGGTGATTACTTCCGAGGCGCTATTGAGGCCCGAGCCGTCAGGCGAGGGTCTGAAGATAGCCGAGGATAGTAATCATCAATACACGCGTGTGCCATACAACGTTTTTCAACACATTTGCGAAGAAATTATCATTTTTCGCTAATAAATAAACAGTTTTTCTATTCGCGCGCATCCAACACAACAATGGTGATCGGCCATAGATTAAAAGAATATACTTATTAAAAAAAAATCTAATGAATGAATGAATGGAATCGACCATAGACCTACCAAAAGTAAGGCAACATAGTTGAATTTTGTTTTTAAAATGTATGGACACGATTTTTTTTGGTATCGAAACTTTTATAAAACATAACAATTTGAAAAAAAAAACTATAACTCACTAGTGAATCAAGCGTGTCATTATTCAACTGTTTTTGCACAAATAAGAGCACCTTTATGAGCAAGTGTGTTGAAAAAATCTTTAATATTTAAAACCCAAAAATAAATGCTTTGCCTTTATACAAAAGTTAAATCAATCAGGAAACGAACCCCAAACCCCTCTCAAATCTACATCATTAGCATTTGACTACAGAAGATGTCAATTTTTATGAAGAATTAATACAACTTAAACAAAAATTTTAATATTAAATTTTAAACTTATAATTGATTAAACAATTATGTAAGTTCGATATTTAATAAAAGTTGCAGTTGCAAAATTTGAATATATTTGCAACTGCATTTGTTGCAAAATTTGAATATTTTTGCAACTGCATTTGAATATTTACATTCAAGTTATAGCGTGCATTTGTGCAAAAGATAGACATTGTAAACCGAAATTCCCTCGGGAAAAAGATCAAAATCGCACTACAAAACTACTTTAAAAATAAATAAATCAAGAAACAATTCTTATCAAAACAATTATTAATTAAAACATCACCTTAAAATAAAATGTTTAAATAAATCTTCATAAATTTTTGCATAATATTGTATGCAAATTTACGAAAAATTAGGTAATTATGTTAATATTATACAGTAGGACAACTTATTTCCTGACTTAAGATCTAACATAACCTGATTATAGAATACACTATAAAACGAAACTAGTTTTGTAGTACTCATCAAAATATTCAATATAAAATGTTAGATATAATGAATCAACCCGGAAAACGCAATAATTCTGCGGTCTCCGTTTATTTTTCAACCAAAATTTATTGTATACCTAACCTAATACATAGTTACTGTAAAAAAAAACTGCGGTTTTAGTCTCTTAATTGCTAATGTGGGAAAATTGGTATTAAAAGTAGCTTAGGTAGGTTTAATTTTATTGTAATAGAATAAATAGTGTAGGAACTTCTCTTGTTTACGTAAATATTTATAATTAAGTAATATTTTAGTCGCAGTTTATTAAAACACGGGTCTTAATTGCGTATAAAAATATTTAACATAAATAAACTAATATAATCATGGCGATTAAAAACTCTAATGTTTAATCGCCATGATTCAATCGCGAAGGTTAGAAAGGAAAAGTGTTGTTGGCGTTCACATCAATATTTTTTTAGTGAATCCAATCAACAATAGGTGTGTTCCGGCAGACTTTGGCAGTATTCCAATTCTAAGTCAGTTAATCTAACTAACTGAGTTTAGTCGGTGTTAATCTATTGTATTAAAAAGTAAAATGTCGACAGAAGGTTAGACGGTAACGGTCGTCGGTTTCGCCAGAACACACACCCAATCATACACATACTTAGAATTACTATATAAAATGTCTAACCCACCTGACTCCATGGTAAGCCAACAACGTGAGCCGATGGTCCCTCACCGTAGAATACCTCAAGTAAGCTGATACCAGATGAATGGCTGGCAGTAGGAACTTGGTCATACCCTGACCGGACTCGACCGCCCATACGATGAAACCGCCCAGGATTGTCAACTGCATATCAAGGGCTAGTTGGTGGGTTTGGGGAGCGCACTGGGGAAGAGAAATTAACACATAAGAATAAAGTATAATTAGGAAGGAACATACTATAACATTTTCGTTTATTATATTTCTTCTATCATCTACAAATTCTACAACAATCAAGAGGTGTAGTGGATAGTGATCCTGTCTGATAACCTAAAAGGTACGGGTTTTGATTCCGGCTCAACACAAACATTTGTTTATTTAATATCTCTGTCTTGGTTTGGGTGGTTCTAATTTATTTTCTTGATTAAATGTTTGTATATAAAACACATAAAATATTTTTACTAACCAAACAAAACTAGACTTTAACCACATAACATTACGATTCAATCTGGAATATTATGCTTGAATTTTGAATAGAAGACGTAGTTTAATCAAAATCTGTTTCCAATATAACATTGTAACACAAATAAACAGATTATTCGTACCAATAACTACGGAACACATCCTAAACTATCTTTGATTTCCAAATACTCGCACTGTAATGAACGTAGGGTTGCCACGGAATAAAAATATAGGTAACCACATAATATAATAAGTATTACTTTTTATTCTTTACAGATTCAGTCTGGACCTTTGATTTTCTGCAAAGACTGACGTTTGAATTGATATATAAATAAGTTTTAGATGGGATTTTGATATGTTTTAAAATTCGTTGAAGCTTAGACTGGATAAATTATTTGAACGTCTTTGAAAAGAAAAGTTCAGATATGCAATTGGATAGTATATTTTTAATTAAGTATTAAATAACTGCACGCAAGTACACTAAACATACGAGTATTACTGCAAAAATGTTCTTTAAAAAGTTTTCAGCAAAAGTCATATCTCATAATAATAATCCACTTGTTTTAACAAAAAAAAATCATATCATCCAATTACAACTTTAACTTTTGATTGCCAACCCTAGCCAGCTGACGGTTTACCTCGACCTAACCAAATACCCTATATTTGATACCGGATACCTCTCTCACTGAGGTACATTTAAGTCCCCGACTGTACTCCAATTGATTCTGTTTTTGTTTGCGGTTGTACCTAGTAGAGTCTGTATGAGACGCACTTAACATAGTTTTAGATTTTCTGTATTCAATTTTATTTTGATTGTTTTTTTTTTTGTATAGAATTGATTGTTTTGCTTGGGTTCGTAAACAGAAGTATATTTCAGGTTTTATCTGTAGTCTTAGACAATGAATCTATATCTGTAGTGGATATTTGATTGACGCACGCAGTAACTACTGTAGTATTGCTTTAGATTTTGACAATAGTATTGCTTTTTGTAACTTGGCTAATAAATATTTTCTGGAACCAACCTCAACCAAACCAACAAAATTATAACCAAAATCGGTCAATTTGTTTAGATCTCCAGATTTTTAACAAAATAAAAAGAAACGCAATGGGACCAATAGGAAAAATATCTTTTTAGGTAATAAGAAATCAAATGGGTTCAAAAATTACAAAGATTTGTTTTGTAAAATACAGCCGAATTTAGAACCTCCTGTTCAAGTTACTTAAAACCTAGCTATCTCACTTATCCATACCATATCTTCAAACCCGAAGTAGTTCTGCACATACAGGAGGTTCCACCACCAGCCCTGCTGGCACACCTCAGCGTTCTTGGTCACGAAGGTGCCCCACATGGGACCTGTTGACATCTTGTCCCAAACGTATGCGTAGAATAGCACTACTGCTAGCAGTGCTGGGGTCAACCTACAAATAGATAAAAAATCTATATATATACACCCCTATTTTGAATTCGAGATACTTAATCACGCAGCTAATGTAAACGACGGGTGACAATATAATAGTGAAGTTAGTTTTTCCTTCTGCTTTTATTTAAAAAGTTATGATAAGTCAAAGTTTTTTAAAATCCCGCCGAATTTTATTGTTACTCTACACCAAACAACAGGCGAACGCTGCGATACACAGCTGAGCGCGGTCATCGACCCGAGCCGTCACAGAGTACTTGATAGCTAGTGTGCCGTCTGGTAATACGACATTTATTTAGTATTTTTTAAAGATAAGTAATCGACTATCATTTTTGATATTTTTATTGGATATATGGATACAGTTACTGCTACAGATATTCTGATTTTAATAAGTCCCATCATTTCAAAATAGGGGTGTATATATAGGATTCCGACCGTTTTCGGCCACGGCGACTACTTCACCTCCAGCTACGACTGTCTGTCGTGTGCCCTCATGTGGCTTATGTACCCAATCTTCTTGGCGAAGACCCTGGAACATACTGGGCATGAGAGCGCACCATGAACATAGTTGTAATTGATAGCCGCAGGTGGTCGGGCTTTCAATTCGTCGCGCTTACGATCTAAAAAATCTATACTAATATCATAAAGAAGTAATGTTTGTGTGTTTGTATATTTGTTAAATTGTAAGGGGTAATCTCGGGATCTATCGAACCGATTTCAAAAATTCTTTCAGTCATGGAACGCTAATTAATCAGTGCGTGATATAGGCTTTATTTTATCCCTGTATTCACACAGGAACGGGAACTACGCGGGTGAAACCGCGGGGCGATGCTAGTATTAAATAAAGTAAAGTATGGGCATGTAGGATCTGTTAAGCAATCAGATAATATGTAACTGACGCACTGTAACTCAAAAATGTTATCCATAAAATACGTTTTAGTATTAATAGTAGAATCGTTAAAAATAGTCCCTAAAAATCCTGTATCGATTTTATTTCAAAACCTCATATTCAAAATGTAGGATATTACAAAAATATGTATTTCAATATCTATGTAACAAGTTTATTATTCAATACATGAGCTTAAAAATTAATCCTCTTTAACAATTTTATTTTGAAATCATCGACCCAAATAAAAAACCAACTTATTTTTTCTAAATTTGCGTCATCAAAAATCCAATGCATCTAAAATTAGAACCGCTTAATATTTATGTGACGCATAAATTCACAAAAATGACACTTATTTCTTTGTGTTACCATTATAAACACGGGTTTACTCATAAAGTCCATGGTCACAGAGATATAGTTAGAATGGCGGAATCAAAAACTAACTAAAACAACGTCAGATTAATGAAATATTTGATTTATGACAGTCGCGGTTTTAATAAGAAGTTTAGTCAAAATGTTTCACAGTTTAAATGTTTGTACAGTTTGGTTCTTCCACTACTATGACTAGTAGCAAAACTAACACTATGCGGTGACCCGCATAGTGTTAGTTTTGAGGTTAGCGGGGAAACACTAAAATATAAATCATCATCTGAACCTATGAATCTGATATCCGGAATGTTCTGATATTAGTTACTCTATGATCTCACATTAAAACCCCAGTGTGAACATAGAAATACCTACAAATTATGAAGCGTTTAAGAGCTCAAACTTTTCATAGCACTCTGTCTATCTGTCAATGAAATTAGTTTTACAACCATATCTACTGCTCAACCTGCCTTCCAAAATGAGTAAATGCTCATGAAATCAAAAGTACCAAGTAAGTATAAGCCGCCATACATTAATTTATGACAGAGTGCCTTTTGAAAAAGCTCAGAAAACACCGGTTAGTTAGCAAAAAGTCTTACCTCAAATATCTAGAAAACAGCCGCCTGCCGGCGCCTGAGTCTTTCTCGCTAGCAATCCGATGTGCTGTCAATGTGCCGCTGAGTAGTAGGAAACAGTCGGTGAAGATCCAACCGGCTCGGCACCACGACCACAGAGGGGAACTTACTGTCTGGAAGGAAAACATACGGTGAAAAAAATAGGAAAAAATCGGCTTTTTAAAGTTGGTATAAGATATTTAAATGTAATGGGAACGTTACCAGTAAGTTTCATTATTATGGATGGTATCTTGTTGTCAGTTTTGCTTTAAACTTAGATCTATTAACAAGAACTAAAACTATAATTTCCACCATTTCTATGAAATAGCACTTCCAGAATTTAACTTCAATTTAAATAATGAAGAGATACCGAGTGATATATCAGTTTAAAAAAGATAAAAGATTGACTAGGTGTAAGTTACGCAAAGATAAAATGACCACATAATACTTTCTTTCCCCCAATTAAACAATTCATATTACACACACGTACATAAATTCAAGCATTTAATTACGGTAAAATGTGAAGACATTCCATATACATAAATATTATAAAAGGGTTGACCCACGTAAATATAATTTTCCCCTATTTTCGTAACCTGATATGGGAAAGTAAAATTATAGGCAACAGTATGTTTCGGTCGGCAGTTAACCTTACAGGCACATAGATGACATCTGTGTAACAGGACCAACTATAAATTATGTAAGTTTATACGTATTAGGATTTACTCTCAATTAAATACAACAAAAAGAGATTAATAAATATGTAACACCAAAATAATATTACGTTTTACGGAAATCTTTAAAAGTTTGCTAAAGTTATTTACTTACAATTCCAATGCCAGCTGAGGGAAAGTTTTGAATGTATTTTCATAGTAAGAGTACCAAAGTGTATGTAATATTATAAAAAACGTACTTAGCTTACGTTAAACTTGTAAACGGTCGGATACTTCTATAAGTAGTTAAGTACAAAGAAAACCGGTTTTATTGGTAAAATTGCACCCATGCGAAAATTGGTCAGGTCACCAGGGCTCTGATTCTCTAAACTATTAAGCTGTGATAAATGCTACTCAGATGTATTTTAATATCAACATTATGGCCGTTTTTTTTGACATTTGTTGTCATTTTGGTATTCCCTTATTGAAAACTACTTCGCTGACTCAATGGCTCCATAAAACGATTTTTATTTGAATTTTGATATGCAACAAAGACCACTGAAACACCATAGCCATATGAATAAATTTTAGGAGAATACCAAATTTCTGACACTCTCGTTATGGTGCCTCAATATAAACATTTTGTCTGATCAATAAAGTCAAATTGCAGACTTAGGCCCCAGTACCAATTTCCCACAAAAATATCCTTACTTAATATGGAATACAGACTATATTAGCATATACCATATTCTGGCAATTTGCCACCTAATATGAGGGCACTGCGTACGCGCAGTTCAAATGAATCACCGATATAAAACCAGCTAATTGATCGTTTACCAAATAAAAGTCTTACTTGATCCTTGGTACGCCGGAGTGGTTTATCGGTCAGATATTTGCAACACTTTGAGAGCAATTATTCGGGCATTGTACCTTAGATTGATTGGCACGTTAGTACATAGTAATGACTCAATCTGATTGTGCCTGGTAAAGTTCAGCTCCTATATTTGATCGCGAAATTTGTACACAAACAAACGTATTCCTCGTCAGAGGTCCTTAAAACTGGAGTTAATTATCGAAGAATAATAAAAACAACGGTATAGATAGTTCACATTTTTTGCCTTTAAGAAAGTATGAGAAGGCATAACAATACTGACGATAACCGTTGTTTATTAATACAACGTTACCAGATTCAAGCAGTCTAAGAATTAGAGGGACAAGTGCTTGATCTACAAATCCCTCCTTTTGAAGAACTAGCACTAGATACAGAAGAAGACTAAAACTGAAGAGACGATATCATTAAAGAAACTAATTCTGCAAATATAAAGTTAGACTCATTATACATCCCAGTAGATAATTCATCGTTTTTGCAACTATATTATTTTCTTAAACAATCGTTACCTCAGTAATTTGGATCCTGTTCGTGTAAGGCATTACGGCGACTGGTAGAAACTTGTGGGCGACGAGCAGAGCCAGTGTGGCGATTCCTCTGATACCGTGGATACAGGAGATTTCGTCTGTGTCCCCTGGAGCTATTAGTTTGTCCAGGGTTCGGTACAGTGAGAATGAACTTAGGAAGCCATCTGTAAAGGATAAATATAGAGTAAGATAGTTTATTAAATTGTGAAATTTTGTCATCAATCGATACACAGTTTTCTTACAAGGGGTACTAGAAATATAACATTTCTTTGCTAATTATAGAAGATCAACAAATCGACATGGATTGACTCACAACAATCATTGAAATTAATAGTTATTTATGGTACAAGCGAGGTAAGTTGGTGATTACTTCCGAGGCGCTATTGAGGCCCGAGCCGTCAGGCGAGGGTCTGAAGACAGCCGAGGATAGTAATCATTGCGTGTACCATACAACGTTTTTCAACACATTTGCGAAGAAAATTTCATTTTTCGCTAATAAATAAACAGTTTTTCTATTCGCGCGCATCCAACACAACAATGGTGATCGGCCATAGATTAAAAGAATATACTTATTAAAAAAAAATCGAATGAATGAATGGAATCGACCATAGACCTACCAAAAGTAAGGCAACATAGTTGAAGTTTGTTTTTAAAATGTATGGACACGATTTTTTTTGGTATCGAAACTTTTTTAAAACTAAACAATTTAAAAAAAATTCTATAACTCACTAGTGAATCAAGCGTGTCATTATTCAACTGTTTTTTCATAAATAAGAGCCCCTTTATGAGCAAGTGTGTTGAAAAACTATTTTTCCTAAGGTTTATAAGTTTACATTAATAGGCTTAGCAAAGTTGTATTACTGTGTAAAATTGTGTTAGTACTTTATTTACCTGACGTTTTTCCAGAACTTTCTTTTGCCTCTTCTTCTTCCTTATTACTTTGATCGCACTCGGCCTTTTCGTCACTTTCTTCGCCTTGACCCTCATCAGATTGTCTTCTTGCAAAGAAATCTTGAATAGTCGCCACAAGTACAAGTAAAATGATGACTCCATAGAACGATCTGGAAAGTTTAAATTTATTTTATGAACATAATATTGCGTTACAGAACTATTTCGCATGCCATATTGTGTAGAATTAAAGTAGAAATACATATCCTAAATTATGAAATTCTATCTCTATCTATACTATATCTAGTAGAGAACCGCTGTACGAATTTTCATGTGTTTTTTTTTCTGCATCGGCAATTTTTTTAGGTTTATCTTTTGTGTATTATACGTAAAAAATATTAATTAGTAAATAATGTTTTAAAACGTATACTTAATACATAATCGGATCGACTATACTCACAACGTCAAAACCGTCGGCAACTCCAGCCACTCCTCCCACGAGTCCCCTTCATCCGTGTGACAATCCTCTGCATCCACCTTGACCCTGACAACCACCCCGCTGGTGTGCTGGTAATGTTTGATGGCATCCTTGAGGAACACCTCCACATCCTCAGGATTACAGGCTGCGGGGACGCACACACCCCAGCTCAGTGTTGAGAAACGAGGCACGAAGTGACCTGGCTGAACCAATTATGTTTTGCTTAGCTATGGGTATCGTAAATTAGGTAGGTGTGGTAACATCCTATTACAGTAATATAATTGAGGAACTTTGTATGTTTGGACGTTTATTCCTCAAGCATGTGAAAGGATTTGGATGATAGGCACAAAGAGTCATTTTATCACTTTATCATTTAATTAAATCAACGCCCCTAACCATCAGTCTATAGCGCCTGATCCTTTACTAAATATGTTTAGGCTCTAGATTCTAGGGTTTTGAAATCCACACAAACCTAGACCGACAATACATATACATTTGTTATATTCAACCCTGCATCCCTTTGTTTGGCAGTTATTTTATGTCTTAACACATGCATAATACATCAACAGTATCAAAATTAATATGAATCATACCGTGGAGCACAGATAGTATCTAATAGTCTTTTAAGAAATATTACACTAGTGGTATTGCTAATATAAAATCAATAGGCGTAACAATTTTGCTACATTTATAACCAGCACAATATATATATCTTTCACTATTCACACACATATTAGTAAAAACATTTTAAAAATATAACGAAACAAAACTCACATCATCAATCTTACTCCTAATCAGACTCTTGGCCTGAGCCAGGTACACCGGCGCCTCCAGTTCCGTATGCTCTGCCTTCACCTCCAGTCTTGCTAGGCAGTACTTCCCCTGGACCTTCACCACACTTCCCGTGTCGAGCTGCACGCGAGCTCTACTCCCCAAGCACTGGTCGAAGTCACCGAGCTGAATACCGTTACCTTGGAGCACTCCCGAGGGGATCTTGGCCGTCGCATCGAGCACTACAATGGAAATACCAGTGTTAATTAAATGTTGGTTTTTCTGGTCTGTTGGGAATATTTGCACGCTATTCGTGTTTTGTTGTGTAGGTCAATTGTTTTTGTGTGGTGCCTTTATTTTTTTAATTCAATAAAGTTGTATTAGTTTTGTTATTTCTTAGATACTATTAATTTTAAAACCCCACAGATATAAATCTATTAGAAATATCAAATGGTATGCGTTTGTTTCGAAAAAAATGTTGCGACCAATCAATATTTTGTGCCTAAATTCTGAAGTAGCGGAAAAGAAAATTAAAACCGCCAAAGAAAACAGTATTTTACGCGGGCACTGTCGCGGTGCAGAACTAGTAAATCATAAACAAATATTAAACAAACCATTCATTATTATACTCTAATTTAATAAACTTTATTTTCTTAACGTATTTTAACAAACTCTTATCTTAAATTTAATTAAAGCAAGCTTGCTTCTGTAATACCGACGTGAAGGGACAATGGAAACCCAAAGTAAATTCTATAAATAGACGAAAACCGCTGGGAGTTGACTAGTGTTTAGTAAATATACAAACAGCATTCAAACAACTATTGTAAATACAGTTATTTTCAATTCTCCGACTAAACTTCCAACATTTTGAAAAGTTTATTATTTAGTAGCAACACGTCCTGGCTTTGAACGAGTAAAATATTTCTTTGAATTTTTAAGATTCACACACATCTTTAAATAATGTGATGTGATGGACACAATAATACAACCAAATCATATGTGCAGATGTTAGCGCAAGGATAAACATTCGTCATTACATTTTTCGTTATAAAGGTTCATACTAAATATTAAATAATCTTAAGCCATTTAAATATTTAAGGCGTCTTAAGGTTACGACCAAACGCGGTTGATAAAAACCGTTTTTAATATCCTGTCTGTAATACCAATAAAATGTGTCCTTGATAAAAACCTAGATATTGAGGTTATTTATGATATTTTTTCGCACAACATCTGTTGTTGAAATCTCTGAAACGGTGCCAATGTAAATAAATAGTGGCAACGTGGAATAATTATCTTTAACTGTACCTATAACTGAAAGTTTCTTGAGATACGTTATTATTTTACAAGTGCTTTGTTGAGTTAAAATGTAATTTGTAGGTTCGATTTAAAAATAGATGCTATATCTACAACGCAACTATTACTTTAAAAATATCTATGAAAATATCTAATATAAAATAATTTTGAATATTTAAATAAATACACTTACTGTTGAGGGCCCATATTTTAGTCCCCCTCAGCTGCCGTAAAACTATCAAGCCATGTCGTCTGCATTCCGGATTGTGTATACGCGAAAAATTCGGAGCGAACGTTGGGAAAAATGCATAGAAATCTTCAAATTCGCTTTTCAATAGATTTCGTCTGTGCAACGCGTCGGTGACGTGTTTCAAATAGTCATCATTTTTAGAATCTTGACTTTCAAATTTTTCGCCAGATTTTTTATTAGTTTTTCCATCCTTTTCTCCGTGTTTTGATTTCGAATGTGATTTTTCTATGTCAGGTTTTATTTGTTCGAAACTTTTGTATATTTCTTCGATTTCTTCTTCGCTAGATTTCCTAACCCTTCTCTTTTCCTCTTTCGGAGGTTCTGGTTTTTTCACTGTTTCTTTTTCCACAGGTGACACTTTCTTTGGAATTTCCTCGGCTTTTTTCTCTGGTTTCGGTTTAACTGGTTCTTTTTCTACTGGTTTTTTAGGCTCACTTTTTGGTTTGTTATCATGGTCATCTGCCTTAGGTTTCTTCTGATCTTTATCTAAATCTTTTTCTTTCTTATGTATATCAGGTTTAGTTTTGTCTTCTGTTTTTAATTCCTTGTGTTCTTTCTTTTCTTCTTTTTTTACCACTGGTGATTCTGAAACTTTTTCTTTAACAGGTTTTGAAGCTGGTTTTGTGTCATGTTCTTCTTTTTTTGAAACTTTCTCTACCACTTTTTCAGGCTTCTTATCAACGGCGGGTGGTTTGACTTCTGTCTTTTTTTCTATTGGTTTTGTTTTGACAGGTCTAGATTCAGTAGTTTTATCAACTTTTTCTTCACTGGAATCAAGTGGTTCGTATTTAGGTTTTACTGCTTTTTCATCATTTAGTTTTACTTTAGGTTTAACGGTTTCCTCTTTAGATGTTGGTTGTTTAGAAATAGGTGCTGGTTTTGGTACAGACTTTTTCGACTTTTCTACACTATCATCATCATCATCATCATCGTCGTCGTCTTCTTTGCTTTTGTCTTTTTTATCATCTTTCTTGGTTTTACTTTCTACTACAACATTACTTTTAGCCTCTTTTGATTTCGTTTTCGTTTTCTTTTTGATATCCAATATTTTAAATAATTCTTCTACATTATCTAACCCATCATAATCTTCATCATCATCATCATCGTCGTCGTCATCATCATCATCTTGACTTTCTTTACTATTCTCCTTTGGTTTATTATCTTTTGTTATTGTGTCTTTGATTTCATTTAGTTTTGGTTTTATTTGAATTGGTATTTTTGGTTTTTCCGTTAATTTGGGTTTTATTGGTAGCTTTGGTAACTCATCACTATCGTCATCATCATCATCTTCATCGTCATCATCGTCGTCGTCATCATCTTTGCTATCTTTGTCTTTACTGTCTTGTTTTGTTTTTATTTCTTTTGCTGGTGTTGCTTTAATTTCATTTTGTTTTGTTTTTATTTGAATTGGAACTTTAGGTGTTTCAGGTAATTTGGATTTCACTGGCAGTTTTGGTATTTCATCACTTTCGTCATCATCGTCATCATCATCATCTACTACTTTCTTCACTACAGTTGCCTTTGTGTCTTGAGCAGTCTTTAAAAGTTTGCTTATTTTCGGTGGTTCTTCCTTAACAAAACCAGTTTTAACTTTCAAAAAATCTAAATCATCATCATCATCGTCTTCTTCGCTTCTAACATCTAATTTATGAACCGATTTACTTTCCGACACTTTTTGATTAATCTGTTGCTGCTTATCGCGGACAGATTTCTTAATTTCCTCATACTTATTTTTATCACTTTCAATTTTAACACTATTCACTTTAAGACTGCTTTTCACATCACAATTTTCACACTTTTTCGTATCTAATTTGGAAGTGTCTTGGCTTCTAGGTAAGTCACGTACACGGAATGCGGTTATCACTGTGGCTAGGATAGGTAGGCAGACTATTATTAGAGCTAACGTCCATCGGCCGCGCGGCATGGTGCACGCTCGGCTCTCACCGCGCCATTCTTCTAACAACTGAAACGCTCACTGTCCCCGGGGTTATTTGTAACACTCATTGAATTTGTGGTATTTCATTGATGATTTCAGGGTCTAGGTTATGGGTTAGTCACGGCGAGTTGTTTAGTTGGATAGGCGTATAATTCGAGAGGTTTTTACTAACGTACTGACGGCCGAGCACAACTGATGGCATGCATCCAACACCAGTGTAAAAATAGTGCTGTTAAGACGATTGTCGGCCGCAATGAACTGATTCGATGATAAGATTGTCCCCACTGACAGATGTTACTTTATCTAATTATTAATGGATTGTATATTTGTAAAGTCTAATATATGGTTTAACCAAAAATTGACGTATCGCCCTCTGGGTTGTGGAGGTCTGATAACATTTGTTTCACATAAAATGACATGATATTCCGCCATTTCTGGTTAAACTAAAAACAAGTACTGAAGTAGTTAAGTTTCAGAAGATGCGAGAGTTTACTAAATATTTTACAATTAATGAGTTGAATTTGTTATTATGAGTACTTTAAACAATAAGTTTATTCAATTAATTACACCTTATTAATTATACTACGTCAAGTTTTATAGACTCATTATAGACTTAAAAATAAATCTCTCACTCAACTTTTATTATAATTAAAAAAATATATAATTAATTAGGTATTATTTCACGTTTGAATGAGGCCTGGCATAGATTGATTGAAATATTTGTGAAGCATTGTTTAAACTATTGAATATTATGGAGATCGTTGATTTCTTACATTGAAAAAGAATTACTTTAGTCATATATTCAAGTTGTTTGATGTTGTAGCTAAAATTAAAACACGAATTCAATTAACAAACAATTTGTTAAGATTATTTTTTATTATCCAGGGGCATTATAAGATCTAGCACCTTCATCGTCATGAATCAAAATTACCAGAAATACTATAGGTATTGATGAATGTACCAAATGTAGGGAGTATTCAGAGCACCTAGAATAGGCGTTATATGCAGGTTTAATGTTATTAACGATTTATGAAACTCATAACTCTCCCGCAGTCGGTGTGGGCTTCCGAAATAGCGCCTACACAAGGTTTAATTAAATTTGACGAGCGGACTTACTGCGCGTTGCTTCAACTTTTTTAACAGGCGTTTTTGTGTTTTCTTATTTTCTTGTTTAGTTAGTTGCGTGCCGCGGTTTTTGGCGTCTATTTGTAAAGAAATCAAGGGAAATATAGATTATGTGATAACAAAGATGTTATAAGCATCATATTAGTTCAAGTATTTTTAAATTCTGTTCATTAATTTTCTCCTGAATTACGTACTAAAGTTTGTACACAAATCTGCTCACTCTAAAATATCGTTGTAGAAACTAATTGAAAATTTCCAAAGAATGTTATAATAACTTCATTATTTAATAAATATTTGAACAATTTTGATTAAAATTAACTTCAAACAGTTGAACGTAATTGAATTGTTAAGTAATATTTGTTTAAACATTTTTTTAATTAACGGAAAATCATCACTTACTTATACTTAAATAGCGGCCGCGGTTTCACCCGTTTCCTCTCCCGTCAGTATGAAATTATGCTTAAAACCTTTCTCTTGAATCACTCTAAGTAATAATATATAAAAAACCGTTTCAAAATCCGTAGTAGTTCTAAAGATAGGGACAGACAGCAATTTGTTTTATACTATTTGTGATAAGAAAACATTTACCAAATGCGTCGCATGAGATGGACTCGTCAAATGAATGAGCACTGCATGCGCGCCTACTATGGGGCTACAGAGGGAGGAACCAACTTGACTGCGTATCGTGACCGAATGCTGTCTTTGTTTCAGTCCCTTGAACCGACCGTGACTGTTTCGGCACAACGGCTATCAGATCAAGTGCGAGCCATCCAGCGGTGTAGATTGTTGGATGACGCGACGCTTGATTGTCTACGTGCGGACTACATACCTACTCGCGTGACATCTCACTCGCAACCGGACCGATCTGCTGAGCCACTGGCTAGTATAAATATACCGGCCTCTGTTTCGGCTGGAGCCGGTCCGCCTGTCAGTGAGGATGACAACGTGAGTACAGATGTAAGTACCCAATACAATGAGAGTGTGAGGAGGGCTTTGGAGGATGCTATTTTGTCATATCGGTTCACACCGTTACATTCTAGACCTCGTTTACCCCGTTTTCCCACGCATATGAAGAATTTAGCGCTGATGAGGGCTGTGGACGCCTCGCTGGCTTCCTACCTGGAAACCAGCGAGGATTTAGCGGATACTCACTCGATATTGTACTGTGGGGCCATTGCGGCGTGTCGTGTGGCTCGTGTCAGATTCCCGGACACTGACCGAGCCCCTCGACCCGCTGGTAGTGTTCCTGCATGGCAAGTGCGTATCGAGAGACGTATCTGCTCGGCCAGGACCCTCATTGCGAAGCTAATCTGCTTCAGGGAGGGCAATCACCGCCCTCGAGTCATGCGTTTTGTGAACCAAGCTTTTGTGGGGACCGGTATTACACCACAGAACTACATGGCTTGTGTCACAGAACGCATCGACTTTCTGAAGCAGAAAGTCTATGCGTGGGCAAACCGTATCCGACGTTATAGAGAACGTGTGGATAGATACTGGCAGAATCGCATGTTCCAAAGCGACCAAAGGAAGGTGTACCGGAACTGGGAGAAGTCCAACTCATGTGTGAGTGATGGCGAACCTCCGGATGTTCAGTCAGTGGTTAACTTCTGGCGGAACATCTGGTCGGTGCCTGTCACCCACACAGAGGGCGACTGGATGAACGTTGTACAGCGTGCGTGTGATACTATAGAACCTATGGATGCAATTACCATCAGCTCCGATGACGTTAGTTGTGCGATTCGTTCGGCTCAGAACTGGAAAAGTCCTGGTCTGGATGGGTTGCATAACTTCTGGCTTAAATGGTTCCGTAGTTCACATGCCTGCTTAGCTGCGCAATTCCAAAACGCCCTTGAGGCTGGACTTCTTCCTAGTTTCCTAACAACGGGTGTCACCTTCCTGCTCCACAAGCACACTCCACATCTATAAGCTACTTACTTCCATTCTGACATCAAAAATTAATTCGCATATTTTGGCGAACAATATTATGGCCGTTAATCAGAATGGATGTAAGGCTCGGTCCCGTGGTACTAAGGAGCTCCTCCTCATTGATATGACCGTTTGCCAACAGGTCCGGCGTGGTAAAGGAAGTCTGTCTGCTGCTTGGATAGATTACAAGAAGGCTTATGACTCGGTGCCTCATTCATGGTTGGAGAGAATATTGGAGCTGTACAAGGTTGATGCAGCTCTGAGAGCTCTCCTGAGTTCGTGTATGAGACAGTGGGTCACAACTCTTCGTCTGCCGAGCAGTATAATGGACCCCTCTACTACATTGGACCAAATAAAAATTGAAAGGGGTATTTTTCAGGGCGATAGTTTGAGTCCCTTGTGGTTTTGCCTGGCTCTGAACCCTCTAAGTACCCTCTTAGAGGATTCAGGTCTGGGTTATAAGCTTCGGAGAAACAGTGAGCCCATCTCTCACCTCCTTTACATGGACGACCTCAAACTTTTTGCCCCAAACAAACCAGATTTGTTAGCTTTATTAAATACTACATTGGTGTTTAGTAATGCTATCAATATGGAGTTTGGGGTTGATAAGTGTGCAGTCGTTCATGTAAATCGAGGGAAGGTTGTAAATTCTTTGAATTTACAACTCTCAGAGACGATGAATCTCAGATGTCTCTCGGAAGACGAAACCTACAAATATCTTGGTATGGCGGAGGCATTAGGTATTGACAGTGGAGGTATAAAACAATCAGTGAAGGTAAGATGTTTTGGTCGGTTGACAAAAGTTCTGAACAGTCTTTGGTCAGGTGGCAACAAAGTTCGTGCCTTCAATGGTTGGGTTATGCCTCTACTGACTTATACCTTCGGCATACTAAAATGGACTCAAACCGAATTAGACGCCCTGGATAGAAAGGTTCGTCAACTGTTAACATCGCATCGCATGTTGCACCCGCGTTCTTCGGTCATGAGGTTGTATATCCCACGAAAATGTGGTGGTCGTGGCTTTTTAAATGCCAAGACTATGCATAATCGTGAGATAAGCAACCTTAGAGACTACTTCTTACGTGCTAGGTGTCGCATTCACTGTGATGTAGTGGCAGTTGATAAAAATCTAACACCTCTTTCATTGGCAACCGAGAACTGGCGTAAACCTCTGGTGCTTAGCACTGAGGATCGCACGAACGTGTGGAAAAGCAAGGAGCTACACGGGCGGTTCTACAAAGCCCTCACGGGGCCTGATGTAGACCTGCTGGCGTCGGTGAACTGGTTACGTTTTGGTGACCTTTTTGGGGAAACCGAGGGTTTTGCCTGTGCAATTGCGGACGAAGTTATCAAGACGAACAACTACCGGAAGTACATCCTAAAGGACGGTACGGTCGACATCTGTCGGGCATGCCGCCGTCCTGGTGAGTCACTTAGGCATGTTATTTCTGGTTGTTCTCATCTTGCTAACGGAGAGTATTTGCATAGACATAACCTAGTAGCCAGAATCATCCATCAGCAACTTGCTCTTCGACATGGTCTTGTAGATTCTGAGGTTCCGTACTATAAGTATGTACCGGCGTCGGTTCTTGAAAACGGTCATTCCATTCTCTATTGGGACCGGTCTATCATCACAGATAGGACTATTGTTGCCAATAAGCCTGATATTGTGCTGGTAGACCGGGTAGCAAGACGGGCAATACTTGTTGACATCACTGTTCCACATGACGAGAATCTCGTGAAAGCTGAAAAGGATAAGCTAAGTAAATACTTAGACTTATCTCACGAGATTACCGCCATGTGGGACGTTGATTCAACAATTATTGTACCGATAGTCGTGAGTGCGAATGGTCTGATAGCAAAAAGCCTCGACCAACATCTTAAGAGGCTTTCGCTCGATGGTTGGATCAAGGGGCAGATACAGAAGGCAGTGATTTTGGACACGGCACGTATCGTGAGGAGGTTCCTGTCTCTGCAGCCCTAACCACCGGTAGTTTGGGCCCTGCCCCGCTACTGGCGGCCTTCTATTTTTTAAGTTTTTATTGTATATTTTGTTTTTATTTTCTATATGTATATTGTAAAAACTTAAAAAATAAGACAATAAATGTATATATGTACTAGCGGTCCGCCCCGGCTTCGCACGGGTCCAATTTTCCCGTTGATTTTCCAGATTTTTTTTACATAAGAACCTTCTCCTGACAATAACAAACACAACAAAAAAAGAATTGGCCAAATTGATCCAGGCGTTGTTGAGTTATGCGCTTACCAACACATTTTGCGATTCATTTTTATATTATAGATAAAAAACCGTTTCAAAATCCGTAGTAGTTCTAAAGATAGGGACAGACAGCAATTTGTTTTATACTATTTGTGATAAGAAAACATTTACCAAAAATCCTCTTTTTCTTTTTAAACAAATTCTCTAAACAAACCTTACAGTTTTAAATAACAAGATTGCGCTATACTCGTAGAATACCATAATCTATTTAAACGAACTGTTTATTAAACCGGGAACAAGTATGTCGGTGTTGCAATTGTTAAACAGTTGTGCAATACGGATTAAAATTAGATTAATTGGATTCGGTTTATTGTATTTAGGTTTGATTCCCGTGCGTGGTAATTTATTAGTGTGTTCAAATGTTTATCTCTGTCTGAGTGTGTATGAATGAATGTGTCTATAGTTTCTGATATTCTATTAGCTGTATTTAGTTAGATAAATTATTAGTTACATAACATAATCATTCACTACATCATCTCATTGTAGTAACTGATCCCTAAGTTCAAACTTGTATCTATTCTAGGCACGGATCATAAAGTACTAACTATCTAGGGTATCAGAAACTACGCACACACTCATTCACACACATACCCAGACCGAGACAAACATTTGTGGTTCACAGAGTCAATAACTCGTTTAATAGCTCGTTTTTTAAAACTATAATGATTTGTCACTATTACTGTGACGTAAAACACCGTCTTTTTCATTGCGTGTCGACTCATATTTTTGAGTACCAGAACTCGGCCACCGATATGGCCCTATCAGTGGCCTTGTAAAGGTCCTCGCGTATGCAGGTGTAGGGACACGCACGGCAAGTTATTGTCCGTTGAGTCGTGGTGGAAGGATCGGCTAGTCTGCGTTACCGACTTGCCGTCCGCAGACCATTTCCCAGAGTGCGCCGGACGCATGCTTGTTAAAACACCGTAAGGAACCTGCACACACCTTCGAAGCAATTCTAAAGTTGCGTGTGAAGTTGACCAACCCGCAATCAGCCTATAGTTGACCAAGACCTGATCGCCATAAGTTAAGTTCCAGCCTGAGGTGGAGCTGATGATTATGATGAACGGAACTCACTTGGTCTACAAAACATAACATATCTTTTGTTTTAAAGATCACCTTTAAGATACAAAAGACTTTATTATCAAAGCAACAAGGTAGTAATTTGTATTCCTGTTGATTGTTTGATAATGTTATGTTCCTTTCAAGTTTGCCTTCCTTCCATAGATTGGATCACGTTATTCTGGACACGCACCAGTTCAACAATAAATGTTATCATATTGTGTTTTAGCAGTATTTTAATAAAGCAACGCAGATTCTTCATAAGTTAGTAACTACAAAGTTAAAGTAAGCTTGGACAATGAATTTGGTATATGCTTCGTCATTTCAAAACAATAAACCTAGTTCAAAGGTTTATTTTAGTTACTACTTAGTTAATAATAAATTGATATTAATATTACGTAGTTTGAAGCTTATTTTGAAGTATGATGATTCATGCGACATAATAGAACCTAAGTTTGTTACCTTTTTTTATCATAAATTTAATCTGTCATCATGAAAAGCATTATTTTATTAACTTTATTATTTTTCTCCATCCAAAGGTTGCCTGGAAGAAATTGCTGTTAGCAATACGGCCGCCCATTGTGCAATTCTCTTAATGTGACAAAGTGTTTTGTTAGAATTTTGTATTTTCATAATGTGGTGTAAAAGTTGTACAATAAAGTAATTAGGTATCTAATCTAAAAGCATACAGTTCATCATAAATACAGAAAATGCCTAGTATGGGCACATGAGTATATCCCATGTGATGTGGTATGGGTGCCTAATGCCCATTATTAAAAATTCCTACGCTGTTTGAGCTACTAAAATTGCGAGCCACAACTTGCATATCAGCGTGTACGTTTTGGGGAAACCATCTCGAATTCATCATTCAAAAAATTGGAATCATCGAAATTCAAATTCCGAGGAATTAATGTAAGTAATATACGAGTATTAACCAGCTCTTCTTAACACCTATGTATTCTAATTTTGAATTTCAATGTAACCACTAATAGGCATGTCATAAAACATGGAACATCGCATCATTACGTAACATTGGTTTTTTCCCCCTTGACAGTTCCATAAGTACTTGTAGCAATAATAATTATAATTAACTTTGAAAGTACTAAATTGTTAGAATAATATTGAGTAAAAACTCCAAATAGGTATGTTCAAATTGTTTGACGTGAATTAATAAGGCTCGTCACATTGGAAGAACCTTTTTTGTAATGCAAGGAGGTTCTAAAATTATTTCAATTGTTTTTTTTTCTTTGGCAGTTGATACACTAGGTACAACATAAATTTTCTAGTGCTATGTGATCACGTTCATTAAATTCTACGATTTCTGTTATTTAATTACATAGTATAAAACAAAGACATCGTCCCTGTCTGTCCGTCCCTATGTATGCTTAGATCTTTAAAACTACGCAACGGATTTTGATACAGATTTCTTTTAATAGATAAAGTGATTCAAGAGGAAGGTTTTTAGCATAATTTTATTTCCACATTCTCACGGGAGCAGAATCCAGGCGGGTGAGACTGCTGGGCGCCGATAGTAATTGAAAAAAAGTAATTAAAACTACATCGGATTTAAATCCGAGAAAAGTCAAACTTTTCTGATCAGAACTAAGATTATAGTTACTAAACTATCTTCTATTTCCAAAAAGCCTTTTGTAATCGCATCTTCTCAATAGCAATACCATTAAAATTATATGCAAAATTTTATTCGTTGTATGTTACTCATTAATTAACATATTTTTATGACATAAGAAGCAATTAAGGAATTGTAACAAATGAGCACACTTGTTTGTCTGATGGTTAGTTACAATCGCTACTTCAATCATGGATCATAGATAAATTTTTAGTATATTGCTTAAGAAGTTACCAAATAAAGGCTTAATTGGGATCACCCCAATAAAAGAATTGGTCTGAAATATTCCACACCACTAGACTATTTTATAATTGAAAATCTGGGACCACAATCTTGGCAGGTAATTGCACATACCACTAGACTTTAGAAGGCGTGATCCCAATGCTATCCATCAAAACAATGTACGTGTTCTGCAATTTAAGTCACTGCCCATCGCCCTTGCGTGTGTAGCAATACCTACTAACATTCATTAACATTACTAAACCTAACTCATTGTATTTTAATGAATTTGTTATCATAAGTTACTACATTGAATTTTAAACAAATTCGTTGTGGCCTTCGATTTTTAAGTTTATTACGATTTGGAGCCAGAATTAACAAATCTTTTTGCGTTAGCAACCAGTGTCGGTTTTTGAGTTGGAGTTAACAATGATTTAATCTTTGCTAATATTATAAAGCTGAAGAGTTTTTCGCTCTAGACTTAGGAATTTACAGGTTACTCACTGGTTGAAAACAAAGTTTAGCTCATAATATATCGAGGTGTAGACGGTACAAATTTGATCTTTTTATCTCAAATTATCTCGAGATCTAGATTAGCGCGGGTAAAACTGCAGGAGACAGTACAGCTAGGTTATCATTATCGTTAAGCTTTGAGCCATAGTACTGTGATCCACAATGTTCTAAGTTGAGTCGTTCAACTTACAAGAGAACACAAGTTATATATGTATTTTAAAAGATATAATTTTTAAAGATACTCTAAGATTTCAATCCTTCATGGCAGACAATTTTGTGCATACAAGTCCAATTCAAGACAAAATAATAAATGCTCTTGTAAACAAACACAAAATTCTAGTAAGTTCAAGGTATAACATTGAGTTTAATTCACGTATTCTTATCAAAATTAACTAAGTGTTAGTAACTGATATTATAAACAAAACATTTACAGTGAGATGTCAATTAAGTACATAATTTATTTGGTTATAAGTGGGTACAAAATAAATTCATTGCTGTTATCACGGCCTCTATATAGGTTCTTCTAATTAAATTTTCTAGCAGCAAAGAGGCAACGAACTTATCAGAGAGATAAACTTTACTAAAATAAAATTTGTTTGTGCTGTGCTACCCTTAATTAACATAACATAATCATTCACTCCACCATCTCATTTAGTAACTGACCCCTAACTAAGCTTGGAGCTTGTATCTAGGGTAATTGGGTTTTAAGTTTGTACTAGCAGCGTCCCGCGGTTTCACCCGCGTAGTTCGTGATCCCGTGGGAATTTCGGGATAAAACATGTCCTATGTCCGTTCCCAGACCATAAGCTACCCCTGTACCAAATTTCTAGTCAATCGGTTCAGTAGTTTAGCCGTGAAAAGGTAACAGACAGACAGACAGACAGACAGAGGATAGTAAGGATGACTGATCCTAATACTAGCAGCTGATTCCCGCAGTTTAAGCCCCGTAAAACTGAGTCCCGTATGGAATTTTGGGATAAAAAGTACAATATTGTTATTCTAAAGAATAGCTGTACCAAATATCATCTAAATCAATCCCGTTGTTTTTACGTGAAAGAGTAACAAACATCCACCCTCACAAACTTTCGCATTAGTAGAAAAATTAAGAGCAGGAGAGGAGGATAGAATTTTATTTTGACAATGTTTTGTAAACTCAAAATCACTCCAACTGAGATTTAATTAAACCCAGGACTACCGCATCATATAGGTATCTCAGCTGTTAAAAAATCTTGCATATCATTGTCTAATTGGCAGTAACATTATTGATATCGAGACGATTATTATTTGTCTGTCTAGCCAAAACAGAGCCTTAAGGCTTTAAACTAACTACTCGAAAATCGTGACTACACACTAGATATACACTTTGGACCTTGGATTAGACTGCAATGAGTAAGTATACGTCAGTCAGTTAAAAAGCGTTTGGACGTAACGATTCTTTTGTGTTAAATAAAAAATCATTGTTCAAGACAATTTAAATGACGTAAAACTTGGTTGAAGATGGGTGTCATCAGTCGCGATACCTCTTTTCTTGGTAATTCGTACGATACAGACAAATCTTAGATGAACGATTCGCATATGTAGTTATTATCAACCTGTAAGTCAAGATCATACTAGTACGATTTCACTGGATGGTAGAGTGAGGAGGAAAGGGCTCAATCACCGCGCTTCCCTAATGTGTATATTGGTGATCTCAATCCCGATGCTTTTTTGGCTAATAGCAAACCGACATCGCTCAACCCAGAAATTGAACCCGAGACCTAAGGCTCGGTAGGTGCGCATGCCACTAGCGACCTTCTTCTTCTTCTTCGTGTCTTTTTAACCCCCGACGTAAAAAGAGGGTTGTTGACGTGTCTGTGTGTGTATCTGTCTGTCTGTGGCATCATAGCTCCCGAACGGATGAACGGATTTCAATTTAGCTTTTTTTGTATTAAAGGGGACTTACGTGCGAGTGTTCTTAGACATGTCTGATGAAAATCGGTTGACCCGTTAAAAATTATGGGGGTTTGAAAGTAATTGTGTTGGGGTTTTTTTAAATTTTAATTTAATTTAACAATTAATTTTAGATATAACACCATTACATTGAGTGGCCACCTGCACGATGGCGTTAGGTTTTCTAAGCGACCAAAAGGGTAATTGGGTTCACAATACAATACTAGGTGGGATTACTCACTTAAAACAATTACAATTAACCAACTAGTTAACGCCTTTCCTCTTGCATGTATTCTCGATAAGTAAGTCAGGGTCAATGCTCTGGGCGAGACGTCGGATTTGGCAAACGATCATCATGCACACTCACGTAGAGACGAAATGTCAGATATCTGAACTCTGTCCAAATTGGTATTAATCATTCACTAACATTCATTTTCACTTTCGATTTTGGTTTATTACGTGTTTCAAATGTCCACATAGATATTATGTAGAATGAATCGAGGAAGTACTAAGTATTTATTATTCCAAAACTATATCCCATATTTAATTGGGAACCACTACTATCAGACCTTCACAATACACCCAGAAGGAGTTACAATTACAATAAAGAATTTCTTGCTGAAGTACGAAAATTACTAGATACTTTATTTTACTTTACCAATGACGTTTTAATGAATGCATAGATATGTGTGTGTCACACCTGTATGCAGCAACCAAACGGATGGATTTTATGATTATAGCATAATTACAATTGCTTTCGATTGCATTGAAATGTAGATATTTTAGTGTATTGTAATTGCATTATAGAAGAAATGTCAAAACATTTTAACAAAACTTCCTCTGAAAGATATAACTATTTTTAGGCTATTTTTAAACTTTAAACTTTTAAAAGTTATTTTTAAACTATAAACATAGGATATGCTTATATCATCATCAAAATACAATAAAACCATAACATTAATTTGTGTGGGGGTGTGCTGCGCACATACTCATGAATCTCATGATGTAATATACACAAATAATACAAAACAGACAAAAGAACATCAATAACTATTCGGCAGTCCAATAAAGATTGAATAAAATTAATTATTATTTATATTTATATTTTTACGTCTCATGTAAAATATTTATTTTTTTATACACGTGCGGGACCTAAACCTGTTACTCTTGTCCTTGTGTTAACCAAGTACGAAGTGTGAACTCCGACATTTTGTATTGACTCATCATTAACATTTATCTCTGGTTTAACTACAGTTACGACCATGGTTACGAGTCGCTATGGCTTCAAAGGAACTTTAATAATAAGTTTATTTTAAAAACGTCGCTAATTACTACATATCTTTAAAACCTTGCAGCAAATTAATCGTTATGATGACACAACTCTTAACTAAGAATACTAGATTCTTAGTTATGAGTTATGATTGATACAAACTATATCATGTTAATGTGTTTCAAAAACCCTTTCCTATACCTTACAAAAAAAATATTTTGGAAATTAATCTCGAAAAAGGATTGTTTTTTATTTTATTTTTTTTTATTTTTCCGCAATTGAAACTTTTTTAATTATGGTCGTCACTGATACCTGCGGTCATTCTTGGTTAAACCAATCGTTACACAGTTGTAGGCGCTCACTACCGCAATATGTCGTCGAGGATGTTAGTACGAAAACCTGGACTGAAGACTCTGAAACACAGAAATGCTCATGTAAACCTCCTCAGTAACGGACACATATTACTTAGCAATGAGCCAGAGTAATCTGCGGCTAGTACTCATTATTATCAGTCTTGGATTAACCCTTAATCAAATTAAGCAATTGCCTAGGGCACCACGTCTGGAAGGGCACCAGAAAACACCAGAAAGGGTACCAGAAAACTTCTTAGTTGACATAAGGATAGGGGGCCCCAGGGCCGTAGCTATGCTTGAACTGCCAATTGCCGATCGAGGGCCCAAAGGCTTGGATTGCTTAGGGCATCATGAAGTCTTAATCATCACTGATTATATTACTGTACCTACAGTAAGCACCTGTTTATGAATAAATAGATTCTAAGAGAAGAGAGGTAGAAAAACGATGGTGACCCTTGTTTAAAGATCATCCCTCAATAAAAGAGAAGCTTTTGTACTGCAGTGAGATTTACTAACAGTTTGATACTTATTTTCTTTACTACGTCCTATTAATCGTGACGATATGATGTCATAAGTAAGTCCACGTAAAGTGCTAATTTATCTCAGTGTCACGGCATCGTGATTTGAAGTTTGATATGAGTATTACGAGTGTTTATTATCATAATTATGTTTTAATGGATAATTTATTATGGATAATTACTCTTAACAGAGTATAATCTATGATTGGTTCATCAACCATAGAAATAAAAGAACCGATTTCAAAAACTTAGAAATATTAAAATTTGGTGATAGTGCAACAACCACGAGAGAGACCTTTAATTTATTTACAACTAGCAACGCCCCGCGGTTTCATCCGCGTAGTTCCCGTCCCCGTGGGAATTTCGGAATAAAAAGTATCCTATGTTCTTTCCTTGAGCATAAGCTACCCCTGTACCAAATTTCAAGTCAAACGGTTTAGTAGTTTAGCCGTGAAAAGGTAACAGACAGACAGACAGACAGAGTTACTTTCGCATTTATAATATTAGTTAGGATTAGGATTGACGGAAATTTCAATGAACACATACAATATACATTTACAGCTGAACACAGAACCTCCTCGTTTCAGACTCCAGTTGGTTAAAAACAAAGCATTAATAAGCAGACATTTTAAAATGAATAATTCAAAAGAATGTTTTGGTATTTTAAAATATTATCAAAATATTATTAGTATTAAATGATTTGGCTTTGAAAATATACACATTTCGCAACTTGGCATTAGAATGCAAACAAAGTTGTTTCAAATCTCTAAAGATATTTTAAGGTTTATTGACCTAACCCCATTTGAAAAAAAAACCAGCTTTTAAGATCCCACAGCAGGATAGAGGCATGGATATTGGATATTAATAGTACTAGTATATATTTTTCCAATTTTTCTCGGTGTATTATTTTATTTTTTCAAATGGGGCATTATAGCATTGTAATCGGAATTATAGCTTGGTTAAAATCAAGCTATAATTCCCATTGCTATAATGCCCCACTTTGAAAATAAAAAAAAAATTAAAAAAATTGGTAGAACAGCAATCTTTTATCGCTTGATTTATCCAAGGAATTGAACCTGGTATTCGACCTGGAATCTTTGACATTTTGGTGACGTAGGCTTAGGTTAGTATTAGCCAGATGACCTAAACACTTTTAAATAACTATAAATAAAGAATGATGGAAAGATGGACGGAAAAACAAAACTATCGAAAGTTTTAAGAAAGTACGCACAGAAAAAGGAATAGAAATAATAATATAGACATAAAAAGTAAGCTATTCGACGCAACACTACAGCACAGACTATAACAAAACTTAAAAACTAGCTCTACAATTATAAAAAAATAACAAAGAAACATAGCAATCAACCCTGCAGCGACTAGAATTCTAAAACCAGAACTAAGACATACTTGAAGTTATTCAAGTTCAAGGCACTATGATAATAGTCCAAGCATCTATACCAATAATAAAAAGCTGAAAAGTTTGTTTGTTTGAACGCTAATCTCAGGAACTACTGGTCCGATTTGAAAAATTATTTCAGTGACTGATAGCTCATTCATCGAGGAAGGCTATATTTTATATGTCATCACGCTAAGATCAATAGAAGAGGAGCAAACGTGGGTTAAGTTTCGGGGCACCGATAGTCTATACTAATATTATAAAGAGGAAAGATTTGAATGTTTGTTTATAACGAATAGGCTCCGAAACTACTGAACCGATTTCAAAGATTCTTTCACCATTAGAAAGCTACGTTCACCTTGAGTAATATACGCTATATAATATCCCTGTATTCCTACGGAAACGGGAATTACTCGGGTGAAACCGCGCGCGCCGCTAGTTGAGTAATGAAGAGTTACCAAGGACAGTCAACGTCTTGCCCTATGTAGGACTAGTTACGACTAAGGTTCAATTAGATAACTGGTTTTGGTTTAGGTCGTTAACACTAATAAAAAGCATATTTACAAGTATAATTTTTCGAAAATTTTTAATCGGTGACCCTTGAAGAATTTGAATTTTTACTACTTACTTCTGAACTTACTTCTTCTTCTAATTCTGAACTATATTCTTTCTTGTTTTTTTAACGTAATATTTTCCACTACTGGTCCAAGTCTGTCCATTCATTCCAGTCTTCGTCTTTTACTTTTTCACCCGTCAAAGCTTCCGTGGTCGACCCCGGATATCTAAAATCTTTCCTACCTTTTGGGTCTCAAAGAAACACATAAATTACACACACGAAAAGTTTAAAAAAATCTTCAATCTGAGTTAACAAATAACACTTAATAACAATAACATAATCATTCACTCATTATAGGTAGTAACTGACCCCTAACTAAGTTCGAAACTTGTATCTAGGGTATCAGAAACTACGCACACACTCATTCACACACACACCCAGATCGAGACAAACATTTGTGGTTCGCACAAATATTCACCCCGCACGGGAATCGAACCCGCAACCTGTAGGCAGTCCGGGATGGTGACCACTCTGCCATCGAGGTCGTCAAAGCAATAAGAAACTAAACAATTAAAACAAACTTTACAATTGGGATATGCCTTATTTCCGTAATCTTTTATGGACGTAATTACTAAGTACCAATTCAAAAATTGCATAGTCATGCTGAGGCCACACAAAACACTAGCAAACTTAGTACTCATACCAATGATGATCAATTGTTATTTAGATAAAAAATAATAGTTTTTCAATGACATAAAAATAAATCAAAGATGGACGTTTAAAGTTTATTGCGTCTATTTATACACGCAACTTAAAATAACATATTGAGAATGTCAAATAAACAAAATAATTACTTATAAAATAACACATTTTGTATCCTTTCAAGTATTGAGTAAGCAATGCTTGTACTTGCTAATTGTTTTGTCTTGAACACCCAAAGGCTATTAGTCAACATCTTAGTGAAAACAACAATGTAACATACTGTGTATCAACTTGAACTGTGACCCTTTGATAGGTACTGCAATGTAGTGACAAATATTCCCACAAAACAATTATCCCATAAGTACCGAAATAAAATCTTATATATAAAATTCTCGTGTCACAGTTTTCGTTGCCATACTCCTCCGAAACGGCTTGACTGATTCTCATGAAATTTTGTGAGCATATTCAGTAGGTCTGAGAATCGGCCAACATCTATTTTTCATCCCGAAATTCCCACGGGAAAGGGAACGGAAACTACGCGTGTACCGCGGGGCGCAGCTAGTACAAATATATATTTATTTATTTGTGATGCATGCACAGGGAAATAAACTACTCAACTAAATCTCGGGAACAACAATTGTTTGTTATAATTTTTGAATTTGGAGCATATCAGTTAATTTATATTTTAGTCTAAATTGTGTTTATGTTAGTGGGCAGTACTTTTTAATCGATTTTAAAATGAAGTCTCATCAGTGACCTGCCAAAAAATATCACAAAAATGATCTAGATTAAAATATAGGTAAATTCAATTGTTATTTTATTTACTTGGCCCTTACAAAACCTTTTAATATCACACCTAAAATAGTTTTTTAATACCGTTAATTACTTCAATTCCATAGATCACAAAAAAATTGCGTACGGAAGTGTGAACTTGCTTGTTTTATGTTTATTTGTAACTAACAGCGTCCTCCGGTTACACCCGCTTAGCTCCCGCTTCCGTGAAAATACGGAGATAAAATTAAACTAAAACCTTCATCTTGAATCACTCTATCTATTAAAGAAAACCGCTTCAAAATCCGTTGCGTAATTTTAAAGATCTAAGCATACATAGGGACGGACAGATAGCGGAAGCTACTTTTTTTATACTATGTAGTGATGATTATATGCTAGTCACCGTGCGTAGGATTAACTAGGAGTGCCGCTATTCCACTGAATCGGTGTATTCAAATTATAAAACTACAAGGTTAAAATAGCTCTTAAAACGTGTAATTTAAAATAATCGAACAAAGTAACGTCTATAACAATTTCCATTCCGCTGATTTCCTAAACTTATCATTGATAGTGTTTTATAGTTTAATTAGGTGTAGATAATAATCTGTTTCCATATTGCACAATTGCATAAACTTGTATTTAGGCACATCTAGATCAAAAAAATAAGGAAGACTGCAAATATATTAACCTCGAATGGGATTCGAATCTTTGTTGGCAGTAGCGTATCTAACATTCTGCGATTTTGGATAAAGAAAAAAAATACATATCCAGATCAAAAAAAAAACATAAATTGATCACAAAAATACTTACCTCAAACCGGAATCAAACTTTTGTTCGTAGTTTGCTGTAGTGACCGCTTTGCCATTTGGGTAAACCAAAAAGTATATAATAATTATGAAATATGAATACAAAAGAAACCCAATAATAATGGCTCCCGTAAATATTGATTACGATATAAAAATATATTTTTATAAAAACGACCAATTTACTGTAATAGACCTTTTACGCTTTTCATCACAAAGGGAAAAAATATTAGGGTATTATGAAGTACCTGGACTATGGAATGGCTACCTTATAGGTGTTATCGTAAAACAGAGGGAGGAAGATTATAAACGGATTATAATCTTAAAAAACGAAAGAAAAGATTATGAACTTATGTAAAAAAAATGGCAAGGGTGAATCCGTCTTGCGCAACAAAGTGTTCCGTAGCAAAACTCGTCATAAAGTTCACGTTGATAAGAGATATTTTATTTTTTTATTTTCAGTAAGTACTAATAAATAGCGACAACAAAAATAGATCTGTGAAATTCAATTCTTTGGTTATCACGGTTCATGAGACCATGACGAAGGACTCAAACTCCATGCTGACGACAGACAGACAGACGAACAAACAGCAAAGTCTTAGTAATAGGATCCCGTTTTTAGCCTTTTGGTACGAAACCCTAAAAACTTAGACTTTAAAACATTAAACACTTTATGGTTTAAACTAAGCATCCTACGGTTAAACTCGCATAAATCTGTCTGTCATCATTACCTAATACCTATTTCCTGATTAACCTAATATAGACATTACCAAGTGGCACAGTGCTCATCATATCGGCATGCCGAACATAGGGTAGCAAGTTCTATTCTCGAGATTTTATTTGCAAGATAAATATTGTGATCCACAATTTTTTATGTGTATTTCAGACTCAGTTATGTCAAGCCAATAAAACTTTGGGGGTCAGTTGCAGCAATAAAATGAAAGTGAATAAATTCATATATTGATTTATTAGAATGTTACCAATAATCCTTTCTCTGTAACCTTTATCAGTAATAATAAATAATTTAAATATCGAAATCAGTCCCCCAAAAGTCAGTCATCTCGTAAAAGACCTCATTTTGCCGGGTACTGGAGGCCTGGTCCTGTATGTCTTCTAATCATTAAAAGCTAGGTTTTGCCGTACTCGCCACGTTTGGCAGACGGGTGAGCGAGCGCAGATTTTTATTGTTCCTTTCGGAAACTCTGCTGGCCGTTTCCCGCCTTCATTCTTAAGTCATCGGCTCTTAGGACACCCACGGGAAGAAATGGGGTGGTACTATTCTATACCGGTACCACACGGTCATGTATCATGAGTATATTGTCATGATAGATAAGTAGATAAATATCGTCATGAGCTAGTAATTTCTATCATTTTATTATATTTATATATTCTATATATTCATCCAAAACTAGTAATTTCTTTTTAACCCCCGACGCAAAAAGAGGGGTGCTGTAAGATTGACGTGTCTGTGTGTGTGTGTGTGTGTGTATCTGTCTGTCTGGGGTCCATATTGGCTCACCTAAAGTTCTTTACCCGAAAATGTTTTTCCTAACCATTTGTAGTCCGAATGATCATTCTTCCTAAAAATTTCCATCCTAAAGTTTTAATTCATACTATTTGTAGTGCTACGACTCATGTGTCCGAAAATTTTAATTACTAACATCATTAATGTAAATATATTTAAACTCCTACTGTTTTTTATCATAACGCTTTTATCCCTAAACATACTTACCATAATATTTTCACTCATGCTCAGAAAGAAACATTTACCAAGTGTAATCCTACTAATATTATAAAGGCGAAAGTTTGTATGTATGGATGTTTGTTACTCTTTCACGCAAAAACTACTGAATGGATTTTAATGAAACTTTACAATAATCTTGCTTATACATCAGAATAACACATAGGATACTTTTTATCCCAAAATTCCCACGGGAACGGGAACTACGCGGGTGAAGCCGCGGGGCGCTGCTAGTAATAAATATATGTGGGTAGAAGATGATATTTATAGTTATAATGATTATTATACGACTCGTTTGCGGTTATGCTTATGGCCTGGGAGTTTACCATAACCATAACTAAAGGACCAATTCGGTTCTGGCACTTCGCCGGCCGCTGCCGCGGCACGCTCGCTACGCTCACATTTCTAACATAATCTAAACCAATAATTAGGAATAGGACCGATTCGTTACTGGAACTTGACTGAATGATTGGAGCAGGACTCTGGTTTTGCTCGCTCGGCTCGTGCGTTATATGTTATACCTACATGTTATGTAAAAACAAAGTTAAGAAAAATTTATGTATATAATATTGATTATAATAAATAAAAATAAATCTAAACAAAAAAGATATGACTTTGAATAACGATGAACGATGGTTATGTTGAGAAAATATAGGAAAACAAATAAAAGTGTAAAAGATGTTTATTGCTACTGACATTATGCAGTTGAATGTTTCGGAATTAAAACATTAGTGACAAAGATTTTAGGAGTTGCGATTGTTAGGATAAAAAATGTTAGGAAGAAAATTTTCGGATTTCCAATTATCGGAGTTGAAATTTTAGGTGAACTTTGGCGCACCCGTCTGTCTGTGCATCATAGCTGCCGAACGGATGAGCCGATTTTAATTTAGTTTTTTTTTTTTATTAAAGGGGACTTATGTGCGAGTGTTCTTAGACATGTTTGATGAAAATCGGTTGACCCGTTTAAAAGTTATAGGGGTTTCAAAGTAATTGTGTTGGGGGTTTATTAATTTTTAATTTCATTGTTATTAATACACCAATAAGATAACTAATTAATCTAATTCATTTATGACAACAAATACACTAATTTTGTTCTACGTGACCATATTAATGATTTATGGAATCCATTTAATGACTAATAAAATTGTGTCAAAGTTCTAATATCTACAAGTCCAATAGACTAACCTCGGGTTTTTAGAACGTATCTCATCACTTATGAAATGGATTTATTTGGATTAGAAAAATGGTGTTTCACAGACTATTGTGAGGTAATTAAAAAACAGAAATAGAATTACGTCAAGATGGCGAATAATTAACTTATTTATGTAACTGGAATTTATTTTTGGTATACCACTAGATTTTTTTTTAGGATATTGGTAGTATAAAATCTTCCTTAACAATCTTATAAGTATATATTTGTTAATTCTTTAAGTATATACCATATTAGCTTCTCTGAAGTGAAAATGATTTTCCCAGAAATTCTAGACCATTGAATTATCACATAGGAATTTATGTAGCATAAGTTTAACTATAGTTCACAAAATTAAAACCATTTAAACCATTTATTTCTACATCCATACCAAATACAAAATTTACAAAATAATCTTATAAAATAAAAATTGCGATGTAGTGGAGCAGACTCAGTGTCCGCTGTGACGCCCCGCCTGGTGCGACACAGCACTGGTTTTCAGTCTGTCCGTTAACAAAACAAGTATTACAAACATTATGGCGTCTAGTGCGCATACCTACAAACAAAACAAAACAAAAAACTTTTTATGTAAAAAAACATATATTCTCTTATTACATGATATTAATATCTTCACTGAAAAGATTTTAGATAAACCAGCAAGTTGTTGGTAAAACACGCACACAAAAAAATATCAGTATCCATGGACACATACATACGTTTCTACCATGTCTTACGGACAATTACACCTATCATTTTTCTATGACGAAAGCAACTCTTAAAGATAATCCTTCATTCCCACACTTATCCATTTACTTAAAACCAATTTTCTATTGTTGTGAAAGACATTGAACTTAGATATGAAAACAGCACACAGACAGGGATATTATGTCGATCAGTAAACCGTGGATTATCGCTTATTACACTATAATTATAATACTGTTACTTGAAGATCCTAGAACGTTTTAAAAATAAAACGTTCATCGTGATTATTCAAATTAAGTCATGAAAACTACCTAAAATTAGATATGACACATTTATTATCGCTTCTTGTCGTCGCTATTTCGCCAGGAGTCAGCGGGCAACATACTTATAGGTATCCTTTTTTTAAATAGATACAGAATAGGCAGAAACCAAGAGAATTCAAGCTATTGCAAAGCATATACAACACAATTTTCTCCTAGGAAAAAAATAGTTAACATTATAATGGCATCAACAATTTCTCGTAGCTACACATTATTTGACTTACTCCCAGGTATCCAAATTTCTTCATATGTCTGGAGGTGTGCTGTAATTTTCCGGAGTATCTTTTCAGAGAACGGCCGAAAGGTAAGTGCAAGCTGTACACCTAGGCATCACAGTATTGTTACCAGCCACGGTTCTGTGGCAACCAACTTTAGAGGCGTGGAGGAAATCCGCTGGGCTTTTAGTGGATAAGTCTCTCACTTCACCAGAAATGCCATATAACCGTCCGAGGACCCTTCGTTTCTATGACTGTAACTTCTAAGTATGCGATTTCATGAATTTTCCTACCGTGAAAAGAAAATAACATCCAACATTTGGTTCATATAGCAACCACAGTTTTTTTTGCAAATAAAGCCATCAATAAAATATACGATTCAATAAAAAACAAAGATTTTAGAGTTTAATTCATTTATTCTTTACTACAAAAGCGATGTACAAAAAATATTAATGTGTGATATTAAAACCTTTATAAAAGGAAGTTATTATTTAGTAATGACTTTAGGGCATGATCTCTTAATCTGTACTTCCATATAATGTTATGTAATCATTTATCTTCCCATACGTATTTTTTATTTAGTTGCTATATCAATTGACTAAACTACATAATACCTAATAAAATAAAATAAAAAAGGCTTTTATTTCTTACATTACCTATTGTAGTACAATGTAAATTGATAGTAACAATATGCATGCAAAGTTAATCATAATAACAATTTTTTTTATTTTTTTTTAAGTATACAATTTAAGAACATCATTAACAAAATATATTTTGGTAGAATTTTATTAATTACAATTTAATCTATACATAATACCTATGTGGGTATTATTATAATATGATAGAGAAGAAACTTTAATCATAATATTTTTTCGAAAAATGGGTATTACAAAATGTTACATAATGTACTACTTTCAGCTATGTTTTGCCAATGTGTTATATGAACACAGTTATCGAAATATTTTTTCTCAAGTATTTCTTTCTTTCTTACTCGCAGAAAATAATGTACCTTTGTATATAGATATTTTCCGGGGAATTCCTATCACTATGTACAAATTCCTCTCAAATATGCGTAAAATGTATCCGTTTTTTGCGCACTATTATTAGATTCTTAATAGCCCCAATTAATCAAAAGTAAAAACGGATACGATTAATAGTTTTATGATATCAAACCTCAAAAATAGAATATTTAGTTATTATTTTAAGACTAGCGATCTGCCTGGCTTAGCACGGATGTAATTACCTCATGGATTTTCCAAAATTTTAGCTAACACAAGGTACTTAAGTCTACCATAAATTATGAACACGACAAAAAAGAATTGTGTCAAAGTGCGTGCAATCATTCTGAAGTCATGTAATTTTGATGATTCATTTTGATTTTTTTTAAACTCAGGCCGTGCTTATTCCCATTTACAAAAATCCCATGGAAATTTTGAATAAAAGTAATATCCTCTTTTAATATCAGAGAGATTCTAATTCAAAATTGGTTCAATTCGTTTCACAGATTAGTCGAAAAAAGTCGCTAAATACGTACCCCGTGTATACTTCCGTATATTTACAATTAAAATCCATTATTTTGATTTTACAAACAGTTGATACTTACTTACTTCGGTTTTATTGATAAAAAAATAACAACATTTACATACCATTACCATATCAAAAAAAAAGAGAAATACGAACATTTTGAAAACAAACAAAGCATATATAAAAAAAACAAAAGAATTAGTCCTAAGTCATTGCCACAAACACATTATCATTAACTAATTGCTTAAGTATTTAGTAACTTCGAATAATCGATACAAAATAATCGTATTAAACTAAATTGTGAATTGTAACCCTATTGTTCAGCGCTAGGTGTCAATGCCGTAGGGTCGGTGCTGATCGATATAGGCGGGTGTATATCTCGAGATAATGTGTGCGAGACATCATTGACTGTTTCAACATGGAGTCGCGCGCATGCGTGCTACTCGCGATCCTTGCAATAGGCGCGAACGCAAAGGATTGTATCGAATTAACTTTAAACGACAAATTGACTGATGGTGTGCTCAATGGGACTATATTGAAATTTGGTGCGAGAAATGAAAGTTTTGAGGGTAGTGGTTTGTACGATGTGGTGGGATTGTGGGAGCGGTTCCCGAAAGTGGTAGTGCCTAGGAATGCGACCAGTGCACAATGCAGGAGGGAGGGACAGCTGTATCTGGATAGCCTGGATCGATTGGAACTGTGGGCCTTGAAAAGTAAGATTACTTTTTTTTTATTTCACGACGAAATATTAGGGTAGTTCGACAAAATATTTTGTATTATTTTTTTCTTTTTCAGTATTTTTTTTATCATAGATTTTTTCTAGGTAATGTTTTGGTAAAAAAAAATGATTGGGTCCATAAAAGTATTCTTTTTTAAATCTTCTATAATGTTTTTTTTGTTTTCATAGTTTTTTTCTTTTTTTCTCTGAAATATGTATTTGCTAAAAATAAATATTGTGGTACAAAAACTCAAAAAATCGTTATATTTTATCTCATGTCACACTAGTTCTGCAAGACCATTATGTAAATTGAACTTCACCTTAGTGTTATGTAATATCTTTATGTATTTTTGTGGTTCATTAACCTTTAACATTTTTAGTGCACATTCTTTTATGATAGTATACTATGATAACTAAGTATTTTTTTTATTATTCCTAACGAACTAACGATTGAAAATGACAAATTCATACGTTAAGAATAATAAAAAAATAACAAAGAGAATTTGTCATTTTCTCCTGTGGCATTTAAGTTTTATACAAAAAAAAGAAAAAAAAATGTTATATTTGTAGATTCCAGAATTGTCTTTCACAAGAATCTTGTCTTGGCTTAACAAATACAACAAAAAATATTCAAAAATCTTGGCCGAGGGAGTCATCGCTCACGACGTTGCTTGGCTGGATAATTTAGCAAACAAACGGACTAGACGTCATCAACGTGCCGCAAGCCCCGTGACAACCCCGGGGTCCTTCATTTGTGGAAAATGTGGTCGCGGCTGTCACTCCCGCATAGGGCTCTTTAGTCATGAACAGAAATGTTCTATTACGAATTGTTCAATCACCTGACGCCACCTAAATCATCTTATGTAGATGTATAGGCCAATGATGATGATGATTCAATTCGGTACTTTGAAGTTACGGGCGTATACGCAGGTCCCCGTGGTTTCACCCGCGTTGTGGGCATATTGGGTTAAAACATAGTTTAATTTAATTTAGTAACATTAAATTAAATTAAACTAAATCTCCACATTATTGTGGAGATTTTTTCAAATCTGTGTAGTAGTTTCGGAGCCTATTTAATGCAAACAACCAAAAAAATCTTTCTTCATTATGATATCAGTATCGAACTAATCACTACATAGTATAAAACAAAGTCGCTTTCTCTGTCCCTATGTATGCTTAGATCTTTAACACTACGCAACGGATTTTGATGTGGTTTGTTTTAATGGATAGAATGATTCAGTGGGAAGGTTTTTAGCATAATTTTATCCCCATATTCCTACGGGAACGGGAACTACGCGGGTGAAACCGCGGGGCGCCGCTAGTTGAATATAAATAATAGCACAGCTGACTAAAACTTCTAACAGCTGACAAAAAAGCAATGAACCGAAAATAGTTTACAAATATCAATTTTAATTTAAATACTATAAATCTGAAGTTTTTCCTTATTTGACACCAAAAAAAAATTTGAATTGCAAATTATTTATTGATATCTATGATTTATGACGTAAATGTAAAACAAAATTAAATTATATTAAGTATTCTTTGTTTATCATACTCAATGAAACAAAACATAAAAAAGACTAAAATGCGACCTTTTTCGTCAATATCAAAGAGTTCATCATCGATCGCTCATATTATGCTCTCACCGAGGGGCTCGAGCCTACCCTGATTTAGGGCGATTAGGCCTTAGTTCCACAAGCCGAGTGCGGGTTGGTCGACTTCACACACACATAACCTTAGAATTTCGCTGGTGTGCACAGGTTTGCCGTAGTAGAAACCCCCCTCGGGATCCTCCGGTACCCCAATGTAACGCGGACGGAAGTCGGTGTGTTTTTAGTGGGTAGGCCCAGCCCTTCTGGCCTTCAGCCTTCTGGGAGAGCCCTACATGCCCCGTGGGTCCTCCCAGTATCGGCTCACGGTGGTATGCAGTTCCACGCATTTTCACTGCGTTAAAAAAAAAAAGGTGTGCAGAGGTTTCTTCACGACTTTTTCCTTCGCAGAAAGAGCGTTAAAACGTACATTCGGCGTGTCACTTTGGTATTGCCAACCAAGGGAGGTACCTCTTTTCTGACGTTGACCGTACATAAAAATTCGAATATCGAAAATACCGAATTCGGAATTCAAAGGCCACCATCGACGCTTTATCAAAATTCAAAAACATATTCTTTTTTCTATACCTGCCATAGTAACGATACCATAACATAGTAGTTATAAAATTTTCTAAACTGGTTACTTAAAGGACACGTTTAAGTTCGCATTTTTGATAAAGATATATATCTAATTTAAATACATTTGCGGGTCAACCGGTATTTTTTACTATTTAAACGTCACTTACCAATTTTTCATACTAAACTTGTTTAATTAATTCAAATACACAAAATATGTTAAATTATTAATTTCATCAATGATTCTACTATCAATTATTGAAATTTATTTGTACGAGATGCTGTAATGTGTATTAAAATTAAGTCCGGTTTGTA